>OV816024.1:115278315-115994163 GCA_929113105.1 Agrypnus murinus
ATATATATAACTGCGCATAACGATGGTATCTTCTGACCTCCGAACACTTGGCAGCGTTGCTGGAGGTAACAGCGAACTACCAGTTTCTGCTTGTATATACAATTTGGAGGTCGGTTCGTATCTTCTGTATACTTTATATATGACAAAATAAAACAAGGGAAATAATTTCCCCTTTCTTGAGATTCGGATTCTAGAGGTTCCCCTCATCACAAATATACCAAATTTTTAGCAATATATTCACGGGAATACCCGGAAGTCAGGTCGTCTCCTCTGTATGACGGAGGTGACAGCTTAACAGGCATCAATATATATATATATATATATATATATATATATATATATATATATATATATATATATATATATATATATATATATTGATGCCTGTTAAGCTGTCACCTCCGCCATACAGAGGAGACGACCTGACTTCCGGGTATTCCCGTGAATATATTGCTAAAAATTTGTTATATTTGTGATGAGGGGAACCTCTACAATCCAAATCTCAAGAAAGGGGAAATTATTTCCCTTGTTTTATTTTGTCATATATAGAGTTTACAGAAGATACGAACCGACCTCCAAATTGTATATACAAGCAGAAACTGGTAGTTCGCTGTTACCTCCAGCAACGCTGCCAAGTGTTCGGAGGTCAGAAGGTACCATCGTTATGCGCAGTTATATATATAGAGCGTTGACACCACATTCCATAGATGTACATTTCATAAAAAGGGTCTCTTGTGGTCTCCAGATGTTGAAATCAGGCGGTTCAAATTGCTCGCCGAAGGCATTTTAGTGGCAAAATAACAAATGAAAACAAGCCTTCTCGATTTACTTATTTTTTATTTTCTGTGTTATAGTAAATTGGCGTTTTTGTATTTCTTATGAATTATTATTAAAGACTTATTTAAAAGCCGTTTCAACATTTATTAAAGCGTCTTTCTGAGTAGCACTGACTAGTTTAATAAGGCTTCTCTAATTATAATCATTGCTTTCTCGTTTACTTCATAAAGTTAATATATTATAAAGTTTCTTGTAATCTCGAGAATCACTGTTTAATTTGAATATACTTTTATCTAGATTCTATTTTGATTGAAATATACTCAGACACTCTTTTAATTTTTACTAAACTCGAAGAGAGTGTAATACAAAGAAATTAAATAATGTGTTTTTTACTACAAATGTTTGATATTTCCGAAGTCACACACTTATCATGTTAGACCATTGGATTTCCTGTGATTTAATTAACAAAGGGAGTTATCAACTTTATTAACATTAAACCAATCGAAACACAACAAATTAATCGACATTTTTAAAAATTTTCTTTTAAGGCATTTTTTCCAACAGCTTCCGTTGGCTATGATATACACCTCTTTATTATTTGATCTAACGAATTATAGAATATGTATTAGGATGGAACGAAATAGAGGTCAAAAAATATTTTTTCCATTTTTTTATCATGGCAGAGTGATTAAAAGTTGTCTTGTTTGGTGCCTATTAACATGTAGAACCCCCAGCTCAGTAAAACAATTTCTTGAGGGTCCGCAAGCATTTTGAATTTGATCATTTTTCTCAATTATTAATCAGTTTTTCCCTACTAACTTCAGATTTTCTTTTCCATTTTTTATCATGGCCGAGTGATTAAAACTTGCATTTTGTAGTGCTTAATATCGTGTAAAAACTCCAGATCAGTAAAAAAACTTCTTGTGGGTCCGAAAGAACTATGAATTTTATAATTTTTTTCAATTATAATTCAGTTTTATGTACCCTATATCTACCAACCTGCAGAAGGTATATTTTACACTTATTAATAGGAGCTTTGAGCACTTATACAGGTGGTAAAAACAAACAATAAAGATCTTCATTGAAAAGAAATGCAGTTCTATAAAACAAAAAGAAAACATTGTTATATTGGGATAGGTAATTTATATATATTATTACTTATGAGTCTTATGACTATAAGGTTGTCATACATTAAAATATTTTCTTGACTCAAACAACGGCATTGACTTGCGAAATTCTATTTTAGTCATAATATAACCATCTCTGTTGCTGCTGCCACAAACTGCAGACAATGCCTCTTGACAATCTTAACCGTTCTTTCAACCGCTTGAGTGTGGCAGTGGAAATCGTGGAAAATCAACGGAAAGTTCATTTGAAGAGATCCAGCCTTTACTATGAGACCTTTTAGTTCATCTTCCTTTATATGTTTAGTAAATGGAGGCTCTGTGACTTTTTGAGCTTGCCATGAAATGAAATCAATGTAATTCTCAGCATAGAAATTGATTTTAGGAATTTGGGATTTCTTGACGCCACCACCATTGTGGACTAATGTTCTTGCCTTTAGGACTAGTCGTAAACCCAACTCACGAATATGTCTCCTCTCATCGATTAGAAGCCCGAGAAGTAGATTTTGTGGGGAGGCAAAGCAGACATTTGTTTGGAATTCAGGATCGACACCATTATAGATCTAATTTTGTCCTCCAAAGCCGCGAATGTAATTAACTCTGGAATTTTTGTCGATGCTAAACTGTCTGATCACGAGACAGTAGACTGCACCCTGCTCATGGATGGTCGAAGGCCGGCACAATTCATAAAACATACCGCTGTTTCAAAAACTTGAATTACAATCTATTTCATGATGATCTTATGTCAATCAATTGGGATGAAATTTATACTTATACGGATATTGATAGTAAAGTCGACTTTCTTACCAATAAGCTAGCCCCGCTCTTTGCTGTCCATCCACCCATTAAACACTCACGAATATCTAAACCACCAGCACCCTGGCTTAATGATAATATACGGTTCTTAATGGAAATGCGCGATTATGTACACAAAATTTATAAGCAAACCAAATCACAGACAGATCGTCGGCAATATGCACAACTAAGAAACCTTGTTACAAATACATGTCGTAGGGCTAAAAAGACGTACTTTACTAACCTATCGGAAACCAATCAAGCTAACCTTATCTGGAAAAGTATCAAACACAATATTATAGAAAATAAAAAGAAATCTTCAAATTTACCGGAATATTTGACAAACGTAAATGACATAAATACTTTTTTTCTTAACTCCTAAGCTATTACAATAGTAATATGAAAACAAACCATGTACTGTTCTTTCGCCCTGTGCCCGAAGAAGAGATTTGGAGTAGTAGCAAAAGAATAAAATCAAATGCCGCGGGTCACGACGGAATAACTCTTTTTATGATAAACCTGTGCCTACCCTTTCTTTTCCCTGTTGTGACTCATGTAATTAATTATTGTATTATCCATTCAGTATATCCCACTACCTGGAAGAAAGCAAATGTTATCCCTTTAAATAAGATTCCTAATCCCTTAGAATTCAAAGATCTCCGGTCCATCTCCATCCTCCCGGTTCTTTCCAAAGTTTTAGAAATGATCATTGATAAGCAACTAAAAGAATTCTTAGAACGAAATGATATACTGCCTGAGACACAATCAGGGTTTAGGCGGGGCTACAGCTGCACGAGCGCATTACTTAAAGTAGCCGATGATATAATAACTGCTATTGACAAAAAACTTGCCACTGTTCTAGTACTGTTAGACTTCTCAAAGGCTTTTGACACTGTAGACCATCAGTTACTTTTATCTATTTTACATTTTTGTGGACTCTCAATTGAGGCGGTAAATTTTTTTAAAAACTTTCTAACAAACCGACAACAAGCTGTAGTATATAAGAATAATACTTCAGAATATCTAACCTTAAAATCTGGTGTACCCCAAGGCTCCATTGTCAGCCCTACCTTATTTGCTATCTATATATCGAATTTCCGTGAACAGCTCCAGTTCGTAGACTCCCACTTTTACGCTGATGACACACAACTGTATTCATCATTTCCCTGGACTTCGGTAACTCAAGCTTGTCAAAAAATTAATGCTGATTTACAAGCAATTTCTAATTTATCTAGAGCACATAAACTGAAACTTAATCCTACTAAATCTCAAGCAATACTAATAAGTAGTTCTTATGTGTACGACTCTTTAGTGGCAGAGGTCAATATTGAGATCGGAGGCGTAAAAGTGGAAGTCTACAAAAAGGTAAGGAACCTAGGTCTAACTATAGATAAAGATTTACGATTTAAATCGCATGTCTGTAATGTTCTTAAAAAAGGATACTTAAATCTTCGTATCATATATATCAGAATCGAGAGTATCTCGACACGCATATCAAAAAAATGCTTTGTGAGGCGCTGGTTCTTTCTGATCTTAACTACTGTGATGTAGTTTATGGTCCATGTATAGAGTAAGAGGTTGCAAGTAAAATACAGCGACTACACAATGCCTGCCTCCGACTAATTTATGGCATACCTAGGGCAGTTCATCGTATAACAGACATGTTAGCACCATCAAAATGGCTTAACATGTCAAACAGACGTCACCTACACGCGACAACTTTCTTTCATAAAATATTACAACACAGCAAACCTGAATACCTGACTAATAAAATAAGCTTTCGTACAGACGTACATCACATAAACTTAAGATACAGAGGTTTACTTACGATTCCACCACATAAAACACACACGTTTAAGAGATCTTTCTCATATACCTGCGCTTCATATCTTAATCAGATTCCAAGCTCATTTAAAGCTCTTCCTATCTCAAAGTTCAAAAAAACATTGTCATCAGATTTGTTTAGAAAACAACAAACTTAAATTAATCATGTTCCTGTGTATGTTCTACGAAGCTCCTGCTGCCAGCTCCACCAAGGATAATGTTAACATAACTCTACCTATATTATCCTGTTTAAATATGTTTTATTATACGTTGCCTAATTATTTTGCCGCATATTATATTAAATCATTGTTTTTATTTAAATTAAGGGTTAAGTGGCAGAGCAGCATCACCCAGTTAGGTGATGCTGAACTTCGCATTAATGTAATGTAATGAATGGAATTTTTTTTCTCTGCTTATTAAAATAAAGGCATTTATTATTATTATTATTTAGGAGCCCATGCGGAAAGTAGCGGGAAAACTTTACAAGTCTCCAAGTACTGAGCGCCGTAAGTGCAAGATGGATAAAGTTTCACATGGGACCAAACTGAAGCGTAGACTTTCATTACGTATTCAGATAGTATTTTCAAGTTATCAGAAGGGTTCTCGCTGCTGACGTACAGGCGTAAAATGCGATTAGCTGCCATCTTGCATGTGATGGCTTCCCTGGGTTTTTCTTCGCTAGATCTTCTGAATACTCTCCTCGTGGCGTGGCAAACTTCTAGCAAATATTTTTGGTCAGTACTCAAATCTTGACTGACTTCTAAATAGGGAAGGTTACCTTCGATTGGTGAAAAACTTGCAATGTCAAGCTTTTCGCACCCATCTAGTTTCTTGCCAATTTCGCCTAAGTAGGTTCTAGGCCCAGTAGTCTTTCTATCTAGAAACTGGTACAGACGGCGTAAGGGAAGTCCATTGGAATGAAAAATACAAAACATCCATTGCAATCACCTTTTCAGTCCTTTTTCAAGTAGAGAAATCACACCTCCCTTGGTCCTAGTGCTGGTAACAGTCCTTTCTGCTAGCATAATAAAGTGCACGGATCGCTTTGTGACCTGCTGTCGAAACAACTTGATCTCTGTGTACTGTTCTCTCTCTTCCAATCTTCATCCTGTCGATAACCTTTTCTCTGTCTGTCTGGGAGATTACACCAACGTCTTGCAGCTCTGTCTGATACTCCTGTTCGATCACAGATGGATGCCAATGTTGGAAGTTTTACCCTCTGTGAGATTGATGGCCTTCCTCAAAATCAGATTAAGATTCACTGCCGGATCTTTCCATATTTTCATTTACCCCTTGATCTCCATCTCTATTTGATTTCGCATCTTAAAACAACACTTTTCGTTACATCAACTCCTTCCTCCCACTCCTCCCAACTCTCTCTGTACACCGAAACACAAATTAAGGTTTTAACACAAAAGTAAATTGTGAGAAAATTACAGGAAATAGTTCGTGAAGGCAGATACGGAAAAAATGGATTTTTAATAAGAAAGAAAAAATTCGGCAAAATCGTAAAAATTAGGGCTTTTGCGGACCCTCCAAAACTATTCTGACTACAGCCAGCAATGTCACCAATATCGCAATAAAACCAAGGTTAGTCTTGGACCAATCTTGAATGTTAATGTAGTACCAAGGCTGGCAATTGAGAAACAAAACAACTAGTACACAATCCTTTACCTCTAATGAATGCTAGTTCAAACAAGCAAAGAAGTCAATCATTATTGTTTCGCTTAGCAACCACTAATCCATTTTTATAATAAACTACATTTACAAAAATTAACAACATAAGTGCCTAGATTTATAAAAATGTAACCTATTTATTAACTCCTCAACTGTACGTACACTCAAATAAAAAGATCGGTAAAATCAACGTAAACAATATATATCAGGATATATATGTATGTTAAGAAATCATGTAATTTGACTTTTAATATCCATATTTCATGTGCTAGATGAAGCCATACAACTAGATGGCGAAAATTCCACAAATGAAAATAAGGATAATTAATAAATTCACTTGTTTCTTTCTTACCACATACCCAAAAGTGAAAGCTATTTCATCGATTTTCTTTTCAAACAATTAACTAATATTGGTCAAGATACCCCACTTCCTTCACAGAAACCAACCTTTTTGTTTTTAAAATTATTATTAAAACATTTACATTATTTTTGTGGAATTGATTATTTCAACTTTATCTGTTGATAATTATTATAAAAATGCATTTTGTTATGAGTTTTGGTAACCAAATTATATTTGAAGCATATTTTAGGATTAATTTTGTGTATATAAAGGGAGATTCGCGTGTATTTGATTAAATAAATAAATAAAAATGTAAACATAGTTACAATGTCAGCTAAAACTTCATGAACCGGATTTGGTGAAAGTACACTACATACCAAATGTTACATTATTCTGTTTATAAAATTATTTTTCTTTAAAAATTTATTAATTGTTGTACTGTAAGAAAATCTTAAAGTTAAATCTTTCTTTGTAGGTGCGAGAATGAATATTTCATATGCCATATGACAATTCTGAAAATTATCAAATAGTAATAACCCAAAAAATCCGAAATGATCATATTGTAAAAAAATGAACTCTTTTTTATACATAATTACGGCTAAAAAGTATTTTCTATTTAATCTCTTCGTATTTCAAAGAAAGTCATTTTCAACTCAAAATCTTTTAAATGGAATAGAAATTATTACTTTATTGTTTTAAACCATCGTCAACTATTTGAAAATGACGTACAATTCAAGCGATCCCTTAAAAATATTAGTTTAAATGCAGCTACTATTCCCAAAAAAGTATGTTTAAATTTATGTAGCGTGAAATGGTCCAAACCATGCCAGATGTATGAGTTTCGATGGAATTCTATATACCTGAATGGTTAAGGTCTTGTATACGACGTTGCCAAACTGTGGAGCCTGCAACGTACCGTACATGGTACAAAAAACTACATATACAGGCGGAGGTGACATCGTATTGGCAATTATACAACTAAGAGCGACGGCAACGCCAGCGATCTACAGCTGAACTAAAAATTAATCTTGTGAGTATAAGTATGACGTTATCACCTCCAGACAAAAATTTGAATTTAGGCTTCTAACACCATCTATATGCTTATACAGTAGAAAAAAGGGCAAAACGTTGTCACCTCCGAAAACGGAGGTCACAACGTTATATATGAGGTGACAACGTACGCTGGGTATCTACTTTGGAGGTGACAAGGTACCCTTTATCAATATATATATATATATATATATATATATATATATATATATATATATATATATATATATATATATATATATATATATATATATATATATATATATATATATATATATATATATATATATATATATATATCTATAGAGGCCTACCATGCGTCCGGACCAAAAGCGTAGCGCCCAGCGTCCGGCGTATATAAGTGTATATAAATGATGGTATCAGTCAGCGTCTTTTGCAAGCTATAGGTTTATTCAGCGTCTGTTTATTTTATGCAACCTATAGGTTTATACAGCGTCCATTTATTTTTTCAGTATTGGCCAGCCTGCTTGAATTCCTTTGCCTGTCTGCGGTGTCGAGTTACTCTCTGCATTTCTGAGTAAAGATTGCGTCATCTCAACTGGCAAAAATAATTCTATTTTATTAACGCTATGTAATAAATACTTTTAGTTTCGTTTCTGTATGTGTATGAATTTTATTTAAAAGGCTTTCAGATTTATGCATAAAAACATCATAAAACTCGAAATATTATTGGATTTGTATGAAATTTTCTACAAAGGGGTTTTTCAGGTCGCTGATTTCAAATTTGATGTCAAAGTTTGCAAATTTAAAGCGCGGATGAAATATGGCGGCCATAATAATTAAAATTTGATTTATTTGCATAAAACTTAACATCTGGGAGTATATTCGAAACTCTCTGCGTTGCCAAAATACTATGTGTGTTTCTCAGTAAGGATTGCGTCATTTAAAGTGACAAAAATAATTTTATTAAAGCTACTTAATAAATCTTTCACTTCCATTCAATTGTGTCTGAATTTTATTTAATTCAGTTGAATTTAGTTGATTTTAATATGTATTTTCTAGATGAAAACTATTTAAATTGTGTAGGTTAATTTATTATTATAGGTTAAATGCATATAAAAAATTGTGATGATACTTATTGCTACTAATACCTAGTTCTATATTTTAAAGAGCCAAGCGATTTAATGTGTTAATTAGAGCTTCCAGTTTTTTAAGTTCTTCCAGTGGTTTAAATCGTTATATCTCTAAACATATTTGAGCTAGAAAGCTGATTCATTTTTTAAATTAAACCTTAAAAATGAGCGCATGCAACAATATTGTCAAATATTGCCTAAAGAGAAATTTGGCAAAAAAAGTTTGGGTAGTGATAAAGATAGTTTAGATGGGAATTTCAAGGTCCAGCGGTCAGTGCAGATGTATTGTTTTGTATTTATGTTTGTTTATGTACTAGAAACTACGTTTTACATGTCTATTAAAGCAAACTATAAAAAGGAATTTGTAGTTCTTCTTAAATTATCTTCTTTCTGTCACTGTTTTACAAAACAGTTACTATTCGATCGCACAAGGTAAAACTTATTGGTTATTTATAACGACTAATAATTGATTTTATGAAATAATGAAATATATTGATTTTTGATTGACTTGTTAATTTTTATTGGGAACGCATTTTAATTTCAATACCTAATTAAAAATATCAGATTCGTTGTTTTATTTCTTATTGACATTCTGTAGTACATTTTCTCGTTCTATATTTTATAGAGCCGAGCGATTTAATGTGTTAATTAGAGCTTTCAGTTTTTTAAGTTCTTCCAGTGGTTTAAATCGTTATATCTCCAAACATATTTGAGTTAGAAAGCTGATTTTTTTTTTAAATTAAACCTTAAAAATGAGCGCATGCAACAATATTATCAAATATTGCCTAAAGAGAAATTTGACAAAAAAAGTTTGGGTAGTGATAAAGGTAGTTTAGAAGGGAATTTCAAGGTCCAGCGGTCAGTGCAGATGTATTTTTATGTAATTTAAAAATATTTAAATAAAGATGCAACAAAAATATTATTGACTAGCAATCTCTTAAAATGACGTTTTTGTTTTCGTTATTAGTGCTTACTTTATTTTAATCAATTACTGATTTTTTATAAATTGAAACCATTATTAGTTTCAGAAGAAAACAGCTGTGCATTCATAATACGTAGTAAATAATATCATATCTAAAATGTAAGATCATGCTAATCTATTCACCTATTTTTGGTATTAAACACATTTCTTGTAACCTTGTTATATATAATTGTTTATTTCGGATCATTTTCATTTGTGTTTGGAATAATATTTTGAGAAAGAAATTTTTATTACTTGCAAATTTTAGTTTCATGAGCAACCTTTATTTATTTTATTTACCTTTTAAATATACATTCTGGTATTAAGTTATCGATGTTCCTCTGTGAAATTTACAAAACATGTACGAGCCCTAACAACTAAATATGTATTTGGACAGTTTCATGAATTCTGTGTTTATTTTTCCTACTAGTGTTCCAAATTACACCATTTTCAAACAATAACCATTAATTTCTGTAAAAAAAGATCTGCAGAAAACAATTTTCAAAAATTCAATAAAACTCGCTGACAACTAAATATTCAGATAGCAGTTTATAAATACAATTCAATAAGATTTAACATCTCGCTTTGCTTTATTCGCCTCTTAAATTTTGGCTGACATACTTCTAACTTGGGGATTACAATTATCTAAATTGGATAATGCCCCACTTGCTGATAATTTCAAATTCAATAACACTAAAGATCCGAACTGCTTGAGGATCATTCAACAACTTTGAAATTATGATTTTCAAACCATTTTTTGGTCGTTTTTGATGTGTGGTAAGAAGCACCATCTTGTTGAAAGATTAAATCGCGGTCAAGATCGATTTTTAACGATTGGTAACAAGTTTGCGTTAAGAATTTGCTGATACTTTTCAACATTAACTGTGCCGTCTATGGACTGAAATCATTCTAACCCTCCAGCTGACATATAGCTCTAAACTATTGCACCTTGAGGAAACCTAACCGTACGTTTTAAGCAGTACTTATGGAATGCTTCATGTTTAGCTCCGATCAGTCTTTTGCGAGAGTAACCAACGAAAACACCAGACTTTGACTAGTCGCTGAATATGACCTTATACCAGTCATTCTCTGGAACATTGTCTAGGACAACTACATATTTAGTCCATGTCACTCGTCGTTGTTCTTGTTTCTCGGTTAGAAGTTTTACTTTGACTAAATACAAAAACCGTTTATGTTACAAAGATAGTTAAGGAATACTCAATGCATCAAAGTTTAAAGATAACTAACTACCTTATTAAAGAATGGAGAGTCTATCTGAAAACAAATAAACTGTTTGGATTCTTGGCAATTGTTGCGACAGAAAGGTAAAGACAGGATTAAGTGTGCCCAAATAGCTGCAGGACATGATCTGGACTTGCAGAAATACATAGAACAAAATTAAATAGCTTATCGGTATGTCCAACGTAAATGACTGCTTCTTCACGGCTTGCTCCAAAATGATGAGTCTGGATTTCTTCAGCTAGTTTGCAAGGATAATTTTCAGAGAAGACTATATGGAGTAACCCTTCACTCTTACTAAGACTCTTTTTCAGTGTGTTGTAAGCAGCATTTTTATTTCTAATGTTAAATTTATATTTATTTTTAAAGCTTTCATTTCTTCTTGAACCTCTCCCTGCAACTCTTGAACTTCTGCTGAGCCATACCTAAGACTGATAATGGAGGGCAAGATTGAGGGTAGAAGAGAACTGGCAGGAGACAAGGCTCATGGTTGAGAAATGTGAGAGACTGCACTGGCCTAAACTCACAGTTATTACTAAGAATAGCAAAAGATAGTGAACGATTTGCCGAAGTTGTTGTTAACCTTCTATAAGAAGACAGCACCTTAAGAAAAAGAAGATGTAAAAAAGGCCGCAAAGTTAGAAAATGTAACAGTTTTATCGAGCTTACTGAATATTTCTGAATTTGTTTCTCGTCATGCAGTTTTATGCAATATCGACTCCTTTGCCTTCTTCAACATACCAACACAAATTAGCTTGGGGCAACGTATGATAGCCTAATAAAAACAGGATGCCAATAAAACTGAAAAGTTTTTCCCTTGTAAATATAAAATCGTGTGTATTATTTGAGCCCACTAAATACAAAACTCTGCGTTTACATTGTTAGTGAACTTGAGTCTTGCACCTAACAATCTCACATTTCCCGTGAGTTTTGCATCTGATGATGACTTTTACATGATTATATTTTATAAGCGTGAAGTTTTACATTTATAAAACACCAAAGTTTGCATCTCATACATTTATCAGTACTGCAAGTCCATAAAACAAGACAACCAATAATATCGATATCTAAATTGTTATAATTATTTTTGTAAATAATTACAAAGTTTTACATTTAGCGAGTTCATTTATCATGAGCCTACTTTACAAAAAATCGCAATACTATATCTTGAACTTCATCATCAAAAAGTTTTAGAAAAATATCCAGCGGTGACTGACCTGCCAAATGATTTTTTAGCTGTTCAATTTTTTTGTGTTCTCTTCGTCGGGCCAGTTCAGATACAAAAAGAAACCTCTCTGCACTTGGGTTTCTGGCTATTTGTTTTGAGCAAACTTGAGAATGTGAAAAGAAGAAGAAAGCATTTAAGTAGAAAAAAACTGAAAACAATACAGTTATGAAAACACCTGAAGAAAAACTAATGCCCATCTCTGAATAAAAAAAAAATGCAGGGAAACGTTTTGTTGGACTTGGACCTGGAAAAGGAAAAAGCAATGAGGAATAAGCAATCCGTACTCTAGTTTTGCATGACTCGCTGGTGAAACCTTGGAGAGTTGCTGGAGGTCAAAAAAACCAACGGAAAATATTTTTAAATGCTTTGTTGATGTACATTGATATAGGACACTACCGTCTTTATAGTTTAGCAAATAAAACAATTGGCCTTGCACACAAAACAAAAATATCCTACAGTACATTCTCTCGATGCCATCCCTATGTTATTACCGTCTATATTATGTATGCAAACCTAATGAAATAAACAGAGCTACCTGCTTGTACAAACAACGTGCAAACATAAGCTTCAAACCACAAAAACTAAAGCCACTAAAACTTGTAGATAATGAAAATTCATATGAACTCCTGTAACATGTAGTAAGGCTTCCGCATTGCATATGTATGGCAGGCCTCTGAAATGTCAAAATAAAATGAAGAAAAGGTTCAATTTAATGTTAAGATTGCAGCTAAAATCAATGTTACTAAACCTGTCCGAGAGTTGGAGGGAGAGGTTCAAGAAGAAATGAAAACTTTAAAAATAAATATAAATTTAACATTAAAAATGAAAATACTGCTAAGAACACACTGAAAAACAGTCTTAGTAAGAATGAAGGGTTACTACATATAGACTTCTCTGAAAATTATGCTTGCAAACTAGCTGAAGAAATCCAGACTTATAATTTTGGAGCAAGCCGTGAGGAAGCAACATTGTACGCAGGAGTCGCTTACACTGGAGATACCGATAAGCTATTTAATTTTGTTTTATGTATTTCTGCTAGTCCTAGGACCTTGAACTGCTTCTCTAGTTCCAATGCCTAAGCGAAAACCAAATTGTTCTTCTCCTACATATTGTCCGCATTTTGTGTGTACTCGTTGATGCATGTTCTTATCTACTGTACATGGCTCATCAGGCTAATCAATCGGTACTGTGAGCACTGTTTTACTCCGCTCTTTTTAGGTATCGGAATAAAAGTAAGTTGGGTCCAGTCGTGTGGTACGATTCCTGTATAGTATATTCTATTTAAGAAAGATGTTAAGATGTTGAGGCTTTCATCGTCTAATACTTTACGCATCTCAGTATAGATGTTATCTTCACCTGAGACTCTACGTGGTTTGATAGTTTTATTGCGCGTTTCACTTCTGCTATAATAATTCTCAATGGCTAATCTTCTTGATCTATTTCTCTTGGTTCTGGTTACATTCTGATATCATCAAAAAGCTCTTGTATATAGCTTGTCAAAATCTCTTCTATCTCGTTTGGGTCTATTGTTTTTTTGTTACTATCTGTGACTAAGATATCGTGTTGATGGGTTTTATTTCCAGTTATTTCTTTTATCTTCTTTTTTGTGTGTTAAAGAAATCATGCTTTCTTGGCAGCTCTTCGAGTACTTGACAACGTTTCTCCATCCAGGTCTCCTTTGCCTCTCTTATAAGCCTTGTAATCTTTTTATGGATTTCTTTATATTTATTATAGTCTTTATGTTTGTACTTCCTTCTTTCGTTCATCAATAAAAGGATTTCTTCCGTCATCCATCTCTGTTTTGCTCTCTGCTCTTGGTTTTCCAATTCATTTTCTTGTACTTCATGTTTACATTTTTAACAGACTGCCAAAAGTTTTCCATTGTTTCTGTTTCCAATTATACCGTTTCCCTAAACTTACTATTCAAAACTCGTGTTATTTCCTCTTTTATTTGTGGTTCCCCCAGTTTCTCAAAGTTAGGTCTTGTTTTATTTCTCTTCCGGATTTTCTTCAATTTAATCTCACGTTTTTCAGCTACGGGGTTCTGATCAGATCATATGTCTGATCCAGGATAAGTTCTTACAACTTTAATTCCGTTTCTATATTGTTTATCAATCAGTATATAATCTATTTGATTTTTTATGATATTTCCTTCATTGTCTCCTGGTCCTAAGTACACTTCTAAGTGTACAATCGCCTTTCTGGAAGTTGGAACCAGGTGTTTGCTACCATTAAGTTTTCTTCATTACAGAACTGTACCAGATATCCCCCCTATCGTTTCGTTTGCAAATACCATGGTCTTCAACAATATATTGCACTCTTCCTTTACCTATCTTTCCGTTGAAGTCACCCATGATTATATTCACTTCATTCTTTTTGGTAAATCTTAGTAGGTAATTTTTACATCATGAATAAAAAACTCATGCAGTATGGAGTATTCTCGTGCAACTTATATTACTAGATGAACAGATAGTTCCATATTTTGAACGGCACTCGCAACAAAATGCTTCTAAAAGTGAAACCGGTAAGATTCGGTTTCAAATTATGGTATATCTGTTCAGATGAAGGGTACTTATACAAGTTATCCTCCAAATAATAAAAAATCCAGACTTGGGTTGGGAGGTGACTTTGTTTTTTATCTACTATCTATTGTAGAGAATAACCCTAATCATAATATTTTCCTTGACAACTTCTTTTCTTCATATAAATTATTCGACAATAACACACTATGGTGTTGGAAAATTGAAAACTGCAAAAAATTATGACACAAAGGAAAAGAAAAAACTACCGTACTGCTCAAAAGCTACTGTACTATCAAAACAAAAGGAAATAGTGACGTTAACGAAGAAAATGAAGTAAAAACCTTCCCAAGGATCTTGTATGGTTTCTCTATTTCTTAGAAAATCAAATGTAACTGAACTAAAGGGTTCATTGTGATGCAATGAAGAAGTACATCACATGCTCAAATAAATTCAGTGTGTCTAACAAAAATCCCAACCTATTGCTTGGTCTTGGAGGGATTCATCTCCTAAAAGTAGTACTCTCATGCATTGGGCTATACCTCAAAGACAGTGGAGCTTCGAAAATCCTTGTTGAGACAGTATAATTGGAATGCTGTTTTCCATTTTGAAACGCTTACGGTGTTATACCAGTGTACGAAGATCAACGCTTGTTGGACAAATTTAAATTGCTATAAACTACACATAGTGACATAAAAAATATTTTGAGAAACTCGTAGAAAATGACAGGCAGAAAAAAACTGGGGCCTGCGTGCATGCAGTATAAGAGAGTGTTTGCCACTTTCCTTCTTCTTTGATAGAAAAAATTATTCACGATGGTACATTTTATACTACAATGATTGCTTGAAGCTGGACGAAGGTCCTATAATTTATAATTCCATGTCAGTCTTTTAAACAAAAAATAATAATCTTAATTCAATCCTATTAACGCATTTAAAACAATAATTATTCAAGACTTTTTAACCAAAATTTGTTTTGGTGGTTTCAAGTGTAAACATTTAAAATATTTTCAAAAAATTTCAGATTCAAGAATATAAAGAAAAATTTAAAATCTGGCAGCATAAATAATTAAGATTTTGCAATGGGCAACTAAAATCTTCAGTAACATGATATTTGATACGATGTTTGATGACGCGACGTCAAATTGTTCATCATACAATTCTGAGAACCTAAAATGTTTACTTTAATTCTTAAATGCTCCGAATGAATGCTGCATAAATGAATTGTTTTTTACATTTACTTATATGTACAGCTGTAACCGTTATCAAATTCATAATTGCAAAAGAGAACCTCTACTCCTTGGAAAATCCCCGAAAAACGAGTGTTAAAAGGAACACGATTAAAAATTTGTAAACACAACTGACCGAAAAAAGTTATATACAAGAATACACAGGTTGGGTCTATTAGCAGACAATTTTAAGTTCTTTTTCCAGCTTCAAGCAATCATTCTAGTATATAAAATGTACCATCGTGCATAATTTGAAAAAAATGGAATTTCTGGCAATAGCCCAATATCAGAATCTATTCGCTAACTAGAATTCGAATTAAGTGTCATTTTACACAATAATTAGCTTTTGTTTTTTACGTGTGCGTTATAGCATACACAAAATTACGTCACTTTATAGACTTGCACACCTGCAATGAAATTTAATCCATGCTTACAAGGAAATATTCTCTTGCTAACAACATTAACTTTTTATAAGGACGTCTTTCAAACTATAATATTGAGTTATATTCCTGATTATCTAATATCCATTTTTTTCTCGAGTCCTCTGACTTTAATAAAGCTTAACTTTAGTAAAATATTATATTTCTAAATGCTATAGCTACTTTTGTTTTTATCAGACAATAGGTAATAAAAGTTACCCATTTTTAGGGACAATTTTATTAAAAACAAATTAGTTTTTATCTCAGAAAGTACATGCCATATATCTATGAAATTTTTGTAGGGGTTATAGAAAGAAACCTTGGGTTTTAATTTTCAGACCAAAAAGCAATTCATTTAAGATTGATATAAAAAATAGGGAATTATGTTTTCTTGTTTATTAATTTTTTGATTTCGTTTTGGTTAAATGAACACTTTTCATGTAGGCATTATTTTTCTCAAAGAAATATTCCTAATTTTAACAATAACAGTGCAATAACATAAAAACCAATTTTTTGTCCAAACCGCTTGTCACTAAATTAATTTTTCTGCGATTCAGAGGAAGATATTGAAGACTATACAGGGTGTCCTGTTTAACAGTCTACACTGAATCATTCCAACAAGCTTGTGACTATAGCAGTGGAATTAAAAGAACTTTGTATCCTTTGACCTCTAGTTTACGAAATCAGAACACATCTTAGAACTTGTGCTGGTGCTGGATATCATCATCAGGATTTTTTTAAATGGAACGATTAGATTTGAAGTATGGAAATCGATAGCAAGTGGGATTCTGAATAAAAAAGTAATAAGGTACTACAGGTTTAAAGTGAATGATAATGAAATAATAAAGTGAATGTATTCTAATACTGTTTTCGTAAACAAGAAGCCGAAATCTACGAAGTTCTTTTAATTCCATTACTATAACCAAAAGCTTGTCCGGATGATTGAGTGTAGACTGTTAAATAGGCCAGAACCCGTTAAGTGGCTAAGTGTTTACTATTTTTTTCACATTTAAACATTTGAAGTGGTGACTCGTACACCTTTGAAATCTGAATTTTGCAAAATCTAAAAAGTATCTTGTATATTATTAACCATAAAATATGCGACTTCTTATGTTTTTTCATGATAACCATGAAAATGAAGCGCAACAAAAATCGTTGCTATTTTTTCACATTTAGAAATTCTAAGGGTTGGCTGCTACCCCCTTATATCCTGAATTTCGCAAAATCGGTGAAGCATGTGCGTTTTTATGTTCTTTCACGCAACCCATTCAACAATGAAACGCAAATAAACTGCTTTACTATTTTCTCCACATTTGCAAATTCTAAGGGATGGCTGGCTACCCCTTAGACCCTTAATGTCGCAAAATCCGTAAAGTATGTAACTTTTTATGTTCTTTCACGTCACCCATTCAAATATGAACCGCAACAAAGATTATTTACTATTTTTTCCGTATTTCAAAATTCTAAGGGTTGGTTGCTACCCCCTTAGACCCTCAACTTCGCAAAATCTATAAAATAGGTGACTTTTTATGTTCTTTCACGGCATCCGTTCGAAAATCAAACGCAAAGATTGTTTACTATTCTTCCCGTGTGTAGAAATTCTAAGAGGTGGCTGCTACCCAAAACAGAACAAAATTTTGAAAATATAAATATGGGTTTTTTTAACGTTTTTTTAATTTTTCGCTAGACGAGAATCCGAAACTCTGTAAATATACCAAATTTCAAGTTTGTATGTACTCTAGAAATTCGGAAGTTATAAAGACTATTTAATTTCATTACTTAAATACATAAAGTGAAGTCCCGTTTTACAACCCCTAAAGGGGTAGCGGAGGGTTAACATAATAACAATTTTTTATATTTTTCTTTACGAGAACTCTAAACCCTATAACTAAACCAAATTCTAAGTTTTTATGTCATCTAGAAGTTTTACAACCCCCAAATGGAATACGGGGGTTGATTTAATAATTTTTTTAAATTTTTCTTTAGGAGAGTCCTAAATTCTATAGCTATACCAAGTTTCAAGTTTGTATGTCATCTAGAAGTTTTACAACCCTAAAAGGGGATGCGGGGTTGACATAATAACATTTTTTTAAATTTTTATTTACTAGAATCCTAAACCCTATAAATATACCAAATTTCAAGTTTGTGTGTGATCTAGAAGTATTACAACCCCCAAATAAATTGCAGGGGTTGACTTAATAAGATTTTTTATGTTTTTCTTTACGAGAGTCTTAAACCCTATCACTATACCAAATTTCAAGTTTGTATGTCATCTAGAAGTTTTACAACCCCCAAATGGAATATGGGGGTTGATTTAATAATTTTTTTAAAATTTTTATTTAGGAGAGTCCTAAATTCCATCGCTATACCAAATTTCAAGTTTGTATGTCATCTAGAAGTTTTACAACCCCCAAATGGAATATGGGGGTTGATTTAATAATTTTTTTAAATTTTTCTTTAGGAGAGTCCTAAATTCCATCGCTATACCAAATTTCAAGTTTGTATGTGATCTAGAAGTTTTACAACCCCCAAATGGAATATGGGGGTTGATTTAATAATTTTTTTTAAATTTTTTTTTAGGAGAGTCCTAAATTCCATCGCTATACCAAATTTCAAGTTTGTATGTGATCTAGAAGTATTACAACCCCCAAATAAAGTGCGGGGGTTGACTTAATAAAATTTTTTATGTTTTTCTTTACGAGAGTCTTAAACCCTATCACTATACCAAATTTCAAGTTTGTATGTCATCTAGAAGTTTTGCAACCCCCAAATAGAATATGGGGGTTGATTTAATAATTTTTTTAAATTTTTCTTTAGGAGAGTCCTAAATTCCATCGCTATACTAAATTTCAAGTTTGTATGTCATCTAGAACTTTTACAACCCCCAAATGGAAGATGGGGGTTGATTTAATAATTTTTTTAAAATTTTTCTTTAGGAGAGTCCTAAATTCCATCGCTATACCAAATTTCAAGTTTGTATGTCATCTAGAAGTTTTGCAACCCCAGAACGGGGTGCAGGGGTTGACATCATAACATTTTTTTTATATTTTTCTTTATAATAATCTTAAATCCTATAATTACACCAAATTTCAAGTTTCTAAGTCATCTAGAAGTTTTACAACTCCTAACAGGGGGTGCGAGGGTTGCATAAATATATTTTTTTATTTTCCTACTTACAAGAATCCCAATTCCTATAATTGTGCCAAATCTCAAGTTTGTATGTCATCTAACAAATTAGAAGTTGTAAAAGTTATTTAATTTCAATATTTTAATGCATAAGAAGTCCCGTTTGAAATGATGTCACTGTCTGCCTCACAAACATATGAGTTTTAAAAATTTTAAAATATAATATGGGATAAGATTAAACAGCCAGATTTATTACTAGCTAACAGCATCAGTGATTGATTAAATACTGAATGATAATATAATAATGGTTACGTTTGTTTCACTTAAATCAATAGAGCTTTGAATTAAATCTTACGATTTTATTAAAATTATCGCCCATTTGTAGGAGCAATTAAAACCGGTTTAAACGAAATTTACATGACGCATAAATGAAACGTATTAAAAGTGTTTCTTAAATAGCTTTAACAAAATATAATATGTACGAATTTTTGTCACCTTAAATGACGCAATCTTTACTAAGAAATACAATGCATAAAGTGAAGTCCCGTTGAAATGACGTCACTGTCTAGCCACAAAGGAATCAGTGTTACCAACACAATTCTTGTTAAATATGCGGACGCAGGGTAAACCTATGCCATAAATTTGTATACAAATGTATACAAATCCCGCGCTATTAGCGCTGCGTGTGGCAAACGCTCGAACTACGATTTTATACACGAATCAGGAATGGGTGTCAAACTGCGCACAGCTAATTTTTACATTTTCGCCATCTAGACACTTTAAGCTTCATATGGTGCAATTTTGAGGCACTAGTCACCCAGCGTCCGTATATCCGGACGCCGAGTGACTTCGGACGCTGCTTGAACCTAAGATTTTACATGGGGGGACGCATAGTGGTGCCCTATAGATATATATATATATATATATATATATATATATATATATATATATATATATATATATATATATATATATATATATATATATATATATATATATATATATATATATATATATATATATATATATATATATATATATATATATATATATATATATATATATATATATATATATATATATATATATATATATATATATATATATATATATATATATATATATATATATATATATATATATATATATATTAATGATATTAAATGACAATTTTTGTGTGCTAAACAAGAAATAAATAATTTTTTAATTTTCTATAATGTTCATATGTGAATTAAAATTTGTTGATTTTATTCATATACAGCAGCTAGCTTGACTTTAGATTTGGGTGACTTTCTACCTTAAATGCTAGCAAATAAAACACACAATCATCAAACCAAATAAAGTTTATTATTACCAAAGCTCCAAGCTTTAAATTCTATACCTAAAAGCAAGCATACGGTTATCTACGGTTATCTACAAAAGCCACAGCAAGCGGGGTGCAATCCGGCGTGCAATAAACAAGCAAGCGTGCAAATACGGGTTCGGGGTTGCGAGACGGGGTGTCGGGTAAAGGCGGACGGACTAGAGTAAGGAGAGCGGGAGGAGATCTCCAGGCTACGCACAGTGAGACCTCGGACAGGTGGTAAGGGATGAAGGGGTGAGACCTCCCGGCTACGCACAGTAAAGTCTTGGGAAAGGTGCGGGGGATGTAGGAATGAGACCTCCCGGCTACGCACAGTGAAGTCTCGGAAATGGTGTGGGGGATGTAGGGATGAGACCTCCCGGATATGCACAGTGAAGTCTCGGAAAAGGTAGGGATATAAGGATGAGACCTCCAGGCTACGCACAGTGAAGTCTCGGAAAAGGGGTAAGGTATACAACGGGCGAAAAGGGGATCGGTTTATCGGTCAGAGATCTTACTCTTATAATTCCCCAGGCACGGTCTGGTCGGACGGCTCTGGCTGGCTGGCTGGTCCTGCTGGGAGTCCTGGACGCGGACTGAATAAATTGTCGCCCGGCGCTTGTCTATATAGGCGCTCTCGCAGCGTGGGAGAAATGGTAGGAGTAAATCAGAGCGGCGCACGCCAAATATCGGTTAGGGAAGGGACGCGTGCACTCGCTCGAGTCGGTCTCTTATCCGGACGGAATGAGATTGCACGCCAAGATATGGATTTTATTTAATATATACAAAATAAATAACCAAAATTAAGTAACTTCGTTACATAGGTACACACGTATCGTTTATTATACCAGTCGAAGGAAAACCTAATCAATTCGTAATTGGTTCAAAGCGCGATGTACGTTTGATTACCTGGGATGGAATTACCGATACAATCTCTTCTTCTGAGATACTTGTCGAAGTCGAAACTCAAGCAGAATTAAAAAGCAACAGTTTTAATGATGGAAAATGTGATTCGATGGGTAGACTTTGGGCAGGTAAGGAACATCAATTACAATTTCCGTTAAACTTGCAGTTAAGAATTTTTTCTTATGATTTAGGAACTTTGGATTTCGAAGGTTTAAGTGGTAAATCTAATCCCAATACAGGTTCACTATACAGCATTGATAAATTCAAAAATGTTAAGAGTCATGTTTCGGGAGTAGTCATCTCTAACGGTCTAGCTTGGAGCCCAGATTCAACAAAATTCTATTACGTAGACTCTGGAGAGAAAATAATATACCAGTTTGATTACGACTTACACAAGGGAGAAATTAGTATGTACAATATATGTACCTAAATTATCAATATGAGAAAATATAACTCATTTTTAATTTTAATAATGCAAACGTTTTAGAGAATCGGCAACCACTATTCACTCTGGGAAAACATAACATTGAAGGGCTTGTTCCTGACGGTCAAGCAATTGACGCCGATGGAAATCTTTGGGTAGCTATATTCAATGGCTCAAGCGTTATCAAAATAGATACACGCAAACCTGAAACTATACTTGAGACAGTAAAGCTTCCTGTTAAACAGGTAAGTTTACTAGTTATCGGTAAACCGTAATATTCATATAAGTGTAATGTTCCCAATGTGACGGTTCTTTCAGTTTTTAAAGCAAATATAGCCTATTATAGTCTTTTTTACCAGATAAAGCTTGTCGTACACCCAGTTTTAGTAGGCAAATCAATTTTGAGATCTTATTTAACTTCTGATTTTTGATAATCACTTTGCCACATACGAGGGTGGTCCCAGAAGTACCCGACCTGACCAAGAGGTGGCGGTAGTTGGTTGAAAATATCACTGTATTGGAAAGTACGCAGTGTATAAAGCATATGTTTCAAGTTTGAAAGCTCCACGTTGTTTAGTATTTGTTTGGCAGCCATCAATAGTGAACGTTGTCAGTGAATTTGTGAAAATGAAGAAAATTGATCATCGTTATGTGATACAATACTTTTATTTGAAAGGCCTCAGCCCAACCAATATAAAAGCTGAACTGGATTCTACTCTGGGTGAGTCTGCTCCTTCGTTTACAACAGTTAAATTTTGGGTAGCTGAGTTTAAACGAGGTCGTACGAGCTGCCAAAACGAGCATCGCAGTGGTCGACCAAATGAGGTGACGACTTCAGAAATGGTGAAGAAAATCCACAAAGCGGTACTTGATGATCGTCGACTGAAAGTGCGCGAGCTAGCAGACATTACGGGCATTTCAAAAAGTGCGGTACATCGCATATTATCTGAAAATTTGGACATGAGAAAGCTGTGTGCAAGATGGGTGCCGCGTTTGCTCACACTCGAGCAAAAACAGTGTCGTGAAAATGTTTCAATTGAGTGTTTAGCGAAGTTTCACAGCAACAAAGCAGAATTTTTGCGCCGTTTCGTAACAATGGATGAAATATGGGTCCATCATTTCACACCCGAAACAAAAGAATAATCGAAACAATGGACTCAAAAGGGAGAACCGGCTCCAAAGGAGGCGAAGACCGTTTCGTCTGCAGGCAAGGTTATGGCTTCGGTTTTTTGGGATGCGCGTGGAATAATTTTTATTGACTATCTCGAAAAAAGGAAAAACTGTCAACGGCCAGTATTATGCAAACTTATTGCAACGTTTGAGCGAAGAAATCATGCAAAAACGGCCGCATTTGGTTGTTTCATCACGACAACGCGCCAGCTCACAAATCCGTTATTGCAATGGCCAAAATTAATCAATTAAAGTTTGAATTGCTACCTCATGCACCATATTCTCCAGATTTAGCCCCCTCGGATTATTTTCTGTTCCCAAACTTGAAAAAATGGCTCAGTGGTCAAAGATTTTCCAACGATGAAGAAGTGATGTCAGCAGTTAATGGCTATTTTGAGGAGCAAGACAGTTCTTATTATAAAAAGGGTATCGAACTTTTTGAACACCGCTGGGAAAAGTGTATAGAGCTGAAAGGAGATTACGTTGAAAAATAAATAAATCTTTTTCCAAAATTTTTGTGTTTTCTTTGTTGGGTCTGGTACTTCTGGGACCACCCTCGTAGTTTTATTTCATTCAAAGAATATTCTATTAATACATAGGTAGCAAGTATAATACTAGAATTTCTTAAAAAAAAACTTCACGTGGTCCCCCTTAATGCAAATTAACTTTTCTTAATGTTGAAAATTGTTTTTTATATAATTCTTTATTCAAAAACACAAAAGACGGAGTCCACGTTACAGAATGAACAGTTTACTGTTAAGTACAATAAGTATTTATTCGTTGTTAATTATACAATATGCACTTGCATAATAACTTAAATACTATACAGTTTCAACATTAAACTGGTAATAATGCTCAGAAAACCTAGGTAAACAACATCCCTGGATGCGTTTCTAAAGCTTTTGACTGACGAAGTTAAGTTTGGAAAGCTAGGTAAACAACATCGCTGGATGCCAGTGAAAAGCTTCCGAACTCGTCGCAACTCGAACTGATCTGTCCCACAAAGTTCCAGATCCTTTGTTCGGTTTCACATACGTGTCGATAACGTTTTGCTTCCGTTAGCATTTTGTAGAATGCATGTAGATAAGGCTTCTGAATATTGCATGTGTTGGCGGTATTTATCTCGCAGCTGCGAAGCGTTATCTTGCTCATAATTCTCTTATATGTATACATGTATACATTTCAGAATGTTAACCTGCAGGAGGAGGTTTTTAAATCGCTATTCAGTAAATATACATTTTTTGTTTGATTGTTAAAATTTATTTTTTAAAATTCAATTTTTTAGTGCGTAAATTAATTTAAAAAACGGTGATTAATTACACAGAAATACAGTGCTTTCACCATTAAACTAAACAGGTTTCGTCGTTATAATCAATCTTACTTGCCTCTTCTTGTGATTACATCTTGTGCTTTTTGGTTTTTAATATTAATAAATAAAATTAGGATCTTATTTAATTAAAAACATGTTTTGTTATACAATCTTACCTTTAAGACTAACCCATAGAGTCACAAACTAAAAAAAGAAAAATTAGATTTTCCGCCCTTTTAGTCGTTTAATTTGAAAATAAATCATCTAAAAGTATAATATTATAGATTATTTCTACGTATTAGCAAATTATAGTTAATATTGTTTTATAATTTTAATATTTATGTGACAAATTGATTTTGTTCCTAATTCAAATAAAACCGGCGAAGTTGAAGAAATCGCATCAAAAATATTTCCAGGTTTAGCCTTGATATGTTAAACAACCAATCACCTCTGAGTGCAGCTGATTTTCCAACTACCTACATTTTTTTATTATTAATGACACCAATTTAATTTTACATCTACTCTGAGTATAGAGTATATAGTTTACAGGTTAATGTACTATAATCTGTATATTTTGATTATGAAAAGAATGTTTTACTGTAGCACTAAATCAGTTGGCCAGATTCTCCGTAGCCTCCTTGGAATTTCTTGGTTTGAGAGGTGGCCCACTAGCTCATTCTGATGTCCGTGAGTTTTTGCGTGATAATAGGCAGCAAGACGGTGGATCACGGCTTGCACATAGGATATTCGCAGATCTTCGTGTATGGTCTAGTTAGAAAAATACCAGGGTGCATTAATTATTGGGCTTGGGGTCTTGGACTGAAACCTCTGGATAATGCTGAGATTTGATTTCTTGGCACATCCCCATAGCTGAATGCGATAAGTCCATATTGGCTTTAGTTTCAAACGGATTGGATATAAACACACGCCGTTACTATCGATTCAAGTAAACAATTTGTGCATTTACTTATTCATGAATAAAAATGAGTTTCGTGCAGTGATAAAATATTTCTTTTTTAAAGGCTTAAATGCTAAACAAATCAAACGGAGTTAGATGAAGTTCATGGTGAGCCTTCGCCTTCGTATGCAACAGTTGCAAACTGGGTTGCAGAATTTAAACGCGGTAAAACAAGCATAGAGGATGGACCACGTTCTGCCAGACCAAAAACAACTACTGATGAAGAAACAATTGAAAAAGTTCATGAAATCGTGATGAAGAATCGCCGAATAAAGTTGAGAGAGATAGCAGAGAAAGTAAGCATTTCATACGACCGTGTACATTGCAGCTTACATCAACATTTGGACATGAGAAAGCTTAGTGCTAGATGGGTGCCGCGTCTGCTGACAATAGAACAAAAAGGAATTCGAACGACCATTTCTTAGCAATATCTAAACATATCCAAACGTAATGAAAAAGATTTCTTGCGACGTTTTGTAACTGTTGACGAAACATGGATTCGCTACTACTCTCCGGAGATCAAAGAGCAGTCAAAGCAATGGACAAAACGTGGTGAACCAACTCTAAAGAAGGTAAATACGATTCCGTCTGCTGGAGAAATCATGGGTACCGTATTTTGGGATTCCCGAGAATAATTTTTATTGATTACTTGCAACACGGGAGGACAATAACGGGCGAGTATGATACGTCTTTATTAGACAGACAGAACAAAGAAAGCTAAAAGGCCTCATTTGACAAATAAAAAAGTCTTGCACAAGTCGGCAATTGCGATGGCGAAACTGCACGAACTACGATTCCAGTTAATTGAACATGCCCCCTATTCGCCAGACTTGGCTCCGTCCGTCGGATTTCTTCTTGTTCCCAAATCTCAAGAAATGGTTGACTGGAAAGAAATTTTCATCGAATACTGAAATCATCGAAGCTGTAAATGGATATTTTGAAGGTTTGGATAGTTCTTATTTTTGTGAAGGGTTGAAGGGTCTTGAAAAGCGTTGGACTAAATGTGTAGAGCAGAGATACGAAGAATAAATACGATTTTCCCCAAAAAGTTGTTTTTTTCGTCTTGTTCTAGAAATTTTTCGATCTATCCTCGCAGCTTACTCCAATGCAAAATAAACATACAACACTCCAAAATAAAGTTGAACACGTACAATAATGTTATTTTTGTTTTTTTTTACAGAATTCTTAGTTAAATTTATTTTTCTTATATTTTTATTAGAAGGTACACTATTTACTTATTTCAGTTTTTATTTTGCCATTTCTAAAATATTCAAAGATTATTCTAATTTTTCAACAGTAAGGGCATAATATAAAATTAGTTGTTTCTTATTTCTAAAGATGAACAATATTAATGTACAATTTATTACAGATAACTTCCGTGGCCTTTGGAGGATTGAATCTAGATGAACTTTATGTCACCACTGCAAGAATTCCTTCTTCAGGAGATTTAGATCCATCTGAAAGTGGCGCTCTTTATCGAGTTAGTGGACTTGGTGTAAAAGGTTTTCCAGGTGTTTCATTTAAATTGTAAAGAGTAGTGCAATACAAACATTTACAATTTTTTTACAATTTTATCAGATGTAATTAGCATAAATTACATTATTTTACTGACAATAACATAAATAAAAACTGCATAAGTACACATACTTAATAGTTATTTACGTGGCAAGCTTTGTAAATGAATCTTTACGAGCGAGCTGGAAAGTTTGTGGGATGATCGACGAAGGAGCGAGCCTCCATAATCCAGTGAGCCTAGTAAAGATTAATTCCAAAACGCACAGCGCATAAAGTTTTATTTCCATCGTCACCAGCGTTCTTTATTGTATATTTTTTATAAAAAGACATTTTATAATCAAAGACGGTAGGTCAATTTATAGCTAGACGTTGTTGTGATTAAGCAACAAAAGGGTTTTCATTAGCTTTTTGTTGATAAGCATTGTAGAACTTTACATGCCTCTTGTAACAGCCCGTAAGATTTACAGTGCTATATCTGTAATTGTTCATTTACTTAGTTACCATAAATGCCTATAAAGGGTAAGTTCGGCATTGTAACTCTTTTTGCTCCAAAAGCTCTATTGTCATAGTTACAATTATTTGCAATAATGGATACTATGGAAACCGAGCTCTTCGAGTTAAATAGATCTGAATACCGAACTTACCCAAAGTGTCATTTACATACAAAACTAAAAGTATTTGTCATACTGCCAATATGACTGTTACTACGGAAAGGTCACGTTCAAGGTTTCTTATAACAAAGTATATTCAATGTAGTTTTTCTGATAAAAACATCAAGGTCAGTTAGAAATCAGAAGTCAGCACCCAGCACAGGTTAATTCAAACGTAATCACTAATCAGCACACAGATTCAGAGTCCTACAGAGTTTGTTCAAATCTTCTCAAAAAGAGAATGTATTGAATGGTATGAGAGTTTCCGACGAAAGTGTACGTTTGTTTTATAATAGGGTGGACACAATTTAAGAAAAACACAGTGTCAAATAATTATGCATTTTAAACACTTTCAAAGGGAGTTTTAATAATTATGTTCAAGTTTCCGTAAGAATTAATCAAATTTATTATTATTATCATTTCTACCTTAAATGGAAGGAATCCTATTAAGCCACTAGCACCAAATACGTACGAAGGTCAAATGACGTCTATGTAGTTCTTAGAGTGTGCGCGATATAGTTATTTTATTGGTTTAAATTTATTTATTTTTTAATCTACTTTTAAATCTGCTTATGATAACAATAGTTCATACAAATAATTACTAACATAAGGTGAATATTACGATTGTCTTTTATTCAATCTGCCTTAAGCCTATGTGTGTTTATGGACTGCTTAGTTTTAGGGGTTCAAAAACCAGCTGCTGAAGCAACACTTAATGTTAGGTCGTACCCTTTTATTTTCACCATAATTATCCTCTTACCACACTATAACAACAACCAGTAAGCCGACTGTCGCAAATATTGAAATCCGCCGCTCAGAACATAGAAGTAGTTATGCTTGATTCGCGCAAGCAAACACATCAAGTTCGCCAGAACACCGTATAACTTTACCATGTGTTGTGTAGTGGTCCCATATCGTATAGATAGAATGAAGGTTGCAAAAAGACTCTATTCCTATAATTTTCCATTCGTTAGAAGGATCTTCTAGTTATGTTGAACCAGAATTAAATTATGGTAAATATTAAATGTTATTATTAGATACATAATATTAATAAGCTAATAAAGCTGTGAGTATATGTGAAATGTAAGGTAAGTATATTGTCTGCTTTTTGTTATATAAACTAATTTTTTTAGATGTACGCAAGAAATAATAATTCGATTCAAAAAGTAACTTGATCACTTTAAAAATGTCTTTACATTGCATTCTATAAAATAATTTAATTTTTAAACGTCCCCGTTCATTTTGGTTATTTTAAAATCGCTCGAACTGAGTCGGTACGTTTTGATGTTTTCGTTGAGTATTATATAAAAAAAAATCTAACGAATGAACTTTTAAATTTTCAACAAATAAAATAAAAAAATCTCTAAATGATAAAATTAAAAAAAAATTGTACACGTTTACAAATCTAAATGTACTACGTTTTATTTTCAATCAATAACGTTTAACTAATAGGTACTCAATAACTTAACTAATAAAAAAAATTACTTAAAAAAAAGCTACATTGATAAGCGAAACGTAGTAATACTTTATATACTTCAACCATAAATATAATAATAATAATAACTACTACAACCCATAGCCTAAACCAAGGCCCCATAAGCTTGTGCGGGAGGGAGGGGGCGATTATTATTATTATGTAGGCCCAATGTGGGGCTGCAGCCGACTTACAGATGGAACAGCGCAAATCCCACATTTGTGTCACAGCTAAGGAAAACTGCAGAAAACCTTAACCACATCTGAATACATGAAATGAGTCATTTTCGTAATCACACCGGAATAAACAAATACGACACGAGGTGAGATAAGATAAGAGTGCAAATTTCACGTTGCTAAGAGTTCAGTGACGTACGCTAAAACCAACAGATTTTCATTGCTTCATTCACATTTATTTTTAATTGAAAACGGGTTTGTTCCGCTAATGAATCTTTCTAGTTCATTTATTGTTTATTTTATCATTTAGATTACAGCGAGGCCTTCGCGTAATTCTGGATGCATTTTACATTTTCGCCCACGTGTTTGTGATGACTCATTTCTTGTAATTTTGGTTGAACTATAGTATATAGTATGTTTTATTGGCAGCCAGTCCTCAAACTACAAAATTATTATAATATAGAATTTTCTAATAAACAAGAACAAGCTTTAGTTTTGTACATGATGAATTAATTATGTATGTACCTTATTGTACCTATTTAAGTTAATAAACTGATTGTTCAAAGGCGTCAATTAATTTTGTTTTTACACGCAATTCTATTTCCTCTTATACTGCCATTATAACAAGAGTTCTCAGTTTTTACAAAATTTACTTGCCGCAATAATACAATTTATGTAATACGTCCCTATACTTGTTGTTTAATACTGCAATCGCAGACTAAGACGATCGACAAGCCTCGTATGTGCTCATGATAGTGCCGACACGCGAGTGGGCCTACTGGTTATTATTATACTGTGCTCTTACTATAATAAAGTACCTCAATTCATATTTTTTCATTTAATCGTTATTTATGTGGACTAATAAAATAATTCAACTCTCAATCTTCTCCATAAAAATTTTATTTAATACAACATTAATTAAACGTTGAATTATTTTATCAGTCAATATGATTACTCCATTTTGTGATGCATTCAAACATAAAGAAGATTTTGTTTATTGTTTTCAGCCTTACTTTGTGGAACTCCATAATTATTATATTTTAATAAATACTGTGAAACTTTTTACTTATCTTTATTTATTTCATAAAGAAGATTATTCATGTGCTTTATATATATATAATATATTACATATGACTTCCAGAGTATTCAAGCAAGTATTCGTAAATATTGGCGAGCTAAATGGTACCAACAACTACTTTTACATATAATAGAAATTCTTTCAAAATTAACTTCCTGAAATTTAGAAAGAGCCATTAATTTATGCATTCCGTGGAAAGTTTTGAACGACTTCCTAATCTTTCAAATTCTTTGCAATAACATCGTATTTAAGACAATCGCGGATTCCACTCGCTTGTAGCTTTTGTATGTGTTGTGTTTTTCATTTATTTATATATTTTATTGTATAGTGTATTGATCTGTTACATTTTAAATGAAAGATCACTCTGCAATCTTCCCCACCCCAAAATGTTTTTGGTCCACCAGGTGGCTCTTTCTCGCTATTAGAGTGAAGTAATAACTCTGTACCTACTCCATACCAAGTTAAAAGCTCCGAAATATCCTTCAACAAAAATGGAAATCTACAAACGTTCATTTTTACCATGTGTCCAGGGTCGGATTTACGCATAAGCTATAGCTTAGAGGTCTCGCACTTTAGGCACCTCAGTAGCTCAATGTGTTTTTTAGAAGTTAATGAAATACACTATTTTTACTAAAAAAGATTATCAACTTATATAAAGTAGGTGAATGTAATTTCGACACGACCCAAAATCCGACACATTTGTTTAAACTCCTTTAGATTAAGGAAAATGTAATGTATAATTGTACATGTAGGTAAATGTAATACTACACTTTACACTTTAGAATTTTTTAAAATAAAAACTACAACACATTTTCATGGTTTTTTTTAAGTTGTTTAGCTACAAATACCATGACTCTTTTTCATTTTTAATTTCGGTTTCCATAAGTTACATACTACAAAAGTAATTTAATTTTAAATCTCAGCCTGGAAATCTCTAGAAATTGTTAGTTCAACTTTAAGCAACAAAATTTTTATCAATAACAAAGATGTTTAAATTTTACCACCCATTCCAGATGCCCTGAACATTTTATAATCAAACATCAATATGTTTTTTATTCTCTACACGAGTTGCATTTTTACCTCAATAAGCGGTTTTTGTTAAGACTCGCCCCATAGTGCGTCAGTTTCTAAGGTTCTTGAACAAATCTTGTATACATAAATATGCAATTACATATCTCCATACATTAGTGAATGTCAACATGGCTCTGTTGCCAGAAAATCTATAGAAACCAATTGAGCGACTTTGCACACGATGTTGTGATTAACTTAAACAACAAAAACAAACGGATGTAATATACACAGATTTAAAAAACGCCTTTGACCAAGTAGATCGTGACATTCTATCGCAGAAGCTTTATCAAAGCGGATTGGCATCAAAAACCTTAAATCTCATTAAATCACGTCTGCAAAATAGACATTTTATTGTCAAACATGATGGTACACATCTGGCAAATCTAAAGCAAATTCCGGTGTCCCTCAAGGGTCAAATCTAGGACCTCTGCTGTTTTCAATATTCATAAATGATTTGCTAGAGGTGATACATAATTCGAAATGTCTATTATTCACAGACGATATGAAAATATATATAAAGATCGAAACATACCAGAATTGTATGTCATTACAAACTGATATTTTTAAAGTATACCAATGGAGTATTATCAATAAATTTCATTTTAATATTACTAAATGTTATAAAATGACAATATCATTAAAATTTAAAAATTATAAATTTGGGCTTTATTATAAGACAAACTAAAAACTTCAATCGAATCCAAACTTCGAAAACATTATACTTTAGCTAGGTTAGGCCCAAGTTAGAATTTGCATCAATTATTATGGTGTCATTTATATAATAATCAAAAACAACAACTATAAAAACTACAAAACAAATTTTTAAGACATCTGTATTACAAAAAATACTGTAAGGGAATGCTCATTACCTTTTCCCAAACTTTATAAACCAATCAAGGCCAAAACAACTTCGTAGCTCAATTTAATTAATTATTTATTGCACTACTAACTAACAAAACAAATTATGTACATAGAAAAATTGGACATCCATTGTCATGTTATTTGGCATACAATATAAAGAATGCACCCACTGATAAGAATTTTCAAACGAGACGTTAGATGGATTGCCTAACCTCACATTCAAAATTATTATTTTGATAGCAGTACCTTTCAAAAAGCTATAAAAGGGTTTACTTTAGTTAACATGCACACTAGCACACACTAGGCAGTAAAAAATATTTGTAAAGCTGATTTTCCTTAGAATTTAGCTATTTTTTTTAGTTAAGATAACGGTATGCGACGTTAGCCTGATAAAGCATTTAAATTAAGTTCAGGGCATATTTAAGGCAATATTTAACCTAAAACAGACAAGGCGTGTTGTAATAGGGGTTATATACAAGTCTATACTGCCTTACCTGAGTTTATTTTCAAGAAGAAATTTATGTTTCAAGTAAACAAGATTTTCATATTATTAATTTTTCTTCTATAAAATTTTTTACAGTTATCGTGTAAATGTTTTGATGCAGGATTGTGATGTAGTTTCTTTAGCACAGAATTGAAACTATCTTGAATGTTAGGGCTGCCTTTTGCAGATGATATCAGTGGAATAAAATACAAGTATGTGCAATTATGCCTCGTAAACAGAAATAATGTATTTAGCTTGAAATTTCATTTTGTTGATATCTGAAAGTATGTAAATAATGTTTGTTAGTATATAAGGTTTAATTTTGTCGAGATAGGAAGATGTAAAAAGATAATTTTAAGTAATTAAGTTAGTTTTAGTTATGTAATAGTTGTGTAAAAATGAGATGTCATTGACATTCAATGGTGGCTTTATTTTGCAATGGGAACATAAATGCAATATACCAATCGATAGGGAATTTTTAAGCTACCATTTTATCTAATTAGTTTAAAGCATAGTTAAAATTTATAAACAATAATTTGGTTATGTTGTAAATCCGTTGTTGGCAGATCTGGTTGTTTTCTGCAGATTTCCTTAGCTGTGACACAAATGTGGGATTTGCGCTGTTCCATCTGTAAGTTGACTGCAGTCGCAAGTAGGGCCTACGTAATAATAATAATCGCCCCCTCCCTCACAAGCTTATAGGTTCTGAGGCCTGGTTTCAGGTTATGGGCTGTAGCAATTATTATTATTATTATCATTTATCAAAATTTAATCGTTTTTACCAAAATTGATTGTAGTTTTCAATTGTTTGCAAAAATGGTATAAAAGAGCGGCCATTTCTTTAACAAATTCTGTTTCATTTTACAACTTCGAAATAATTCACACCTATTGAGAGCAAAAAGATAAATCTTAAGGTTATGTTGTGAGTTAAGAATAAATGTAAACGAACATGATGTCATATTTTTTAGGTTATAATTTTTGTTAAAACGCCAAAGTGTTTATTATTCATCAAAGTTCAGTGAATACAAGTGTTTTGAATAATAAACATCATATAATTACAATAATAGCAAGTGCATTAATTTTTTTTATGTGACACTTTAAATCAGAAATGGAATTTTTTTTATTGATAATTAAATTATCAATCTTCGTTACGTTGGGATGTTGGAATGGAATTTGAAACATAATCTTTAAATTTATGGACTTGGGCCACAATTTAAACAAGCAGCTGGATTTTATTTCGATCTATTAAAGCCATTTATTTGGATATAATCACAAGTGTTTGACCTTCTTCCTTCATTATACTGTACAGGCATATAGAAGCAGAGGATTGGTGTTTTATATCAATACAGTTGGCGCCAAATATTTGAATACTTTAAAAGTAGATATTAAATTTAGTTTATTTACTTTTAGTATTTAAGAATTCATGTTCATAAAATTTTAGTTAAGTGAATTCGAGATGTCAAATTATACATTTGTGGCAGTGTGATGTGTGAAGTTATTTTGAGATACTAACTATTTATTGGACTCGGATAAAAATCATTATACTATTTTGGGATTGATATTTCAAAGTTTATTTTTCTTATTTTAAATTTGTGTTTGTGGTCTTCATTAATACATTTCTGTCACTTTAAATTAGAAAAATGGTTTTGTATTTGTTGCATTTTACTATTGTTCCTAGAACTATACAACTATTGAGTACCCTATTGACGCGATCTGCCCAGAGTAGAGAGTATCAGTTTTGTGAGTTAGATCTTTCACAACAAATCATAATTAGCCGAAGCCATATATTTTAAAATTAAAGATAGGTGAGTCTGTGCGTATCGTTATTATTGACACCGCCGTCTGTTTATTTTTTATCGTCCCCTATACGAGGGCCACGCTGTATATTGTGAGATGCCACGAAACTAGAGCTGGCAACACGGCATTGTTACATACCACCATCCTTCATTAGTAAGATCTGACAATAGTCGAGTCGCTGCTGTCACAGAGTAAACGTGGTACATACGATTTGTCGTGTCGAAACATTTGTAACGGATTTGTAAAGAGAACATGTGCGCGCTATGATTTACTACGATTTCAAGGTCGGTTTAAGTGAACAACACGTCTTGAACGGTTGCAAGGCGCATTTGGCGATGAAAGTCCTTCACGTGCAACTGTGTTTCGCTGGGATAGCGAATTCAAAAGAGGACGGATATCGCTTGGTGATGAGTCACGTGCTGGTAGGCCCTGTTCGTCAGTTACTGTTGGAAACATTGAGAGAGTGAGACGTATGATCGAAGAAGATCCAAGATGCACCTATCAAGCGATTGAGGCAACTCTTAGTGTTCGATCCACAACAGTAAATTCCATTTTACATGATCATCTTCATATGAAAAAAATTGTTACTCGTTGGGTGCCACATACGCTTAACGATTCCCAAAACGCAGAGCGAGTAAGAATCGCGCGGGAAACGTTAGAAATGTTAAATAATGGTAGGCATCGTATTTTTTCTAAAATAGTAAAAGGTGATGAAACATACATGCCATTTTATGATAATCCTACCCGCCAGGAGAGCCGTGTGTGAATTCACGAAGATGCACCAACACCAACAATGGCGAAAAAGCAAAGGTCTGTCAAGAAAGTTATGTACGCAGTTTTATTTCGTAGTACAGGATTAGTGAAAGCAATTAAGCTTGAAGATCAACGTACAGTTACAGCAAGCTGGTATACTACAAAATGTTTACCTGCAGGTCGACGTTTCACGACGGGGGATGAGATAGATGAAGCAATTCATCAATTGTTTGAGAGCATTCCAAAAGATGACTGGCTTCAAGCGTTTAAGTTGTGGAAAGTTCGGTGACAAAAGTTTATTGATGTGGGTGGTGATTACTTTGAACATAAATAAAATCATTTTCCTAAAAAGACTTCTAGTTTTCTTGTATCTCAAAATATATAGCGTGACCCTCGTATCATAGCAGTTATGTTTTGTGCAATGGGCACTACAAATATTGTTAACTTCTGGTTACTAGTAACTCGGCTTTAACTGTTGAAAGTGAGTTGTTCAGTAAGAAGTTAACTTTTAACTAGAATTTATTTTTGTCGTTAACTAAACCACCGAGGTTGAGGGTTTAAGATGTGGTTAGATTATGAATAACCTAAAAATATTGGAGAGTGAGAAATAAAACTTATAGACAGGTGTCAAGAAGTTATAAACAGAAAGATCAGTGGCGTGCGGTGAGAATTTAGGTTAGGGAAGCAACCACGATTTTAATTATAATACACCTAGGTACAGGCGCGGATTAACAGGGAGGGAATAATTCCCCCCTCCCCAATTTAGAAATAAGTATACATAGAATAGAAACAAATAATGTTTGTTTAATTATTATTTATTAAAACAATTACTTTTCCAAAAATTTTCCCCTCAAAATACTTCTCTGGATCCGCCCCTGCTAGGTACAATAAAAGAGAGTTATAATTATTAAGCTTAAAAGTTTTTCAAAGAAGAACTTTTACACTTTATACTTATGGAATTTGTTGACTATTATTCTTTATTTTAAAAAAATTACTACTATGTATTTATACTGCAACTCGATTTTCCGGTCTTTCTTAGCAAAATACCAGTGAAAAATCTTCATATTTCCTTTCTTTCATATTATTTAGTTGTAACTGATTTTAACGTTAGTTTATTTACAATTAAAAAAATGGACGGGTGTTTTAAATGTTCTATACATAAAAATTGTTTAGAATCGCTGGTATTTTATCAGTTAATGATCAATTATAATGATTCTTAATGCATACCACGAATGTGTACCACGAGCCACAACCTTCTCGATATGTAATACTGTATATTGCCTGTAGTTTGATTGTGTTGCTCTAGCAGTGCATATCACTTAAATCTTCTTGGCGGCGATTTTTTACAATTAATGTAAGTAAAGAAAACTTTTTAAACAATAAATTAAATAAAATTCAACAGCAAACGAATAAACAAGAACGTAGCAATAGGACGATAACCTATGTACCTGTGCTATTAGTAATAGTAGATCCATAAAACCGGTGTCAAACCAACTTAAAAAACTATTCGTTGATTCGTTGACATAGCAAGCAGAAGTACATGGATTTTTAAATTTTGTGAACAATTGAAAACTTACGTAATAAGAAAAATAGGTTTTAGTTCTAATTTTATTTATGAAAGAATGATAAACATAATTTATGTTCTGTTGCTGTTGGAAATGTTATTTGATTAATGTGTTTTAGTTACTAAGCAGATAAGTGACTAATATTAACAATTAAAGTTTGTAAACAACTACACAGCAATTATCGTTGCTATTTTCTTTATCATAGTACGTAAATAACACAGATACTTAGAAGTTGAATTATTAAATTCATTATTACTTTATCAGAATTGTAAATGATGAACGTTCAAGGCAAACATAAATACAGAGTGGCTATTTGCCATATACAATGTGATCGTTTAAAAACATGCCACCTTAAATATCTAATTAACGGATAAAAATCGCCAAGACTGTAAACTTCTGTTCTGAGGGAGGCATCTGATGTATACATATTTATATTAGGCGTTTATAAAGTCAACCGCCTAACCATCAAACAAAAATTGTGATATCTGATTTTAAAGAAAATTTAATGGGAGTCTTAACGGAGAATTTTAGAGCAATGCCAATGAGGGGCAATCAAAAAGGTCTACTGCTCACTAAGGTTCGATTTCCCGCCATTTCGCCGAAACTTGATAAAATTGCATGGATTTTGTCATGCGCCATCTGCTGACTCACCGCTGATACCGCTTACTACCCTGCAAGACTGATGCAAAAAAGATCTTTGCTAATTAACTTATCGCTAAAATATCATACAAGAAAGGGTTTTTAGAGTAACACGAGGTCACGCCCAAGTAGCACAACCATATTGTTCCAATATTAGGCCAATGCCGATGATATATTGGGCCAATGGAAAATGTGGATATTTCTGCAATATTGGCTGAACAACATAACGCCAATATTTGCCCAACAACAGATGCCAATGGTAATGGTATCCTAATAACTTATGTCAATATTCCCAGCCAGCACACTGACGTCAAAATGTCACCGTTTTTTCGTTTAGTAACGACGTCAAATTGTCGTAAACCTAACATCATGATGTCACAGCCCAAAGACGTCAATATAAGACGTCATTAAAACGTCTTATACGAGGACTAAGACAGGAATTATAAATAAATAGTTGAGTATTGGAATGGTATATTAAAGTATTAGTTTCATAAGGACAAGTGCGCTAAAACGTCTTATGAGACGAATACTTTATACTATTTTTTCTATTTGCGATATTTTTGATCATTTTAAAGAAGAAATAATTTAATTTCAATTAAAATTTGTTAGGGGATCTTTGTTAACTTTTTTAACAGTTGACAACACTGAAAATTCAGATTCCGCACTTGTTTTTCTTTACAGCAGAAATAAGTTTGACATTTTAAGAACAGCTGTTCAATACTGATATTAACTTTAAAAAATAAAATGTTACTGTTTTCCGTATTATAATAAATCTCTTTAGGACACGCAAAATGCGTGTCCTAATGGCTTCATTAGAACACGCAAATATAAAAATAACATTTATTATATACTACAGTCAAAACATCTCTATATTGTGACCACCTCATGATCAGTATTCCTTGGCCCCTGTCAAAATAATATCTTTTTAATGAAACTTGTATGTATTGTATTGTACGTCCAAAAGACGTCGTTTTGAAGACGTCTACGTACGTCCCATTATATGACGTCATATGGACATCATTTATTAGTCATATGACGTCGTCGACCAATATTGACTTAAAAATAACGTCATTATAACCTCAGCGTGTTGGGTGGGTTGTCGTCCAAAATAAATATTCGACGAACAAAAAGTAAGTTCGTCTCTGAATTCTTGAAGTCTGTCTGTCGGTCTGTCGCCTTTTTCCCTGTTGACTTTTTTGAATTTTTCTTTTTGGAATCTTATAGTACATCAAATTCTAAGAAACTTTTGGTTGAAACATTTTTTTGTATCTTCGGGAAAGTGGTCAAGATGACCACCGAAAATTTCGGTAAATTTTTGAAAAATGAAAAATTTTGTATTTTTTAGAAATTTACGAAAAAATAAACATTTTTAGCAACAAAGAAAATTCGAAAAATTTTAGGACTTAGAATTTTAGTTTTTAAACTAATGTATTACGTCAACATTAATTTTCAAAAATAAATTAGTTTATTAAGTATACAGTTGTTTTTGTTCGTCATGGCAATGCTAGCTCTGCGCATTCTCAACTGGTTTTTTTTACTTTCGATGGTCTTAGTTAATCTCACTTTGTCGTAGCTTAGTACATCTTCGTACTAAGACGACCTGTGGTAAAAAGAATACAACTAATTGTCAGTCAAATCTATAGTATGAGCAAAAAGTAACTCCATCAAAGGTGCCTTTGGAATTTTTAACTCGTGTGTAAATTATAACACCAGAAAATTCTACAAAATAATCCGAGTCATTTGACAGTGACAGTTGTTATAATTCTGTGATGTTATAGTACACATGTGTACACAATTCCAAAGGCACCTTTGATGGAATTACTTTTTGCTCATACTATACTTTTGAGATAAATTATGTCATAATTATAAGCAATGTCATTGTTGAAGTAACTATTTTTGTCTTTGGTTAAATATTGGATTCTTGGCATAAATGGCGATTTAAATATTGACCCTATATTGATATACTAGATTGAAGCAATATTGCATCGATATTGGCTGAATATTGTAATAACAATGAAACTGAATCAATATGGGGCCAATATGAAAACAATGTCTATCAAATGCCATGGCTTACCACTACTTGAGCGCAGAGTTTTCTATAAATAACTATTTTGTATTTCATTATCGAGTAATTTTTTTGAAACACGAAAATGAGGTACCTACTCATAGTGTTACCGATTTTCTGACGCGACTCGACAAAGAATGATATGTCCTTATTGACAAAGTTTCAGATATAAGACCCCTTCCATAGTTCATGGTGATTTTTCAAAGACACGAAAAGGGTCAAGTTGGTTAACGATTACTGGCACTCAAACTGAATCGGGTTCCCTTCTTAGGTCAAGCAGAGATGGCTTCTAGCGTCTTGCGAAAGACCATCATCTCCTTTTGACGTAAATAGTGAAAGATGGGAAAAATTACTCGATTTGCATGTCAAATATTGAAGATAATCATTCTCCAAATTGGCAGTTTGTACATTTGAGCGGTCATCATGGGTAACAAAAGAGGTTAATAATTCTAAAATTCTGCAATAATGACATTTCATCTACAACTCTGCTAGTTTTCATCAATCTGTCGTTTAATTTTTCTATTTTAAAAATGGTTACATCATCGTGTCGTTAAAAGGCTAAGTAAATCGAAATTCGTTATTATTTAAATCTTCGTTGAACCAGTGACAGTACGCAAGTTTCTTGTTATAATCGAGCATTAACAGCTCCTGGTGCTTCTGCAATTTGTAAAGGTTCATACTCAGAGCTTTATGAAGAATAATGTGAACCGTAGAAAGTGATAAATCGATTTGCTGTGACCACAAATTTTTCGCTTTTTGCTTTGTCACTTACCAATCCTCTCTAATTATGAATTGTCTTGGTTCTACAAACGCTTCAATTGGTCGAATGTTATTTATATACCTACTTCCTGACTTACCGAGTCTGTAGTAGTCTAAATTTATACTTTTTTCACATCTAATTATAGTCCTCTGAAGCAAAATTGCACGTATGTTGCTAAGCTTCAACAACTAAATTATTTCCTGAAGGGGAATAAGCAACCAAGAATTAAAACTTGCCTCGCTGAGAAGACAGTAAAGTAGAACAGAAAGGTTTGAAAATGCCTCTGTCCTGTAAGGGTACCGATGAACTAAAATAGGAACCGCACGAGGAAGAGATTTTTCTCACAGGACTCCCCTATAAGTTGTCTGCAAAAGGCTTGACTGCACACGAGAGTGTGTATACTCCTGGACTCCAAGCAGATAGTGGCGTCTTTACTTCGGATAGCCTTTATTGAGCAAAAAGAGGTCTCAGATAATAGCTGGTTAGTTTTGGAGAAGATAGGTAAAAAAATAGCTATATATCTTGAAGCAATGGCAAAATGAACTAGATCCACCATCCTAGTGCACCAGGAACCTAAACTGTAATCGGTCTTCATTACTTATTGTAATATGTCGCAAAACTACTGAACTTGAAAATAAAATATAAACGTCACTACTACGTTATTCGAACCATACCAGTAAGATGGATTGGACAGGCTGGGAATCGAGCAAAGTAACCACTCTTAATCGGATTCTCAAATATTCAAAGGTAGAATGAGGCGAACATGTTTGTTGAGTACCACTGAATTTAAAATCGGTATAGTCGTAGTCGTAGGTAACATTAAATGTTAATTGCTTGTAGAAAGTTTAATTGTTAATTTAAACTCTAAGCAATATATCGTTCTTGCCAATGTATTTACAAAATTATGATTATTATCCACAACGCCAATCTGAATCCTTTGCTGGTACTCCTCCAAACAAACATGTACGTCGTATTCGTATTCATACCTCTATTTCCCATATTATAAACGTTGTCCGTAACTAAATTCAAATCATGATGATTTTCTGTTTTTGTGTAAACATTTTTACAAAATAAATAATACAGTTTTGGCCACTTATACAGAGCTTGATAATTCGATAAAATCTCAGGTGTCTTAAATTTCAGCCAATGAAATTTCTGAATTTTAAAATTATGTAATCACAATTTAACTTAACACAGAATTTAATCAAGCGTTGTGAAACCGGTCATTTGAATCTCGTAAAGTATTTGAGATACGTTCTACCGGTCACAGCCGCCCTAGAACACACGACTTTTAGGACACTAATTATATTGCTTAATGTATCTTTTGACACCCTATTAACAGTAAAAGATATAAAGAATAATAAAAGGCAAAATAATCTCTGTTGCAGATGGCACCCATTGTAGAGCGTGTTTCTGATGAAAGCTTGGAATTAGGCGAAGGACCTCACTGGGACGCTGAAACACAAAGCTTGTATTACGTTGATATTTTTGGAAAAACCATCCATAAATACACACCTGCTACCAACACACATGCTAAAGCTTCTATAGGTAATACTCTTTTATATTGTTATACTTTTGTTTTTTGCCTTACTAATGGGTCATTCTCCGTACAAAAGGACAATTTAAGAAACAAAAAAAAAAGTTGTAATTTTTTGCAAGTTTTTGCTTTTAGGTTTTTTGACTTTTGTAGTATTTTCTTAAAGAATGTTATTCCTATATTACCGAAGCTGGAAAAGGCTTCGGGGATGACGACTTCGGAAATGACAATTTTACAGTTTTGAAATAATTTCCTCTAAACGGTGCATGCTAACCTAACCTAACTTTCTGAAACACAAACACAACTAATAACAAAGCCGAATCAATTATATAAATTGTAAAAATAAAATCAATTATATATGTTTGAGCTATCTACGGGTATGACGGTTAATAAATGTACGTACGTGTTTTTCAATTAACAAGACACTTCTTATTCTAGGAGTCAAACCACTTCCGCTAACTTTAACTGCTGCCAGCTAAAAGAAAGATGTCTGAATGCACACCCGGTATGAGCAGACAAAATACAACACTACGTTGCCAAATTTTTACGTTTTTGTTTTGTGCTTCGAAAATGACGCCAAAACTAGTTACACCTATAATATGGCTATAATTCAAAAATCTTCAAAGAATATATAATAAATAAATCATTTTATAAAAACTGTAGATACAAGCTTAAGTATCACTGCTTCAATTTAAAAGTTATTCGAAACAGATAAAAATATTGTAATATTATACACTCGTAAAAGCAGCTGGTTACAGCCTCGGAGTATGACAAAGGTAAAGTTTGATGAACAAAACTAACAAAAAAACTTTTTTTTTCTTCAAGTTTTAGGTGAGATCTTTTTTTAAAGTAACCATACAAAATAGTCTTGCAGAGTTTCTGTTGATATCTACAGTGCTAAATATGCAATTTACCAGTAACATGTTTTTTTACCTTTTCTGGAGAATGACCCTAATACTGTTAAGAATGCAATGGCTTCTATTTTCTACGTTGCAATAATAACTTGATTATGTGTTATTCAGGTGAACACGTGTCATTTATCATTCCTGTCGAAGGAAAGCCCAGTCAATTTGTAATCAGTAAGAATCGTGAAATACATTTAATTACTTGGGATGGTGTCAGCGACAAATTATCTGCATCTGAAAAACTTGCTGAAGTAGACATTCTACCAGATGTAGTAGGCAATCGAATTAATGACGCGAAAACTGATCCAACTGGAAAGCTTTGGGCAGGTAAGATGTGCTATTTAATATTCATATTATGGTTTTCACCTCAAATGTCTTATTTTTGCTAAGGTACCATGGGTCGTGAACCTGTAACAGGTGAAATTGCAGCTAATAAGGGTACATTATATAGTATAAACAGAAACCAAGTTAAAAGTCATGTTTCAAATGTGCACATTTCCAACGGTCTTGCTTGGAGTTCAGACATGAAGAAATTTTATTATATTGATTCCGGAGAGAAAACAGTCGACCAGTTTGATTTTGATGTAGAAAAGGAGACAATCAGTATGTATAATTTACTTATGTTTTATTGCTATTGCCTTGATACCAATACTTAGGGGCAATACATTTTGGTCCCTATAGATATATGGTCAATAAAATACTGCACGTTGCTACATTTGAGAAAAAGTTAATTAAAATTTATTAAACTTTTGCAAAATTCTAGAAAATCGTCAGCCGCTATTTTCTTTGGAAAAACACAATCTATTAGACATATTCCCTGATGGCCAAACCATTGATGCAGAGGGCAATTTATGGGTTGCTTTATTCAATGGTAATGGTATTATTAAGATTGATTCCCGTAACCCCGAGACTTTACTTGAAACTATAAAACTTCCGGCTAAACAGGTAGGAGTAATTTCAGAAGGTTTTGCTTGTATGTTCTTTTCTGTATTACTCTTAGCTAATTGTGCGAATGTCTGCATGTCTTCATTTTTTAAATTTAGTACAAATATAACAGGTGTTCTGAACAAACGGATAATATAAAATTATTTTCAATTGGACTTTGAGCGCTTTGCTAAACTATTCATTTAAAAGTTGTTAATTTACAGTTTAACATTGATATGCATATTTTGCTAAACCAACTACTAACTAAATAATAATTGATGTTTGTTCCAAGAAGATAAGAGTTAGCTACTGTAATACAAGATGTAAAAGTAATTCCAATTGTGTATATTAATTTGTGTCTATGACTGCAGGTAACTTCTGTAGCTTTTGGAGGGGCTAATCTAGACGAACTTTATGTTACCACTGCGAGATTAGCTAATTATGGACAACCTTTGCTACCACCTGAACATGGAGCTCTTTATAGAATTAGAGGACTTGGTGTAAAAGGCCTCCCAGGTGTTCCTATTAAATTGTTTTAAAACACTGTCGGCAAGAAGAATCTAGCAACGTTATTTATATTTGTTATTACGTTGTTTTCATTATATTCTGTATGTACATATTTTTATATAAATAAATTAAAAACTATAAATATAAATCAATTACATAAATGCTATTATAATACTGTACCATGAGAACCTCTTGAAAGTATACACTACTTGTTGCACAGCCACTTCATACACACACCTTTCAATGTGCTTTTGCTGCCAACGTGTTGATTGCTGAAGTGTAATACTTTTATGAGATACTATATCAAGATACAATATTTTCTTTTAGTTGAAAAAATTACCTTGATTGGGCAGTTCCAGAAATGTGGTCTGTTTCCCAATTAATCGCTCGCTAGATAAAGATTTTTAAAGTTCAGATTACCAAGTAGTAATACGCCACTATAAATAAGAATAAAATTGTGTTAATTGTTATTATTATAAGCTAGTAGACTATGGTAGACGGTTTACTAAAGTTGATTTTGATATCTACCAAAAACCAAGATTTCAAGCGCGTTTTTGCTATAAAGGTTATTGAAAGAGCGGCCAGTTTGGTCTGAATGCTATATACCCACATTAGTTCACTGGTCTACCATGTTCTAACATTTGAAGAGCTGTGTTAGTAATAGCAGTTTTGGCAATAATTTTGATTATCTGCAGAGTCTGTAACCAATATAACTCTAAAACCCTGAAAGGGTTAAAGGTAAGTACATGAAATTGCCATTAATAAATATAATAAACGCCTTATAAGTTTAATAAAACGTAGCGATGTTGTCGAAAATGATAATACAAAGTAATGTTAGATTTTCATCCTCGCATGCACGTGTTATTTAAACTACATCAATATTGTCCATTTTAGTTACTCTGAAAATGAAGCATTTATACCTCTTTGTCTACTTCTTTAGTAGTTCTAATTTAATTTAAATTGAGTAAACATGGTCCTAAATACTATTATTTTTTAAATAATTTACTTCAAATTTATATTATTACTTCCTGACGTTATTCATATGGTGATTTTGTATAAGTAATGTAATATACGAGGGTGGTTTGATAAGTCGGTGACTTTTTGAATAAAAGATATTTATTTCGGCAAATAAGTGTTTTATTTCTCAACATAGTCTCCTTTTAGCTCGATACATTTAGTCCAGCATTTTTCCAATTTTTGTATTCCTTCCAAATAATAGGTTTTCTCAAGGCCCTTAAAATAGGCGTTTGTTTCAGTGATGACCTCTTCATTCGACCCAAATCTCTTACCGCCCAGCCATTTCTTCAGGTTTGGAAACAGGAAATAGTCACAGAGGGCTAAATCTGGAGAATATATTGGATGGGGTCGCAGTTCATAGCCCAATTTATGGATTTTTGCCATGGTGACCATACACACTTAAGAAAATTAACCACTCGACCTAACGGTCTCGTGGCTAAACCTTTCTTGCGAGACTAATGTGCATGAGCACACACTAATACAATAAATAACTATTATTATATAAAAGCTTTATATACTTACATTTGCAGAGAATAGAATGCCATAGTAATAGAATTGACACTTTGACAGGCAGACAAAATTATAATTATTAGGCTTTTGCTATAAAGAATCTCGTGTTGAATGGTTGTAAGGATTGTATTAATTGATATATTAAAAGTCTTTTATATTTATATAAAGAAAGCTAATACATACTACCAAAGAAGTTTGGGCAATCTCAAAACATTATTTGGCGAAAATGGACATGTCGTATTGATTTACTTTGTACCTTAATTTCTATTTGAGTTGAGAATTGTGAATCAATAGGAAGGAGTAGGTATAAGTAACATTTTTGGCATATTGCCGAAATGTGAGTGGTTTAAGAATTAATGTATGAGTCGGTTCATTATCAGTGTTAGCTTCTTACCTAAAGGATAGACACTTTGTGGTTAGACATGATGACAACACGTATGGCAAGTTCAAAGCAAATTCTGGGGTCCCACAAGGGTTCAACTTGGGTCCATTATTAGTGACTATTTTTAGAAATGACTTGCCAGATGTGTTGCAGCATGCTTCTTGTCTACTATATAAATATTACATCAGATTCCAATTTTTACAATGTTCAAAAGGACATAAATAGAATTTATGATTAGTGCGAACGCAATAAATTACACTTTAACAAATCTAAATGTTCTATCATGCCGTTCAAAAAAAGCACAAATTTACGTGTCTATAACTACAGGATGGCTGATGTACTAATAAAGACGGTAACTTTGGTAAAGGACCTAGATTTAACATATGGCTCAAGGCTGAATTGCAAATCGCATTTTGATAAGGTTGTATCTGGAGCATATCCTACTTTGAGATTTATTATGAGGCAATCCAGAGACTTTGATATCGTTACAAATCAATATTGTACCCTGGTTCGACCTAAGTTAGAAAATTATTCTATGATCTGGAGCGGACAGCCACAAGTGCATCTTTATGAAATTGAAAAAGTGCAAAATAAATTTTTGATGTAGCTTTATTTAAAAAAATATCATGTACGTATATCCCGATTATAATATCATAAGATCTAGAAATTTACGCAAAGAATTTAATTTATTAAGTCTAACAAATTATGCGTTGCTACTAGCTGTGGAATAATGAATTATAGATAGAATTTATTGGCTTTAATAAATCTACAAGTACCAGCAAGGCCTATTGGTTTTGGCAACTTTTTTATACAGGTAATCTTAACACTCCTATTATATCAGCTTTAGAACAAATAAATATGCTTTATGATTATTATGATTTTGACTTATTAATGTCCAGATCAGTCTTTATACAAGAATTAAAAAATAATTTTTATCAAAACGAATAAACGCATCATATTGCACTTATCATATTAACAATTTATCATATCATAACAATATCAGTATATATGCAATACTACAAAAGCGTTACTTTTGTTAAATTTTAAAGCGTTAAATTTTGTTTAGTTGATTCTTATCTTATCTTCTAATGTAAAAAGGCTAACGTCTATATGAGATTATATACATCAATAAATTGTTTTTAGCAAGTTTATCTGAACAATATTCGCCAATAATCATGACAATAGAACATTCAGGTATTCGTGTTACAACAGATACTATAACAGCTAAGTTAATAAACATTAATGTGGATTCTGATAATGCTCTAAGTGCTTTTGTTAGTAAGAGACAGATATCATAGATAGAAACAATTTTTACTTTTAATTGCGTACGTTGCTTAAAAATGAAAATACTGTTACATATCAAAAGAATAGTTAGTTGTAATATTTATCATTTTAAGTAGAATGTTTTAATAGCTCTGCTGATTTGGTGGCAATGTCTCAGCTCCAATTTCAGAAAGAATATTGCATCGGAGGTTTGGTCTCATAAACAACAAAAATTTGTTGGAGATCAATACAATGGTATTGTAGAAGGTAATGCATATAAAGGCAAGATTGAAGTTAATAATAATTGTGTTGCTTGTGCAAGGGCAAGCAATCAGATACGAGTATACCATTTAAAACATAAGGACTCAAGAGCCTAAGGTTTATTAAAATTAATTCAGACATATATATGCGGGCTTATGAACAATGTTCTATCAATTGAACATTGTTCATGTTCAATTGATAGAGCGAGATATTTTTACTATTTCTTGACGATTACAATAATTGTATAATATTTCTTTACTTTTTGAAGTCTAAATATGAAGTTTTCAAACGATTTAAAGAATTTAAAGCTATAGTAAATTTTACATTTTGGTATCAGTTTGTAATTTTGTCATAAAAAACTGGAAAGTTTCTTAAGTCGTTATGGAATTATCGAAACAGCTTAATAGAGAGGATGGATGAGGGTAATTGAAAAGGTATTATAAGGTATGATTAGAACTGAAATTCTAACAGAAGCTATGATTACAGCGATTTATTTAATTAATCGTTTAGATGCTACTGGTTTAGTCAATAAAACTCTAGTTGAAGTATGGATTGGGAAGAAACAAAATTTAGAGCAAAATTTGAGAATTTTTGTTAACAATACAACTGTGTACAATGTGTAATATTGGTGTTCTTAAGAAGAGCTTCTTAAAAAATTAACCGTGCAGTTAGCTACTTGCTTGGAGGGATCAGGTCGGTGTAACCTGGCGCCCGATCTCCACCTGAGTAACATAGTCACCCTTTTAAAACTATTAAGGGCCTATACTATACCATGCAGGAGCATTTATCGTTTTTGACATAACCTCGAAAAAATTATCTGAAATATGGGTGGATTCGTTTGCTAAAATTACACGCCCATATTGAGTAGTAAAAACCATGCATCTCTCTCCTACTCATTTCCCCTCTTTGTTATAGAATTTCAACGAAATTTATATTTAGTAAGCGTAAATCTTACATGCGTAGATGAATTAATATTAATTGTTGATTAGTTAATGTTAATCAATTGATAAGTAAATATACTGTAATTAGTAATATTGTAAAAAAGAATTAAAAAGCAAGTAATAATAAAAAAGAATCAACCAAAAAGGTATAATAAATGGACATTCATTAAAGAATAAGTGTATGACAACAGCTTCATAGTCGAATGCTGCATTCGATTATGCGTACTAGTTTCGAATAAACGAACGAGAGTTCAAATCTCAGCTAATGCAAAGTATTTTTTAATTATTATTTAATATATTTTATAAATTTTTTTTGTAAATACTATAACATTTACAAAAGAATAATTACATAAAATGCATAAAATTATCCCTTTTAGTCATTGTTCAACAAGGGGAGCTGACATGACGTCGATTTCAATATGCGATTAAAAATTTTATTGAATTAAATTTACAAAATAATCCAATTGTAAACAGGATGTAGTTTTATTAAAAATAATCTAAAAAAAAATATGCAGCTGGCGGGAATAGAACTCGCGGAAATCTGTAAAGGCGGTTACTGTACTTTTCAGCCACCGCGCCTTTCCGTTAGGCGAATTCTTTTATAGGTACCAAGTTCATACCTTGCATCTTGTATGCGTTAATTTGTGTCGCATTATATTAAATGCAGAAACACATATTCCGTTATTTTGAATTTACTTCCATTTAAAAAAGAAATTTTTGAATTCGGCGTCACGTCATTTAATATTTAATTGTAAAGCATAAATAAATAAAATCTAATATTAGCTCTAATGGTTTACAATGTAGGTGAACGCATTCAACAATTATCCCCTATGCTTCGAAGGTCACAGGATCGATTCCTGTCCGGTAGGTTTTTTTATAAGAACAATAATAATAAAAAAACAAATAACATTAAAAAATATAATTCAAATAATTAAGTAAATAATTATTCTTTTTAAGAACTAACAAGTTCAAATTAAAAAAACTACCCGAGCAGGAATCGATCCTGCGATACATGAATTGTAATGCAAGCACCTTCGACATCAAGCCACAAAGTTTAGTTGGTCGTGAAGCTAACGCGCATTTTATAGTACCATTAGAGCTGATGTTAGATTTTATTTATGCTTTACAGTTTACAATTATATATATGATAGTACGTTTAATCGTTTAGTTTTATTTTCAATTAACATAAATATACATAGTTTAATTTAAACAATGGGCGATATGAATACAATGCAGCAAATGCTTTTACTTTTATGAATAAAGGATGAAACATACGATACTTAATTAGTAATGCAGTAATAAAGTATAAGTATTTAATTAGCTACATATGTAATAAAAGCATTTGCTACATTTTGTTCATATGGTCTATTATCGCACGCATGTCTCTAAAGTAGGCGGAACCACGTTTAGTGTTTACAGTATTTAGCAAAAGTAGTGGCCTCTTTTGACACCAATAATAACTAAGAAATCCAAAGAAAATTGATTTCCAATTATTCGTCTCCTGATCTTATTAATTGATCTAATAAAATGAAACAAAAAGCAAAGTGAAGTACGATTAATAAGCTACACCAGCGCTTTTGATTTTTTTCAGAATTACCCTTGGTTACTATTTTACGACTTTTTTAAACATCAATTAATTTTTCTGTGTTTTTCTTGTAAACTTTGTACAGCTATTTTTACGACCCTACACTACAATAGAATAAATTATACATATTCTATAATAATAGAATAAATTATATATACTTTTTAATAAATAAGTCAATTTATTTTGATCACAAGTGATTGATTTTATTTTTATCAAGAGAAAGGGACCATATATGTGAGCAACGCCACAGATCACCAACATCACGAGTCATTGCTACCCCCAAATTCTTCGAGAATTAGTTTTGGTTTTTGTGGAACATTATATTAAGATTTATGATATTATTATTTTAGAAAACTGTAACATGTGAATAGAAAGGGGCAGACGAGGTATTCTTGTATGAGAGTTGTTAGAATAAACTTGTATTGTGCGTTGAAGGGAATTTGTTTTCATTTACCCCGTGCAAATCTAAAATCAGGAGTGGGATTCTACCACTAAAAGTACCACAGCAATAATATGACGCAATTAGTGCAAGTGTTAAGTGATATATTAAAAGAACTTAAGGATCAATCGTCCAGACTTAATGTGACATCGTTTACCATCAACATACCAACATTTAAAAGAACGTAAGGACCAATCGTCCGGAACCAATGCGACATCGTCTACAATCAACATACCAACCTTTAATCCGCAAACTGATAATAATGGAGCAGTAAAATGGTGCGAAAAATGGAACTCTTGGATATGTTTAGCTGATTCGATTACGAGTTGTTAATACGAGGTGCCGGTTGCTTATTGGGAAACGAATGGTTTTTAACATGGACACCAACGCAACAAACCTGGGAATGGTTTAAGGCCGCATTTCAAACCTGTACCCATCGAAGAAAACCTCAGCGAAAAAATTTAGATAAGGCAAGTTTATTTATGAGTAATACTATCGATTCATACTGTAAGTACGCTAGAAATACGATTTCACTTATCAAAGCATTACATTTTAATTTATCAGAAGAGCAATTGCTTCAATTAATATTGTTTTTATATTGTTAATGTTCATGTAAAAAGTCTGTAAGTGAGCTACTAACGTGATCAGGTCGTTATGCAACATCGAAAGTAACTTCATTTGATACACGCATGCAACAAAAAAGAAACCTCAAAATTATGTTTTAAATGTAACCAATCGGGCCACGTACACCGCTGCTGTCCGAATTTGCAAACAAATTTTACAATTAATGGCATTTATTTCAATATCCTAGGCCACATAAAATGATTTATTTGTAATAGACCAATTTCACTGACAGCTCAAAATAATTATTTGTGATAAACCAATTTCAGACAGCTCAAAAAACAACGTTACTAACTGAACTTTAAGTCAAAATGGCCGAACGCACTTCTCAAACTACAATTTTAATACAACAAATCAAACGGGATTTTCGTCCATTTATTAATTGATTGGTCGCGATGATAGCATTCCAGATATCGCTACTCTTACAGACTCTCTTCCCAATGTCACATCTAGTTGTTTAGAGAAAGATCGAGAACTAGCGTACGAACGTATGAAACAGCAAAGCAGTGTGAGCGACGCTTTTGTCCAACTTAATTGTGTTTTGTCCGAATTAATTATGAGCGACGCTTTTTCGCAGTATGTTATTTTGTACAGATAGTTAATGTTGATGCTTGGGCCTTTGTGCTTTCTGGCAGATAGTGTTGATGCTTGGGCCTTGTGCTTTCTGGCAGATATGAAATGTTGATGCTTGGGCCTTTGGGCTTTCTGGCGATGTTGCTGCTTGGGCATTTGTGCTTTCTGGCAGATAGTGTTGATGCTTGGGCCTTGTGCTTTCTGGCAGATATGAAATGTTGATGCCTGGGCCTTTGGGCTTTCTGGCGATGTTGCTGCTTGCGCCTTTGTGCTTTCTGGCAGATAGTGTTGATGCTTGGGCTTTGTGCTTTCTGGCAGATATGAAATGTTGATGCCTGGGCCTTTGGGCTTTCTGGCGATGTTGCTGCTTGGGCATTTGTGCTTTCCGGAAGAGAGTGTTGATGCTTGGGCCTTGTGCTTTCTGGCAGATATGACACTTGTACGGCGTAAGGTTGATGCTTGGGCGTTTGGGCTTTCTGGCAATGTTGATGCTTGGGCCTTTGGGCTTTCTGGCAAATGCCACAAAATTATATACTGTTGAAATGCATAACGCTTCGAAGTATGTTATTCAAGGTTTATACTGTTGGAAGGCATAACGCTTCGCAGTATGTTATTCATGATTTATATTGTTGGCCTGCAGGACGCTTCACTGTGTGCATTAATGTTTTATAAGAAAGGACACAAAGAACGCCTTGCAGTTATTTGTGTACCTTGAGCTGTTGGATGCTTTGTCTGTTTATATTTGTTACAGGTTTCCACGTTTTGCTTTGCCCCTCGAATTCGAGAACGTATTACGAGGTCAGGATTGGCCGTGTGAGCAACGCCACGGATCACCGACATTACGGGTCATTGCTACCCCCAAATTCTTCGAGAATTAGTTTTGGTTTTTGTGGAACATTATATTAAGATTTATGATATTAGGATTTTAGAAAACTGTAACATGTGAATAGAAAGGGGCAGACGAGGTATTCTTGTATGAGAGTTGTTAGAATAAACTTGTATTATGCGTTGAAGGAAATTTGTTTTCATTTACCCCGTGCAAATATACATAAAGCTAATAAATTGTAAAAATTTAGGTGTCGATTTCAATGCATGTATTTTTAGATGAAAATACAATTAGTAAGTACGGCTTCAGCGGCGTTTAAAAACTAATCCATTCATAGCATACCTACAAGTGCATATTATCATTTGTAAACTATAAAAATGTATTGTAAATAGAAAACATAGTATTAATATATGTATGTAGGTACAAATAAAATGGATTTTAAGGAATTGAGAGCGCGTACGTGATCTTTTTAGAAAACAACATAATAAAATAATAAAACATTGTGTAAAATTCTTATTTTTCTCATTTATTTATTTAAACAAGATTATTTCAAATTGTGTAACTATTATGTTATCGACTTTATGAATGTATAAATCTACAAAAATTGCACAAGTAAATAATTTAATTAAAACAATATCCTATTAAAAATGATATTTTTCGCACCAGATGTAAAATGAAATCATCTGGTGCGAACGAATTTTGCAATGTGTTGCATATAAAGTTTTTAATAACTTCATAAGTAAACAATATATGGATAACCGCGCATATAGAATTATATAAAAAGTCCTATACGAATTTCATACGCAGTTATCTTGATGATCATCAGGACGACTAGCAGATAAGATGGAATGGGTTGCAACATATTGTAAACAATGTAGATACATAGTTTCAGAACAAATTAAAGATAGTTTTCAGAGAAGTTTCCAAAATTCAAATATGAAATTTGAAAGACTGTATCTACTATCAATATATTCGATAACAAATAAAACATTTGGTTTTATTGACATTATTTTCGCACTAGTGCTAAAATAACATTTTGAAATACAAATGACAAATGACAACTCAAATATTATCATTGAAGGTCGATACCTACCTTGACGACCCTTTTGCAGATATGTATTTAACACATATTCTTGCATAAAAGTAAAGTGTTGTGTTGGGTTAGATATATAGCTAAACTATGGTTAAACTATAGTATGCGGCCTACTAACCAAGTTCTTCAGGTGCAAACAGATCCAAACGATTTATGTGCGAAAGCGATGCCGTGGAGAAGTGATTTGTTAATTTCATTATAAACTTAATCTTCTTAAATAAAACGTGTCGAATCAAGTTTTTTCTTCAAAAAGAGATAATTGGGTTACATCATTACTTAAAGAACACGCAGGTTATATGAGACTTTCAGATTCTTCCGATTTAGAATGTTGAATGTTTAGTCAATTAACCTTACCAAGTAGAAGCAAAAAAATTTTAAGATACGAAAGAGAAACTAAAATATTTTATTTTAGAAACCGCTTTATTATTACTATCACAAAATTTCATTCATCTTGATTAATACTATACAACTTCTTTTGGTACAATTGAGTTTAATTTTCCTGATCCATTTCGGCAGTAATCTAAACCTTCCTTCAAGACTTTTAAAACATAGTTTACAACTTCTGGTCTTGCGTTATAACCCATCATTCCTATTCTTATTGCTTTATTGGCAGTTGGACCAATTCCAAACCCAATTACTACGTTATGTCTGGAAGATAAAATTTAAAAATCAATTTTAGCTCAAAAAATTTAGGTATCAGCATTATTACTTTTTCTCTAAATAATCTAGCAAAACAGCCCAATTAATATCTGAAGGGACTTCAATCATGTTGACTGTCCATAATCGTTGGTCTGGATTAGGTACAAAACATCTTAGATTAAGTTGTTCTATTCCCCTCCAGAATGACTCAGCTGTATTTCTATGTCTTTCCCACCTGTTTTCTAAACCTTCTTCTACAATCTCTGCTAACGCTTCTTTTGCAGCACATATCATATGTGAATTATAAGTATAATAATATCTGGAATTAATTAATAGAATTAACATATAATTTGGTTTTTCCTTAAAAAAGAAATAGTTTCTTACTTCCTTTTTCCGAAACAGCCCCAGACTTGTGCCAATTCTAAGACGTTATAAACAAAAGGTGGCGGTGTTTTAATCGATTTCATACGTTTCCTAAAAATAAATCGTTAACAATCTGAAGATCAGAAAACTATTATTGTCTACTTACACTGCCCTAGGACTAAACGTTATAAAAGCTAAACCTGGAGGAGCTCCAATAGCCTTCTGTGTAGCAGAAACACCAACATCTATTCCCCATTTGTCTTGAAAATATGGTACACCTCCTAATGATACAACAGCATCCACAGCCAACAAACAATCGTATCTGTAAAGTATTAGATGCAGAAAAAAAATGATAATAATCAATCTTATGGTATTACTTGTGACAAATATCTCCTAAACCTTCTAGTGGTTGAATGGTTCCTCCAGATGATTCACCATGGGTCATAAATAACAATACTGGTTTGTGTTTTTTAATTTCTGCTTCTAGTTTATCTATATCATATACTTCTCCAGGGTTAACATCTAATTTGATTACTTCAATGTCTAAAATATCAATAAAAAATATAAATAAGTAGCTTTATCATAAATATTCTCGAAAAATAGAATTGTAAATATCTTGTTATATTTTGATTATCGATTTTATAGATATCCCACTTATGTTCGAAAAAAAGTTTATTGACATATCTAATACATAATGTTTTTATTTTATTAAGATTACATTCCAAACTGTAGCTATTCTGGATTATTATTCAAGCAAATACTGTAAACAGTAATAAAAAGAATTATTTAATAAACCTTAATAACAGTTTTAATAATTTTTGGGATTTACTAATTAACATGCTCTTAATAACATTAATATTTATTATAATGTAAACAACGCTTTCATAAATGCTAATGCTGATAATAACGACAAACCCAGTTAACAGTGGAATTTTCCATAGACACTACATAACGATAAATGTATAGATTACATGATTCACTTTGTATTTGAAGTGCCACTTAAAGAGATTTAAAAATAGATTATCATCGAGATTATTTATAAATATGGTGCATGTGTTACTTTGAAATTCTGGAAATTGCCGGATTTTTTGTGCCGAGGATAACTTTATTTTTGTTGTCTGGAGTCCCGAGAGAAATAACCCGAACCGCGGGACATTTGCATAAGGTATTCTATTAAAATTGTTACTTTAGAATTAGTTTTTGGGCAAATTATGAGTTAGAAAGGCAGTTCTAGACAAGAGTGACGCCTTACACAGGTGGTTTTCTTAAGCAGTTTTTTTAAAGAAACCATTCAACCGCCTTTTCAAAAACAAACAAATGACGTACAATTTGTCTATAAACATTCAATACAGGGAAGAAGAAATTAGTTTCAGGAAGAAGCTACTGTTAGATACGATACCTATCCACAGCGTTGCCCTTTGGATTTTGAGCCCCCAGTAATTGTTTTTCCGCGAAAATAGTTCCGAAATCTTCCCGGAAACTTGAAGATGAAATTTTCTTATTTAAAAAAAACAAAAATCAAAAATCTATTCCAAGAAAAAATGAAAAAGCAAATAAGTAATTAGAAAACTATTATACAAAATGTTCTTGGATGACTGGTCGGCGGTGCTACCTGCTAAGCGCCCTCGTCTTTAAACGCGATGCCGATGTAAGCAGTGATGCTAGATGGGCCGGGCGGGTATTTTCTTACTACCCCCATCACTAGTTTTAGACGGCCAGCGGCGAGGGACTATTCGGTTACACGTTTTACCGTTGGTCCGTTTATAAAAATGTTGAAACGATAGCAGTGAGACGTTTGGAAATTTGGTGCGCTTCATTTCAAAAGTAAGCTTTAGCTTTATGTGTAAGAACTTGCATGAAATGTCGGTCTCTCAGTCTATTTTATCAATGCGTAAGGTATATATTGTTTTGTTGATTAAAATAAGGTAAGCTCGGTACGGGGCCTCACTAGCCCACGGGGCCCCCGGCATATGCCCGACTGACCAACCGTACGGACGCTTCTCAAGCTATACAGGCCAATTATTAAGTAAACTTTCTATTATATTTAAAAATGGTTTCCATGCGAAATCTTTTTTCTTACTTATAGACATGTACTAATATTTTTAAATAAATAGTAGTCTTCCTAAAGACCTAAACAAAATGATTTTATTTAAGAATTCATATTCATTGTTTATGACCACTCAATAAACCAGAAATAATACAAAATTGTGGGTGCATTACCAGGTTTTTTCTAGGATATAGCAAAGTGGTTTACAAGGATGAATATACTTAAAACTGTTTATTTAAAAACTTCAAACAAAACTTTTGAAATAATACTTGCATGGCTAATTCATCTTCATATTTAAGAAAAAGTTTTGTAAAAGTTACGAATGACTTAAGATTTGGCAATGAACAATAAAAACTACACTAACTAAACTGGAAAGGTTTTGCCATAGAGGAGCGAAAAAAGAAAAAATTATATAAATAGAAGAATTTATTTCTGTACTGCTGTGCTTTTTAATAAATACATGTAGTTATTTTCCAATGAGTACTTTTGGGGAAAAGTGATTAGAGGATTAGTTAAGCGATTTTAATATTTGGATGTTTGTGTTAGGTACCTGTGTAGCTATACCTAAATTACTATCCGGGATTCCCGGGACTTTTAAAAGAAGTCTCGAGTCCCGGGAATATAAGAATTGCCTGGAAGGTTTGTTTGCGCAGTCAAAGCAATGCAAGCACATGCACTCATGCCACGTAGCTTTTGTTCTGCACGCCAATTCAATTCATATCATATTGGCGCGCCGCGGTGTACGATTTAACTACCGCCTTAACCACAATATAGGACGGATTTTTTTCCAAAGTATCATTAAAAAACAAGGGTTGTCTTTTATTCGGACCTTTCGATGTTTGGGAATTCTGGTTGATTATCGGGTTGTTAAACAACGGGCTGAGAGGCTACTGAACAACAGTTAGGCTGTGATATACAATTCTCATTATTAGCAACATGCAATAGGACGATCAGCAAGCCCCGGCGAACTGGTCGTGATTTGTCACTGTTGTGTGCGATATGCAAAGCGTCTTATCAACTTTTGATGTTTGTATATGATTCGTGACTAACAGAATTCCTTTGATGCGGACAGGTTTCCGCGAAGTGGTCGAACCGGAACGCTTTAACGCGGATGCATCAAGTTTTAATGCACACATTAATCACGAATTTGCGAATGACGCATAGTGAGTAACTGGCTTAACCGAGTGCAATGTAAGACGATGGCGACAACAAAAAAATGAATTACAAAATGTACACTCTACAAGAAAAGTTTTTCGAGGTTTGATTTTTATAATTGGAGTCTTAAAAATATGTGCTTTTTCGGTAAAAAATGGAATTCGTATTATAATCGGGATCGTCTTACATTTGGGCCTCTCAGGATATTTCATCGCTTTATTAGATATGAGAGAGATGGTAGTTGTGTCATCTTTTTATTTAAACATTAGTTAAAATATGTATAAAGGAATTGCGCAACCAAAATTGTTAAAACCGCACACCAAATCTGGAGCGAGTGTTACAGTAAAAACGTGCGCGTAGAATGCACACTGTAATGGTACCGAAAATATTTAGAGGGGGGCCTGGAAAGTGGATTGCGTCTGGGGCCTCTCAAGTGCTAAAACTGCCACTGCTGGTCAGTAGACTTTAAAACTACAAAGCCCTGGAGTGCAATATGTATCTGAAAATGCACTGTTTTTGTTGAACTATATCTTCTTAAAAATTCTGTAATGTAAGTTATGTAAGTTACCTCTACAATACGTTATTAATAGAATTTAGATGCTCGATATTCAGAACGTTACTTAATCCACTTAACTTACAAAATTTTGTGCAAATTTCAAAAATATAAATTTCAAGTATAATTTAGCAATAATAATCTATATAAGAATATAATGGTGCTCTCGAAGGGTAATGAAAACTTGGATTTTTCTATTGAATTGAATATGATTTATGCAACTGGGAGGTGTGCAACTGTGCATGTGCAACTCATTTGACAGACGAACTACAACAATGATGGGTGAATTCGTTAAAAATGCAAAATGAAACTGAAATCACTAGTATAGTTAAAACATAAAACAATATCGAATATTCATGCTACATACTACATACTATATAATCATTCTACAACACGTGTTTTTAATTTAGGTTTGATTAGAACATTTCCAAGATCTAATGCACTATGTGTTTTCGATGTACAACATTGATTACGGATTAATATCAAAGTTACAAAAGTGCTTAATCAAATCCGGAAGAAACTGCTAATTTAGAAATTCATCGTAATTTAGAAAATATATTACTTATTATAAGTACTTATACCTTATAAGGTAATTATACTTATTACCTTATTATATTATTATTACTATTATTATATATATTACCTTTAACAATGACAGCTTAGCTGTCGAAACAATTGTCAGGTAGATTATAATAAATTAGTAAAACTTTTAACATTGGAATTAATTGGAATTGCCACATGTCGAGAAAAGTAAAAGAAAATGATGTTGGTAACCAAGTTAAATGTTGTTGTTTAACTATCGTAATCATAATAATCTAAAAGCAAATAGTGTCAAGAACAGAAACATTAATATGAAAATTTTGATATAAGTACATATCAGCTGATTAAAGAAAATTCTGTAAATAAACTTATTTAAAATAGAATGTATCTCAAATTGTATTTAAAAATAGATTTTTATTAAAATTTATTAATTCACGTGAATAAACATAAACTGAACAAACTACATTTTATAATATAAATATAATAACACGTTCTTATCAGAAAAATAATTCTAAATACACTGCATATTCTATGTATAAGGTTATTCAAAAGTAAGTACCCATATTCAAATGGCTATAACTTCTGTGTATATTAACAGTCAGACTTCATACAGATACTGTTTTGCTTGAAAAGGCTTGAAATCTATTCCCTATATGCGTTTTCTTAACGCTTGCTAGAGCTACTTTTATTAACATACGAAATTGAAAAACGTACATTTACGCTATTTTCGCCAACGATCTTTCGAATGGTCTTGCCTTTGCGATCTCGTATTGGCCCTTGTAGTTGCCATTTTGAATTAAATGGATGTGTTAATACACAAAATTGCAGAATTTGGTGAGAAAATAACCTAAACACAAGTGTTCAGGAAGGATACCACGATATCAAAATTACTGTATGGTGCGGCTTTACATTAGGTTTTATAATAGAGCCCTACTTCTTTGAAAAAGTGGAAGATGGGCAACCGTTAATAGTGACAGCAAATGGACAATGGTATTTTAGAATGTTGAGAAATTTTGTAATACCACAATTACAAAATCATGATATTGAAAACATCGCATCGGATAACTAGTCGACATTTTGTCAACGCTTGGCAATCCAGGCCACCAGATATTCATCCGGCTGACTAAAGGTATCTGGTACTGGTATCTTAAAGAACTAGTGTTTGCTACTAATATATAGACCTTCCACCCGGGAAGAACTTTGTTATATGTTTAAAATTGAATAAAATCCCATTGTTTTACACACAAAATGATATTTTTGCAAAATCTAATTCCTTTCTATTCCTCTAGTCTTCATTACTTCAACCCTTTTGGAGATTTTGCAGGAAAATTATGTAGGCCTTAACAAGACTTGAAGAGTATTGCAAAAAATATTTATTTAACTAACAGAAACTACATAAGAATCACTTTAATGGTTAAAAAGAACATTAAAATAGTATTTGTTGTATACTTATAATGTTGCTTAAAAGCGATATTTTTATTCTACATATCTTCTTCAAAAGACAGATAACATAGCAAAAATTACTTCGCGTGATAATCATCACAGGTAAAAAATAGATTAACTCAATACATCAGCTACGCCAGAGTCGAGAAGAAAAAGAACAGGATATAAAGCAGAAAACCAAGATTATCTAATCTAATTAGACTTGTTCAAGTTAGAAGTTATGAAAATTTGAATTGTTCAAGGTTTGTTGCTTGAAGGACAACTATTCGGTTCATGTTCAAGTTTAAGTGGATATTTTTTTCTAAAATCAAGATAGTCAAGTCTATATAGTTCTAGACAGAATGCGTATATCCGTTTTGATTTGAAAATATATTTACTGTTAATTGTATTTTTAGATCGGAATAATACAGATTTTTCTTCATACAAATTTTCCTGTGATTTCCTAGATGAGATAAGATTCGCCGACAGTCATTTTTGTTGTTCGTGTGCCCTACATGTTTGAAGTGGTTTCTTGAATAAATACCACTTGAATAAATGATTGCCTCTTTATAAGGCAGCACATGATACTCGCTACTTATATTAATATTGGTTTTCATTGTATAATTTATGTAACTACGAGTACATAGTCAAAACATGTAGGTACTTAAATACATGGTCATATAAAAGGGCTATTTATTGGCTCTAACTAATATTGACTTATACATAAACACTTTATTGTAATACAACCCTGCATAAAAAAAATTAACAAAATACAGTCTAAAGGGGCAATTCCACTGAAGCAACATTTAAGCAACATGTGGCATGCGGCAAATGACGCATGCTACACGGAGTCTTTCAACCGAAGTAACATGAAGCAACATAAAGCATGCGTCTTTGCCGCATAGCACACGTTGATTGTCTTTGCCCGTCACATGCGTCAGCAACGCTAGACGACATGTGGCACGTGACATGTCGCCTGGTGTTGCATCAATGGAATTGCACCTTAACTAAGCAATTTATATGACAGCCAATGTCTTCATAATTATTGCCATTCGCAGGTTGATTTTTCTAACTTGGACAAAAACTAGGTCATCGAAAACAAATCAAAGAGAAAAGGCTTGCTTCTCTTTTTAACTTAGTTCAAGATTTTTGTGCGTTCTATATTAATAATTTCTTAAGTAAGATCGCATTTATGGGTACTGGAATATTTGACATTTATATTATCCATGGTAATGTGCAAAGAAAGATACGCCAATAAAATTATTTGTATGGTGGAATAAAAAGAAATTGTTCTTGAATTTACTTAGGTAATACTGTTGCCCAAGACCTATATTGCACAAAAACTCGTTTGAGTTTCCATCAAGATCATGTGCGAGAGAGTACCTAGCTTATTTCAATATATAAACAAAATTCCCAGTCTATCGCATTGTGCTAAATCATTGTGCATAAATAGTCTTCTAAATGAGATCTACAAACATATTTTATGCCGAATATTAAGTTGTTCCTGTAAATTCCTATTACTGTTGAAAAATACTTTCTTCAAACTAGAATTCTAGAAATTTGACCGTAGCTAATCTATGTTTGCTTGACATTATTAAACTTTAAAAATTAAATCAGATCTATACAATGTTTTGCTACCACGTGTTTCAAACAATTTTAGATTAAGACAATCCTTAACAGGATGGATAAGGTAATCCATCTTAGTAATAGGCGTCATTGCCTCTTTAGTTTTGTTTTTTCATATTGTTTTTACTTTATATAAAACGTTCATGGATTTTCAAGTATTCTCATCAAGGCTTTAGAATAGGAAAGAATAAAATAGTACTTACTTCTTATTTTTGCTTTCTCTGCTGTTCTATCTCCCCAAATACCTCCAGAAGCAATGATAATTTTTTCTCCAGGATCAACAAGATTACACAGCGCTGCTTCAAGTCCGCCTGTTCCAGAATTTTGCAGAGCTAATGTAACCTCGTTCTTTGTTTGAAAAACGTATTTCAACATCTCTTTTACGTCATCCATCATCTAATAACCATTAAAAATGTGTAAAATAGGAAGTCTATTTTTTTTCTAATTACCTCAAACATTTCCTTACAAACGGGGGTGGTAGAATACTGAGTTAAAGCGGATGTGACTCGAGGTGAACAATTTGTTGGTCCAGCGGTTACCAGAAGTTTATTTGGTAAACTGAAACTCCTTTCAGCAGGTGTAAATGTATTTGGAATATCTAACTTCCACGGACCCATGTTGTTCTTTGCAAAAACCATCGATGAAAGAGAAAGGAGTTATCAGATTACGCTAAACTAAAATTTAAAGAAGTACTGATTACTAAAGGTTATGTTGGCTCTATTTACGGAATTTTGTATCAAAATTAATTGACCTATTATGTAGTTGGTTTTCTGACGATAAGATAAATTCGTATAAATATAAAGAAATTATTCAAGGAGCATTTTAATCTTTTTATAAAAATGTTTAATCTTCAAGTATAATAAAAGTTTTTATAAGTACTTAAGACAATAAGAATATGATACGTGAATGCTATATAACTTATAGTTATGTAGGATTTGCCTAGAATGTATAAAAATCAAATCATATTCGTTTAATTATTGTTTTTAAAGAAGATATTTGATTTTAAATAAATAAAAATAAATGAAATGCATCAATAAATCCCTATTGTAAATATCAAATAATAGAATGTAGATAATGATAAATGACAAAATTTTTCTTACCTTTGCTAGATAAATCAAAATCTGCACTTATTCCACTATGTAACTATCATCGCCTTATTGCAACATAAAATAAAACGAAAACGGAGTAATTTCAAAAAAGAACACATGCATGTGTATTCGTAAACATAATGTAATAGTTTCTATGTAAAGATGCGATACCAGGGCTGGTAAAATTCCAAATCAAAGAGTAAGTGTTTATCTCTTTATAATAAACATGGAAACAATAGATTTATATTTACATGTGATAAAGTTATTGCAAAGCACATCGATAAATCAATGGTTTTCTAGTTTTATAGAAAAGAAATTAATGAGTTTAAAATACTTTTAAACCCCCTGATGGTTGTTACTCATATAAGAAGAGTTTCGTTACTAATGTACTGTATGTACCTACCCATGCATTCAATAGTAATTTCGTAGTAAAAATTCAGATATGAAAAGGGACCAGTTCTACGATTTTAGTCTAGGAGAAAAATACTGTTTAGTGAATACAATCCCAAGATTCAATTTTTAGGTAATTTCAGATTAGGATACTGGAGACGTTTGCCCATAGATGGTTGATTAATTGAATGGAAACAGATGAAAGAAGATTTCCTTCCCCTGACACTGCAGAGAGTAGGATAATCATATATCTTGTTAGGCAAAAAGTTTTCTAGTCCCAATCAGGGTTAATAATCTTTCTATCAAGTTTTCTCTTATTACAGTTTCTCAAGGGTACGCCCTATCCAAGATCGCATGTCTCCAGCGGGGAGAGCTTCACATTCAAAGATGATATGACTGGCTGTTTCATCCTCTTCTTTGCAAAGTCTGCATATGGGTTCCTCATTATATATTCCCATTGTATGCATGTGTTTTCTTAGATTACAGTGACCGGTTAACCTTTTCGTTAGCCTGATTTGTTGTCTGCTTAGTTGCAGTATGTCATCTGTTTTATGTATAGTTTTTTTGGATGGTGTTCTTAGCAACAATCTGCTGTGTCTAATATCTTTCACACGGTTCCAGAGATTTTGATGTTGTCTTTTTATCCAACCTTCTAACCAACTGCGAGCTGTGGTTATGGTAATTCCAAATACTGGCTCAAGGCCGGTAAAAGTCGTTTCTGATTTCTTTTTCGCAAAACATATCAGCTTTTCATTGCCTTGTATTCCCTTTGGCAACCACATTAGAGTAACCTTATTGTGGTTTTGCAAGTGTTATAAGGTTTTGAAGACAATCTCTTATAGAATGGTACCATAAATTTAAACAAAGTCCAATTATAACGATGTTAAGAACAAATGGATCTTATGAAAAGGGACCGGTTATATGTTATATCGTCGGTCTAATTCTAATACCTCGTAACCGATTTTTTCGCGATTTTGGGGTTATGAGCTATTCCCATGGTAAAAAGTGCGCTGAGTCGATTAGTAAACTTCTCGTAAACCACAGGGCTTCCAGTTTTATTCTATAGCGATTTAAAAAATACCTCGTATCCCAACCTGGTACAGTTTTTGGGATATGGGTAACCCACTTTTTAATAATGTATACATGCTAAATCGCGCGATAAATTAATACATTTGTCTGTTTAAATTTAATTAACAAAATTTCAGGAATTCAAACCATTTAAAAAAGTTTTGTTTTACATTTGGTGACATTCTCTTGTTCTCCCGAAAAATTGTGATTTCGGGGTTACGAGGTATTAGAATTAGACCGACGATATGTTAAAACTTTGATTATATTGAAAAAAGTATTTTTGAATTACTCATTTTACTTGTACTCATTTTAAATAAAAACAATACTGATTGAATGTCTTAGTTTTTGTTTTATATTGTTCCTTGTGTGTCCTAGATTACAAATCCATGCTTAACACAAAACCGCACAATTGGACCATTTTCATACGAAATGACACTTATACCATCTCAATAATGATATAAATTAATATAGATGAAGAAAAATGAAATTATAGTTATTTGCATTGCAAGACCGTAACTTAGCACTTTGCGTGCAAGCACGTAGGGTTCGTGTAATGGTCGAGCATTGTACAACGTTTTATTGTATACTGACCCGTAAATTTTTAATAAATAATTATTTCATATACTGAGACAGTACAGCACAATAAGTAAGATATATATGAATGTTTTAAATAAATATGTATGTTGCTATGGTATTGATGATAAACAGCCTGTAATAATTTTTATTCACAATCGATACATAATGTGTTCATTACTGACGTTTAAAAAGTTAGAAAGTAGTTTATTATACACCATAGTCAATAATATGTTCTCTTGGTTAGTAATGAGTTCTCTTGGTTAGTAATATCCATTACTTACCTTTTGCTCGTTCTAAATATTCTCAACAGATGGCAGAAGTTTTCGTATCTATCTTTACTTTTAGCAGGTAACAGTCAGTCACTGTTTTAGCAACTTCCGGTGGTGTGCAACTTACATCAGTGTCACTATGAGACATTTTAAATCGTGTAAATTGCAATTAGGAGCAATGTAATTAAATTTGGTTTAGTAGTGACACGAATTTACTTTGACAATTGTTGCAGCAATTGTCATTTTATCGCCACCGGAATAAAAACGCTGGTGTTGTGTCCTACATATATCAAGTATAAGGTATCAATGTAAGAACATAATTATGTACGATTGTGAATAAAATAGTATACATACCTCGGCGGGAAGACATTACGCGTCAAGCAATTGCTGTCCTTGGCGCTTCGCGCATCGGGCAGCAACATTGCTCTCCGTGTAATGTTCTACTTCCCGCCTCGGTACGTAATCTACTATTACGGGCTTCATAACAGGTTAGCCCGTAAAAAGAACCTTTACCCCTAGAGACAAAGCTCAATAAACATATGTTTACGAGTCAGTATACCATAAATTTATTTATTATACATTACACCTTTAATCAAAAAAGGGTTAAAGAGTTATTCTACAAAACAGAACAGTTTGTCTTGCTCAAACAGCACTTTCTACAGCTAATCATTTGCTATGCAGTTCTTTTTGTCGTGATATTATTGTTATGATTTCCCAAGCCTGATGCTTTCGCCGGCGTTTTTAAAGAGATGACGTTAAAGATGTCAAAAATTGCTTTCATAGAAGTGACATATTTGTGAAAATGAGTGACCCCATTTGGTAGTTTCAGTTTGAACGAATTGCTCAGCACGGGTCTCAGCTAAGGTCATATGACATCTACGTAGTTCTTAAACTATGCGCGATCTATTTCATGTTACTGAATCATTAATTTTGAAGAAACACTGGATTTCAGTATCATGCCATTCTTTAAAAATCAAATTGGACTAAATAATGTCCATCTATAGACTGTGATTATTATCAGAAAATACTAATAGAAACCGTCAATATCATCATCACAAAGCCCTGAAACGTCCTGTAGAAATAAATAAGTTGTTTTTGCTTTTTATTGTGTTAACAAGCCATTAAAACAAGACAGTTAAATAATTAGACGAGATTATCTTTATTTATACTAATTCGGTTCGTATTTTAATATCTAGTGCAATATTATCAAAACACTGTATTATAGCAAAGTTTTTTAAGATGTTTTTTTAACTTTCGGAAATTCTAAACTATTTTTACAAATTTTAATAATTTAAATTAATAAATAATTTGTCTTCATGTCATCAAAAGAGAATCAATATTGATATTGTAATAGTTATTTGTTTAATTACTACCTACCGCTATATTTTAATCTGCAAATACAGCTATAAATTAATTTCGTTTACATTACTTCTAATAAAATTACATTTTAGCTTAAATTCGCTTGAATTTTTAATATCCTGTGCCAGTACATTATTATTGAAGTTTACTAGCTTGTGGGTAGAAAAACTTTGTTAACCCACTTTAGAAAGGTGATTGGCTGCTATTATAGGTAGCAACCAATCACCAGCTTACATTGCATAATATTATTAAATTCCAGTCATCGCGCTAGAGTATTAAATTTATTACTGTAAAAACTACCGACTAACTATACATTGCAAATTCGATATTTAAACTTAAATAAAGAGGTGTTGGATAAAAATTTGTATGGCACACGTGAGTTAAGGATATTATCCACTCAGAAAAATTAACCCACTCGGGCCTACCGGCCCTCGAGGGTAAGTTTTTCGTGCGTGAATAATATCTTACTTAACTCACTTGTACCATAAATTACTATAACCCCTTATAAAATACATTATTTTGTGAGGATGATTTTTTATGAAAAGGTATTCTAAATTCATTAATATTATGAGTGTTATATTCATGGTATTCCCTGTTATACGTCATTAATTTTGACATGTAATGTGGTAACTGCCCGTTCATTATTCTAAAAATCAAAAACAGAGTTTTATAATAAATCCTTCGCTTTATGGTGAAAAGATTTGGCATATCCAACATAAGGGATATTCTAGTTCTTCTGTTACAGCCCAGAATAATCCTCATAGCTCTGTTTTGTAATTTTTGAAGTCTTTGCATATCAGTTTTCTTTATTAGAAATAGAATGGAGGCACAATACTCAAAATGTGGGGCAATAATACTCTTATATAGACTAATATACTAGACCATATGTTTAATTTATTGCATAATCTACCTAAGAAACTTATCTTTTTAGCTGTCTTCTTTACAACATAATCTACATGTTTGCTAAATTTTAGTCTATTATCTATCATAATTCCTAAATATTTCATATCATCAACCATTCCTATATTTTCTCTATCAATGTTTATCCCATCCATTAAATTAGATCATACCTTGTTTGATATTATCATAGCTTTAGTTTATGAAGTATTAAGTTTTAATTTATTAAGTTTTAACCAACTTGATATATCTGTCAAGTCTGAATTTATCTTTTGTATAGCTAGGTTAACATCTGTTTAGAGTCAATTATAAAGTCATATTCGTGGGGTTGGGGAAAAATTAATACTTGTAAACAACGAGCTTGAGTAATAGAAAAAGAGTACTAAACAGACATTTTTGCTATATTATTTTGGTTTTGGTCAATAATCTGCCCTAAGCATCTTATATTGTGGATCATTGCTATTAATGATATTTTGGTAATATTGTACAAATAACTAATAGTTCATCGCTACTTCTTAGAAAAAGCCAAGAATTATTCTCCTTTATCATTCTCATCACTAACACTTTACGTTTACTTAGTTTTATATATCTGCAACGCTTACATTCTTTGACACTGTTTTTGATCTTACAATACTCATTAAAGCTGACACATTTACACTTTTTTGTTATCTTTCTTTAGGTCTCTATTTAAGAAAGTCGACTAACGCTGACATTAAAGTTCTCCCTTAAATTGAAATTGTTTAGATTTCACCACCATTAACTGAGATTCAAACGTGTTTTAAATATCCGAACTGCATAAGTTATTTCGTTTAGACAATACGGTAAAAAGTTATTAGCTTCAACATAACATCTTGACTTAGAACAAATTTTCAGCAGAAATGACTTTCCCAGAACTTTGTTTTTTACATAAGTTTTTTAAGTTTAAGTTTTAAGTGTAAATGCAATTCACGTTTTTTCCCGTTTTGTTTCGGGATTTTGGAATCGTTTCCCAACGTATTCCAATTCTTCCTAGGTACTAACTACCAGATATTTGAGATTTGCCACCATATTCGCATATACAGCGCTATTAAAAAATAATTGCAATATGTAGAATTTTTCTATGTGGCATTTGAAATTAATCGAGTCAAAGCATTATGCACACATAGGCAACCAATTATACAGCACGCTCTTTTATATTATTTAACATATATTGCATGGCATATAAATAGCACTGTATACTTCTTCCGAGATTTTTATAATCTCTATATTTTCTATAATCCCCATTACCTAACTTATTTCGTCTTCTGCTTCGTATCGTATTCCACTTTGGATTAGTTCTTCTACCTTGGATAACCCATATTACTTCTGACGATACACTTTCACGCTTTCTTAAACGCTTTCTTAAAAAATTATCTTATTATATGTGGAAATCTTTAAGTAAGTCTCATTCTTTTCATAATAGGCACGGGTATGATTCTCTGTTCAAGATTTCTCATTATAAAGTGATTAGTTCATTATATACTTGCTTAATTAGAAATAAATGTTTATTTCATACAACCTGTTTGTATTCCTGCTTAATAGCACAACAACATAGTCTTGGCCTTAACAACGTAGCCTTGATCTTTATCTCGAAAAAGCGCTAGAAAATGTGGCTTTGAAACTTGACGTTGGCAGAAAGCAAAAAGTGGGGGAGGAGATCACACACACCCCATCATTTCCATACAAATATGTTTAAAATTTCATGTTTTCTGTTTTTTAAATAAATTATACAGAACAACAGACTAGTACTACAATATTATTTTCTGCCTTTTCATACAAACAAAAGGGATACAAGTCCCAGGGTTTGCTTAATTTGCGTTGCCTTGAATCTCGAAAATTAAAACTGAGACAGGGGACGTCTTAGGCTTAGTACGAAACTACCGTTAGATATGATACCTGGCCAGGCCATTCATTAAGTAAACTTATATTTTCTTTTTTTAAGTATATTCAAAAAGGGTTTCCATGCGGAATTTCCTATCTTCTTTATGAACAGGTACTACTAATAGTAGTCTTCGTAAAAACTCAAACAGATGATTTTACTTAAAAATGCATACTGAATATGTTTTAATTACGTTAACAAGCAATCGCTTTCAAGAGGAAAAGAGTCCCAAGAAAGGTTTGATAGTTTTTGTAAAGACAATAGTATGCTTTTATAATTGTTTATAATGCGCTTTTTGTTTATAGTGTGTAATACATTTTTGAATATGTTTTATTATCTATAAGATAATAAAAAATGCAAAAAGAAGATGGGTCAAAGAAGAAGCAAAGAAATTGTTTAGAATTAGAGACAATTTGCACATTTATATAAAGGTACTCCACACAGAACTTGCACATAAATTACATAATATTCAATTTGACATTTTACATTTTGATGTTAGAGAAACTGTCAGTCATATTAAATTTCAAAAATACAATACTCAGAAAAAGAAACTACAAAACCTTACCCAACAAAAACGCTCAATACAAAGTAATTATAATACCCCGAATACCATAAACTTCTATCCACGCTTTATAAACCTATCAGATACACAATTCAATGACAGAGAAACACAATTTCTTAACAAAGGCTTCAAATTTTGTCCTTTTCCAAAATTCACTAACAAAATTAAAGAAATCTTGGCTGTAAAATGTGAAACTATATTCAGAAAAGATCACAACAATTATGAAAAATTCCAAATCTTGAATCTGATAAAAGAAATATCTTTGAAAAAGAACAAAACACAGAATAAAACATCGAATTTGTCACTACTTCAATCTATCAGACATAAAATTACAGAAACAATTTAATTTCTGTTAAAGCAGACAAGGGTAACACTTTGGTAATCCTTTCGAAAGACGTTTACACACAAAAGGTTAATGATTTTATTGATAAAGAAAATTTAGATGTTTTAAACAAAGTTCCTACCACAAAATTTCAAAAAGAAATAAAACAAGCTTTAGCAAACTGCAATATCTTCTTTAACGAATTAGAAAAACAACAAATCATACATAAAAACCCACACCACCAAGACTATATGGACTGATTAAAACACATAAACACAACATGCCTATACGACCAGTAGTAACATATATCAACGCACCTAATCACACCTTGTCCAAGAAACTCAACCATATTATTAACATTATAGGATACAAATCGAAATACTCTGTCAAAAATTCATTAGAATTAGTAGAAAAACTACAAAACATACATCTTCCAGCACATTCAAAACTTGTAAGCTTTGACATTTGTAACATGTTTTCAAAGATTCCACCACAAGACTGTACTCCTTTGTTAGATAATTTCCTAGATAATAGTAATGTAGAATTAGTAAAAAAATTGGAGTTAATTCAATTATTTGATCTTTGTATCAGTCAAAATTATTTCACTTTTAATAATATAATTTATTTACAAAAAGATGGTTTACCTATGGGTAATTCTCTGAGTCCTCTATTAGCTAACATATTTATGGATAATTTCGAAGATCAGATATTTGAATTAGATCTTTCTAAACACATTATTTTTTGGTTTCGTTATGTTGATGACATTTTAGCTTGTTGTGACAGTTCTTTTGAGGTTATCAATGAATAGTTAATTCTTATTAACAGTCTTCACCCAAACATCACGTTTACACTAGAAACAGAACAAAATAGAACTATTAATTTTTTGGATTTAACTATTACAATCAATACAAACAATGAATTGGATTTTTCTATATACAGAAAACCCACAAGCACAGACGTCACTATTCCTAACGATTCATGTCATCATAAAATGCATAAACTAGCGGCTTATAGATCTTTAGTACACCGAGCTTTAACTACTCCAATGAAACGATCACATTTTGAGAGAGAAAGAAAGAAATTTCAATCATCAAACAATTAGCACATGCAAACCATTATAACCATAACATGATTGACACTTTAATTCAACAAAAAGATTATAGGTTAGCTATCAAAAGAATATTTCCAATTGACACTCAAATACAAGACACAAACTACATATCAATACCATACTTTGGCAAGATATCAGAACAAATTGCAACTATAATACGAAAAACCACCAGTTACAAAATAACCTATAAAACTAACACCAACACGTTTTCATTTTTATTCAATGCTAAAGACAAAACACAAGATATCATGAAATCCGGCATTTACAGTTTAAATTGTTCTTTTTGTAACTCAGTTTATATTGGACAAACACTTAGAAATTTCGACATAAGATACAAAGAACACGTACGCTCTTGTAGACTTAAACATCCAGAAAAATCGAAATATGCCAAACATATTTTGGAACAGAACCACCCAATGACACCTCAAAACAACATTAAATTCTTACATTTTTGCAACAACAAACACAAATTAGACATTTTAGAAGCTTTTGAAATATACAAACATAAACGTACAGTACCTTTAATGAATGAACAAACTGAACTTAGTAATTCTCCTTTATTAGAAGTGTTAGATATTTAGTTTTTGTCTGTATTGTATCTAGTTACCTATTTTCTGTGTGTATTTATCCTTAACAACGTGTTTGTTTATCAATCTTATCTACCTTTGATAATGACATTTTAATGTCGAAACAATATTGTCAGGTTAAGATAAACTAATAAAACTTGTGAAACTTTGAATTAATCTTTTAATTTGATTATATTTCATGTTTTATTTGACTATGGTTTTTATTTGAGACATATTGATGACCACTCAATAAACCAGAAATAATAAAAAGTTGCGGGTGCTATTTTCTAGGAAATAGCAAAGTGGTTTACAAGGATGAAGATATTTAAAAGTTTGTTTAATCTGAAACTTCAGATCAATTTTTAAAATAATACTGACTTGACTGCATGATTCTCATACTCTGGAGAAATGTTATGTAAAAGCTATGAATGACTTGAAATTTGCCGACAAACAATACAACACTAAACAGGAAAGGTTTTGCCTTAAAAGAGTCAGTATTGACTAAGTTACTAAGAAAAGGTAACTAAGTTATTTCGTTACTTTACAGAAAATTAGCTGAATACGTTATCAAGTTACAGAGAACTAAAAGTAACTGAGTAGTTATCATAGAGTAACTTCTACAATTAAAGTTACTGTTTTAGTCCACATTTCTTCTAATTCATTGTGATGAATTTAAAGTGAGTGCTATTAAGGGTTTTCGTCGTACCTATTGCAATTTACAAATTCTAACAAAAAATAAAAACGTATTAAATGACTCAAATAAATTGATATTCAATAAATGAATAATCACTGTTAGGTTCTCACCTTTGTTAATAAGCGACAATAATAAGGCTCTTTAGCCTACCTATAAACATGTCGAAAACCTACAAACATAAAAGCTGTAAAGGAAACTTCTTGACATAAATATTGCTTTCCTTTATTCATTATTATTATTTACAATTATATTGCCTTTAGCCTTTAGCAGCCCAAATAAAGACCTAATGCTTTTATCTGCGCCGAGATCTTATTTAAATAATTCTCTCAGGCAATCCTCAAAGAAGGCATCAAAAAACCTTTTTCTTGGAAATTGGGATGTTTAATAACTAAAAGTTGTATCGTTGTAGTAAATATTCATTCATAAATAAATATGTCATTCAATGAGCCATGTACAAAAATTAACTGGTTTAGGTTGTCATTTATTGATTTCTAAGCGTTTTTACTTTATACCAACATTGTTCTAATACATACTTTCAGTTTAAACATAAGAGTGTGTAGCTATAAAATTTTATTGCAGATGTATGATTGTCCTTTAAAAACCTTATTTATCTAAAAGGGCTATTTACACTTGAGTAGATTATTACTATCTTGTTAAGAGTGAATCTAATTTTACTTACAAAACTAAAAATTTAGGAATTATTTAGAGGAAAATAAAGTAACTTTAGTACTTTACTGACATAATGTAACGAGTTATAGCTATAGTTACTAAAAAGTAATTAAATACTAATTAGTTACTAGTAACGAGTTACTTTTACTCAGTTACTACCCAACACTGAAACGATTAAAAAAATTATACTTCGATAATTTGTTTACGTACTGCTGTGCTTTTCATTTAATATAGTTATTTTCGAATGGAAACTTTTGGGTGAAAGTGATTAGCCGATTAGCTAAAGTAATCTTAAAAACTTGAACATTTGGATATTCAATACTGAATATAGATTTGAATATTTGAATATCTTTGTGTTAGGTCAAGACTTTAGCAAATATCTTGCCCCGAGTAAGAGTGTTTTGCTTTAATAATCGAAATATCCTTTATACTGTGTACGAAAGAGATCGAATTAGACAGAGATAAACAACTACCTGGTCGAGATATATAAAATCTTTAAAGTTTGTTTTGAAAACATGCTTATAAATCTATTGTTACTAATTCTATCCAAAATTTCTTTGACACACTTTATAAAATAGTCTTTTTAAATGGAAGCATCTACTAGTTACCCAAAGCTGTGTAGGGTATTTATGTTTCATTTTTTACCTTTAACAAAAAAATAACTAAAGAGAAAATCTAGTGAACTTAGTTTACTCCCGTTAATATGTGTAGTAATTTTTATTATAATTAAAATTAAAAACTTTTACTTTTGCAATTTTATGTTAAAGTGCCTTAATTAGATGATCGTAGTAATTTAAACCTGAAACTTGTTTTAATTTATTCGCTAGATTTAGAAATTCATATTTAATTAGATAGTCACAACAAATGCATATTAAAATAAATTTTGTATGAAATACTTAAAATAACTGTTCTTTTTTAAATGCAACGTAAATTCATATGCTTCAGAGAAAAACTCAAAGACTTACTTTCCGCTTTAACGAATGAACAGTTATAATTTCATAATCTTTTCATTCAAGAATTGACAAGAAACTTTCATTCGCCCTTTCTAAGTATTTGGAAATTCCAAACCTCCACTGACAAAACCTTTATCCCCTTCTTTTAAACTAAAACGGTAAAATTAAACTGTAAGATAACAACAAAGTGAAATATTTTTAAGCATTTTTGCATATCCCGTGGTTGTGTTATATTCCGTGTTCAAGAATAAATTATAAATCATTCTAGCTTACTTTTTATAATTGTTAATTGTGATTATTTATTATTTTTACTATTTTTTACAATAAAAACTTGTTAGTAACAAAAATTTAATTTTTTTAGTGTTTACAAAATAATTAAACTTTATAAATAAACAAACAGATTCGTAAATAAATTGACAGAGTTTTTAATAAAGTAGAAAAAATCATACTATATTTATTTCTTAAAATCGAAGAAACGATAGTAGAAGTGAAACGGCTGTTTTGTACTCCAGTAACACTGTAAGAAACACACTTGAAAATATAAATTTTCATTACTCTATTGTATCATACAAAGCCACTCGAGGTATGGTAGCAACCTTTAAAACTGGTTATACCTGCTGTGCTGTTTGTCAACAATGGAAAAATAAACTATGATCTGAAACGTACGTCGTTTCTTTTACCAGATTTGTTAAATGTGTTGCCTGCTCGGGACAAAACATTTGCTAAAAACTGTGCATAACTATGTAAAATTATTATCCGAGATTCCCGGAACTTAACAAAAAGTTTTGAGTCCCAGGAATAAAAAAATTGAAACTTAGAAATACATACTAAGGTTCACGATGGTTATAGTATTTTTTTACACGACCGGAATAAACGAAATAAAATCAGGTTACTTATTCTTACTAAAAATGTTGAACAAATAGGTTTGGACATATGACGTACTATTTTTAAATTTTTAAAAACTGTTGCTATGGTTTTATTTAACTTACTTTACTTGGCTTTATTACTTATTGTTCTAGAACGGTAAATACAACAAACTACAACTTATCTTAAACTAACACTATTTGTCGTTGTGTTAGTAGTAGCAACCCGTAAAAACTGGAAACAGAGATGATAAATGGACAAAAAGGCCCAATCTTACTAAAATATGATTAATATTAGCAATTAATATTGTTATCAGAGGTAAAGATGTATGTATAGCTTCGGGTTATTTTACATGGCCGTATATTCATAAGGATGCATTTGGTATACAGGTATTAAGGTATATTTAGTTATATCTTTTTAACTTCGTTCATGTAGTTCATCGCCCAAGTTTGCTAGTGATTTTTAAGTACTATTAATTTCATAATGATCTAGGACAGCGAGGGTAATACGATGCTACTTTATCCTTTTTTTGCAGTGTAAATGCATAGGCTAAAATAATAAAAAATAGCATCATATTAGCCTTGCTGTCCTAGATCATTATGAAACCAATAGTACACGCGTATATGGAAAGATTGGGACAAGATAACGTAAATACCGCAGTTTATGATTAGGATTACTGTTGACCGAAATAGGGTAATAAATTCCTCAGGAGCTTGTGCCTAATTTACAACACCCCATTAATAAATTTAAACATTGATGCAGTATCTACATGAAAGATTGAGATGATTAACTAAATAAAAGATGGACCAAATAGAAACGTAAATGTGTATTATTTTTTCCATATGTGTCTTTATAGAAGTACTTTTGGAAACAAGAGCTACCTGGGATCGATATGTACGCAAGTAGTATTTTGGATTACTTATATCCAACGCATCTTAAACTATACCTATAGCCTCAGGTAACCATCTTCATATCTATCATCTGAACTGATTTTACAGGAGTATCTCAATTCAAAAGTAGTTATATTTTTTATGGTTTAATGTACTCACTTGAGCATTATAGTTGCGATTACTCAAGAACCATGTCGACTGTTTAGATTTATTATATGACCCTGAATAATGAACGATAACATATTTTACAGGGGATACATACGTCAGGGAGATAATAAATAATATGATAAATGATTTATCAAAATTTATTCTTGTTAATTTTCGCACAAGCTATTATCTTTTTTAAAAACCTTGAAAATTGTTAAAAATATTGTTGAAACCAGAAATGCTTAACAAGTAATAATATTATGAATCAATGATTCTACTATCTTCTACGTAAGTGCAAACCACGTACTTTTACTTGCATTATTATTGGTATTGTGCTTTATTGATTGGTAACATTATGTGCTTTATCACTGTTTAACTGAAATCTTTCGTCAAAAAATATTTTCTGAATGTTATTATAGTGACACTAACATGTAATAAATCATTCAATATTGCAGTAGTTTATTATGGCTGTAACTGTAGTAAATAGCTTTTTAATTGCTACAATAAGAATGGCTGTTTTGAAAAGAACGACAGCTACGCATCAAGGATTTTGTTTTCTCTATTTATAATGCAGAGTTACCTATAGTGCGAGTTTTTCGGAAAAAAATCGAAACCCTTAGCCTTTATTTCGACAGGGTAAATGTTTACAACCGACGGATTATCCGCTTACAGATCGAGAAAGTGGAGGAAGTAGATTTTTAAAATTTTAGAAAATAGGTACTATTACCAGATAAATAACTGATATGTTGAATTATAAATTAGGCATTTTCCTAATTGTGTTTTCACTTTTACTTCGTAAGTGAACGTCCTTAGTCGCAAGCATTACTTTTACTTTTAATTATGTATAAATGGTAGGAATTCACAAAACATCAGGTGATTTTCTATTCAGTATTGACTTTTACTTGGGCAGATCATACTGTGTCCGTTTTTATTTTTGAAGAGTAATAAATAAGTTACAAGTTTGTACAAGTTCGTTTTATTGTGTTTTATCAAAATATAATGTAGACCACCCAAGGTCGTCCGCGACCACATCCCGACCACGTCGCGGACCAGGTCGGGGATGTGGTCCTGAGAAAGCCAGGAATGTTTACATTTGTTTTAATTTATTGCATAAACAACTTCGGTGTCGAGCTGTTTTGTGTATAATAAAATTATAAGATCGTATTTCTTTAAAACATCAAAATGAAAGAAAGCATAATTGAGTTCATAATAAATTGTGTACTGAATCTCTTTCTTTAATTAGAAGTATTTCGAAATGGCTTATGCAATTAACAAGACTTGTCATGTGTATAAAATATAGTAAGTAATAAATGCTTTTACTATTCATCTCTCGTATTCTTATTAATTAAAAATCATATTTGTTATCTTTTATTAATAGTAGGTAAAAGCAGTTGCTACGTTTTATTCACATTACTCATTATGCTGATTCTGGTAAAATAAACATTTTGTCGCATCTATTAAATACGACCGTTTAATAAATTAAACCGAATTTAATATAAACTGATTCACCGAATGAAAAAATGATTAACATTTAAGTTGGCTAAATAATACTGTAGTTTCAAGATTTATAAAATATTGTACATAAATAAAATTAGTTTTTTAAAAATTATAAAATTCTCAGTATTTATTTCCTAACTATTATACAAGAAAAACGATGGCATCAAGTGTTCAGGTGACAATTAGTAGTACAGATTGTAATTAATTATCTTCCAAAGTTATGACCATTACTGTAAACATGATTTGTAAAATTAAGGATCAGTTTACATCAAATTCGGTTGAATTTATTAAATCGTCTCTACAAATGTGACAAAATATTTATTTTACTAGAATCAGCATATTAGCTTAATTAAGTTGATACTTGATATTCCGCCATTTAAAAGATGTGACAGGAAAAGGAGTCCTATGGATTACTTCCGTAAGGTCCCTTTTCGTGTAAATGCAGAAATAATTTACGTTCCCTCGGGATCCCGTTCTTGATTTTGTTTGTTTGTACCATTAACATCTACACATCAACACGAACAAAATGATATTTGATATATAATTTGTCCATTGACCTCTCCGATACCAAAATCAGCAGATTTTTGCCATTGGTCTTTTATGGAAAGTCTTTTATAGGAAATCATTGTATAACGTTTGCACACTGGAACACAGAATCCTAAATCCTGCGTTAATTAATTATATACATTTTTAAACTAAATTAAGAATGAAATTAAGAAAAAACTAGAGTCTTTGTTTCATAATAAAGGATTGATTTGTAATTCCACCGGTGGATGGTGGATAATTAATGCGTTCTAACTCATGACACTCTGTATATTACATGCTCAATTTTCTTCCGTCAAGAATAGATCAAATTTATAAACTGATTTTTGTTTTCGATAATAATAGTATATTATTTTATGCGGAGAAGTATGACTTTTCATGGCGCGCCTGAGTTTACCCGCCGAACGTAGTGAGGCGGGTAATAGAAGGCAAGCCATGAAAAGTCACTTCTCCTCCAAATTAAATATTTTTTCTTCAAACGCTTTAAAATATGTATTATAAAGCTGCCATGTTTTTGTGCTTTTGATACTCACCTCTGGGTTTGATTTATGCATACAATACTAGAAATGTAGTAGGCGATTAATAAATGCGAGTAGTTTCGATTGTTATACAAAAAAACGTTTTGACAGATATAAATTGTTCAACTTTTCCCTCCATGGAGGGAAAAGGAAAACTAAAACTGTCGCCGGCGGAGAAGTTGCATTTTTCCGCAGCCACCTCAGTCAAATTATGACCTAATTATTTTACGTTTGAAGAAAAACTAATTTTATTATAGACTTTATTTTATTATAGACTCGCTTTTTTTCTCGCTTTTCTCGCTAGGTCATAAACTGGGCTCGTCCAGAAAGTCCTACTTTATGTACTAATTACATATTGCTATAATATAATACAACAACACAAGGCGATGGCAATAATGACGATGCGCACAAAATATAACCCATTTAAAATATATGATTGCTCCGTCTAAATAAGATTTATTGTGAACCTTCAAACTCTTCACAAAATTGGGACTCTCAGGCGGGTCACTTCAATAGTAAGTAAAGGCAGTAAATGATTATATAGATCTAGGAACAATAGTAATATGCAACAAATACAAAACAATTTTTCTAATTTAAAATGACAGAGAATTATTAATTAAGAACACAAACAAAAATTTAAAATAAAATAAAATGAACTTTGGATACCATAAACTTTGGATACCATAAACTTTGAAATATTAATCCCAAAAAAGTTAATGCTTTTTATCTGAGAAGTAATATTTCTGGAATCAACAGAATTCTTAATTACTAAAATTAAATAAACTAAATTTAAATACCTCACTTTTAAAAGTATTTGAGTATTTGACGCCAACAGTTTGTCAACTGTATCGTTATAAATTAGCAATTATTTGCTTCCATATGGTTGTAAAATAAAATGAATCAAGAAAGTCAAACATTTTCTTTAATTATATCAAAATAAAAATTTTATACACTCGTTATTATTGTAATTACATGATGTTATTATTATAAATACTTGTATTCACTAAACTTTGAAGAATAATAAACACTGACGTTTTAACAAAAATTATAACCTAAAAATTATGACATCATGGTTGTTTAAATTACTTTTTAACTAACAACATAACTTTAAAATTAAAGTTTTTGTGCTCAACAGGTGTGCACTGTTTCGAAGTTGTAAAATGAAAGAGAATTTGTTACAAAAATGATAACTCTTTTATACCCTTTTTGCAAACAATTGAAAACTACAGTAAATTTTACAGTAAAACTACGGTAAAAACAATTGAACTTTGACAAAAGATTTATAACATAACCAAATTATTGTTTATGAACTTTAACTATTAAAAGTAATTAGATTAACTTTAAAGTAATTAGATAAAATGGCAGCTTAAGAATTCCCTATTCATTGGTATACTGGTATACGGTATACTGGTATACAAAATTAAACCACCGTTGAATGTCGATGACATCTCATTTTTACTCAACTATTACATAACTAAAATTGACTTAAATTACTTAAAATTACCTTTTTATACCTTCCTATCTTGACAAAATTAAACCTTATATACTAACAAACATTATCTATATACTTTCAATATCAACAAAATGAAAATTCAAGCTAAATACACATTATTTCTGACAACAGTATTACGACATCTCCATGACGGTGCCTCAGGACACTTCGTAGTGAAGAAGACTTTGGAGAAAGTTAGGTAGCACTTTTATTGGATCAATTGCTAAGAAGACGTGAAAGAGTGGTGCCGGAAATGCGAACTATGTGCCATTTTGGATTTAACTATTACAATTAATACAAACAATGAATTTGATTTTTCCGTATACAGAAAACCCACAAACACAGACGTCACTATTCCTAATGATTCGTGTCATCATAAAATGCATAAACTACCGGCTTATAGATCTTTATTACACCAAGCTTTAACTGCTCCAATGAAACCATCACATTTTGATAAAGAAATTTCAATCATCAAACAATTAGCACATGCAAACCGTTATAACCATAACATGATTGACACTTTAATTCAACAAAAACATTATAGGTTAGCTATCAAAAGAATATTTCCAATTGACACTCAAATACAAGACACAAACTACATATCAATACCATACTTTGGCAAGATATCAGAACAAATTGCAACTATAATACGAAAAACCACCAGTTACAAAATAACCTATAAAACTAACACCAACACTTTTTCATGTTTATTCAATGCTAAAGACAAAACACAAGATATCATGAAATCCGGCATTTACCGTTTGAATTGTTCTTTTTGTAACTCGGTTTATATTGGACAAACACTTAGAAATTTCGACATAAGATACAAAGAACACATACGCTCTTATAGACTTAAACATCCAGAAAAATCGAATTATGCCAAACACATTTTGGAACAGAACCACCCATGACACCTCAAAACAACATTAAATTCTTACATTTTTGCAACAACAAACACAAATTAAACATTTTAGAAGCTTTTGAAATATATAAACATAAACGCACAATACCTTTAATGAATGAACAAACTGAGCTTAGTAATTCTCCTTTATTAGAAGTGTTAGATATTTAGTTTTTGTATGTATTGTATCTAGTTACGTAGTTTCTGTATGCATTTATCCTTAGCAACGTGTTTGTTTATCAATCTTATCTATCTTTGATAACGACATTTAATGTCGAAACAATATTGTCAGGTTAAGATACTAATAAAACTTGCGAAACTTTAACTAATCTTTGTATTTATATTATATTTATTAATTAAGTTATTTCACATTTTTTACGTGAAAAATTAATTTTAGAGAAACTGTACATTCAAAGTTAACCAGAAAATACCACTTAAGTCTCTTGAACTATTTTCCCAAATTTTAAGAAAATCGTATGTATAGTGACTAAATTATTCCCAAAAAATTGTTTTTTGCCAACCAACCTGCTTTTTTGGCAAAAACAGGTAATAATTTAGTCCCTAAACATACGATTTTCTTAAAATTTTGGGAAAATAGTTCAAATACTATGGAATTTAGGTGATATTTTTTTGGTTAACTTTTAATGTACAGTTTCTCCAAAATAAATTTTTCACGTAAAACATGTGAAATAATTGAATTAAAATTTTTTTCCAAAACAAGTTAGGTAAGCAAGTTTTTAATATTCCTAGACTATTAACTTAAAACCAAAGTTATCACATTATTAAATTATTTATGAAACAAGCAATACGCGTTTTTCTGGGTACACTTGGACCTTAATAGACGATTAAACAGCATTTTGGTATTATTTTAAAAAGAACGTTACAATAGCGTTATTTCCATACAGAACAGAAAAATATAATTATGTACTGTTTGTTCAGAAATGGTTTAAGCATCGTATTTATTGTTACTTGTTGATATAGTTAATTGTACTTTACACGTATTTACTTCTTACCGAGTTTAACCATCAATTTACCATAATGGGTTTCTGAGTGATTTCTATTTATATTTAATTATATTAATATACTACTATTATGTTTCTAGGTCTAAAATAAATTTTATTTTTTAGAATGTAAATTAGCTTCGACATAATAGGAAATCATCACAGTCAAGATGAATTTTAAAAGTATTTTGCTAATAATTACAACGATCATTGTAAAAATGCTAGGTTATAATGATAAAATTTTGCCAGAAATGAATTTAAGTTCAACAATAATGCAGCAATGTATATTTGAAATTAGTAAACGTTATGCCAAGGTTGAAGATGTAAACTTGGTGTTAAATTTAAATAGGAATTATTTGCAATTTGTAAATTTTCCAGTGCCTCTATTAATGTATACAGAGTTACATCAACATATTTTTAAGCACGAATTTAGAAGAATAAATTTCTATGTGCTAATCTTCGCTACTAACAATAAAACCAATTATTATGAGAATGTAATTAACTTTTTAAGCAAAGATCGGTCTTGGAATTCAAGAGCAAATTTTGCTATTATTACCGATGGGCCAGTCGAAGAAATATTTAAAGTGTTTATGAAATATTTCATTTATAATGTTGTTATATTAAAGAGTCAAAATGATAAAGTTATAGATATATTCTCTTATTTTCCATACACCACATTTAATATCAAGCCATTGACTGTTTGTAGCTCAGGAATTATAGACCATAATGACATTTTTCCTAATAAACTTCCAAAAATATGGTTTAACACTACATTAAGAGTAGCACCAATGTGTTACCCACCTTTCGTAGTGTGTGCTGCTGGAGGATTTTATAAAGGAATAGAAATAAGAACTTTGGAACTGCTAAGAAGTATAATGGGCTTTGAAATAGCATACAGTAAAAAACAATATAATCATTGGGGAATTTCGCTTCCCAATGGAACCTATAATGAAGCTTATGGAGATCTACAAAAACAATTAGTCGATGTGGGAGTGGGAGTGTTTCACACAAACGCATTAGAACATCAAGACTTTGACATGTCTTTTTCTTATATTGAAGATTCTACGAAATGGATAGCTCCTGCTGCCAAGCCGTTAAATTATTGGCAAAATATTATAAGAATTTTTACCATAACAATGTGGATAGTTGTAATCATTTTTCTACTATTGGTTTCCATTGCATTTTACATTCTACCAAAATTTATTCTCCCAAAACACCAAACACCAGATTTCATATGTTGTGTACTTTCTAGTTTTCAAACGCTACTTAATATTTCTACAGAATTTTTTCCCGATTTGAGATTAGTACGGTACATATTTCTCTTATGGTGTATGGCTAGCTGTATGTTTGGTGCAGCATTTAACAGTAAACTAATAACAGCTTTTAGCTTACCTTTTTACGAAAAGCAAGTACGCACTCTAGACGATGCGGTACAATTAGGACTGAAATTTGGATTTAATCCAGAACAAGAAACATTTCTTAGTTCTTCATCTAATCCTACAGAACAATATATTAGTAAACATTATACGCCATGCAAAATAGGACTTACTTGTATAAACAGAACTGCATTTAAGTCAGATTTTGTAACGATTAAAACGAAACGTGTAGTTGAATTCTTAATACCTATTTATTACATAGGACCCAATGAACGCCCATTGGTTTATATATTTGAAACCCATTATCAACATGTTCCTTTTCATATGTATTTTACTAAAGGTCATCCCATGTTCGAGAAGATAGACAAGTTACTACTTCTCATGAAATCCAGTGGATTTATTGAGCATTTTTATAGACAAGCAGAAGATAATAATTTACACTTGCTGCATTCCAAAAAAGTTGATTTTCAGTCTCAGGTTTTAAATTATGAACAAACTCTAAGTGTTTTCAAATTACTGCTTATGGGTTTAGCCATATCTACAGCAGTTTTTATGGTAGAAGTTTTGGTTAACATAAAATCCAGTCGTTGGCTGCTATACGTTTCTTTTAGATTCCGTAAATAGGATCCCACTACACGACACCAAACGCTTTTGTTCGATTGAAAGTGTCGTAAAGCTTAATTATCAGATGATCTATAATTTTTGTATTACCTTCCTAGTAGCATACCATCTTTAATGGATATTTGTTAAATGTAGTTTAAATATTAAATGTTTTTTTTTTAATATAAAAACTATTTACTTTATTAAATCTTTATTTTACATCTAAAAACTTATATTTGAATCTTTGTGTTTCATACATACTTAGACAGATTATATAAAAATTGAACATATACGAGGATAGATCGAAAAATTTCTAGAACAAGACGGAAAAAACAACTTTTTGTGGAAAATCGTATTTATTTTTCTACATAGTCTCCTTTTAGCTCTACACATTTAGTCCAACGCTTTTCAAGACCCTTCAACCCTTCACAAAAATAAGAACTATCCGCACCTTCAAAATATCCATTTACAGCTTCGATGATTTCAGTATTCGATGAAAATTTCTTTTCAGCCAACCATTTCTTGAGATTTGGGAACAAGAAGAAATCTGACGGGGCCAAGTCTGGCGAATAGGGTGCATGTTCAATTAACTGGAATCGTAGTTCGTGCAGTTTCGCCATCGCAATTGCCGACTTGTAGGATGGGGCGTTATCCTGGTAGTACAAGACCTTTTTATTTGCAAAATGAGGTCTTTTAGCTTTGATTTCTTTGTTCAGTCTTTTCTATTGTCCTCCCGTATTGCAAGTAATCAATAAAAGTTATTCCTCGGGAATCCCAAAATACGGTAGCCATGACTTTCCCAGAAGACGGAATCGTCTTTGCCTTCTTTGGAATTGGCTCACCACGTTTTGTCCATTGCTTTGACTGCTACTTGGTCTCCGAAGTGTAGTGGTGAATCCACGTTTTGTCAACAGTTATGAAACGTCGCAAAAAACTTTTTCATTACGTTTGAACATGTCTAGACATTGCTGAGAAATGGTCATTCGAAGTCGCTTTTGGCCGATTGTCAGCAGGAGCGGCACCCAGCAGCACTAAGCTTTCTATGTCCAAATGTTGATGTAAGATGCAATGTACACGGTCATATGAAATGCTTACTTTCTCTGCTATCTCTCTCAACTTTATTCGGCGATCCTTCATCACGATTCCATGGACGTTTTCAATTGTTTTTTCATCAATAGCTGTTTTTGGTCTGTCAGAACGTGGTGCATCCCCTATGCTTGTTCTAGCGGGTTTAAATTCAGCAACCCAGTTTGCAACTGTTGCATACGAAGGCGAAGACTCACCATGCATTTCATCTAACTTAATTTTTATTTGTTTACTTGAATCGATAGTAACGGCTTGTGTTTATATCCAATCCGTTTGAAAATTTGCCAACTGTTGTACGAACAGCGGCGCTTTCAAAATAAGTGATCAGCACTAGAGTCACTGCATCTAGTTACCTAGGCCAGTGCATCTAGTTACCTAGGCCAGCTTGTCGGCCAGAGTACCGCAAACCGCCGCCATATTGGGGCAAACGTAGTACGAAATTGTTCATTATTTGTTCTGTATTGAATTTAATCAAATCCACGTTTACTTTAAAAGGTTTTTCTTATTCTGAAAGATCAAACCTCTAATATGTCAAACACGTAAAACGTGGTTTTAATTTGCCCATTATTAAAAATCACCCTTCTCTGCCCCAATATGGCGGTGGTTTGCGTTACTCTGATCGACCAGCTGGCCTAGGTGACTAGATGCAGTGACTCTAATCAGCACGCGCACATAACGCCATCTTGTGGTTCATTCTAGAAACATTCCCGTATTAAATGTGTTTATGATATTAAAAGATTAGTATATAAAAGTATATGTGTTTAGCAAACACTTCATATATAAATAAAGCCTAACATAAAATTAAGAATGATTAGGAATGTTTACTTAATGTTTCATTTTCAACAAACAATTTACATTTGAATCTTCATATTTTATAAATATTTAACGTACATTTTTTAAAAGATATTTCCAATTTAGAATATATTATATAGATTACATAAATATTACATAGCTCATCAATATTCGAGTTAAATGTAAAATACATATTAATATGAGGGTAATCCGATGGTTTTGTTGTTGGAGCGAAAAACCTCCGGTATGTTGTTTATGATTATTGAAAATTGATAACTTGGTTTAGTACAAGTACTAACATAACATAGCAACAGACTTCGCACACAAAAGCATAGTGATGATATATACAAAATATAAACCACTTACCTTTACCATAAAAAAATAATGCTGCGGCTAATTAACTGTTGTGAAGCTTGAACCTTTTTACAACTGAGACTCACAAGTGGATCGCTTTTAATATAGGGCACTAAATAAATATATATCTAGGAAACATAAGTAAAGTACACATAAAAGATAAACCCCAAAATTTTCTTTAAATTGAAATGATAAAAATTTATTAAACCTTGAACAGAAATAACACAACACAATAAAAAAATTAAATATTAAAAGAAACTAAGATTCTGATATTATAGAAAAAGAAAAATCAATCCTAAGATAATTAATGCCTTTTCTGGTATCCTCATATTTTTAATTTACTAATATTATTTAAAACTAAATAAATACCTTAAGATATTAACATAGTTCAAATCAATATTGGTGCCCAACAGTTGCCAGCTGAAATTTAACCACACAACAATTCTCTGCTTTCTATAGGGTTTGAAATTAAAATGAAGGAATGACAAACATTCCCCTCTCGTATTCATTAAACTCAAAATAAATGGGATTAATAATTAAAATTGAAATCCAGCTGCCAGTGGCGGATCTAGGCACAAGTGGAGGAAGCGGTCGCTTCAGGCCCCAAAAGTCAGGGGACCACGCAGAGGACCCCTGTCCATGACCGCAGTGCACACGCGACAAATAAAAGTTATTGGAACTCACTTTGTCGCGGAGAGTGAAACAGTTCATATCGTGTACGGGCGGGTAAAAAAGGTGTACGGTCTACGCAAATAACTAACGCAACGGCAACGGAATATACTCATTTAACTCATTCGCAGCAGACCTGCAAGGAATGTATCATTTCTCTGACTTAACATTTCGGGAAGGGAAAATGTACCATGCTTTCGAATAGGTGAAATTCCTTAATGTCATTTGTCAATTGTCAACATTTCCCAATGTTGAAACAATTTTAAACAATATTTTTAATATTACCGATATGTAATGCAACTGGAGAACGAATCTTTTCTGTTCTTAAACGTGTAAAAAATATTTAAGAAATAATCTTGAACAAAGTCATTTGAAAAATTTATCAATATTGTTTACAGAAAATGACATTACACAAAATTTATGTTTGGAAAATGTTATTGATAATATAATATGCTCAGCAGTAAATTTATCGAGAAGCAGATCTTCGTAATTCAATTCGTAATGCAAATTCATTGTATGTTTGTAAAATTAAATTTGGTTTTAAAGTTGAAGATTAGAAAATCTTATAGTTTGGAAACAATCCTTTTGAGACATATCGTGGAAAAAAATTTGTATCGACCACGAGAGGAAAGCACTTTTCACTCTCGCTCAAATGCCTCACTCGCTGACGCTCGAGAGGCACACCTCGAGTTCGAGTGAAGAGAACCGCTTTCTTCTCTAGTTGGACAAATAACTATACCAACCTATATTTCACACAGTCTAGTATCCACGAAAATGACTCATTGCTCATAATCTCTAAATTGTACGGAAATGACCGTGAGAAAAGATTTCGCATATTCAGTGGTTCTAGTAAAATACCGTAGATGTCAGCACATGCAATATTTCTAATTATTTGAAATATATAAAGTTATAACTTTTAAATAAAGATTAATTTATTTTGTTTAATTAATGCTTTACATTGAATTATATTTTGAATGCAAATCCATATAGAAAAAACTATTCCTCCAGTTGTAAATCGAGCCCTGGACTATCCGCTTTTCGAGCGACATCTTTACCTTTGAGCTACTATGTCGACTACCAGCATATAAAGTTATTACTACCATATAAAGTTATTACAATAATTGTTAGTGAATTAATGTAAAATTAATTTAACGTTACTATATAATTGTTAATATCTATTAATATTATTTACTATTATTGCTAAATTACAATAAAAGCAATTAGAGCTTTTATAATTTGCTACATTCCGTATATTCTGAAACGTAAACTGCGTACATATAGCGAGCGACTCGGTCGCGGCCGTAATATGTACAACGTACTATGTGCACGTTCAGACATGATGTATCCTTCTAATGGCTTTAATCCATACATTTAGAATAACCGGTCTATTACATGGAAATTTAAAAATGTTTTGGGAATTTATTATTTTAAATTACATTCAAATGAAGCATTAGATATTCAATATATTTGTAAAACTGAGGTTATAATTTACTTACATTAACAAAAAAAGCAGCGGCGGAAAACACAACGTCCAAAATACATTTAAACATGAGACTGACATTTAAAAAAATAAAGACACTAAAAAAACTACTGTTATTAACTTAAATAATTGTTCAAATTTCAGTATTAATTTTATAAATAAATGATTATTACGTTGAGTTATAAACATTTCTTAATTTTTACAACTAACACTTGTTTTCACAAAATGTGAGCACTGTCTACTCTTAACAATCCAGCAAATCTCAATCTTAAATCATATTCTAGGTTAAATATTTTTCATAGCTTTTGGTGTTTTATTACGTCTTTGTAGTCGTAGATAAAGTATAGTGTGTAACACGTGCAAAAACGCCAATCTCACACTCGCGTGATTGCGGAATTCGACTTCGTCTCATGCGGTATCTTCTTCACACGTGAGAAATTGGCACTTTTCTGCACTTGTAACACAATATACTATTAATATATATTAGTAGGTATAATGTTAATTAACGAATAAGTCAGTTATACCAAAAAATTAAAATGATACGATTACACACGTATATTAATTTCAAAATATTGTTATATCTACATATGTAATTAAATGTATTTTTATTCATAATCTTATATGTACTTAATTTTTGACAAAAGATGAAAAGTATATAAATTGCAATAATTGATTTATACTGTGGGGTATATTTGTAATACTTCAGACCCCTTAAGTATTAAATCCGCCACTGCCAGCTGCTTAGTTGAAATACGGTAAGTCCATTTAATAATTGAAAAAATTATTTAATAATTCCTTTCTTGCATCCATATTGTAACAAAGATAGAAAATTTCATTATCCATTAAAAAAATCTTTCTTCTTATAAATAAAAAAAATTACTCCACAAATAAATTTATAGCACTGAATATTAAATTGATTAAAAATGCTATTATTATTAAAAGTAGAAGTTAAGTTCAAAGATTTATAATGATTCATTATCACTTCGACATTTTAAAAACAATATAACCTAACATTTTGACGTTTACAAAAATTATTCGAACTCACTACTTAACCTTAATTTTTTTAAATTTTGATATCTTTTACAAAACAAACGAATGTCTTAGTGAGATTTTTGGTTATAAACAAAAGATAGTTTAGAACTAATTACTGCATAACCACATAATTGTTTATAACTATTAATTATTGTTAAAAAAATTCCATAAATAGATAGCCAAAAAAATTTCCTTTTTAATGATATGTTACCCTTGTACTATCATAAAATAACAGGTTCACTAAGAACATGTCAACGAAATCATCTTCCAGATACAATTATCAAATAACTAAAATTAAATTAACTGCTCAAAACTGCCTAGTTACTTCCTGTGTTAACAAAATCCGACCTTACATCCTATTGATCATTATTCACTTATTTTTAGATGTGCAAACTATGAAATAGCTAAATTACCTTATTTCAGATTGCTATGTCAAAACGCAAACTTTTGCATTTTATTTCTATATCTTCTAGAAAAAACAAACCCAACATTTACATTTACTTCAAAATTGTGCCCAAGGAACTGCTTGACAAAACAGCAATGAAGCATTTTAGCCACAAGCTATTTAATTTAACTAAATAAGATTTTAACGATTTCACTATCTCGTTAAATTAAAACATTGAAATTCTTCACATTAATAATGCAGGTAAGGTAGCAAATATTGGCATACATCATCGCTATCATGGACCTTGTCTATTTTAGGTCAAACATGCTTTGAGATGGCTTCAAATTCATTTTTTTCTTGCATAAATACTTAAGTAACGATAACCCATCGTTAGCCTACAATGAAAATTTACCAAGATTGTACGAAAAATCAACTTTAAAGTTTACCCTTTCACTGCATAGTGTTCTAGAATGGATATTTATTAAATTAAAACTTTTTCCTTGGCTTTATTAATAAATTATAAACAATATATTTCTCCTAGAGGTTATGCGACTCAACTAACATCTTTTTAAATAATAATAATAATAATAATAATCATGAAATAAATAAAGATTATTAAAAGTTTCACAGTTTTATTAAAATATACCTGACAATATTTTATTATATTACCTTTGATAATGACAGCATAGCTGTCGAAACAATATTGTCAGGTATATTTTAATAAAACTGTGAAACTTTTAATAATCTTTATTTATTTCATGATTATGGAGTTCCACAAAATAAGGCTGGAAACAATAAACAAAAAAAAAAAAAAAAAAAAAAAAAAAAAAAAAAAAAAAAAAAAAAATAATAATAATAATTGCTACAACCCATACCCTGAAAACCAGGCCCCAGAAGCTATAAGCTTGAGCGGGAGGGAGGGGGCGATTATTATTATTACGTAGGCCCTATGTGCGGCTGCAGCCGACTTACAGATGGAACAGCGCAAATCCCACATTTGTGTTACAGCTAAGGAAAACTGCAGAAAACCTTAACCAGATCTGCCGGCGCCGGGAGTCGACCCGGGCCGCCTGGGTGAAAGTCCGGCACGCTAGACATTACACTACCAAGGCTGTTTATAGGGGTGCATAGTTCCTATCTCATGTCAAACATCATGCCAATTTGTAAAACGTATATTTGAAGTTTTTAACTTTCTGAAGACTTTCTTTTCATCTTATAAAATTGTATATTAAAGTATTAGTTTCATAAGACGCGTTTTTAGCGCACGCGTCCGAGTTCAGAAAACGACTCGCGAAGCGGGGAGTTTTCTAACGGACAAGTGCGCTAAAACGCCTTATGAAACGAATACTTTATACTACTTTTTATACTTGCGTCGTTATTTCGTTAATTATTAAAAAATAAATTAGTTTTAAATAAGATTTGTTAGTGAAATTTTGTTAAGTACTTTTGACAGTTGGCTACACTGAAAATTCAACTTCGGCATTTGTTATTTAAATTGTTTTGTTTTTATAAAATTAATTTAGTTTCTGTGACAAGAAGGTAAAATGGTCAGATATTCTCTCCCTCCATCTTATTAAAAAGAATTTAAAAATCCCACTACTGAAAATAAACTTAGTAATACATATGTAAGTGCAAATATATCTTTACTAAATTAAAAGATTAGAATCACTAATTTTCACGTAAATAGAACCAACTTTTTTACTAACTGTAACCTAACATTATCACATTTTAACCTCAAAATAGCGATTTTAGCATTGTTTTTTTTTATTAATTACCGGCGACCGGCGCAATTTTTTTTTCGGATTATTCTCTAAGTTATCCTCTACAACTCAGTATAATTGGTTTAAAACTGGGACGATTTTCCAGCTGCAGACGATTGGTCAATGGAGGAGTATAAGGGAAGCTTAGCAGATGCAAAAGTCTTCACGCCAAGTATGTCAGTGACGCCTCAACTTGAGGGTAATGTGGAGCTTAAGCCTGTTGTCACGCCAGTGGTGTCATTAGAAAATGTAAGTCTGACTTGTAGCGACAAGTTATTTATTACATAATTTGAATTTATATGGATCTTTAGATACAACCGATGGTTGGTACTTTGAACGCTGCGCAGACTCAGTATTTAAATCAATTGACGCAACAGTCTAATATGACGGACAATATGAAGGTAACGCAGTATGGAAGTGGTCATCCGTCCCAACCGTATGGCAACACGACACCGCAGCCGTACAATGCTGGACAAGCTTATGTTAACAGTAGCACAGCGGGATCACAACAATACAACAGTGCTCCTCAGCAGTATGGTTCTTCTCCAGCAACAAATACGTATAATAATCCTAATTATACTGCCGTGAATAGTAATTATGGGAATACGACTGATGCACCAGCTGTTACGCAGCAACAACAGCCTGTTAGAACAAACACACAAAGAGCTAGGGTACCATCACCATCAAAAGTAAAATTCTGATTTTCTTACGTTTACGAAGATTCTAAAATACATTTTTACAGATTCCTGCAAGTGCTGTGGAAATGCCAGGTGATTTGAATAGCAGCATAACTTATATCTTAAATGAAATAAGTTGCACCCCACCTGAATTAAAAGAAGTAGCCCATGGGGCTATCAACAAATTGCTTCCAAAAAAGTCAGAGGATGCATACAAAAACCAGTACACCAAATTTGAAAATTGGTGTCAAGAAAAAAATGTTAAATTAATTTCTGAAAATATACTAATAGCTTATTTTGAAAAGCTAAGCAAAACATTAAAATCTTCTAGTTTATGGTCGATTTACTCCATGCTTAGATCGTGCATAAATGTTTATAAAAACGTAGATATAAAAAAATATGCAAAACTACAGGCATTTTTAAAAATGAGGGTTATGAGCCCAAAAAATCTAAAATATTTTAGCATTTAACCATATTGATAGATTTATAACAACTGCAGAAAATAACTATATAAATAAAAATAAATATATTTTTAATATATTTCAATTATTTAAGGTTGCGTTAATAATGGGATTCTGTGGTGCCTGCCGAAGAGATGAATTGACCAACATGTTAGTAGACGATATTGTGGTCAAATATGATATGGTCACTGTGACTGTAACACTGAAACAAAGTTCGAAGAGAATTCTTAATTACAGAGAAACTGTGGATTGACTTAATTAAGCAATATTTGAGCCTAAGGCCTAAGAAAATGAACCACAGGCGGTTTTTTATAACCTACCGCAATGGAAAATGTATTTCTACTCCTATCGGTTTAAACACCATGGGAAAAGTTCCTTTTATTATTGCCACTTATTTGCATTTAGCCAACCCGAAGCTTTTTACAGGTCATTGCATTCGACGTTCAAGTGCTTCCCAATTGGCAAACAAAGGTGGCGATTTAATAACTATAAAACGGCATGGAGGTTGGAAGTCTTCAGTTGTGGCTGAGGGCTATATTGATGCTTCAGTTAAAAAATGGAGGTAGCTGAATTGCTATCTAATAAGCCATGTACTTCCACTTCATCGGCTCAAGTGGTAATTGATCAGTCTTCCACACTTGAAGAATCACACAGTTTTATTAGCAACCCAGTGAGTTAACAAAACATTGTTGAGGGGCAAAATCTACCGTCGTTTAAAATTAATGCTCAGGACACTTCCACTGTTACAATCAAAGTTTATAATAACTGTACTTTTAATGCCAAAGATGTATAAAGAATAATTTGTGAATTTATTAAATAATTAAATAATTGTTAATTTAATTAATTATTTTGCTTATAATGAAATAAAAATAAGTTATATTTTGTGTATGTTTATTTTCTATTTTAAAAGTTCGACATTTTATTACATAACAACATAACCGCACTTTCAGTTTGGCCAACATGTTAATAGACGATATTGTAGTCAAAGATGATGTGGTCACTGTGACAGTAACAAAAACAAAAAATAAAGTTTGAAGAGAATTCTTAATTACAGAGAAACTGTGGATTGATTTAATTAAGCAATATTTGAGTCTAAAACCCACCATTCACGATCCAACGCCGCAGTACGATTGGGTTGAATACAACTGCTGTACAATTCTGTTGACTATTTCACTCAATGTTATACGAACCAATAAGAATTTATCCTGTGAACGAAATTCTCTCTATTCCGGCGACTATTTTTGGTTTATAAAATTTTCCGAACTTGTTCTACCAATGAAAACGTTCAAATAAGCAACCTACCCTTTATTTCACCGACAATTTTTTTGCTATAGTAACGATCCTACAAAAATAGTATACACAAACTGTACGTTTCATTGAAATAAATGTTAAATATTTTTATTCTTTGTGTTGTTTATTCGCGAAATAGTCATAACGAATAACATATGTGGTAAAATTTTGTCTTGGCAAAATTTTCTTTTTGATTTACTCGTGTTTGTTGCCAATTCATCTCGTGACATTGATCAAAAACCACTCGACTGACGTCTCGTGGTTTTTAGTGACAATGTCACTCGAGAAATTGCTATGCAACAAACGCTCGTAACAATAAGAAAATTTTGCCGACAAAATTTTACCACTTATGGTATTATATATGATAATTTAATTCATGTATAAAAAATCCCATAAGCCGCGATACATTTGTCACTTTGACATCGGATAAAGTTAGCCCTAACTTTGCATCTGGATAAAATGTGTTTAAACTTCCATGGCTAACTTTCTCGAACCTGATTATTGTTTTTAATAATTGTCATTTTCAAGTTAATAAATGTGTTCTTGACTTCTTCATAATTACCTAGTTATTCCTTTTTATTATTCATTAAATTATCTCATCGAATTACGCTCGAGGTTTTTTTCTCCGGGATAAAATTGATTTTTTAAACTCTAATTTGGTTTCTTTTTGGTAAACTGACTCTACAAACCACCAGATAAAAAAACTCGTCCTTCGGACTCGTTTTTTTATCGTAGGTGGTTTGTATCGTCAATTTACCAAGCAACCAAATTATCGTTAAAAAAATCAATTTTATCCGGACAAAAAAAGACCTCTCGTGTAATTACAGTCGAAAATTGAATGTGGACACTCACGTTACAACCTTGCAGTTAGAATTTGTAACTTGTTGCCATGATTTTGTAAATACAAGTAAAATTCTGACATAAATAAAACAGTTAGGTTATATTCTTACCAAAACAATCTATTAATTGTACAACCAACTCGGTTAACTACACACACGTTCAAATCTCGTTGCAACCAACACAATCATACTGCTGCAGTCTGTCATGTTTGTCTGCCGCCAAAATTGGATCAATTTGGTTGGTTGTGAACACACATGTTCAAAAATACTTCAATTTTGTCGCATCCAACCCAATCGTACTACGGCGTTGGATTGTGAATGGCGGGCTTAAGGCCTAAGAAAATAAACCACAGGCGTTTTTTTATAACCTACCGCAATGGAGAATGTATTTCTACTCCTATCGGTATAAACACCATGGGAAAAGTTCCTTTTATTATTGCCACTTATTTGCATTTAGCCAACCCGAAGCTTTTTACAGGTCATTGCTTTCAACGTTCAAGTGCTTCCCAATTGGCAAACAAAGGTGGCGATTTAATAACTATAAAACGGCATGGAGGTTGGAAGTCTTCAGCTGTGGCTGAGGGCTGTATTGATGCTTCAGTTAAAGAAAATGGAGGTAGCTGAATTGCTATCTAATAAGCCATGTACTTCCACTTCAACGGCTTAAGTGGTAATTGACCAGTCTTCCACTGCTTCATTTTTACATGAAGAATCACACACTTTTAGCAGCAACCCAATAACGAGTCAACAAAACATTGTTGAGGGGTAAAATTTACCTTCATTTAAGATTAATGCCCAGGACACTTCTGCTGTTACAATCAAAGTGTATAATAACTGTACTTTTAATACAAAAGATGTATAAAGAATAATTTGTGAATTTATTAAATAATTTTTAATTTAATTAATTTATTTTGTGTATGTTTATTTTATATTTTAAAAGTTTGGCATTTTATCACATAACAACATAGCCGCACTTTTAAATATAATAAGTTTGACATTTAAGAACAGCTGTTAGGTGCTACCAACTTTAAAAAACAAAATTTTACTGTTTCCAGTACTTAAAATTAATAAATCTCATTAGGACACGCAAATGCGTGTCCTAATGGAGTTCATTAGGACACGCAAGTATAAAAAATGTTATTAAATGGCTTATTGTGAAGATATAATAGTTTTAAGCTTGAAGCTTTCAAATAGCAATAAAAAACATAACAAGTCCAACTAATTTAAAGACGAATGTGAATAGACGAAGACAATTTACTGACTTGAAAAATTCACTAAAATGTGATTTTTGTTTAATTTAACAAGTACCTGTAATTGATAATTCTTTATTATTTATAAGAAAATAAATTCTTAAACTGATAATAAGCTTGCCAAAAGAAGGAAAATATGTGATGTACATTTTATTCATAAATTACTTAATAATAGAATTGATTGTCCTGCACTGCTATTGCTATCCTTGGTTAGTCTATATGTCCCAGCTCATAGAACTAAACCTCGAAAAATGCTGCATGTCCCTCCTTATAGAACAAATAAAAAATTCTTTTCACTATTAATCAGAATGATAACTACAGTTATAACAATCACTGAAGCTATTGATTTTGACATTTTTATACCCCTTTCAAAATATTAAAACGCTCTGTCTTAAACTCACATATTTAGTTAGTCGAGCAAAGATTGACTAGGTAACTTAAATCTATAATCTATAATTCTAGTATTTTGATATTGTTATATGACAATATAATTAACTGTAGTTTACAAATGATAAATTAAAAATATAGTTTATGTTTGTGGGATTTCCCCTTATACTGTAATTGGGCAACGCCGTTGTATTTTGGGTTATTGAAATAAATAAATATGCTTTTAGGAGTGTTATTTTTCAATATTACAAATGCAGAAACGTACAGTTGACATTATTCTAACCAAGATTTAATTTACTCCTTGAAAATATGGGTAAAATTGCAGTATTTTTTTTTTGTACTTTGCGTTCACAATGGGCTCATTGTGACACCGAAAACGATTTCATAATAGAGGCTATTATAACATCGTTTTTGGAGACTATTTGTTTTATATTACATATAAACACATTTAATCTTGACACATTCTAACCTCACAAAACGCGAAAAGTCATTTTATAGTGTTACCACATGTTAAACGCAAAAATCACTAGATTGTAATGCAATGCTTTTAATAGCTTGAATTTACAATTTCTATAAAATTAATGGCGCAAAGTACAAAAAATAGTATATTATACTTGTTTTATAAGACGTATTGTAGCACTCGTTCCTTTCGAACACTCCTAGCTTCTCTCGTCGTGTCCCAAACAACTCGTGCTACAATAGACCGTCTTATACAACTCGTATAATAATATACTATTTTACAGCTCCTACCTGTACATTAACATCCGTGTCCTAACTCCAAAATATCAACGGTCGTAGTTTTTATTGAGGAACTCTACTACCTGCTAGTTATTACTACACCAACCCCATGAAAGGAAATTCACTAAGAATCGTAAATATGTTTTTGGGCATGATAACTTTTATTTTTAACCCATACCATTCCATGTCATTTATATAGTATTATTCAGTTATTATAGATTTGCTATTAAAAGAAATGGATAGGAAACATTTGTAACAATTATTATACAGTTGGCAACGCCGAAGTTCATTAATAAATTAACTTTCTTGGCTAACTTCAAACTAGATATGATTTTTCTATATGTCAAATTATTAGTAAACCGAGTTGACAGCGTTGACAGCTATTAATGAGCTGTTAATGGTTAACTTCTTTTATTGTAATTTTCTTTTTTAAGTACACAGTGCAGCAATTAGAAACTCAGTGTTGAACATAGCGTGATAAAATAATTTTTTTAGAATGATGGCAGAAACGGATACTACAGCAGAAGCAACAAGACGTTTAAATGTTAAAAAACAAACGTTGGACGACGCTTATGCAGCTCCAGCGAATTTTCTGGAAATTGACGTTGTTAATCCTGTGACTACAATAGGAATTGGTAAAAAAAGGTTCACAGACTACGAAGTACGAATGCGAGTAAGTAATTTAAACATAGTAATGAAAATTGAGTGTATAATTGCGGTGTTACATTAAGGGGGTGGATCCATATTCAAAACTTCTTATCTAGGGAACGATTTTCGTTTGGTACCACGTAATTCATAACTTATTTAATAATCTATACCGAATTTATATTAAATTCAGCAATCAAATCTAGAATATAGATGATCAAGTGCATTGAAATAATTGTATTACAAATCGTTACACACGATCAATTTTTTACTTTTAAATAGCAATGTTAAATCGATCTTTAAACGAACAAATAAATAACCTCCTTTAGAATATTTAGCATTCAGAAATGAACTTTTTAAATTTTTCTTTAACACGAGACTTTCAAGATCATCTTTAATTTGTTGAAATGACATTTAAATTATCATGCTATTTTTGCCCCCGAACCAGATGATGCTATGCATATGATTTTGAAAATTTGTTGATAACATCGTATCTCATATATGCTACATTTTGTGCAGCAAAACGACTTCATGAGAAGGTAAAGAAATAGTATTAATTTTATGAGCGTCATATATGATGTTAGATTGTCAAAGAAATTTTAAATAAAAAGTTAACATTTTTCCCGGTTGCCAGCCCCTACAGCTATTAACTAACCTTACATTTGCCAGTCATCAGTTTCTATATGAACAAAATGGTATGGCATCTTAGAAATCCACCAATTAAAATTATCGAGTAGGGATGCATACTTAGGCTTAACCGTTGACGATTTGTTTTGATCTGTCATTTATTATTTTGCTCCAGAAATAGTAGTCAAATCTTTAGGACTTTGCAGACTAGAGATTACGCAGACCCAATGTGCGGCTGCAGCCAACCTACATATGTTATAGCACAAATCCCACATTTGTGTTACAGCTAAGAAAAACTTAACCAAATCTGCCGATACCGAGAGTTGATCCCGGCCCGCTTGGGTGACAGACTAGCACGCTAGCCACTATAGATCATTCGGTCAAGCAGAGGTCTTATGTCATAATCTGTTACCAACGTAAATTCGCAACTCTTCCAATACTTTCATGCCTAAGAAATGTATTTTTTTGTTGGTATTACGAATTACTACGTTTATTTGCATCTTCCAAACAAATACAATTGTCCATTGTTGTATCAATGCAAATATTTTGTCATCTTGGCAAGTTGAAACGTCAGAGAGCTTAATAGGCAGCTAATATTTTATTTATATACAATATAATATTTTTTACCTTGTTCTTTTACCATGCCAAAACCATTTAGTTTGCAATCGGAAAACTTGATAGCCTTTTTAATTATTTTTGGAAAGAGCGTGATAATTCTGGATCTTTATTACGTTTAACTTCAGTACGAGAAGTGAGTCTTAAAATAGAATATTTTTAAATATACAATTCGTTTTATGTAATCTGTTTCTAAAAAGTAATATTTGTAAAGGGTAGATAGGCTTTGGGTATCGGCAAAAGTGCCGTTTGCAAGATATCTGCAACTATTAAAAGCGGTAACCTTCTTAGTGATCCGAAGATCCTGCTAGAAATAGAAAAGGGAAAATTACTGACTTAGATAACAACAAAAGATTCGCATTATGAGATGCAATATATGAGTCAGTATCCTTCATTAATTCTATACATTGAACAATATGTTACTGACCTTTACAAAATTTTTGCTTCCAGAAATACCAATTAATTTGGATTCAATTTTGAAATATGTAGGCATGTAATATTACAATAATTATTACAAGCGTCGAAATACCTTTTAGGAATTATACCATGTTATGTTTGGCATTGTTTAAATATATAAGAAGAGAACAAACAAATTTAGAAGGTATTAAAGTGGACCAATGAAGAAAACTTTCTGCTTTTTGGAAATCAGAAAGCTTATGTGGCACAATATGACTAACTAGTTTTTTAAATGCAGATGATCGTGTATGATTGCTTGAACAATTGAGATCCAATCTTGAGTTGATGCTCCAATATCACATAAGTGACTTTATTGTCCACTTGAATTATTTTTTAACAGCATTCAATATTTTTCTGGTAACAGCTGTGGGATGATATCCTAATCCTTTTTGATGATGAACAGAATTCCTGTCACATTCAAATTCCTTAAACCATCGGTAAATTGTAGCCAATGAAGATGCTTGTTTACTAAAAACTGAATCTAAACTTTCTTTGCTCTCATCAGCGCTTAAACCTTTTTTAAAATCATGATTCTAAAATGCTCTCTGGTTACTTCTATTTTTCCACATGTAAAGTCACCTTAAGAAATTAATACCTTGAGTTGTAGTTAACGTAATTTCAACAACCAAACTTCAAATGAAAGACAACGAATTGCTTTAAATGACACTGTGTGTTTTGTTTTTCATAGCCCAATGGATTCTTATTCTCAATAAAATTGGTGTGACCCTCATAAAAGTAACAATGTTCATGACCAATGTCTTGTCTAAAATATTTTTTATTTTGGTAGTCCTGGGGCAAGAAGCGCAAGTTCCCATATTGCAATCAATCGATGCCAGGTTATAGAACATTTTTGCCAGGTAGTGTTTGAATGAAGGCAACTCCGTTAGTTAAAAAACCCAACCTAACTAGAAAACACTGAGCGTGCGCCACTTTGGCCTGCCAAAACACAGTGTTTCAGTCTCAATTATGGAAATTTGGAGATACCCTCTTTCATTTCAGGAAATTTATCTTTAAATAATCTGTGTGCATCCTACAAGTTACACAAAATAAGTTTTTTTTTAAGCTTGTGTTAACTGCATTAGCCTCTTTTACACTAATATAGTCATTCATTCCTGGTATTGCTCTACTTATTTTATCATTGTCATAGAACAAGCAAACTGCTTGGGACAGGCTCTTTCCTGGTTTTTCGTCAGCACTTTCCAAAATTCCCCTTTTCGCTACGAAGTTTTTTTTTTGTTTGATGCGCGGTATAGTTGGGAGCATTAAACACGCGCATGATCTTTCTTACACTCCAAGATTCAGGTAAACAAATTAATATCATGACTTTCTTTTTCCTGCAGGTAGAATTAAAGAAGTTGATTTTCAGATTGCTTAAAACTTAAAATTCTTCTAGTACCTCAGTATCATCCTCTACACCTTACCCATTTGAATGCAATGTCACATAATTACACGTTTAGCTGCTTTGTTGGAGCACGAGAGTCATAGTTGCCTGCGTAGCAGATATTAAAATTTCAACTGTATCACCGATAGTGGTATGGTTTTCTCACCAAAAACTTCTTTGGACCTTTTTACTAAATATAGCCTCGATTATATAGACGTCTATCTCTTGTAATAAAAAAGTTTTTCACATGGTGAAAATTTTAGTGGACAAATATGACATGTATAACAAAATGGCAATTTTTTCAGATATTTTTTCTCAGAACTAAATTTTAAGTAGGTAGTACATTGCAATCTACAACTCTGTAGATTGCATACAACGCAGTAAGATTTGTCAATTTAATTCAGAAACCGAAAAAAAGGTGTCTTACTGTATTATTTTGTTATATAAATAGCAATTATTGCTCCAAGCATTAGCGTTTCCATACTTTTTCTTGACTTCCTGTAGTTGTTGATTTCTGCTATTTCTTTAACCTTTTTATTTATAACTTTTTTTAATCACATAATTTTTTTACTATTTTGTCCCTCTCATGCCAAAGCCGAGTGCGAATGTAAAAATTACATTGTGGCAATTTAAAATTTAAAGTTAATTTGTTTATGAAAAATACAAACTTAACGTGGTAAAATATATTTTAGTTTTTATTGGGGCTATTTATAGGATTGATTAGACTGTTTATTTTAGAACAAAATTTAGTATTCTAAATTCTAACAATCTTTAATTAAAGTAATCGTAATGAACAATAGAAAAAACTGGTTATTCTGATTTTAAATTTTAATGAAGCATAAAAACTGTGATAGGGTTTTCGTATGGTGCGGTCAATTGTTTGCAACCTTTTAAACTTCAATTCTGCTATTGGTAATTCTTGACTGTACACTTTCTTCACAGAGCTTTTTCTTTTAGGTCGACCTTTGCTTTCTTTCAGTGGTATTTCAATAAACTGCTCATTTTGGAAGTTTGTCTTTTATGATATTGTTGGATTATTCTTCTAGTAGCATAACCAACAAACGTTTTTCCATGGGACATTCTATAGTACAGTATTTGTGAGGTAAAGTACAGTATTGTGTTAGGGTGTATGTATTCAACGATGACAAACGAAATGTTAAAAAGTACAATCCTAACGTACGCTGCTAACTTTCTTTAACGGCCAACGGTAACACAAGATGCTGCTTACTCTCTTATATTATCTTAATGTGTTTAACAGCTGTTGATCACGTGTTGACCTAGATTCTTCATTTGTTTGTTGAACTTTATCAACAAAGAGGAAGATTCTGTGCATGTTTACTTTGTAATCAAGGATTTAATCCTGGCTTTATTGAATTTAATTTCACTTGACATCAGTCATTCAAAAATTAAATTAAAATATACTTACAGAGTGTAACTAATATAATTTAATGTAATGTGAGTACAAGGTGCTTGTATATTATGTATTTAGTCAACTTCGACCGATGGTATCTCAAAGAAGCTGCTACGTATCTTTTCCATAAATAAACATCAGTTGCATTATCTTACTTCTAACCAGGGCTAGCTTAAGATATGGGCTAACTGGGATGTAGCCCAGTGGCGCTTAGCTCAGAGGGGGGCGAGCAGACAAAAGAAGATTGAGAAAAGTTATTAAATATACTTTATATAATGTTTAAGCAATGTTATTAAAACTGTAGTGTAAAATCTTAACTATGTGATGTAATATTTTATTTACATTAAATTGTAAAATTATACCGATCTCTTATTGTATTTCTTTTTCCATTTTAATTTGTTTATATAACATTCTAATTAGTATTTAATTACATCACATCAAATTTCAAATTTTACACTACAGTTTTAATAACATTGCTTAAACATTATATAAAGGATATTTAGTAAGTTTATCAATTTTTTTTCCGTTCGCCCTCTGGGCTGAGCGCCACTGGGCTACAGCCCAGTTAGCCCATATGTTGAGCTAGCCCTGGTTACAAGTAAGATGAGGCAACTGATATTAATTTATGGAAAAGATATGTAGTTCAGATGTATCAGAACATAATATTAAAATTTCAAATTTTTTAAGTGGCTTTTTGAGATACCATCGGTCAAAGTTGACTAAATATATATATATATACTGGGTGCGGCAGTCAAACCTGCATTTTTGAAATAACTAAAAAATACACTGTTGCATTTTTTTAAATTTTATTGATACCATGTTAATTTACATTAAAAAGCATTTAAGAAACATTATTCATTTAAAAATAACATTATTAAGATGTCGTCCATTTCGATCGATGCATTCTTGGAGGCGATCTCTAACATTGTCCATTACATCACTGAGCATCTGCTGAGGGATTCTTTCGATTTCCTGACGGATTCTCGCCTTCAGTTCTTCAAGAGTACGAGGTCGTTCTTCGAAAATTTTGCTCTTCAAGTAGTCCCACAAGAAAAAAATCACATGCGGTGAGGTCGGGTGAACGGGCGGGCCAAGGAATGGCTCCATTCCGGGATATCACCCATTTGGGAAAACTTCGTTATGCTCACACGGGCCGCGCGTGGCTTGTGGCTCCATCTTGTTGAAATAAGGTTTCATCATTCAGTCCATGTTCGCGAAGACGAGGAATGAAAAATGTTCGTAACATTTCCGAGTAGCGCTCCGCATTCACGGTAACAGCTTGCCCCCTTTCATTTAAAAAAAGAATGGGCCTATGATTCCCGTTGAAGACATTGCGCACCAAACTGTTACCTTGGCCGAATGGAGAGGTTTTTGATGGAGTTCTCGATTCAAGATTCTTCGGAGACTCCTGTCTGAAATTCTAAGCCCAGTACTGTGTCGACGCGCTGATGTCCGAGGACTTCTTGTCACAGCGATTCTTACGCGTTCAATATTCGCAGGAGTTCGCACTGATCTCGCACTGCCACCTCTTCTGTTTCCCGTTTCACCGATGTTTTCAAAGTTTTGTACCCATAACTTTATTGAGTTAACAGAAGGCACGGGCCGATTACGATTAATTTGGAAATGAACACGGAAGCGGCGTTGAGCGGCTGTATAACTATCGCTTTGATAAAATGCCTTCACGGCAAAGGACCGTTTTTGCTTGGACCAGTGTTCCATGGCTACTGAAATGCTTTGAAAGGGGGAACACAACGGTAAGCTTGACAACTCGCCCCGCACACTTTCTTGGCTACCGCGCTTTTTTCAAAATTGCAGGTTTGACTGCCGCACCCTGTATAACTACTGATACATGGCATAAAAGCTTGCAGCTTGATTTATTAATTTGTTCACTTGACCCAGAGAAATAAAAATAACTATGCGAATTTACGTAAGTAAGGATAGGCACGATTTATCCGTCTGCGGGTAATTAAAATTTTTTAATGAACCAGTAAGTAGATGCAATTGGTGGTATTTATGGAAAAGATAGTTCAAGTGAATCAGAACACAATATTAAAATTTCAGAATTTTTGAAGTTGGCTTTTTTGAGATACAAGAGGTAAAAGCTGGCCCTTTTTAAAAATAAACAACTATATATCTTTCTTCAGGTACATGGTACAAAGATAATTTAGGTGTCAAAATTTAAAGAAAAAAATTTCCTTTCAGGCAAATCTGGATTAAGATATTCCTATTAGTTTACGGAATATTAAAAAATAAATTCTAAACAGTAAAGATATTCTCGCGATCCAGAGGTTTTTGGGCTAAACGAACAAAGAAAGAAAGAGTCCTTTTATTTTTAACAAAGAATAATATACTAAAATTTCATCAAAATTGATTACTTTTACCGGCACCACCTGTCTGTTTTGAGATGGAATGGGCCTCTAGTTACTTGGTAGTTTGCTACATATCTAATTCATAGGGAAAATTTGTCACTCTACTGATAGTTACCTCAGGTAGTTCAGAGGTAGAGATGCCGCCTAGATAGCGGAAGCTCCTAGGTCTGATTCCCAACTGGGATGATACAGTGGCTCGGTGCGGTTGTTGAACAATAGTAGCGACGTTGTGCGGCCAACAATTTAGCAATTTAACATCAGATATTTAGGCATACTATACAAGGTAAAGATAGCGATTGTGGCTCGGTTAGTTGCGTGCGGGACTACCGACCAAGGGACTCGGGTTCAAACTCCGACCCATACATCACCAGATTTTTAAAAATCGCATTTTCCTTGGAAGGTAATGGCAAACCACCGAGGTATGCTTTGCCTAGGAAATTTCCCTGAAATTAGTAAAAAAAGTCCAAGTTACTACGTACTTGGGGTGGTTCGGAGTCCACCATAAGCTGTAGGTCCCCTATACTTGTGGTCACTGAACACGCACAATATATGTATAGGAGGGAAATGCCAACGCTCTGCAACAGCACGGCACGCAGAAAAAGAATACAAGGTAAAACGAAAAGATTAATATTTTTTATTGATAAAAATATTATGTATGTAACATAATTTATGTCAATTAAAAATTACATTTTTGTGCAACCGTACGCGAACTGCACACTTCTCATAAGCAATCTGCGAAATCCAATTTCGTTCGAAGTAACTTAGTGCCAGTATCTCTACCTACTTTTACAATTTTTTACAAATTATTTTATTTGTCTTTCCGTAGAAACGCTGTAAAATGAAAACCGCCTCTCTATTTACAATGAATTAAACTGTTGGGTTTTTTAAGTAATGTAATTTGCAATTGCATATATTTTTATGCTTTCACAAAAACTGTTGTGTACTTGCCCGCGAAACTCTTTAACGTCCTGGAGATTGTCCTGCCTCGGCCACAAGCGACCTCGCCGACACTGATTCTCTTGGTACGTTAAAAAGACATTTCGCGGCTTAATATACAAATAACTAATTCGGTTAAATTGTGGTCGCACAACTTCGTCCAGTAACCGGTTTCTAACGAACGGATTTTAGGCGTTATGGGTCTGTACCAGAGTTTGGCAAAGTGGCCCAGGTGAGCATTTTGTCAGGCGGGCAAAGTGGTCCTGTAAGGCATTGTGTCTCTCGTGGAAAGTTGGGCAAAGTGGTAATGTTGAGCAATGTGATACATTTTAAAAATTGGGTGGAGTGGATTCCCCGCTGACCAATATGGTACTAAAAGACGAGTGGGCGAATTGTCCGGATTTCAGAATAAATAGTATTTGTTATTTGGCGGTGCGAGGCCCCCTTGGGTCGCGAGGCCGTGGGCGGTGGCCCACATCGCCCACGCCTTGTCCCGCCACTGGCCATTGCCTGTTTGTCACCAGATTTAATCACTCTGAGTTTTTTTTTTGAAACTTTCTAAAACTGACCTAGACATGTATGCAAGAGAATCCATGAAACCTTACTTCCTTACCCAACCACCACACACCTCTCTCACCCGACTTAACTTCCCTTACCTTACCCCCCACTACTTACTTCTCCCCCGACTTACCCACTCCCCTACCACTCGACTTAGCTGCCATAACAAAAAACTAAAAACTAGTTTTTCCCGTTAAACCATTGACTGTAGGTCAAAAGGTTATTTTGCTGCAGATCCCAAGATGATCCAATAAATAGGAAAACGTGTAGGTCAAGCGAATTGAGAAAAATTGGAGAAAACCGATTAGTGTAGGCTCTCCCATGGGGTAATATCAAAGGTCTGAGATAGAGGACGCCTTGGAAAATTATAAATATTTTGGCACTAGTTTGAAGTTAATCGGTCAATTAGTAAAAGAGGTGTATGCGCACAGACATATACACATATACAGGATAACGTATGGGGAATGAAATTTGAATAGTCTCAGAATTAAAAAAAAAGATAGAAAGAAAATTGTGTGTCTTAATGATTTTCGATACTACAAATCAAGTCCTAAATATTCGAGGTGGCTCGTTTGAAGATGAATACACTGTATAAAAACAAATTCTGATAACAAATTTGATCACTGTGTGACGATTTGGAATAAAGTTTTTTCATTCTTTATGCAAACTTTTTAATTAAAATTTCAAAAATAAATGTCTATTTACCATTATTGTCAATATCAACACAATTTGAATTTTTTATCCAAAATATTTTAAAATTAACAATAGTTTTTGCAGTATGAAGTAATGATAAAAAATAAAATTCTTTGATAGTAATTTCTTATCAAGAAATGGAAACAATTACTTATGGTACATTTTAAAATTTATATAATTTGGAAATTGGTAAAATTTATATCTTACAACAATAACAGTAAGAATAAAGCTTAGTAGTTTTTTTACAATATAATTTATAAAAAATATTTACTAAATAAAGTATGTTTTACAGACTAATTTACCTGTATTTAAAGTAAAAGAATCTAGTGTACGACGGCGATACAGCGATTTCGAATGGTTAAGAAATGAATTAGAACGAGACAGCAAAATAGTAGTACCACCATTACCAGGCAAAGCTTGGAAAAGGCAGTTACCATTCCGTGGAGATGATGGCATCTTTGAAGAAGAATTTATTGAAGAACGAAGGAAAGGATTAGAAACATTTATTAATAAGTAAGTATTGTTGCAATGTTTCTTTTTAGAATTGAAATACACAAAAACGATTTGAAAGAACTTGCGTCTGTTGTAACTGGTCTCTCACCTTGTTAAAGATCCAGTAAAGTAAAAAAACTTAACTGGTAAAAGATGATTTTTACGGAATTTGAATTTGGTGTCATTTATCAATTCTGCATTCTTCACAGGGTTGCCAGTTGGACAGGTTTACTGGACTAATTAAAATCTAAAGTGCGGCTACCATTGAGCCATTGCATACCTATTTGCATAATGTGTCAATTGTTCGGTATTGAAGCTATGGAAAAACAAATGCAATATTTAATATCATTCCTGTCTATTTACACACTTAGTTTCAGTATTCTCAATCAGTAGTAGTCTCAAGTCCATCACATTAAAGAATCTGCATAAAGTAAATTTCAGTTAGCCATCCTCAATTAAATTTTTTTAATACAAGTTTAGAAAAAAGGAATTAAAAAATAACATAAAAGTTTCAAACCATATTCCTTTTACTTTGAACACATTCTTTAGAAAGCTAAAGACAAAATTCCTGCACTAGACTTGTCAGACGTTATTTATAAACTAGATTGTATATAATGCAACCAAGCATATATTGGACAGGCTGGACAAAAACTTACACAGAGATTGACTCAATATAGAAGTGACAACAGACTAAAACCAAATTTGACTGAACTAACTACTCATGTAAATAACTTGAATGAATAGTTGTAACGTTTATGTTTCTCATGATACGTGCACTCCTTTCCACACCACCTTTGAGTAGAGTACAAGATGCGTTTTTTTAAGTGGTGTCCCCAATAGGCATAATCTACGTCTATTTGTTATTGAAAAATGTTAAATTATGAAAAAAACAAATCAGTTTTTTTTTTCTTTGAAAAATGATTATTTATAAAAAAATTATAATGAATTATTTTTGTTTTTATTTCAAACAAGATTAATTTTTTAATTATTATTATTATTAGGAATTTTTTTTTGTTTAAAAAATGTATATTTTAATTAGTGTTTCACAAGACAAGATTTCTTGTCTTGTACGACTACTTCTTGTCTTGTCTTGCAAAACAAGACAAGAATTCTGATAAACGCTTGTCTTACTTCATTCTTGCAAACAAAAATCTTGTCTTGCTTGCAAGACTCTTGCATGTTTTCGGTCGGAATTTACACAGGACGTCCCATTGTTACGTTATTCTTTAATCATGTACCTTGTAATTGATCATAAAGAATTCTTATTTGACTTTTTTAATTATTATTTATTTTCCAACTCTCATACATTCAGGTTGCTAACATTACTCTCCTGTTTTCTAAGCTTACTAATATTTAATAAGCATTAATCCTATACCCATTTTTTGAAATTCTTACACTGTTGCAACTCGGGGACTTAGCTGTGCCGTTCTGTTAATGAATCATAACCTCATTATCAATAATCAATCGGACTTCACATAGCGTACATATAGACCAATAAAGGGTAGTCAATATCGGCAAAATATTTAACACAGGCAAGGACACATTTACGGACATATAAATGGCATAGCAAACAAAATGAATATTTTGCTTATAAACGGGCAAGATACTGATAGTGTAGTGCAATCATAGTCTACTCTGATTTATTTGAAGATGACGAAGCCTTTATACGTTAAATCCTGGTTCGACGTTTTCAGTGACTAATAACTATCATAAATAATCAAACATAATGGCCGTTTAGTTACATTTCTATATTTTCTTTTATTATTTTAGCTTTTAGGTTATTACGTAATTTCTAATCGTCGAAAAAACCCTTCCAAATATCTGCAAATGAAGTAAAGTAGAAATATAAAAGAATGATTGACTTTATTCCCATTAAAGCATTAATACATTAAACTAATAAGTCATTAAAGTATTTAATTTATATGTATTATATATCCATTGAAAACGCATGGGCTTGATATAGGATAACACGACTTACTGAACTCAGATATAATCTTAGTTTGTATGGTTTTCTTGGAATATCGGAAACTAAAATTTATTTATAAGGTTCTTCTCATTTTTCGTCTGAAATAACAAAAAATGCATTTCAGATTTCATAAAGGAAACAAAAAGTTGCCTCGCTTACCCATTAATGTCTTTTTTTCTATTTTGTTAAAAATGCTTGTTTGCCTTGCTTCCTTTTATGAGCACCATGCTTGTTATGTAAAAGTCATTCCTGTCTCTTGTTAAATAATTATGCACATTACCACATTCAACTAACACATCATCAAAATAAGGTGACATAAGGCTAATTTTAATCTTATGAATAAAGACCAAAGCACAATATTCACTAAACTGTCTGACATGCAACCACTGCAAAGTCCTATGCATACCCCTAATCTTAGTATATCAGTTACATCCTAAAATTAATCTCATACCTCTATTTTACAAAATTTGTATTCTACTTAAGCCTTCCCATTAAACAAATACAAAATTGTACCACAAAAATACTAGTAAGGTAAGATAATTGTATTATAATAGTATATTGTACAACTAGTCTTACAATGACGATGTTTGTAATACGAGTATAAGTTTGCTTAACGAGCCGGGAAGCGGAGAGTTAAGCAAAATACGAGTATTACAAAAAGGAATTGTAACACGTGTTTTACATACTACTTTGTCTATTTCGCCTTAATTTACAATTTACTTTAAAGAAATGGGAAAATGTACACGCGGATATCTTCGATGTGGTAATGTTGGTAATAACTGATAACGCATACAATGACATCCACTGTCATTTTCACGTAGGCAGGAAAAAATTCAAGTTTAAAAAAGGTGACAGCTTAGTTGTTTCTTCTGATATAAGATAAAAATGTATTTTTATTATAAATAATTATTTTGATAAGACAATTATGTACTCAATCAAGGTTTTACTGTTTCTATTACAATAAACATTTTAATACATCAAAACTGCTTAACATACAACAATAAAAAATAACTAACCTAACCTCTAAATCTAAACAATGAAAATGAAATTTGAGTAGGGACATCACAGGATTCACGACCATCAACTTGATCCGGAAAACCAACAAGCTTTTCAGCGCATTTTCGTAGGAAATCCGCTATTAGCCTCGCTTTGTTTTAATCCAAAGCTTCTTACAATGAAATATGTTTCATTATTCTCGCTGTTATTTCTGAGCATCATAACATTCAAGTTTTCAAAACGGCGCCAGTTAATTAATACTTATTAGTACCTATCACTGGAAAGTGCTTCTCTTTTGGATAATGTGCCCCCAAAATACTTCCGCGGGTTGGTTGTCGAGCATTATTCCTTTCCTTTCTATATTCTTCCTAACACCTTGGTTATGTTCCCAATAGTAGGTAAAAACTGAAAAAAATATTTGATGAAATGGAGGTGTACATCATTCAACTCAATTAAACTTACCTCAATATTGACAAGCGATATACGTTTTGGCTTTTTAATCTAATTTTGATCTTGAAATCAGAATATAGCTGTGCTATTGCTTATTACGCATTTACGTCTGACACTGGACTTCGTTGACAGAATGACATGACATAGGCTGGCAGCAAAATTTACTTACTGCCAGCCTTACAAATAAAAAAATCACTACTTCCAGTTGCACAAAGTAGCACTTTGTGTAACTGTTTTTCGCAAAAACAGTGTCACAAAGTAACCTTTGTATACGCGAAATAGACAAATAATCTTTTTTATACTTAAATCTAAAAAGCAACTTTTTTTTGTAATACATTTTTTTCCCTGGAGTGATTTTGGTTCAGGGGGCCACCCCTTTACGTTAGTCCAGTGCTTATTATACCAAAAAGGGTTTTATTATACTAATACTACTATTATACTAATCAGAGGTAACGTTATATCCGATGGCGAACTTGAGTTTACACTAAATTTTGTACATTGGTGGGCAAAAAACAGAAACACCAATTTTTTCCTATTATGAATAGATATAATTGAGTTAAAATCAAGATTGCTGATGCCATTATTTTTTAATATATTTGTTGTTAGTGTTACCAAAAGTGAATGGGTGCTATATATATGTTAATAGGGTTACCCAAGAATCATACACAATAAGGATTGCCAGATCGCCCGAATCTATCCGCCAGCGCGGCTGTGAATGTGACGTCACTGCAATACCTCAGCTCGTACGTTGTCGTTATGGAAATATGCGAATCCACAGAATGAAGTTATAATAATAATATAATAATAATAAACAATATTACATTATTGTTGACAATTCAATTTCTAAAATACTTAAAGTAATTAGTCATAGATACAAAATAAAATGCTTAAAAGTAAAGCAACCGTATTTATATAATATTGCTACGAACATAAGTACTTATTTATGGATAAATCAATTAGTTATTTTACTTAATTTTCGTCGCTTTGTTCTAGATAAGTCTGAGTCCAAACTTTTTCTTTTCATGGTTTTAGTATATTTAGCTTCCAAATTATTGAAGTTCATCCGAATTATTGTCCTGAGTTTGCTAAAATCTTTTATGACACTAAATGGAATATCATTTTCTTTTTTAAATATCTTTAAAGCCAAATGTCTTACAATTCCGGGTCCTTTGCGCAATGACTCGCCGTGATGAATCTGAAAATAGTAGTTCCATTTTTTTATTTTTTTCAGCCAATGATCAGTTGGTTTTATTAATCCTCCGTATGAAAGTTGTTGTACCCACGAAGGTATTTTGTTCTCTTTTAATTTGTAGGTGAAATGTCCCAGATTAGGTATTTTATCTTTATATTTCTTAGCAATATAGCCCGCAATGTACTCTAAAGCATCGTTTGTGATTTCATGAGACGTTGGGCTAAAATCATATGTTGTCATTGACTCATTTGAGGATGTTGAGGAGGAGAATGATGAACTTTTCGATTCAGTAGATTCGTTCACATTTTCAACAACTATATTAACATTCGCCGTCTCCAAAACTTTTGAAACTATATATTCATCTGTGGTCTTTGATTCAGTATTAACCTTTGAGCCAAGAATACCAGGATTTTTTCCAAGCATTATCATTCGAATTCGGTATATAGCTGTCAAGGGACTGGGATGTTCGTCAGGTCCTCCTCTGCTCCTAACTTGGAAAAAGAAATTTTCTAAGCTGTCTTGGTTCAACCTGTGCGTGCATATGTACTTTATATCTAATTTTGATTTCATGTCATAATACAAGCTTTTTAGAGATTTCATTGAAATAATCATTCCTTTCTGAAATGTTTGAAGAGCATTCTTTCCAATAGCTCTCATACTTGAAATTACGTAAAGCATTTTGTCCAGATGTTTTTCCTGATCTTCCAAAGATACTCCATAAGCATTTTTTGATGGAACTTTTCCTTTGACACAATAACTGTTGAATATATCAAACCACAAGTTAATATCCCTGATAAAATTTCCCAACGTCTCAGCCATTTGCTTATCAGTTCCTGGTTTATAACGTAAAAGACATGTTGAAACAGTATTTGACAAAAGCTGGGCTGCTAGCCTAACATTTTGACGTTGACTTTTTACACAATCCAAATGTTTCTGACTAACCTTCCAGTTAGGTCTAACTTCAGTGTCTGTTGTTGACACCAATACTTGCAAAGGAGTTTTATTTATTATCGACCCATCCTCTAATAGAAATCCTACGTCTAGAAGCCAGTTACGGATCAATTTCATAAGTGTGGAGCATCAGCAAACATGTAGATACTGTTTTTTGTTACAGGATGTTCAAATGACGTATTATCTATATTAATTCCTAATTCCTTCCACAATCCCATATTACTTGCTCCACAATCACTAACGCAAGCCACAACATTATAGGAAATTTTGTGCAGTTCAGTGACAATCTCAAATAATATCTCCTTAGTTATTTTTTGATCAAAAGCTATATACAATGGTTGTTTCCACTGAGCGAACAGACCTCTGGCCATTACCACCTGCATTTGGTTGCAAGGACCCAACACTTCATCTTTAGATATGTCATATTCCTGGACAGATTTTACTTTGACCTCATCAAACTGAATAACAACAGTTTTTTCAAATTCTGAAAATGACTCTTCAGCAAGACTTAACATTAACAAAACATCTTTTAAAATTCCTTGACTGACGTCAATTTGAGAAGCCCACTTTCTTAAAGATGATAATGAAGGTAAGGGATAATGAAGTTTAGTTCTTAGATAGAGATAACATTTCTTACTATAATATCTCAACGTAAATGCAACAGCTATCTCATCACGGGTCCAGTTAACTCTCTTCTTCTTTCCAGACAACAAAACTATTTGATTATCGGTGAGAACTTTTTTTAAGAGAATTTGAGATTTTTCTGAATTTGTTAATTTTGGACTTCTGTAGCTTTTGGTTTTAAAATATTTCAATTGATCTCTCAGTGCTTTAATTTTTTTTCCAAAAGTTTGTTTCATTTTGATATGCTCTGATTTCAAATCATTAAATTTTTTTAGTAATTTATCGTACTTTTCATCTTCTGGCTTATTTAGCGAAGTTGTAGGGCACCCTAGCGGAGAATTATCACAATCTAATTTCAAATTCTTCTCATTATTGCTGTCAGTCATGAGCTCCTTTACTTCTTGATGTCTTTGTCTCTTGAGAAGTCTTTTAGAGCGATCAGAATCGACATTTGAAGTTGTGGCAGAAATGCTTTTGCTTGGTAGTCCGACAGTGGGCACTGCTGTTTTTTTAAATATTTTTCTTAAAGGTAACCCTAAAATGAAAACAATCATTTTGGTTCACGTCAAGTGCTTGTATGAAAGACATTTGAAAGTATGTACGAGCGTTATTTAATATGCATATGTAAGTTTAAATTAGCTCTTATATTCAGTTCAAACAAAGATAAAATTAAGTACTTTTTTACCTAACAATTCATTCTGCAAGTCGCGTTCGTAATCAGTTTCCACAAAATGTTTCGAGCAAATCCTACTGTTGTCTGGGTTGAATTTATCTTCCCTCTTGCACCTGTTTATCCATTCATTTCTCATTGTTTGGGACACCATATCTTTAGCTTTTGGAAAAGTGTGAAAAATAATATCTTGCCCTGTAGCTCTTTTAGTGTAATGGTTATTATTGCAACCAAATACTGCGCATCTTACTCCAGGCATTCTGTCTCACTTCTATGGGTAATAGTTAATAACATGGTGGAAATACGGACTTTAAATTTATACCTTTCTTACCGTAATTATCTACTATAAATATTGTAAGTATGAAATTCTATAGAAAATGTCAATATGTTATAAACACAACACACCGTATTCTTTGCACTACCTTACTAACGGAAAATATCTTTAAATAATAAAAAATGTTCTGAGATTAACTCAAAAACGCGACAATATAGCGACTGTGTAAAACATTAATAGCAAACGTGAAGAATGTAACGTTCTTTCTCAACGCGATTCAAGCATCGAGGTATTGTGGTGACGTCACCGCCACCTATCCGCTGGCGAACGTTGCAGCATAGGGAACTGGCTATCCTTTTCGGTTTACAGTTCTTGAGGGTTACCAACTTTTGAAAGTAGGAAGTAAGGACAATCAAGAATTTCCAGAAACGTTATTTATTAAATTCATTTACAATAATAAAGATTTTCCAATGCTATTTAAATGAAACGTCATGACGATCGTGAAATCAAACGAAACTTCAATGTAATAAACCGGACAATGTCCTCATCAAGGGCTCTCTTGAATGCTCTCGAAGCGGTTTTCTCCACATATACATGAGTTTATTTCTAGTATAAATTCCAGGGATAGTTATTAGAGAAACTAGAGTTTTTTCGAATTATCGTTATTTATAGAACTGGACTTCGACTACAAAACCTTGGGTCTATTCCAAGTTCGGGTAATTCTTTTTTAATAAAATATTTAATATATGTCATAAATAAACATTTTTTTTATAATTATAATATTTATAAAAAAGAATAATTACATAAAATTATCCCTTAATTTTATAGTCGTTTAAACTATACAAATAAAACTGATTATGCATACCATATTAGTATTTAATTGTAAGTTACCTATTGCTTTTTATAAATATTATAAACATAAATAAATTGTTTATGAAATTTTATTTTAAAAAAAATTACCGGAACTGGGAATAGAATTCGGATTTTGTAATCGTTAAGTCCAGCGCACCTTTCAGAAGGCCATACTGTATGTTCATGTCTTTTGCTTATTTAATAAATGCCATTTATCATCCTTTTTTTGTTTGTTTGCTTTTTATTATTAATTACTTTTTCATGATTTTTACAATTACTAATTAGAGTACATTCCTTATTTATTTGATTAATATTAATTAATCAACAATTAATATTAATTCAATTACTCCTGCTATTTCTGGTATCACTACCTGAAAAATTTTAGTTTCTCTGAATCTATCCCTCTCCAAAAATAATGTGTGGTGGGGCCCTAGTTCGAGAGGTTCCTCTTACCGCTGCCCCCAAGCAGATGGTTTAGTACTGTTTGAATATAGTCTTAAATTAATATTCAATCAGTCACATAATGTAAAGACTTCAACTGCGGCTTAACGATTAATAATTTACTACATATACGTTTTTCTTTTTTTTTCTGAGCTTTTAACCACATTTTCTAGTCCAGTAAATTATAATCTGTAGCTTCACTCATTTTAATGGCTTTTAACAACAATATTGCACTAAATTGCCTAACTTAGTACATAGCAAATTTGATTCATTTTGCATGAACGATGTTGGCAGTTAATTTGAAATTTATTTCTTGATTCTCGAAAGCTAATTTCAGTGATTAAAATAAAATTTTAAATTTTAATTGCATATTGAATGATTTTTGTTGATTGTTTTAAATAAGGACAAAACCCGTCCTTTCCTATGACAAGAAAGGACGAAGGACACACTCTTAGAAAGAAGGACTGTCCTTCCGAAAAAAGGTCAGTTGGCAACCCTATGTATGTACTACATTAAATACCAGCAGAATTTCATCGTTTTGAAAAACCTAATATTATTGCAGGTTTTTTTTATGCCGACAAGTAGTTGGTTATATTCATTTAGTCCTTTGTTAAACAGAGTATTCGTACTTCTTACATTGAAATTGATTTGCTGTTCTATTATTATGATTATAAACATCATTGTTAAGTGTAATTAATTGATCAAAGTATTTTGGCATCATCCCATCAAGTATTTTAAATATAAACACCATGTTAGCTATTTTTAGCCTTTGATTAACATTTTGACAATTTAATACATTCAACGTTTCTTGAATGGGCATGCATTTATTGCACTTAAGTACACATAACTTTCATCCCTCGCTTCTAAAGCTTGTGAAGCATTTTTTTTCGTTATTATTTAAAAACTTAAAAAGAAGAAAAATAAATTGAAGAGAATTTTCTTTTTATTACTTTAAAAATTAATTTCCATTAATCAATTGTACGTCTAAGATCTACACAGCCGACTAAAAGTTTAGGACCACCTTATATCTTTTATAAGGTTTTAGTAGTCATATCTTTGAAACTAATAGATGTATTTAAGTGGTTCATGGTTCATTTTATAGAGCAGAACCATTGCTTTAAAATGAATAAGGTGTGAAGTCTTTAAGTTAATAACATTAAAAAACATTTCAGTATTTAAAATTTAATTTAAGAAGATTGTGGTCAATAAAAAGTAAAGTTGTTGCCATTTCCGGGGACAATCTAAGTCGAGCACGTGATCACCGCGTGATCTGCGATATATTTTGCATTTTCGCTCTCGTGATTTCTTTGATTCAGATTCTTCAATTGATTATACTTGAAATACTAAAAATTAAATAACTGCTGATAGATATTTTGAAATTTAAATTTTTTTTAAACGCGGAATAATTTTTTTAGTTAATCTTTTTAGTTGAAATGCACTCAAATAAGTCAGATGGCTACAAAAAAAAATAAGAAAATCCGCATCGGCCGCCCGAATACCGAATCTTTCACGCTGCTTTGACCAAAACCGAATCTGTTAAGAATTGGCCGAATACCGAAGCAAACCAATGCTTCGGTGCATCTCTAAGTTAAGCAATCAAAGTTATAGTGTAAAAACAGAAAATTGGACTTTTTCTTCACAAGTTTGCACATGGTGTAAAAAAATCCTGCGTATTTTACTCTTAGGCCATGTAAAGAGGTAGGGACATGAGTTTTCAATGACTGAAAAATGAGTTGGAAGAAAAAACTTTTCTAAACCAGACAAGCCATTGAAATAGCACCAAACTCAGATGTTACAACTAGTAAAGGCTAGAGATTTTCGGTTTCAACTTTGATATTTTGTGGATGACTTAACTTGTTCCCTAGACCTAAAGCAGTCTGTGTAAAATTAGTGTATGCTCCAGAATGAAAAATCTCTGGCTTACAGTTGTAACCTCAAAAATTGGTGCCATTTCAACGGTTTGCATGACTAAGAAAGAATTTTGCTTAAGCCTAACTTACCAGTTATTGGAAAATCCACATTTCTACCTCCCAAATGGCCTATGAATTAAATCCACAGCATTCTTTCACATTCTCTGGCAGAGCTATGAAAACCCACATTTTTCCATTTTTACGCTAGAACTCTGGTTATATTTAACTCACAGTAGATAATTCATTTTAAAGTTAAGATTATGATCTATAAAGTGAACCATGAGTCACTTAAATACATTCATTAGTTTCAAAGGAATGAACATTAAAATCTTTTACAAAATATTAGGTGGTCTTAAGTTTTAGATTGGCAGTAGACATGATATGATCTTCATCTATATATTCACATATAGAGGGTGTATTATCGGTTTTGTTACATAGGCGAATAGCATGTAAAAACACATTTTCTCAAATATTTATATTCTAATTATTTCAATATTCACAAACACTCCACTTTAGGATTCTGTGTTAAATAGCATCCATCATATAAGCTATTTTTTGGTATTGGAAATCAACATTGTAAATGGGAAATTTGCTAATAACACATACCACATTGAATTTAGGCTTTAGCTGTAAATGTAAGAATTATCAAGCACAGAATCACTAATCAGAATGTGAAACTGTTTAAAATTAGTATATTCTCTAACGAGGTTAGAAGAAATTCGATGCGAGTGGAAGATTCCGAACGCGAGTTGAAAGCGAGCGTGAGAAACCACGAGCATCGAATTTCGATTCTAACCGAGTAACAGACCATGCTTTCTCCAAGACCACAAGAAAATTTAAACTTAGCAGTATTTGCAATTTGAAAACAAGCACAATAACCTTAAAAAGCATGACATTTAATGTAAAACAATGAAATCAAGGCTAACCGTTTTTTTATTACACTGTTACAGAATATTCATTCCATATCTAGTGATGGAATGAAATACATGCAAAACACATAAGTAGGGTAGTGTTTTAGAATATTTATTCTAAAACAAGAGTTAGAATATTAAGTTTTTATTATCACAGTTAATTTCAGAATTTACAAATTACATAGTGGTCGTGGAGAAACACATTTTCATGAACCGAACTATCACATAATATTCCACGTGATTACATAATTACTAGTTATGACGTATTCAATTCACGTGAATGTAAGCTGTTAACTGTAATCCCACGTGTTAACATATACCGATCTTTCAAAATACCCATATCGGGTGTAAATCTTTCTGGTATGCTTGTTGAGTTTGGTGTATGCTCTATGACCGACGTTTTTATAAAAGTACTATAAAATTATAATGCGCTATGATAATATTAATATCATTAATAAAAAATAACTTTATATGTAAGTGCAAGGTTTGAAATTTTAAAGCCAGACAAACATCATGAGATCACATATTACTGTCTATTTTTCTAGTCCAAACCCACCATTTTCAAGCGCCCAATTGTGTTACATTGTACTATTGCAAATTAAATCGCTTCGCTTCGTTGACATAGTGGTGTTACTTTACTAAAATACACATTTCAAATGATGACTAATTGTAATACAAAACGTAAATATACAAAATTGTGCATTAAGCTTTTAATTATTACCAGACGTTTGTCTACAACGGAATTTTATTTAACCGTGACCTCGCATATCTTTTTACTGTAAAATTGGTTAAATCTAGTCTCAACTTTTAATAGTAAAAAATTGGATAGTTTTCCACATTGAATTCCAATCGCCTATGGAATTTACTAATTAGTGTTAATTAATGATACTAACCTAAACAAGAAAATGAAAAATAATCTGGGTCACAAAAATTACCAGGGTAAAAGGGCAAAATTTAAAAATGTAATTTAATTACAGTAACATTAATTTAGTTAATTTTAAGAAGCGATGTAAAATGAAAATCAACATCTATTGCCTCTATCCATACTTAGTCATATCGTACGTCACTGACATTTTTGACAGCTTAGATAATATAAGTGTTGCTTGAAAACTGATCTCATTTTATCTGTTTACACAAGTGTTGATCACGCGTTGACCCAGATTCACCATTTGCTTGTTTATTAGCTTATAATATCCGTGATGCAATGGGGGATTCGCCAATTTTGCGAATCATCATCGTTTACAATGACGACCTACACCAATATCCTTTTCTCAATTATCTGCGTTCGCGGAATTATCATTTAAGTGACTGACCTCATAAAATTGTATTATAAAAAGATCACGTTACAGAATCAGCAATGTAAACATAACAAACCATAAAACACCTTATTTGAAGAACATAACAAACACTATTGTATGTGTTAAAAACGTTATACCCATCTTTATTTGCATTTTTTCCGAAAACTATGCTTTTTAGAAAAAAATGTTATAGGGATTTTTTGTTTGTTTTATCGATGTCTTTATACCTGCCACATGTGATGTCCTTGTTATGAGTATGTGTTAAGTAAGTTACTATCAAATTGTAAATACATAAATAAAATGTACACATCTTAAACTTTAAATGACGTAATAATATTTCAAATTGGTCAACTGCACAACAAGCTGTGATCAAATGCATAAACCTCTGAAATCAACACCACTGATGAAAAATGGTGTCCATTATCAAATAACTGCCAGTAAAGATTTTAAAAAATATTTTCTTTCATCTAAAGAGTAGGGTAACAAGCTAGCCCATTTTCATCAAAATCAAAAATAATGCAACTACCAATTTTTTTTTTAATTTGATGATTTCGTATGAAATGACCCAGAAGGTTAACATGTAAATGCGGATCAGGTCTGTGCGGAAGTAGTCACGGTGATCATTTTAATTAATATTTCTGCATATTGTACTTTCAACTGGCATATATTGCATACGTAACTTAAAATGTAACACTTTGGTATCAGGATACATGTCCATTAACTGTATCAATGTTGTTTTTTTATTAGATGGTGATAATAAAAAACTTAATATGTTAACCCTAATACTTATATTTTATTGCAGGATTGCTGGACATCCATTGGCCCAAAATGAACGTTGCCTGCATATGTTCTTGCAAGAACCAGTTATTGATAAAAATTATGTTCCTGGCAAAATTCGCAATACGTAAAATATTCTGATTTCTGCTTCTTCTCACTCTTAGTTGATTTACATATTATGAAAATGGAATTCCATCCTTTTACAATAACTTTTATGTATGTATATTTTAAATTCATTATCTCTATCACTTGATGTTATAAATTATTTAAATTTATGAAATATTTCTTATATGTATAAATTAATATAAATCTTTAAAAACCATTAATTAGCAGAGGATATTCACATTTGTTTGTCTTATTCTTGCTTGGAAAAATATTTGTGTACAACATTGTTGAATTTTTATCATTTTGCACATAGAAATGTATTAAGTTAAAAAGTTTCCAATTGTCTATTATTTACATCTCATTATATGTTGAATTATATTTAAAATAGATTTTGTACACCGAGAGTTTTGATAAATATTGCAGACCTAATGTTTTTAAAGTGTAGGTGTAATAAGAATATTATAATTTGTATTTGTAATCAAAAAATGTATTTTAAAAATACAAATAATACTCAAAAGGATTAACCATAAATTAATGCAGTCTGAAAGACTGTATAATTGTTCTTTTTTTAAAGTACGAACCTCTCTAAATTGGTACCTAATGACAATAAATATATAAAGAATGATCTTATTACACTTATTCACATACTATTATGAGTAGATTTATGATTAATCTCAAATATATTTGTAATATAGTCATGATTAGTTAAAGTATTGTTTTTGAAACTGGATTTTAAAAATATTTGTTAAAAGTGAAAAATATTATAATTTAAGTTTAATGTTATACTTTTTATTTTACTATTATTATTAACTATTATTTTCCTTTAGTAGTAATTAATAAATAAGTAAGCTCAGTACATATTTTATTTTTCCATATTGTTAGGTACATTGAACACTTGAGTATAATATTGGTGTATAAAAGATGTAGCTAAATTGCAAATAAATTGTTTGTCTTTAAAGTTCATCAGGTGATACGATTGAATCATCTTGACGCCAACATTTCAATCCTCTAAGTTCAATTATTTCCTTCCATGTCTCTCTTAGCTTTCTGAAAAGTATATCAGATTAAAATATAATATTTTAATGACAGCTAATAGATTAACATGTAAATTATTTATGGGTTAATAATAAAAATTCTTTTTTTAGTTTAATTTTATTTCTAGGAGCAATATTTCATAATTTTCTTCACTACATACTTCTTGTCTCGATAATTACCTGCATTGTTTTGAGTTTTATCTCCCGAGACTATGCATGCGTAAAGTAATAATACATCATTTTATAACAATTTGTAATTTCGTGTGTTGCAAGCGCGGCTCGCTTAGTGAGGCTGGGCCTCACTTAAGCGAAACTAAATAATTACTAAATAAAATCTAATTATCTAAACATTTTACCATCAATTTTTTTTTTATTACTACAGTCAAACTCGGTTATAGCGAGATCGTCAAGACCGCCGATTTTTGCTCGTTATATCCGATGCTCGTTATAACAGAGAAGAAAAAGTTACAGTTGCAAAAATATTTATTTTTTATAGAAATTTTAAAAACAAGTATAAACATTTTATTGCAATTCAATTGATGAATGACGTATTGTAATCTGTTTTAAGGAGTTAAAACGAATATCTCTTAAGTTATATTTAATAATACATACGTAAACTATCAGATAATTTATTACCGCAAGAACGTAATTTAAAAAATGCATCAAGGTTTCTAACGCATTTTCTGTGACTATAGAAGAAAAACATTTATCAACACTTTCATTACAGTGCAGGTCATAAATCAGAAATATGCCTATCACAAGAAGGACTATACTTAAAATTTTGCTCGTTTCCGGAGAAACGTACACGTAGTAAATGGGAAATATTAGCATTAGGCGGATACGATTTCAAATGTTAGCTGTAAAAATGCTCGTAATATCCGGGATCTCGTTATATCCGTGCTCGTTGTAAGTGAGTTTGACTGTATGTTAAAAATTTACTCTATCAATACTTTCTAGATTAAAAGTATTACATTTAATATAAATAAGCTTATTTTATAATAATAAAATGTATTTATATGCGCATACCCAACGCAGCACGATAAACAGAATGGGTGAGGCTCAAAATTTCAAGCTTCAGTTCATGCATCTGTATGCATTCACTGGCCCATTACAAGCTTACAGCGCAGTGGTTTGGTTATCGATCGTATACTCTTCCCAAGCAGCATCTAAGTAGCGGTAACTGAGATCGGAACGTTGATTGAGGTGCTGTTACGTAACTACAACTAAATTTATGACTTTATAGGTTTAATTACTTCAATTTGGAATATTTTAGTAATTATGTAGTTACTTCTACTATTTATTAGAGCTATGTAGTTTCATTACTTCCAAGTAGCTTTTTAAAGTATGTGGAACGGTATTGCTACTAGTATAATTACTTTAAAGTTTTTAAAACTTTAAAGTAGCACCGAAAGTTCCTGTCACCGGTCTGAAACCATTGCTTAACCTTTAAAGTAACTGAACTATACAGTAGTATTGAAAGTAAAACTTACGTTTATGCTACCCAGGAGAATCACTTGAAAGTAATTTTCACTACTTATTTTGCATCAGAATTACTAGAAAGTTCCAGTTACTATTAAAAAATTACAAACAAGCGACAATAACTTCTAAAGAGGCATATCGCCTGTAGGCTAGTTTGGAATTTGGAGGTTAATTGTGTTTTTGCAGTGGTAGTAGTTTTACAAGTTTTTAATAAAAGTGTCAAAGGCAAATGCAATAATAAAAAAGAAGAATTTTAGATATACGTTCACCTTTTATAGAAAATTAAAATAGCAGTTAGGTGAAATCAGTGGAAACAAAATGTTTACAATACAAAATAGGGATGAGATCACTGGTAAACCATCATGTAGTAAACAAGGGTGAAATATATTCCCCTTTTTTCTTTCGTCGTTACAACTTTAAAATAAGCCATAATTAAATAATAATTGTTATTAAGTAGCAATCAGTATAAAAAACATTGGTTGTTTGTTTACGATTGACGTTTAAATTTGTGGTTAAGTTCCAATGGGAATTTTGCAGTGACATTAGGAACTAGAAAGTGGCTACTGAAACGTTGACGTCGTTTTATAGTAAGAGTCACTTGAAAGTTCCAGAATTTTTTAACTTATTTTATACTTCTTGGTAACAACAACCTAGAAGTAGAATTTTTAGTTCCCGTTACTGTTTATAAAGTGACACAAACTTTAGACACACATTTTACAGTTAATTCTACTTTAAGGTGACTTTACTACACCATATTTACTTGTAAAATGTTGAAGGCTATTAATCAATTTGCAATTTGTTGCAATTGTTAAAAAGTGTTTTACTATAACTCTCAATAAAGATAACAAATCGATGCCAAATTGTGCCTTAGGAATAAAATAAAATGGTTTCTATCATGTTTATCAATTTATAAGTATTTTTGTCATATTTTATTGAAGACGTTTTTTTATTAAAAAATATATTTAAAAAAGGCGCGTTGTTATTTTTCGATCTATCATCATCGCATTTAACAGAAAAGTTGCGATGGTTTATAATTTTGGTATGCTAGATTGACAAAATAACGAAACATTTCATCTCTTTATGTATTATGTACGTATTACAAATAAAATAGGAATCCATTTTGTGACACGACGCGACGGCAGCATTAGTAGAGAAAGTGAAAGAATATTTGTTAAGTTGCAAGAGTAAGAGAGAGCAACTACACGACACAATGTGTCAAAGAGAAAAAAAGTTCCACGAAAGTAGCAATTACTACGCCGCCACGTTCCCGCTACGTAGCCTAAAGGTAGCTGGACAAGTTCCGGATAGGTTACTGCAACGTATCTGCTATCCGAGAATTGTTCCCCATTTTGGTTCCAGGCACGTAACAATACCGTAGCAATTACGTTCTTCTGACTAACGGCAAAAACTTTATAGTTCCACCGGTGGTTGCTGGTACGTAGCGGTGACTAAAAATGCTGCTTGGGTTCCTATAGGCAGCATTGAGGCTGAGATTTCACAGCTCCGTGAATCAATGAAAGATCGAGATTCGTATAATATGTTATTTTACCTTCGCGACCTCCGTCCGAATATTACCGAAGACGATTTCTTTCATGTTTTGTTTTGCTTTTCAAAATCGTATTTTAACGTGATTAACTTGTGTGCTATATAAGATGCTTTTATAAGGTATTCACGGGAACATTTAGGTACAGTGAAGCCTCGTTGATCCGAATCTACGTTAATCCGAATACCACGACAATCCGGATCAGTAATTTATTTACATTGAGTCGATTGTAATCTGGATTTAAAGGTTTTGATAATCCGAAATTTTGACCGAAAAGGCAAAGCATTTTTATCCAGAAGCGTGCAGTGGTGCATAGTAAACAGTGAAGCAATCGCGATGCGACGTATGCGCTGTCACGCTCGCACGCAATATGTACGAGTCCGATAGCGCATAGATCGTATCGCAACTGCATTGTTTCGTATGCACCGCATGCTGCTGTAACTTTATCAAAGATGTTTTCAAAAAGGCATTTTTATCCAGAAGCGTGCAGTGGTGCATAGTAAACAGTGAAGCAATCGCGATGCGCTGTCACGCTCGCACGCAATATGTAAGAGTCCGATAGCGCATAGATCGTATCGCAACTGCATTGTTTCGTATGCACCGCATGCTGCTGTAACTTTATCAAAGATGTTTTCAAAAAGGATGACTTCAGGGTAAGTAAAGATTGGTTACTTAATTTTAAAAAGACACAATTTATGTCTGTTAAAAATCTCGGGGGAAAAGCTATTCAATGATTCGCAAGCAGCAAGGTCCATTAAAAACAGTTGCAAAGCGATTAGCGTGGCTTTGCAATGGGCGGTAGAAAAATTAAAACAATTGTGATGCTGGAAGATTCAAAAGAAAAATAGTATCTACACTGAGAAAAGCATTTAGTAGGACCAATTAATAGTTATTTATGGTACAAGTGAGTTAAGTAAGATATTATCCACGAACGAAAAATTTACCAATTTAAAAATTTATTAATTTTTCTGAGTGGATAATATCCTTAACTCACGCGTGCCATACAAAATTTTATCCAACACCTCTTTATTTAAGTTTAAACATCGAATTTGCAATGTATAGTTAGTCTGTAGTTTTGACGGTAATACTCTAGCACGATGACTGGATTTTAATATTAAGTAACGTAAGCTGGTGATTGGTTGTTATCTTTGAAGGAGTGAGTTTTTTTTTAAATAACCCACGTTGCTAGTGGCAACGTAGGTTATAATGTAAATAAGAGTAAATAATCACTTTCCTTATTTAAAATGACCATAGTAAACATGATATTTATATAGAGGTGTTGGATAAATGTATTTAATTCAACTAAATATTTAGTTAAATAAACTAAATTTAATTTGATTTAACAGATTTTAACTATCTATTTAGTTGAATTGAAGAAATTTAATTGTTCAAACTAAACGCTTTTCTCAGTGTAAAGTATTAAGTTTAAAAAATACGAAACAAACAAAATCGCCGCCGTTTTATTAACGACATATTAATTTGGAACATTATTTTTACGTTTTTAAAACTGTTTTGCGTTAAATATTTTTGTAGTTTTATTTATTTTTAAATAAATGTTTTTGCAGAATGTTTTAATTCCATTTACTTACAAATAAAACATTGTAACTCTACAGACGCGGTAATGCGAAAACCGCAAAGATTCGGATTGGCCCTTTTTAATTAGTCCGAATTAGCGAGCTTCACTGTATATTAATGAAAAAGTCTGGGATTTTAATTAAGCAGCTAGTAGCAAATTTTTGTTTTAGATGCAAGCAAATGATCCAAAATACGACCGCGTGATGTGTTTATTAGAAACATCATTTTTAAGACGTAATGAAATAGAACACATTTTAGACCAACGTCCGACGCCAAGAATCGATGTTATGATGTCTGCTGACAATTTACAAAATCGGGTTTTTCATAATTTTTGGTATGCAATAATGCATAAGTGGCTCTGTGGCAGTAATTACTGAGAACTGTTAAAAATGTATGGTTAAAACAGTATAGGTTATAATGATTAAAAACATTTTATATATTTGCGTGTCCTAATGAAATTTTTTAGAATACTGGAAACAGTAACATTTTATTTTTTAAAGTTAATATCACTGTTAGACAGCTGTTCTTAGAATGTCAAACTTATGTTATTTACGCAGTGAACTCTTATAACTGGAATGCGACACTTGTATGGCAGGGGGGTCTTAATAAGGGCGTAACAGTTTTTACTTTATTATTAACGAAATTGTAAATTTTGATACTGACATCGTAAGGATGCATTGTTTTGTGTATCTGCAATTAATAGCTCACAATAAACTTAACGTAATAAAATTAAATTTTATAAAATTATACATATATCTTTACCTTATAAGTTATAATATCCGAAAGATCCAATGAATAATTATTTTGGTTAACAAAAATCATTCTTTGCTGAAAATACTATTGCATTTATACCTCATTAATCTCTTTAACAAACAAGGTATTTATTCTATGAAATGAAATATAATTATTCTTATTTCATCCAAGTTTTTAATTCATTAAGTAGCAATTATTTATGTCACAAATATATTGGCATACATTCTACTTTGAATTTATAATAATTTTCAACAGTACGTATAATACACCTGGCAAATTTGAACGAGGTGCTGCTGCTTAACGGGCGTTGTGTGTATGAGAAAAGAATGGGAATTTCTACGTCGCGCGGATTACCTAAAGTTAAGCAAGGTTATATAAAAAACAAAATTGCATAATTTCTAGTGTTGTCAAATGCTATGCTACTTACCAAAATATCTCTAATAAATTTTATTTAAAACTAAGTAATTTTTTTAATTATTTAAAAACGTGTCTTATGAAACTAATACTTTAATATACTATTCCAGAGGCGTAAAAAAATATAACGATTCAAAAAAACGTATTAAAAATTGTCTAGGTCTTAAGCGTCTTGAATGTAATGCTTCTAGAATTATTGTAGAAGCTTTGCAAGAACACGCATATTTAAATACAATTTTATACAATGAGAATGTAAAAAAATAGGTAACTTATCCGTTATTTAATTCACGTTACAATTTTATTAGGCAGTCAGAAATTGCCATTTCGGGTCTATGATGAATCGACTACTTTAGACAATCGTGGCTATTTTAAATAAATATTTGAGTGCTTCATTAAGCTCAATGTAGAAATTAGCGAACATGCTGAAGAAGTTAAAAACATTTTTTCTGGTCAGTGAAAAACTATTCAAAATCAATAAATTACTTGTTGCGATAATTATTTAAGAGAATCTATTGACAGTGAAATTAATAATGCAAATTATTTTGCAATAATTGCTGATGATACAGCAGACATTATTGAAAAATCACAATGCCCCATTACTGTCCTGTTTGTGAATAATGGAAATTTAAAAGAACAAATTTTAGGGTTTTTTTGACATAAGTGCTGATAGAACTGCAAATGCATTATTTGATCCAATAGCTAACGTTTTATAACCCTTTAATTTTAAACAAAAATTAATTGCTCAATGTTAAGATGATGCTAGATGGCCGGAGAGTTAAACTGCCAGGAATTGGATCTGGTGCACCTTTAGCATTATTTACACATTGCACCGCACACAGATTAAATTGGGTTTTGTAGCAGGAGTTTTTTTAGAGCCTCACCTTTCTAGGAAGCCACGAGCCACTACTGGTGTGTTGCTAAGAAATAATTTTTTTGTGTATACAATTAAACAATTTCTTCAAAAATGGGAGGTTGAATGTGCAACTTTTTAAGTCCTAGCCCACTTTACTGTTATTAGCATTTTAATTAAAATTCAAATAGATCACAATTTGATAGCAAATTGTAAACAGAATTTAAGCTTTAATCAGATTTTTCAAAAAAATAGATTATTTTGGTGTAAACGGTGCAATGTCATGTCCCGAGTACTCATTCATTAAATTGTAGCTTCAGAAAGTTAGAATTTAAAAAAGTCACCTGCATCACAATACTATTTAACTCCAAGAATTTAGAACAGAACAATTATTTTGGTAACATAAAATTCCGTTACTACAAAATACTATATTTTAAGTTGTCCCGATTATTCCAGTCATTCCTCTGGTTTCCTTAATATTTTGATTTCCGTAAACAGGTGATACATATACTTCATAAATATCAGTCGACAATTAGTAAACAAACAGCAATCGAAGCGTCAGTGTAAATTTAAAAGCTTAAGAAAAGTTTTAACTATAAAAGTCTTGTGTGTTTGACCGCCTATTTTATGTGTCACATGATACTTCATTCCTCTGGTTTCATGTAAAATAACAATTACAATTTTTTTTATTTCTATTTGAAAATATAATGTGAAGTCAAAGTGTTATGCCAGATGATAAAATTTGAGATTATGAAAATATCGTCTTTGGCTTTTTAGCAACCAAGTAGTTTAAATCCTCATTCCTCTGGTATTTTTAGGTCAGAAGAATAAGTAGACAACAGAGGAATGATATGTTGCTACTCTTACAGTGTAACATTATTATAGTAATAATAATAATTGTAATTAATTTGTATGTAGTGGCGGAATGAACAATATTCTTTCTTATTTTGGGATTTTCGCCACTAGAAACGTGAAACCACTGACAAACAGAATTATTATTGCAGGTTTTTAACGCAGTGTTTTTTTTACGCGTCAACCAAAAAACGTTATCAACTAAATATTGTCCTTATTTAGATTGTAATAAAAAACGTTTTTTGTTTAATATTTAAAGTGGCGAAAAACCCAAAATAGGAATGAATATTAATAATTGTAGTATCTTACAGGACTAATACCTATGGCTAAGTAAAATTCTAAACAATCTCATGAGGAAAGGTTAAAGAAAAAACGTGAAGCAGAACGTAGGCGTTATGAAAGATTAAAACAAGATGCAGGAGGCGGAAAACTTAGGCAAAAAGAAAGAGAACAGTACTTAAAAAAAGAAAGGAAAATCGTTAAACCAATACACGGGTTATACGAAAGAGAAAAAAGTTTTCTTTGTGTTTTGAATCATTCCTCTGGTTCGAATTATTAAAAATTTGGTAAAAGTAGTAAAAATTAAGAGAATTTTACTTTTAAGAAATTTTTTATAGTTATGGCTTATCTTGTTTTGGAAAAGTCTAAATAATTAGCTAATGCCATTTCTCTGCATCCTAAATTATTCCCCTGGTCTCGAATTTTTGAAAATTAGGTAAAAATTGTTAATTAATTACAAACAAGCTTGTTCTTTATATCCCCTGCATATAATGTCAATTCTAATTTCAAATATTGTATTTTGCTGCTTTTTAACTAACTTCGATTACTTTCTACTTTTTGAATCCAAAGAACAAACATTAGGGACATTTACTCTAGAGTAAATTTTTGCATTAAGTTCTTATTTTTTATTATCTAAAGATGGAAACTTGAAATCTTTTCTAATGCCTTTAGTACTGGACCAATATAGAATGTAATATGTTTAAAATGGGAGCACACCCCCCCCCCCGCCTGATGGTTGCGACCCCCTTTTTCTATCACTAATTTAATAACTCAACCAAATTTAGCGTAATTTATGTTGGGAGGGTTTTTGAGATCGCTGATTATGAATCCAATAAAAAAATTCAAAATGGCGGTCCTAAAATAACGGCCTTTGAGATTGAGAAAGCGATTTATGGCATTTTTATTGATTTTAGAGAAAAATTCAAAGAGTCAAAAAGTGTTTAGAATGTGATTTTGCATAGGAATATACTATTCTGGTTACTTTATTATGTAACCCCTTCGCTCTCCCCTAGTGGGAAACCTACTCTGTCAGAACTCTTTTCAGGAAAAAATGGCGATTCTAACATTGTTTTATACAGAAAATAAAGAGTAAGTTAAATTAATAAAAAAAATAACTTATTAATTAATGCTGAACAGTAGGGTGGCTGTTACGTTACTTTGTTAAAATTTTGCAGGCCCCTAGATTTTTTTTTTAAATGTCAAAAAATGATCTGTGCAAAGTTTCAGCCAATTTGGTCAATATTAACCCGTGCCACTAAGATGTTCAAGTTTAAATGGGATTTAACATGTGTTTGGTGCATTTCTAGAGACTTTGTGGCATAACTTTTTATCTTTCTACAGTGGCTCACAGTGAAACTCGTACACTTGCACAAACTTATATTTTCTACAAATAAAAATAAATTGGAAATTCGTGATAACCTATACCTAATGTACTTAAGGAACAACAATATCTTCGAATCACAACCCAGAATTGTCATTATTTAATCCAAAATAAAAGAAAGTTTAGGAAGGGATGCAAAACTGATGTCACAATGAAACTCGTACACCTTTCATAGTTGGCATTATTTTAGCAAATCAGTAATATTGTAAACAGGGCACGTTCTACAGTGCAGAGCATCAACAAAAAATATAAAGAAGACAAGCGAATCAAAAATAAAGAGAAAAAAGCTCAAAAAAGTAACGAATATGAACTAACAGGGGATGTAAACACATAACTTTCGCACTAGCTACTGTACACTCTTATTATTTGCAATTAACTGCTTAAATCAAACTGATGAATCTAATTTGTTATATTATAATGTATAAATAAAAGACGATAGAATATTGCGGCCCAAAGAAGAACGCTGCACACATATGAACGTTCTTGTCGATAACAAGAACATCGACAATAGGTGGCGCAGCCATCTATCCCTCGCTATTAATGTAAATTCGGCCGCTGTATATAAGTTGAACGGATGCGGCTGGGAAGCATACTTACCTGGCGTAGGGGTTACCGTGATCATGAAGGCGGTTCCCCCAGGGTGAGGCCCTCTCATTGCACTACGACTGGGCTGACCCCTGCGATTATCCCTAATGTGGATAACTCGGGCGCGTAATTTTTGGTAGTCGGGACTGCGTACGCGCTGTCCCGGTATAATTAAATTCAATATAATTAATACAGAGGAAAAACCACAATGCAATATTATCTCAGAGTAGTTTCTTATTCTGTGACAAGTGTTTTAATAAATTGTAAATTCGTAGTATCAATGTTGTTGTCACATGCTGTCCAGTTTATTTTACTTCATTGATGTAAATTCTCTTCTACCAGCGCTAATGTACTACATGGTTTTCTCGAAGAATCGAACGCCGCTTAGTCATTAATTTCAGTTTAATATTGAGCTTCCTCTTCTGGTTAGCCTAACAATTTTTATAACGCTTTATATTAGACAAGCCTGATTTGATTTTTATAATGTATCATCATTAGTAAATTATAAATTTAAAGACATTTAGAGTAGTTATGTAAATTAGGTACGTTTCGTGCATCGACATAGGTATGTATGTTTCGGGTTTTTTTCAAAAGCAGAAACTTGTGATGAAGTGAGTGCGTATGTGGTGTATGTAGATGATGGTTTCACAGAAACAATTCCGTATTAGGATACCAGGGATTATTGGAGGTTACCCTAATCACACGCTTAACCAGTTCCAGTTGCTGTAGTATTGTGTTGGTATTTATTCGGGGTTTGTAATGAAACACATTCATTATTTACATATGTACATCTATTAAAGATTCATGTTGTAACACTACAGATGTTGGTTGTGTACTCTTAAGAACTAGCCTACGATTCCAAGCTACCCTAATTAGTACAGATGATAGAGGGGGTGGCGTGTTGGCTTGTTAATAACCAATAAAATTGGGCTCAGAAATAGCTATTTTGGTTTTTTACCAATGCATTATGATTAAAAATAAAAAACTTAGTTATAGTTTTTTAAAGTTTAGCTTATAATAATATATACATTTACCTTTACAAGGTTTATCTTATATCAGATAGGGTGTTACAAAAGATAAGAAAAATGTATATTTATTATGTTAATCCATCCTGTTATAGTGTCCATATTTGTTAAATATTTTAAGAAAATAGCTGCTAAGATTTTTTACAATATGATTTCAGAAGATAGAACTATTTAAAGAAACCTTTTGGTAGTTTTTTTACATCATACAGGGTGTTATAGAATTACAAAAATACATTGGTAAATATAATTACTAAGGAAGCTTTTGTAATAAATTTCGAGTCTTAATTTTTGTAGTGGAATACATCATAGCGCAACATTCTATGTAGTTTTCCACTGAGGACCAAGATACATTAAAAATCTGGCATGTTCTTTGATGCAATTCTTATGTTATGCATTTATATGTTCGAGGTTTCAATGAACACATAGTCATATATACAATAACAGTAATTTATTTTATTAACTTACGTGCATAGCGAAAACATTTCACTTGTATTGGAAAGTGCCAACCAAACCAGTTCCATACAAGGCATGACAACCACTGATATAAATTGTATCTGATCTTCTGGGATAGTGTATTGCTTATCCCTGTCCATCATTGAAAGTGGACATACATCCATACTCTTTTCTATATCCCCTTGATTATAAAACTCTTCTACAATTTGAAAATCGTTTAGAAATATGGACATAATTCTATTATTTATTAATGTATCTATAATGCTTATACTTAATTGAGTAGAAAAGAACAGTTGTTTTATACATCAAAGGTGGAAAATTATCTGCAACAGTTTGTCTAAAATTATATGAGAAATGTGCGAATTTCCTCATTCAAATCAAATTACTCTAAAGTACTGATTTGACAGCGATAATCTCAGTTACGATTTTATTATCAGCTCCCATGATGATAGCCAATCAAGTTCACTTACCGTCCGAGGACCATAGGTAACTTACATAATATACATACAGTGTTTAAAGAGAAAATCAGTTATCTAGATTTGCAATTGCTTACAAAGAAATGTCATTAATACAGGGAATTACACTGACAGCTTTGAATAATGACTGTTAAAAGTATGTTTACTAAAGTCCAATAAATGAGTAAATTAGTCATCACAAATCACGTGCCTGAGATAAGCACAAATATCTGGAATGACACGGTGATCACACATAGCTAGCAAATCAATCAAGGATAATGTAGTATTCAGTTGCTTACCGATTCCCTTCTATACACTTTTATGAAGACTCACTATCATAGAGATGAGTATAGATCATTGATGCACAGCTGATATTTTTCTATTACATGCCATCGCGGCGTGTTCTCTACCCATATTGTTTATGTATATAGTTATCACGCAGATGACTAACTTCGTCATTTAATTAACACTTTAGTTCCATATTTGTTTAGTAGATTATGTTGTGTACAATTCCACTGAACTTAGATTTGCACCAGTGATGTAGGGCAGGATTCTCAAAATGGGGTACCTGTACTCTAGGGTGTGTCAGTCAGATATAGGGGATACACAGTAGGGTGTCCATTAATTTGCCAAAGTGTGAAGTACTTTGAGTACATCCCAAAATCTTTTATAGAATGTGGAAAAACTCAATTTCCCCAAATACCAGCTATTTTGGCCAACATTAACCCGTGCCACCGAATGGTTAAATTTTAAATGGCATTTTTTAACATGGGATTTACTCCTTTTCCTGCATTTTTAGATGCAACTTCTTCCAGTTACTATATTTTACTCTGAAAGGGTGTTTCCCCGCCCTTTTGGGATCGCTGAAAATAAATCTAATGTCAAAAAGGACCTATGACACATTTACAACTGTTAAAAAGCTGCCCACTACAAAAAGAGTGTATTAAGATAAGAATTTCTGGAAGATTATATATTCTTTTAGGTTCCTAACCTCGAATTCACTTTCATGAATGCATTATGACAATTGACAGCTGTCATTTAATTGTCAACATCAAAATATTGCATTTCTTGACAAACAGTACCTTAGATAAAGAATTCTATGGGCGTTAAGGCTGCGTTATCGCGTAGGTAAAGTACCACTTCAACAGCTCTGAAGAATCTCATTACAATTTTTAAAAATTGCACTTAGTTTACATTTATTGTGCATGAGATCTTTTCCTAAGAGTGTTATCTAGTTTATATTATGCTTTATAGCAAATACAAAAGTCGTGTCATGCACCTTCACAGTGTAAGTTGTGTCGACCGCTGCTCTCCTATCTGGGAGTCGGCTGGAAGAAAGCGTGTGTGCGCGATAGATAGTTCATCAAACGTTTATAAAAATTCACATCGCAGTAATAATAAAGTATATCCTGCGCAAATAATTTATTTATGCAATATAATGAATTCAGCCGGGATGCTACCCGGGCCATCCAGCAACTTTTCGAACAACCAAAATAATTTCCAGCCAAAGATTATGATGCAAAACCAGCTACAATCCCAGCCAATCTACACTAATCAGATAAGTCAAACACCACAAAATTTTCAATTCAAATCTGGCAAAATCAATTTCCTACGCTCCCAACTTATCAACAACAACCCTCCCAAATTCCAATATCAACCATGCCAAACTTTAATAATTATCACCTAGCAGTTTCACAGCAGCCATTGTCTGGAAATTACAACAGTAGTGAACAAAACATAAATTACACTAACGATGATTACTCTGACGAAGAAATATTGATCACTGACCAGGACGACAACGATCCCAAACATCCATGGCAAACCATTACCAAAAAAAGGAAACGATCACCTAAACTACAGTTGAAAACACACCACAAATTAACACATCTAACAAATTTCAAACGCTCTCTTCCACAGAACCCAACAACGACTCAACCGAAAATCAAACCAGCAATAAAATTCAACCTAACGAAATCAAACCCCCACCTATTTACATTTATGGAGTCAATGACTACCAATCTATGACAAATAACATTGCCAGAGTCATCGAAGATGAACAGTATTACTCTAAAACGCTAGCCAATGGCACAGTCAAGATAAATACTCTTTCCATTGATGCTTACAGGAAACTAATCCAACATTTATGCGAAGAAGACATAGTCCACCATACATATCAAATTAAACAGGAAAGAGCATATAGGGTTGTAATTAGAGACCTACACCATTCAATTTCTACTCAAAATATCAAAGATGAACTAAACGAACTAGGGCACCCAGTAAGAAATCATTAATATTAAGCACAGAGTAAGCAAGGACCCCTTGCCTATGTTCTTCGTTGATCTCGAACCAAAAGCAAATAACAAAGAAATCTTCTCTGTTGATTCCTGCAAAGAACAAAAATAAGAATTGAAGTACCATGAATCAAAAACAATATAATTCAGTGTACGCGCTGTCAACAATATGGTCATTCTAAGTCCTACTGTAAAAAACCATTTAACTGCATAAAATGTGGAGGACCACATGATAGTAAATCTTGTACAAAGACAAGAGACACTCCAGCCAAATGCGCTTTATGCGACGGTAGTCATCCAGCCAACTACAAGGGATGCATAGTCTACAGAGATCTGAAAGCTAAAAACATGCCTAAACATCAAACTCAAAGAAATACAAACAGAACTAATCTAATAACAAACACAGCTCCAAGCATAACACCAAACCAGCAATTCCCACACATACTTTCTCAAAATCCTCCCACCTACGCACAAATAACAAGCAACACAGTCAACAATAACGAGATCGCTGACAAACTCACCACCTTCCTCAATGAATTCAAAAATATGTTTTCTCAACTCCTTAATCAAAACAGCATGATCCTATCCATGCTCACAACAGTGATCAATAAGATAACTCAATAATGGCTAACTCATTAAGAATTGCAGCTTGGAATGCAAATGGTATAATGAATCATACTCACAAAATTACTGTATTTTTGAATATAAACAAAATTGATATCTTATTAATCTCGGAAAGCCATTCCACTATTAACACTGTTATAAAAATTCCATACTATTGCATATACTATGCACACCATCCTGATGGAACTGCTCATGCTGGTTCAGCAATCCTAGTCCGATCCGCAATAAACCACTACGTGCTACAGCCATACATAACCAACAAAATTCAATGTGCTCTAATAGAAATAAAACTTCATCCTTGGTCATTAACCATCGGAGCTGTGTACAGCCCACCTGGCATAGGATTTCACCTGCGGAATATCAGGACTTTCTACTTCCACTAGGTACGCACTTTCTCATTGCAGGCGACTGGAATGCCAAACATACTAGCTGGGGCTCCAGGTTGATTACAACTAAAGGACGTAACCTGTTTCAAACTATTCAATAGAACAATCTGCAACATTTGTCTACTGGAGAGCCAACTTACTGACCAACGGACTTAAACAAGCTTCCAGATTTATTAGACTTTGCAGTCACGAAAGGCATATCTATCATATAGAGTAAAATTGAAAGTAGTTTTGATTTAAGCTCTGACCATAGCCCAAAAATAATCACCTTGAGTACTAGGGTAATTCTAAAAAATATCCAACCAAGATTATGTACTAGAGAAACAAACTGGGAGCACTTCGAAAACTACATCAACAGTAACATCAAGATGAACCACAGAATGCATAACCCTTATGAAATAGATGAAACTGTAGAATATATCAGCAAACTAATCCAGGAATCAGCCTGGCTGGCCACTCCAATAAGACAAATTGCTACTTCAGAAAACCTTAATGTACCACTGTACATAAAAAAATTAGCTGCAGAAAAACGCAGAGCTCGGAGCAAATGGCAAGGTCGAGAAATCCACTAGATAAAACCACCCTAAACAGACTTACACAGACTCCACAATGCCATACAACAAAATCGCAATGAAACATTTAACTACTACATCAGCAACCTACCATCAGAAGATCGAACTATCTGGAAAGCCACTAAGAAATTTAAACGGCCAACATTATCAATTCCGCCACTAAGAAACCCAGATAAAAGTTGGGCCCGCACTAATGCGGAAAAAGCAAATACTTTTGGAGAATACCTCACCCAAGTCTTCACACCATATCCATCAACTAACTTAAATACTGACGTAGAGGTAGAAGAATTCCTCAACTCACCAGGCCAACTTTCTTTACCCCTAAGATCGTTCTCTCCAGCTGAGGTCTACAGAGCAATTCAGCTAACAAATTCATATAAAGCACCAGGGCATGACCTCATAGTCGGGATAGTACTTAAGCATCTGCCCAGAAAAGCAGTAGTCCTCATCACTACATATTCAATCGTATGCTTATCATGTCACACTTCCCCTTGCAGTGGAAATATGCTCAAATCATTATGGTACCTAAACCTGGCAAACCTCCGCAAGAAATTAGTTCATACAGGCCAATCAGTCTATTACCACTGCTCTCCAAAATATTTGAACGACTCTTACTACACAGAATTGACGAAACAACACAAATCGATGAGCTAATCCCACAATATCAGTTTGGCTTCCGATCAAGCCACTCTACCACTCATCAATGTCATAGAATTGTAAACTATATTAGAAATAGCCTCGAGGGGAAACAAATGTATGCTTCTGTGTTCTTAGACATTCAACAGGCCTTTGACAATGTATGGCACTGTGGACTGCTCTATAAAATAAAAAAAATGCTACCTTACCAAATCTACCTGCTACTAAAATCATACCTAAATGAAAGGCACTTCCAAGTTAAACTTGACGACTCCCTATCCAACTACCACCCTATCTACTCCGGGGTTCCCCCAGAGCAGTGTCCTTGGACCTTTCGTCTATCTTCTATATACATCAGACGTCCCAACCACTAACGACACATTAATTGCCACGTTTTCTGATGACACAGCCATAATGTCATCGGACCTAAATCCTAACAGAGCTTCGGAAAAACTACAAATACACTTAAACTTACTGCATGAATGGCTAGACCAATGGAGAATAAAAGTAAACAGTAACAAATCTACACAAATTGCATTTACAACTAGGCGAACTGACTGTCCCCAAGTTAACATTAATAATTTACCAATACCAATTAAAACTGAAGTTAAATATCTTGGACTTCACTTAGACCGGAAACTGACCTGGAAAGCACACATACAAGCTAAACGACAACAACTCAACTTAAAAGCAACAAAGATGAACTGGTTAATCGGAAGAAAATCACAACTGACCTTGAGCAATAAATTACTATTATATAAGGCCATCTTAGAACCCGTATGGACATACGGGATTGAGTTATGGGGGTGTAGCAAACCCTCAAACACCAAAATCCTTCAAACGTTGCAATCGAAGATGCTGCGACAAATAGCTAATGCCGAATGGTGATCAGCAACCAGACCCTCCACCGTGACTTTGGAATTCCATACGTAAACGAAGTAATCAAAAGCTCAGCCAGAAACAGTCGTGACCGCACCCTAAATCATAACAACCAATTAATAGCTGATCTCTACCACCAACAGATAGCCTTTAGAAGATTGAAAAGACAATGGCCTGAAGATCTGATTGATTAAATCCTGGTGACCCATCAATGGATGGTGCCCAACTCATGTCAACTGTAATTACGTCATCTTATTTACTTATTACTCTGTAATTATTTGAGTAGATTGTTTTTTTGCAATATAAATATAAAAAAAAATAGCAAATACAAAAGTTACAAAAGCTATTTCCTTAACGAATAAAAAAGTGTAAATTGTATATTATGTAACGAGCACATAATGATGGTTATTAATACACGAGTATGATGTTTCATACGAGTGTATTAATAACCATTATGTGCGAGTTGCATACACTATTTTTTCTTCGACCGTAACTGATTTGTTACTAGTAAGTGGACTTCTAAAACTGTTATAAGGTGTAACCTCAAACTGCAAACTGGGTGCGATCAGACGAGGGCTTTTCTACGCAATTCTAATTTTTTTAACGCTTATTGTGTTATAAAAATTCGCGACGAATGTTTAAATTAATATTTAATAAAACTAATAATAAGAATAATTTGTTAGAACATATTTAAAATAGTAGTAATTATCAGTATAATTTATTATTCACTGCGTGACGATGGGCGATGAGGTAGGTTCCCAAGTTTAGTATATACTAACTTTGGTTCGTTCCTACGTAACAATTTGATATGCTTGACTCTCATTGGTCAACAACTTATTGCATAATGGAAATTCGTTGCATAATGAACCTCATTATGAAACAGCTATTGCATATATAATAATTGAATTAGAGTATAGGAGTAGAAAAAAGAACTTTCTGTCCGATTGTATTATAAAGTACTGTTTATTGTATTGTTTTGCGGCAGTATAGTGGCTTATTTTGTACTAATAAAATAAAGTGGTAGTAGTAAAATAAAGTATATAGTAGTAAAATAAAGTATGGCAACTGTATATTACATTTCAAATTTTCTTCTGTCAAGAATAGATGTCAAATTTATAAACTGATTTATTTTTTGATAATTAGCCAATTTTAGGAATCGAACATAAAGCTTTGTATGCAACTCTTACATAATCGAACTTTATAGACTCGCCCTTTTTATAGGCATAAACAGGGTTTGTCGATAAAGTCCTACATTATGTACTTGTTACATAAATAGCTATTATGAACTAAAGAAAGATCATATGCCGCGTTTATTCAAACATTTTGGTAAATGACAACTATCATTCTTATTTCAGGCTTTTGGTCACGTAACGTGATCTAGGCGGATCGAGTTAAAAAAGCGGGAAGTTTCAACGAGTTTGATTTGACTGTTAATGCATTTTCGTTATTGTTACATATATTTTTGTGATTGTCAATGTAAAGTAACAGATTATTGCTTATATCCCTTCCCATACTTTAACTCTCCTAATCATTTGACTATTATTTAATAAATTCCCGAGGTAAATGTTGTTTTTCTTTACTAATGAGAGCATGTGACGGTTAATTTTTGAATAAACTATTTCACTCTTAATTAGTCCTGATTAATCAGCAACAACAACTGATATTTTTAAAGATATTTAGCAGTTTTATACTCCTATTTTTAATTTCAATTACCTTAAATTATTCCTTGGCATTTAAAAATTAAAAATTTCAGTAAAACATAATATTTTGAAAGTTCACGCATGTCTGGCAACACTGTGAGCAGAGAACTGCGATGCGATCAAATAATGTTTCTATATTTACATTTTCAAATTTTAGTTTTAAAGAAATTAATTCCTTTTTGGAAACCATCTTTAGGTGTTTATAGTTAATGAAGCTTTCTATTATTAACACTGGCGGCGATAATTACATCTAGTCACCTAGCCGCGCTGGTTGATCAGAGTACCGCAAAACTCCGCCATATTGGGTCAAAAGAATCACGAAATTGTTCATTATTTGTATCTAATTGCATTTAATCAAATCCACGTTTACTTTAAAAGGTTTTTCTTATTCTGAAAGATCAAACCTCTAATATGTCAAATACGTAAAACGTGGTTTTAATTTGTCCATTATTAAAAATCACCCTTCTCTGCCCCAATATGGCGGCGTTTTGCGGTACTCTGATCGACCAGAGCGGTCTAGCTTACTCTAGATGTAGTAACTCTACTTAAACACAAATCTAATATCAAAAATGTATCACAATTTTTGACAGATCTCAATGTGTCATAAATCCTTTTAGACATTAGAACAGTTTTCAGTGATCTCGAAAGTGTAGGGAAACACAATTTCAGAGTAAAATATAGTAACTAGAAGAAGTTGCATCTAAAAATGCAGTAAAAGGAGTAAATCCCATGTTAAAACATATTATAATTACTTACTGTATAAACAATCTACAAGTTTCTTTCCTACATTAAATTCCTTGCATTGCCCAGATAAATCACATGCTGTCATCATTAGTGACTTTAGAAGTTTTCTATGGACTGTATTATCCCAATCAAAGATATTTTCGTGCATTATTTGAATTAATTTTGTGCGACTTCGAAAATATGTAGCCAAATCAGTTGCTAAAATTAACTCCTTTATTTCTTTTGAAAAAAATTTAAAATCTTCAGGTGTCACCGTAGTAAAAATCTTGCAATCCTAAAAATTAAAAGGCACATCTACACTGTGAGTCGAAATAAATTCCACTGTTTTTTGAATGCCTATATCGTTTTTATTTCTTAGCCAATTTCTTACAATTTTTAAGCAAATAGTTTTCATTTTTATTATGTAGCGTTATGTAGGTGGGGTCACATAGATCTCAAAGATGAACCGTACAAAAAATGATCACTCCTTCAACTTAGAAATTAAAAAACTTTCCTATAGCAGTATTAAAATGTTTAATATTTTCTTTCAAAATATCATCTCTTTTTCAAATATCATATTTTTCCTCCAATTTTTCTTTCACTGACATCAGTGTTAGCATTTCAGTGCTTCTTGTGTACTTCCTTCTTTGTTGTTTACGTGAACTGAATTCTGGTATTGGCGAAATATCTGAGATGTTAAAAACAAAAAACGTGGAGAGTTAAGTAGCAGTCATGAAAGGTTGGGTAGCAAAAGGTGTAGAAGGCTGAGAAGCAGTTATGGAGAAAGATATACAATAATTTATTTTTCACGCCAGAGCATCGGCTACCAACTACAGTTTAGATTTGTTTTTCAAATATCAGTGTGATCATCATTACCCACTGAAGGTAATTCCCGTCTCTTTCCTTACTACTAGCCATGATAACAAAAATTAAATTTTTATTTGAATTTTTACGTTTTTATTTAATTTTTAAGAGGAATGAGTGCTGTTGTTTATCTTTGAGCTTAATGAATAACATTTTATGAAGGTACCCACAAAGAAGTAATTTCTGAGCAGAAAATCAGTTGAGTTGTTAATTCATTAATCAATTTGCAACAATCTTAGATAACAAAGCTAAGATGCCCGTCTTGATATTCTTAACAAATATCACACTTCAAAAATGTACAACTAATAAGAAGAATTTAATAATTTCAATATCTTTTATTGATTTATGACTTCTAATAACAAGTGGGTACAATTATATTAAACAATCATTTTATAAAATTGATTACCACTTCTAATCTGCATTATAACAAATCATGTTTGTAAATGTGAGAAACATTTATAAAATCAACTAAGAAATGAAAAGGATATATAGGCATTCAAAAATTGATTAAACTTAATTTTAACCTACGAAGTACAATAATAAAAGTATAATAAATAATTGATTCGATTTTTCTATCTATGAGGATAGATCGAAAAATTACTAGAACAAGACGGAAAAAAACAACTTTTTGGGGAAAATCGTATTTATTTTTCTACATAGTCTCCTTTCAGCTCTACACATTTAGTCCAACACTTTTCAAGACCCTTCACAAAAATAACAACTATCCAAACCTTCAAAATATCCATTCACAGCTTTGATGATTTCAGTATTCAATGAAAATTTCTTTCCAGCCAACCATTTCTTGAGATTTGGGAACAAGAAGTAATCCAACGGAACCAAGTCTGACGAATAGGGTGCATGTTCAATTAACTGGAATCGTAGTTCGTGCAGTTTCGCCATCGCAATTGGCGAATTGTGGGATGGAGCGATATCCTGGTGGTACAAGACCTTTTTCTTTGCCAGATGAGGCCTTTTAGCTTTGATTTCTTTGTTCAGTCTGTCTAATAACGACGCATAATACTCACCTGTTATTGTCCTCCCATGTTGCAAGTAATCAATAAAAATTATTCCTCGGAATCCCAAAATACGGTAGCCATGAATTTCCCAGCAAGGCAGGCATTTTATATCACAACATATGGCGCTAAATTTGTTGTTGACCATAATATCTTGTTGCAGAAGTTGTATAATTATGGTGTAAGGCCAGCGTTTCATGATTGGGTTAGCTCTTATTTGCACGAGAGAACACAACGAGTCAAACTGAATAGATTTGAATCGGATGTCATTTTTGTAACAAGTGGAGTCCCCCAGGGCTCTCATTTAGGTCCTATTTTATTCAATATTTTTGTCAACGACATTGGTGATCATTTTAGTTCCCCTCTCTTGCTTTTTGCGGATGATTTTAGATGTGTAAATTCTTCTAATGACATGATAGCACTTCAAAAGGATCTGGATCTGCTTGATGAGTGGTGCACTATTAACAAGTTATCTTTAAACCCTAGTAAATGTTCTTCTATAGTTTTCTCAAGAAAGAAGGATGTAAATAAGTATAATTATAAAATTAGGGATAACATTTTGAAAAATGTAGACTCTGTTAAGGATCTGGGCATTGTCTTGGATAGTAAACTTCAATTTTGTGACCATCTAGATTATATTGTGTCAGAAGCCAATAAAATGTTGGGTTTTGTGATAAGAACCTCTAAAGACTCCAATAACTTTCGATTCTTTATGGTGTTGTTTGCATCCCTTGTAAGATCTCGTTTAGAGTATGCTTCTACTATTTGGTCACCAATTTTTAATGTTCATATTGTTCGCATTGAATCTATTCAGAACAGATTTGTTCAGTATATGAAACATAAGCTTGCCATGCATGGTAAATACTTTGCAAACAAAACAATATTCGGGCTTAAAACCACTAGAACAGAGGAGGAAAAACAAAGATGCTGGTTTTTTCTTTAAGATTATTAACGGTATGATACAGTGTCCAGAGATTTTTGACATGTTTTAATTTAAAAGCTCCTGTGAGGGATTTGAGAAATGCTCCTCTTTTGGAGGTTGCTATGTGCCACTCTGTCTATGCCAGCAACAGACCTTTAAATCGAGTTTCCAGGATTGTAAACAATTTAACAGCTTTAAATTTTTTTTCTAAATCCTTAGATTGTTTTAAAAGACAATTAAATTCTATAACTTAATACCTACATATGAAGGCTGGGATGGCGTAGGGATGAGAGTGGCATATGGGGACTTCTAAAGGTAATTCGATAATTGTGATATTTAGCTTTCTGATGTTCTTGTTGTTTTAGTTTATGTTGGTATTAATATAACTACATTATTTATTTATTTAATATTTAATCAAACTTCTCAAGTTACTTATTTATATATTTATATATTTTTGTAATTGCTATTTGGCGTTAATAAACATATTATTATTATTATTATTAAATTTGAAAAGTACAGAAATGGCTACACGGACAAAAATTTGCACACATGTAAACGGTATTTGACTCGATTAAAAAACACGAAATAGTGTGTTGTGTATAAACCATTATTTAGCAGTAAAATTACATGAAGATTAAGATGTAAAAATTAAAACTATTATATGAAAAATATTGTGATGTAAAATGGCAGACGACGTGGCAACGCATTGGCCAGACTCTAATTAATAATGCTATCTGTGGTTCATTCTAGAAACATTCCGATCTATCCTCGTATTTGAAATAAACAAACATGTCATTTGGATGTTTTACCTAAAAAAACATAAACTAATCAAATCAATTACTGATTATTTTGTATGTTCCATAAAGTTATGATTTTTAATGACTAAATCTTTTAAAGCTTCCTAATTCCTAAAGCTTATTCATTAAAACAAGTAATTAACAACTTACGCCTAAAATTGTCATAGTCACCAAATAATGATGATTTTCCAAATAAGACTCTTCATACAACTGTGTTAATGTATCATTAGTTAATAATAAGAAATTGTTTGTGAATCCTTTATGATCCAAATCATGACACAATGCACTTACAATTAAGGCCTTCACCTAAAATGCAAAACAAATCACCAAATAATACAGAATAAATTACACTTGGCTAATTCCATGCTAAATCACATAATATAAAAACATGACCGTGCTTCGATATCTCAGATTTTGTTGAATTTTTTTCCTTGCACAGATACATATGAAATAACCTTATATTAATTTTTTCAGATGTTTTGGATGAAAAATGGCCGAAGTAGAAATTTTGAAAAATTTTGATTTTGATGCAAATTCTGCTACCGGTTACTCTATATTATCTAACTAAAATTGTCATAACTTCCTTATTTCTTGAGTTATCTGGCTCATCCGGTATCAGATTAAAGCTGGTTTTTGGAACTTTTAGAGTATATCAAAAAATGTGTAAAAGATATTGCACAATAGAAAAGTAGCAGGCTGTGAAGGCAAATTTTACTGTTTTTACAAATTCCGACTTTGTTCCTGTGCTAAAAAGTACAAATACATTTCTTACATTCGTCAAAAAACGACATCCTACCGTTAAAAAAATATTCTTGTTTGTTATCAAAGTGCTCTGGCACATCTCCTGACCCCAAAACTCTATAATGAACAGTTTCTGAACTATAGCTTGCCACAAAATTTTTTAAGAGTTCATACAGTGGGATTAGGAATTAGGGAAAAAACTGAAAAACCGGTGATCACTATTTTTCATTGTTCCTTAGCGAATGATCGCAACTGTACATTAACTTTTAATGGAATCAACCAAAATGTATGTTCTGTTTATATTTGTTATAAACTTTTTTAATTTGCCATATATTTTAGCAAATAAACATAACCCTATATGTACATTTCAACTTTGCCTTGTCGTTCAACTTGCCTGTGTTTGAGGAATATTCTACTGAAATGGATTCAACGATTCCAAAAATTTATAATGAATATCCCAAGTAGCGATGTCAATAGTCGAGCCTGCAGAAATTGGTTTTTATAGCTCTGAGATTCAAGTACCGGCAGTAATACCTTTTGTTAAAATATCTTTAGACTCAAGTACTGACAGTAACAACTATTAATTAAATTATCTTAGAAAGAGCATTCAACAACAGTTGTATGGACTTGCCTTCAGGGCCATCTTCTTTTCCTTTTTGAGGTAATATAATTTCAGTATTACGGAATAGAAACAATTCATATTTTTTAGGATTTATATTACACAATTTGATTATGTCAAATGAAAATAAATACTACATAAATGAATAATATGAATAGGAAACAAAAATACGAAGGAATTTCTTGTTTTGAAACTTTAGACTTTCCCTTAATTCTTTTGATATAAGGAATAGTATTTTTCTGAGATATATAAATTTCAATTTGGAAAAACCAGTTTATACTCTTGCCGTACCAAACAGCATTTAATAGGTATAACAAACAAAAAGGAATATTTTATTTGAGTTTCTTATCTTTGTTACCTTTTAACTTTCTTTTTTATGTCTTAATACATAAATGGAGTTTTTAAAAATTTAAAGTTATACCTTTAAAAAATTTCCTAAATACTTACCTGATAACATTTTACACACAACAAAGTTTCCTTTTAAGGCTATAAGCAGTAAATCGTAGTTTAAAATCATTTTAAAAATGTCGAGAAAGCCCAATGTAATTATTGCCTCAAAAAAATTTCGTGTAAGGTTAAAATTCTATGTATAGCATTTAGAATGCATGCACGGATCGCATTGAAAAAAAATATTAAAGAAGATATTGTACCTTGTTGTTGTAAAAAATTAACAATCAATTTTAAAATTTTGCAAAACAAGGAATTTGAGTGAAATTATATATATCTAAATAGGCCACAGGGATGGAATATCAATTCGTACAATTGCTAATAATATTTATCATGTTCATGTCCAGGAAAAAATATTATAAAAGCTATGAATAACTGAAGACTTACCGACAAACAGTACACCACTAAACAGGAAAGGTTTTGGCATAAGAGAGGAAAAAAAATTTATGATATAAAAATGTATTTATGTACTGCTGTGCTTTTCATTAAATAATTACAATTATTTTCCCATGAGAACTTCTGGGAGAAAGTGATTAGAGGATTTATTAAAGCGATTTTGAAACTGAATATTTGGATTTTTGTGTTAAGTACCTATGTGAAATTACTATTCGGGACTTTCGGAAAAACAAGTCTTGAGTCCCAGGAATATCAAAATTGTCAAGACCCAGAAACCCTATTCATAACCAACATTGAGAAGTTTAATATTGCACATGGCAATAAAATTACAATACCAGTCTCATTCATTTCTAACATACCCTTGTAGTAAGTAATTGTCTCTACAATCGTATCTATGGTAATTAACTGTCAGATAAAGGTATAAGATGGAAAGATCTGTCCTTAAATAAGTGAGAAGAATTATGTTAATAAACCTATACTTACTTCAAGTGGGGTAAATATATCTAAATTTCTTCGTACCATGTTGTACATGCAATGACAAACGTTAAATGCATGTTCAAAACAATGATATGGGTTATCACGATAGCATTTACGTGCTGAGAGTATAAATTCACACATATGGTTTAATTGTATTTCAGGTTCTCCTACAACTTCCATAAACATATGTAATATAAGTTGTGGCATAACTGGCGTTAAATCTGTAGTAATGTACCACGCAAAACTAAACAGAACAATAATATTATATTAAGAACTAATTCATGGAGCAAAATAGGCTTACGTATTAAAATTTGGAGGCAGCTCATCCATAAGAGGTTGCTCTGCAAAACTTTCAGAATCATGTATACAGGGTTTCAAATGATATTGCAACAAATTCACATAGCATTCATTGGTTTTTGCCTATATGGCAAGATTTTAATGGAATTACTAGTATTACTTTTGTTACTAAACTTACAGTTTTAAACATTTTATTATTCAATCTTGAATACTGCAAAGCTAGTCCACAATATAATGAGAATGTGTGAAGCAAGTCTTGATCAGTACTGGAGAAGCTAACGCCATTCTTTTTATTAATCACTTGGACAACTCCTGCATAATTATTACCGTTAAGTGTTATTAATTTTATTACCTACCACAAAGTTTTACTGTCTGTTTAAAGTACTGTTCCCTCATCTACTGCATAAGATAGAGTTGAAAATGCATTATACATTAATTATATATGTATATATTTTTTATTAGTAAGTTTAGTACCATAAAAAGCTTTTGGGTATTATTCTGATGACTACCATTCAATATCAACTAACAAGTAATAAATGTTATTGCAATAACTGGCAAATAAATTAATTTCAAAATTAAAAACTACATTCTGATATAACAACCCCACATTTAGGTGTTAGTGTATCAAATATCTTAATTTATTCTTATAATGTTCTAAAGTTTTATTGTATCTACAGTCTTTAGCATATGTCTTGTCCTGAGCAGGCAACACATTTAACAAATCTGGTAAAAGAAAAGACGTACGTTTCGGAGCATAGTTTTTTTTTCCATTGTTTACAAACAATACAGCAGATATAACCAGTTTTAAATGTTGCTACCATACGGCTTTGTATAACAACAATAGAGTAATAAAAACTTCTATTTTCAAGTGAGTTGCTTATTTTACTGGAGTACAAAACAGCCATTTTACTTCTACTATCGTTTCTTATATTTTAAGAAATAAATATCATATGCTTTTTTCTACTTTATTATAAACTCTATTGATTTATTTATTTACAAAGCTTAATTGTTTTGTAAACACTAAAAAAAACTAATTTTTAGTACTAACTGTAATAAGTTTTTATTGTAAAAAATACTAAAAATAATAAATAATCAAAACTAATAATCATTCCCGAGTTTTCAAAGTAGAATCAGATTAGCCATACAAACGAGGCATATTTAAACATTTAATATAATATTTATATGTTGTATAAATACAATAGATTTTTAATAAAGAATTCTTTAAATAAGTAAAACACAAATAACCCAGAATATAACACAACCACGGTATAAGCAAAACCACTTAAAAATATTTCACTTTGTTGTTATCTTACAGTTTAATTTTACCGTTTTAGTTTAAAAGAAGAGGGTAAAGGTTTCGTCAGTGGAAGTTTGAAATTTCCAATTCCTTAGAAAGGGCGAATGAAAGTTGCTTGTCAATTTATGAATGAAAAGATTATAAAATTATAACCGTTCATTCGTTAAAGCGGAAAGTAAGACTTTGAGTTTTTCTCTGAAGCATATGAATTTACGTTATTTCATACTAAATTTATTTTAATATGCATTTGTTGTGACTATCTAATTAAATATGAATTCCTAAATCTAATGAATAAATTAAAACAAGTTTCAGGTTTGAATTACTACAATCATCTAATCAAGACACTTTTAATATAAAATTTCAAAAGTAAAAGTTTTTAATTTTAATGCTAATAAAAGTTACTACACACATTAATGGCAGTAAACTAGTAGATTCACTCTTTAGTTATTCTCTTGTTAAAGATAAAGAATGAAACATAAATACCCTATATAACTTTGCTTAACTAGTAGATGCTTCCATTTAAAAGGACTTTTATAAAGTGTGTCAAAGAAATTTTTAATAGAATGAGTAACAATCTAACAATAGTTTTACAAGCATGTTTTCAAATCAAACTTTAAAGATTTTAAATATCTTGCCCAGGTAGTTCATCTCTGTCTAATTCGATTTCTTTCATACACAGTGTAAGGGGTATTTTGATTCTTAAAACAGCATCTTGGAACAAGACATTTGCTAAAGACTACATTTGGATACAAAAACATTTCATATTTATCAAGTACTTCTGAAAATAATTCTAGGAAAACAAAGAATTGTTTATACAGTGAAACCCACTTATTGGAATTCCTGTTAAGGAAATATATCATCTACAAGAATAAGAAACACAGATACTAAATAATTTCCTTTTAAGAATTAAAAGGTTTTTCTGATTCTAAGAATACCGCATAATAGAATAATATCGGTTATAGGATTAACATCTGTTGGCTTTAAAGGAGATCTTACCCTCTTAAAGGAATTTTAGTACTTTAAGATGACAATCACCCTAACATATAATTAGTTTTAAAGGATTTCTGGGAGTGTACTTCTAGCATTTCTAATGTCATAACCAGTTATGACCTCTTAATATTCGCAACAATACTTAAGGGCCTATACCATACAGGAGCATTTATCGTTTTAGACAACCTCGAAATAATCTTGTGTTACATGGGTGGATTCGTTTGTTAAAATTACACGCCCATATTAAGTAGTAGGAATCATGCATTTCTCTCCTACTCATTTCTCCTCTTTATTATAAAATTCCAACAAAATTTAGATTTTGGAAGCATAAATCTTATTACATGCGTAGATGAATTAATATTAATTGTTAATGCTAATCAATTAATAAGTAAATGTACTGTAATTAGCAATATTGTAAAAAAGAATTAAAAAACAAGTAATAATAAAAAAAGAACCAGTCACAAAGGTATAATAAATGAACATTCGTCAAAGAAGAAATGTATGACAACAGCTCTATAGCCGCATTCGACTATGCGTACTAAATTCGAATAAAAAGCCATAGTTCAGTTCAAACCCCAGCTTGTGTAAATTTTTTAAATAATTTTTAATATATTTTATAAATAAACTTTTTTTTGTAAATATAAGTTTTATAAAAAAGAAATTACATAAAATGCATAAAATTATCCCTTAATTTTCTAGTCATTGTTTAACAAGGGGAACTGACATAACGCCGATTTCAATTTCCAATTTAAAAATTTTTATTGAATTAAATCTACAAAATAATCCAGTTGTGTAGATAGGACGTAGTTTTATAAAAAATAATTTAAAAAGAAGATGTAAAGCAGCTGGCGGGAATCAAATCCGCATAAATCTGATATAAGGTGCTTACTGTACTTTTCAGCTACCGTGCCTTTACCTTAGGCGAAAGGTATCAAGTTAATACCTTGCATCTTGTATGCGGTAATTTGTGTCGCATTAGATTAAATTCAGAAACACATATTCCCTTATTTTGAATTTACTTTTATTTAAAAAATAAATTTTTTAATTCGGCTTCATGTCATTTAATATTTAATTGTAAAGCATAAATAAAATCTAATAGCACTAGTAATATAACAATGGAGTGCATGTGCTAGTGTATTCAACAACTATCCCCTATGCCTCGAAGGTGTTGCCGGTCGCAGGATCGATCTCTGTCCGTTAGTTTTTTTAGTAATAACAATAATAATAAATAACAAATAACATTAAAAAATATAATTTAAATAATTAAGTGAATAATTATTCTTTTTAAGAACTAATAAGTTCAAATTAGAAAAAAAAACTACCCGAGCAGGGATCGATCCTGTGATATACCGAATTGCAAAGCTAGCACCTTCGATATTGAGACACAAGCGATAGTTGCTTGAAGAGCTAACGCGCATTCTATAGTTTCAATCATTATTCAATTAACATAAATATACATAGTTTAATTTAAACAATTGGTGATATGAATAAAATGTAGTAAATGCTTTTATTACTGTCTCATCTGTCTCATTTTTAATAATTCAAAATCATGTCTTTTATTCTTTATTCATAAAAGTAATAGTAGATTACTTACCGAGGCGGGAAGTAGAACATTACGCGGAGAGCAATGTTGCTGCCCGAGGCGCAAAGCGCCAAGGGCAGCAATTGCTCGACGCGTAATGTCTTCCCGCCGAGGTATGTATACTATTTTATTCACAATCGTACATAATTATGTTCTTACATTGATACCTTATACTTGATATATGTAGTACACAACACCAGCGTTTTTATTCAGGTGGCGATAAAATCACAATTGCTGCAACAATTGTCAAAGTAAATTCGTGTCACTACTAAACCAAATTTAATTACATTGCTCCTAATTGCAATTTACACGATTTAAAATGTCTGATAGTGAAACTGATGTAAGTTGCACACTACCAGAATTGCAAGAAGTTGCTAAACAGTGACTGACTGTTTGTTACCTGCTAAAAGTAAAGATAGATATGAAAACTTCTGCCATCTGTTGAGAATATTTAGAACGAGCAAAAGGTAAGTAATGGATATTACTAACCAAGAGAACTCATTACTAACCAAGAGAACTTATTATTGACTATGGTGTATAATAAACTACTTTCTAACTTTTTAAACGTCAGTAATGAACACATTATGTATTGATTGTGAATAAACACATTTATTACATTTTATTCATATCACCCAATGACTATAAAAGTAAGGATTACTTTTATGTAATTATTGCTTTTTATAAATATTATATATGAAAAAATTGATCCGAACCGCGTTACATCCACGTGCAAACAATGGGCTATATGAATGCAATGCAGCAAATGCTTTTACTTCTATTAATAAAGAATGAAAGATACGATATTTAATTAGTAAAAAAAAGTTTAGCTATGTAATAAATAAATAAAAGCATTTGCTACATTTTATTCATATAGTCTATTATCGCATCGCACGCATGTTTCTAAAGTAGGCGGAACCACGTTTAGTATTTATAGTATTTAGCAAATGTAGTGGCCTCTTTTGACACTAATAATAACTAAAAATCCAAAGAAAATTGATTGCAATTATTCGTCTCTTGATCTTATTAATTCATCTATTAAAATTAAACAAAAAGCAAAGTGAAGTACAATCAATAAGCTACTCAAGCGCTTTTGATTTTTTTCAGAATTACCCTTGGTTAATATTTTAGGATTTTTTTAAACATCAATCAATTTTTCTGTATTTTTCTTGTAAACTTTTTTCCACAAAAAACACTTTTTTCTTAAATCCCAAACAGCACTCGTGTAGAATGGACTTTCCTCGTTATTTTGGTTCAAGTAGGGTGTGCAAATTTTAAAGCAGTTTAGCTATCATAAATCCCTACGTACTGTAGACCCTTAAGCATTCCTAATATCATAACAAGTCTATGACCTGTTAATATTCGCAACAATACTGGGAAGGAATTAAGTAGCAACACTATGTGAGAGTGTAAAACCTTTTGTGTGTAAAATTTTATTAAAGAAGGGGTTTATTTTCATATCAGTTTATGGAGACATGTCACATTAGGTTTTAGTGGATGCGATAAAACTGGTCTTGAAAGTTCTTCATTTAACCTTGACCATGTTAAAAAGCATTACTTGTATTAAATTTTTTAATATTAGTGAAAATATGCATGTATCTGTTAAGTAAAATTAATTACCTAATATTCCATTAATACCCATTATGGGCATACAAAGTATTGCTCTTGTTTTATGCTGTCCTCTATCATCTGCTTCTCTATTAAACCTTGAATCTACATAAGCATCTGGGATATTAACAACTTCACAAGTACGTGCAACATATCCAGGTATCCCGCCGCCGTCTTGTGAAAAATTTATTTTAAGATTCTTTTTAAGCAGCATTTCTTCTCCTGAATCATCAAGGCCTTCTTCAAAAGCATTAGCAACAAGTTGTTCACTGTCTTTATCGATTATATAAAATGAACCATGTTCTGCTCCGACCGTTACTTTAGCAAATTTCTAAAAATAAAATTAAAAATAAAAATTTACATTAGAAAATTTGTACATTGACCATTGACATATACATACATACGTATATACATTGTACATGTATATACGACCAAATCGAGCAAAGTGATTTCGACATAACAAAAGTGGCTTGAACAAGTTTCTTGTTGTATATAAATATGTACATACCGTTTCAGGATCAGTATAAGTTAACTACATTTTGAAACTAACTATGACACGTAAATTTACTTACAACTACTTCTGATATCATTTTCTCCATAGCTACAGTATCAGCAAAATAACATTTTGTTAAATCCAATAAATAATCATTTAACTCTTGTTGCTTCTGAAGAGCAATACGTTGTTGGTTCTGGTGTATTGCAGCTCCCAGCCATCCGGTTACAACAATTACAATCTTTAAATCTTCTTTAGCAAAAACAGGTTGTGTTACATCACGATGCAACTCTATAATTGCATAGCAATCATCATCCGGAGTAACAACTGGCACGCATAAAATAGATTTAATTGTCTCATCTAAAAATATAAATTACACTTTGATTTTTACTAGAAAAATAGATATCAGTGTACTGAAGTGAACATAAAATAATCAGAAAGGTTGTAACGAGTGAATGCGATAAAATCCTTGCATTCATTCAGAACTCCTAATAAATCCAGAACGCATTTCTATACAGCACTGTGCAAACTTGATTCACACTTGTCACTTGTTTGTCTGTCATAACAAAATTCATTAAACATTATAAATTACAATCAAAGTGCAAAAATAATGACCAAATAAGTTCGCCATCATAATATTTTGCGAAATATATACAAAAGCTAAGTTTATCATGCAAACAATAACCAATGGGCTGAGGTATACTTCTTTAATTGTTTTAAAATGATTAAAAGATTCAGGGCATATTTAAATATCAAAAAAGCACCAGGATCAGGTTGTAAGCATAAGCCTGCTAATCTAAAGCTTGCGCCAACATTTCCATTCTAGATGTGGCTAAGAAACTGAACTACTCCCATTTGCTGGTCCAAGAAGTGAGAAAACAGGTAGGTTTTCAAATCTATGACAGTGCTGGACAGAAACAGCGGGCAAAAACCAGAGCAAGGAAACTATACAATAGTTTAATTAGTTATTTCAACTATGTACTAATGGATGATAAAATCTACCTTCAGACGAACTTTTTGCAGATTCCTGGTCAAGAATCTTTTATGACAAAGCACCCAATGAAGATTCATGTTGAAAAAAAAAGCAAGAGAAGTCACCAAGTTTCCTGAAAAATACCTTGTTTGGCAAAGAATTTGTATGTGTAGAATAAGACTTTAAGGGACTCAAGTGCACAAGACGGATTTGCAAAAGTGTTACCCTTCCTATTATCAGGTGATGAAAGCAAGCGCAGGATGTTACCCACTTACAACAGATATCCAAAGAACACAAATGATGGCAAAAGGCAAGATACAAGTTGTGTTGGTTTTAGCTGTTGGAAGAATTTTGTCTGTTTGCAATGAACGTTTGAAAAATGTACACTTCAATCTAATAAGAAAATTTGATGGAGCCTCCAGCTGAAGCATCTATAAACTGAGATTTAATGAAAGTGCCACTAATGATTACAGTCAACATTCGGCTCTTAAGTATGTCTAGCTTTGTTCTAATTAAACTATAGACAGCAGATACAATAATTATTTGAGAGAACCCATGCCTTTCCTGAATTCATTTTCATGTGGACCTATAAAATTCAAGTTTATAATCACAGGATGTTATATAAATGGCAGAAATGCAAGAAGAAAGCACGGTGCCCACACAATGTGAAAACAATGTTAATGTTACTCATGAGTAACATTACCAATATCATCTCATGAGATGGTATTGGTAATGACAGTGATTAATGGTAAAGTGAATACAATAATCTCAGACACACTTTGACACTTGCAATATATATAATCGCTTTTATAGGCCTTTGAGGTCCAAAGATTTATTGGAGACAGCTCTCCACTTCTTCCTATCTTCTGCTTGTTTTTTGCAATCTTTTACTCCTAATTCTTTCAAGTCTTCCTTCACACAGTCCAGCCATTGTCTTTTTGGTCTGCCTCTCCTATTTGGTCCCTCTGGTTCTTTATTTAGTAGTATTTTCGGGATTCTGTGTTCTGGCATGCGAACTATATGTCCTAACCATCTAATTCGGTTCTGTTTAATTATATGTACTATGCTTGGATTCTTGTATTGTTCATTTAGCTCAGCATTCATTCTGCGTCTCCAAAGATCACCCTCTTTTATGCCACCATATATTTTTCTGAGGATTTTCCTCTCAAAAATACACAACTTGTTTATGTCACTTTGTCTTAAAACCCAAGTTTCACTGCTGAAAGTCACTGTTGGTCTTATTATAGTTTTGTACACTTTCACTTTCACATACCGGGTTATATTTTTTTATGTTAGCACATTGTTTAGAGCTGCTGCGCTTCTCAAACCGCATGTTATTCTTTTCTCTATTTCGTTGGTTTGGTCTCCATTGCTACTTATTTCTGCTCCTAGGTAGTTCACTGTGTCGGTTCTTTTAAAACAGAGTTGGATGTTTATGTTTTCACATTTTACTTTTAGATATTCGTCTAGCTGTTGTTTTACTGTACCACTAACCATGTAGTTTGATTTCTTTTCGTTAATTATAAGACCGAACCTGGTTGCTTCGAAGTAAATCTTCCTTATCAGGTTTTTTAATTCTTCTTGAGTTCTTGTTATTGTAGTTACTTCATCAGCATAAGCTAGTACCTGATATGCATTATTAATAATGTTGTTGTTTTGCTTAATTTTGCAATTTCTAATTACTGTTTCTAGGACAATATTAAATAACACAGAGGACATAGGGTCAACTTGTCTTAGGCCATTTGCTGTTATAAATTTTTCGGAAAGTATGTTGTTAATTGGGAATTGATTAGCTGTTTGGTTTAACGTCATTTTCACCAGTTGTATTAGTTCATCAGGGAAAGTTAATTCTTTCATTGCTTGTAGCATAGAATTTCTGTTTATTTTATCGTATGCTTGTTTAAAGTCCAGGAAAAGCATATGGAGCTGTATGTTTTTCTGCCACATTTTTCTTGCATTTGCCGTATGTTGTGTATTTGATCAGTTACTGATTGGTTTTGACGGAACCCGCATTGGTATTCGCCTATAACTTTTTCCGCTTGCTCTTTCAGCCTAGTATTTAGTAAAGTAGCTAGTATTTTGTAAGTTACATTTAGCAATGATATAGGTCTGTAATTTTCACATCTTAATCGATCTCCTTTTTTGTGTATAGGTATTATGATTGCGTCTTTCCATTCTGTAGGGATGGTTTTACTTTTTCATGCGTTGTTTAGTAAGTTTGAAATTCTTTCCGTTACCTTTGTTTCTCCCTCTTTTATAAGCTCGGCTTGTATGTAGTCACTACCTGGGCTCTTATTGTTCTTCATTGACCTTATTACCTCTTCGACTTCTTTTCTGGAAGGTGGGGGTACTTTTACTTTTCTTTGTGGGTCGTTTTGTATTCTTATTTCCTCAGTTTCATATTCTGTTGTGGATAACACTTCTGAGAAATGTTCTCGCCATCTGTCCACAATTTCCCTCTCTCCCCCTACGAGTTCACCACTCTTCTTCCGACATAGAGATATTTTTGGCTGATAGCCCTTTTTAATTGACCGGATTTTCCCATAAAATGTTTTTATTTGCTGTCTACTGTGCAATTCTTCTATTTCTTCAAGTAAACGGGTGTGGTATTCTCGTTTCTTAGCTCTACATATCTTCTTTGCTTGTCTTCTTATTTCTTTATATGCTTCCTGATTTTCTATTGTTTCACTCTTACACATTTTCAGTTTAGCTTCTTTCCTTTTCTCTAGTATTTCTTCGCATTCGTGATCAAACCATGGTTTTTTTATTTTTTTCTTTTCCACTTTGGGTTCCTGCTGAGCAGGCTGTATTATTGATTCCTTTATTATTTTCCACTCTTTTTCAATGTCTGTGTTCTCTGCATGATTTTGTAATTGTTTTTCTAGTTCTTGATTGTATTTTTCTTTTGTGTCTTGCTCCTTGAGTTTTTGTAAGTTCCACTTTCTTTTGTTCTCTGACTTTCCTGTTATCTCTTCCTTGGTAGCCATTGTTTTAAGTTTATTTGGGCCATATAATGGTCTGAGTTGATGTCAGCCCCTCTACAGCTCTTTATATCTGTGATACAGGATGCATGAATTTCCTCAATAAGGACATGGTCTATCTGATTTACTGTCTTTCCGTCAGGACTTCTCCATGTGCCTTTGTGAATGTCTTTATGGTTTAGATATGTTGCTCTTATTACCAGCCCTTTATCAGCCGCAAAGTTTATCAGATTTTGTCCATTATTATTCGTTTTTAAATGTTTGCTAAAGTTCCCTATCATTGGTTTATTTCTATTTTCTTGCCCTAATTTTGCATTAAAATCACCTAAGAGTACTTTTATATCGTACCTTGGTATTTTTTTGTATTCGTCATCCAGTTTTTCATAATATTGCTGTTTTTCTTCGTCTTCTGATTCTTCCGTAGGTGTATGAGCATTCAATATGCTGATTTTCCTATATTTTCCCTTTAGTCTAAAATAACACAACCTATCGTTAATTTCTCTAAAATCTACTAATGCTTTCCTGAACGTCTTCTTTATTAGGAATCCATTCCCCAATCTATTCTGTCGACCTCCACCAATGAAAAGTGTATATTCGTCAATGTCCATTATTTGATTTCCTTTGATGTTTGTTTCTTGTAATGCAACTAAGTCGATTTTATATCTTCTTGCTTCTCTTACCAGTTATTTTAATGCTCCGTCCTCGTTTAGACTTTGTACATTCCAAGTAGCAAAAATGAGATTATGCGTTTCTGGATCAGTTTTTAGTTTCCTTCTTTCTGCTCTAATTCCTAGTTTGTCTAGTTTTCCAAGCCAGGATTCTGTTTTATTTTCTTTTACTACTGTTTTTGATAACTGCTTGAGTTTTTTGGAGGTATATCGCACTATTTTATGTGTGTTATTCACTATTTGTTTCTGGATTTTTGTGTTTAAGTTTTTTATACTTAGCAATAATAATTTTCGCTCTTGATTTCTTTCTTCTTCTCTTCTTATTAGTTCGGATTTTAATTCTAATAATTCAGCGGTAGTAGAGTAATTCTTCTTTGCTTCTTTCGAATTCATCTCTTAATTGTTTATTTACTTCTTGTATCTCTGTTATGCACTGTTTTATGCTCTCCATTTGTGCTATTTTAAAAGAACAAGTTCGGTGGTTGTTTAAATTTACGATGATCGTTAACCAACTTTGGCGACGGATAGTTTTACTGTTATACTCGGTGTCGTTTGGGTTGCCTAGCTTTCCGCGCTATGCAGACTGATTATTCGCTGGCGCTTGTTTCACCAAAAGAATTTTGACGTTGCGCGTGCCCGTTCCGCCACTGATAACGTAAAGGAATTTTGACGTTACACTATCTATTATCATCACGTTTTTCTCGTACACTTCTTTATTTTTAATCACTTTCTTTACCTTTGTTTTCTAATGAAAACCCCGTATTTTCTAGTACTTACTATGATCTTTTCACTAATTATTTTGATCGTTTGAATCACTTTATTCACGTTTGATTTCACCGCGGAATGGAGCTGTGTTAACAGTTATCACATGGCCGCTTATTCCCTGACACTTGCAATACCCAATTATAATATTTAACAAAATCATCAGAAATGTGTGGCAAAAAGTACATATAGGAATTTTCTTTTTTTAACGTTTATCTAACCAATGACAAAATTTGATTATTTGGTACTGAAACACTAACAGTGTATATGTAAGTATACTGCAAAGAAATGTAGATGTTATTACCTTATTTGCCGACAGCACATGAAGTCATTTACTAACTGCCTGTTCTTAAAGCGGCATTTAGTAAATGCCTAGGCATATAGTAAAATCGTATAGATTTATTTTCGTTTTACTATCTACCCCGTCACTTAGTAAATGACTAGGCGGGTAGTTATTTGCCGGATTTGACTATCTGCCTGAGACATATGTATGAAAATGGGAACATCAATAGATATCAACAATAATAAAATTAAAGGAGGGTGGCGATAAGGGCCTAAATCGACATCCAACTACATTGCAGTGCGTCAGCCATTTTTAGGTATCTTCTAATCTATGTAATTATACATTATACTTATACAGTGTGTTTCACTTCATAGCTTGACACCCAATTTCAAGTGAACTGTTTCTCCGTTTTAACGATCAATAATTTCAGCAATTTTGTTATATAAAATACCAACACAACTTACTATAATACTTAAATGTATTTGCACTTTTAGTAAACATTTTAGAGTAAACAGACTATTGTTGTTAATTTCTATGGCACTTTTTTAAACAAAAACAGAATTAGCGTTTACTGATTAATTTAATTTAATTAATTAATTTAAACAAAGATCCTACCACAAAATTTCAAAAAGAAATAAAACAAGCTTTAGCAAACTGCAATATCTGCTTTAACGAATTAGAAAAACAACAAATCATACATAAAAACCCACAACTACCAAAACTATATGGACTGATTAAAACCCATAAACACAACATGCCTATACGACGAGTAGTATCATATATCAACGCACCTAATCACACCTTGTCCAAGAAACTCAACCATATTATTAACATCATAGGATACAAATCGAAATACTCTTGTCAAAAATTCATTAGAATTAGTAGAAAAACTACAGAACATACATCTTCCAGCACAGTCAAAACTTGTAAGCTTTGACATTTGTAACATGTTTTCAAAGATTCTACCACAAGACTGTATTCCTTTGTTAGATAATTTCCTAGTTACTAGTAATGTAGAATTAGTAAAAAGATTAGAGTTAATTCAATTATTTGATCTTTGTATCAGTCAAAATTATTTCACTTTTAATAATATAATTTATTTACAGAAAGATGGTTTACCTATGGGTAATTCTCTTAGTCCTCTATTAGCTAACATATTTATGGATAATTTGGAAGATCGAATATTTGAATTAGATCTTTCTAAACACATTATTTTTTGGTTTCGTTACGTTGATGACATTTTAGCTTGTTTTGACAGTTCTTTTGAGATTATCAATGAGTTTTTAATTCTTATTAACAGTCTTCACACAAACATCACGTTTACACTAGAAACAGAACAAAATAGAACTATTAATTTTTTGGATTTAACTATTACAATTAATACAAACAATGAATTTGAATTTTCCATATACAGAAAACCCACAAGCACAGACGTCACTATACCTAACGATTCATGTCATCATAAAATGCATAAACTAGCGGCTTATAGATCTTTAGTACACCGAGCTTTAACTACTCCAATGAAACCATCACATTTTGATAAAGAAATTTCAATCATCAAACAATTAGCATATGCAAACCATTATAACCATAACATGATTGACACTTTAATTCAACAAAAAGATTATAGGTTAGCTATCAAAAGAATATTTACAATTGACACTCAAATACAAGACACAAACTACATATCAATACCATACTTTGGCAAGATATCAGAACAAATTGCAACTATACTAAGAAAAACCACCAGTTACAAAATAACCTATAAAACTAACACCAACACCTTTTCATTTTTATTCAATGCTAAAGACAAAACACAAGATATCATGAAATCCGTCATTTACCGTTTGAATTGTTCTTTTTGTAACTCGGTTTATATTGGGCAAACACTTAGAAATTTCGACATAAGATACAAAGAACACGTACGCTCTTATAGATTTAAACATCCAGAAAAATCGAATTATGCCAAACACATTTTGGAACAGAACCACCCAATGACACCTCAAAACAACATTAAATTCTTACATTTTTGCAACAACAAACACAAATTAGACATTTTAGAAGCTTTTGAAATATACAGACATAAACGCACAGTACCTTTAATGAATGAACAAACTGAGCTTAGTAATTCTCCTTTATTAGAAGTGTTAGATATTTAGTTTTTCTTATGTATTGTATCTAGTTACCTATTTTCTGTATGTATTTATCCTTAGCAACGTGTTTGTTTATCAATCTTATCTACCTTTGATAATGACACAAAGTGTTGAAACAATATTGTCAGGTTAAGATATTAATAAAACTTGTGAAACTTTAACTAATCTTTGTATTTATATTATATTTCAAAAACAGAATTGTTTTTATTCTATTTTAAAAATGCATTTAAAACTATTATTTAAAACTTTTAACTAAAATTTGGTTTTATGATTTTCAGGTGGCCCAGAAAAAAATAAACAAAGCCTACTATGTTTGTTCAATTATTTTTGATCGAAGTAGGTTAGTAGTTTATACTAAATGGGGTTTCTAATTACACACACCACTTTTAAGGAGTTCTATACCTGATACAAATTTGGAATTAATTCAATTATTAATAACAATAATATAGGGGTCTTAAGCTGTAAAGTGATACACACTGTATATGTGAAAATCTTCAATGTACTTTAATTATCTATGTAAAAATAACTGTGACCAAGTTGAAAAATGTCGTATTTTTTACCTTGGTCACAGTACTTTTTACAATGCGCATTAAAGTACCTTGAAGATTTTCACATATACAAATAGCTGAGGTACTGCAATGTTGGGGCCCAATTTAGGCTCTTATTGCCACCCCTCCTTTGCAACAGTTTTAGCTGCCCTAGTTAGTTGAAAATGTTCCAAAAACTGACAATTTGACACGTTATTACTACATATTTATTAAAGGTTTAAAATCTACTGAAGTTACATCTTTTTATCTTACATTGAAAAAATTACCTTTGTAACCAACCCCCTCTGGAAACCTAGAATCTCCTAACACGTCATCAACCATAATATATTCTTTATGATATGCAACATAAGCAGCAACAGTCTTTCCTGGTTCGATTTTCCAATTTACTTTATGGCGTTCATTTATAACATTACGTGGGTTTTGATATATTTCACCAGCAGCCAGATCAGCCATATATAATGTTACCCCTATAACAATTCGATTTATAAAAATCTCAAAGATGCTATACTAAAAGTGTAGAGGTCTGCATGCTTAAACATGTTCAAATGGAGATGTGTTACTTGCAGAAGACTCATTCAAGTTAGACCGATCAGCAAACTGAATGCGTCTATCCAGTTTGTTATGACAATTCATCATTCAACTCATATTCGTAAAGCAACAGATCTACATTCATCAAGTCGCTACTTACTGAAGTGTATTATACCACAATCATTTATTTATTATTCATTAATAATTATAGTTCTTTTACCTTTAGCTTTAGTAACAACTTTAAGTACGTCTGCAGTTTCATTCAAGACTGATAGTAAATCTACACTATCAGACAGAAAGGCAGATAAACTGCGCATTAATACACTAGGCTTCCTTTGCAAATAAAATCTAAATTGTTTGTTTTCTTCCTTTTTCTCTACTTTACCAATTTTTTGACCTCTACGTACAATTCTTACATAAGGTGCAATTACTCTTTTTGTAGCTTTGTCTGCTGCTGATAAAGAGAATTTTGTACGTTTTGAATATATAGACTCCATCTTCATTATTGGAGTGGGATATGTAGGTTTGGCAGCCTTAATCTTATCGAACCTATCTGAAGCGTCTGAATAATCAGAGTACATTTTTCTTTGGTCATGTTCATCAAATATGCCTCCTAAGTTATTCATTGTAAGTTAGAATTCTGTTTATTATTTATTTTTAAATATCACAGTCAAAATGACAAAATAATTTATTTTGTGTTTCATTACTACCTTTAATTGCCATGGTGTCATAGCTATCTTTAATAATGCTTTGTTACTTATATACAGTGAACTCCAAAAGTCTAGAATAAACTTTATTACCTTTTGGTTGACTTTTGTATAAAACCTTTAGGTATATACGAGGGTGGTCCCAGAAGTACCCGACCCAACAAAGAAAACACAAAAATTTTGGAAAAAGATTTATTTATTTTTCAACTTAATCTCCTTTCAGCTCTATACACTTTTCCCAGCGGTGTTCAAAAAGTTCGATACCCTTTTTATAATAAGAACTGTCTTGCTCCTCAAAATAGCCATTAACTGCTGACATCACTTCTTCATCGTTGGAAAATTTTTGACCACTGAGCCATTTTTTCAAGTTTGGGAACAGAAAATAATCCGAGGGGGCTAAATCTGGCGAATATGGTGCATGAGGTAGCAATTCAAACTTTAATTAATTAATTTTGGCCATTGCAATAACGGATTTGTGAGCTGGCGCGTTGTGATGAAACAACACTTTCTTTTTAGCTAAATGCGGCCGTTTTTGCTTGATTTCTTCGCTCAAACGTTGCAATAAGTTTGCATAATACGTTGATAGTTTTTCCTTTTTCGAGATAGTCAATAAAAACTATTCCACGCGCATCCCAAAAAACCGACGCCATTACCTTGCCTGCAGATGAAACGGTCTTCGCCTTCTTTGGAGCCGGTTCTCCCTTTTGAGTCCATTGTTTCGATTGTTCTTTTGTCTCGGGTGTGAAATGATGGACCCATGTTTCATTCATTGTTACGAAACGGCGCAAAAATTCTGCTTTGTTGCTGTGAAACTTCGCTAAACACTAAATTGAAACATTTTCACGACACTGTTTTTGCTCGAGTGTGAGCAAACGCGGCACCCATCTTGCACACAGCTTTCTCATGTCCAAATTTTCAGATAATATGCGATGTACCGCACTTTTTGAAATGCCCGTAATGTCTGCTAGCTCGCGCACTTTCAGTCGACGATCATCAAGTACCACTTTGTGGATTTTCTTCACAATTTCTGGAGTCGTCACCTCATTTGGTCGACCACTGCGATGCTCGTCTTGGCAGCTCGTACGGCCTCGTTTAAACTCAGCTACCCAAAATTTAACTGTTGTAAACGAAGGAGCAGACTCACCCAGAGTAGAATCCAGTTCAGCTTTTATATTGGTTGGGCTGAGGCCTTTCAAATAAAAGTATTGTATCACATAACGATGAGCAATTTTCTCCATTTTCACAAATTCACTAACAACGTTCACTATTGATGGCTGCCAAACAAATACTGAACAACGTGGCGCTTTCAAACTTGAAACATATGCTTTATAGACTGCGTACTTTCCAATACAGTGATATTTTCAAACAACTACCCCCACCTCTTGGTCAGGTCGGGTACTTCTGGGACCACCCTCGTATGTAAAACTCAGGACAAATCAGTTTTATTTTTTGTTGGATATCTGTTTTGTATGAAAATTTGCTTGTGATAGCACATACGTTGTATCGCAACTGCTTCCACTGTTTCATATTGTAGTGGTCAGACCTACCATCAACCAAAATCATCAAAGTAGCTGTAGCAAGTCATTTAATCATAAAACAAATTGCATAATAATCAATTTACCTAGTTGTGTTATTACATACAGGTTTAGGCAAAACATATAATTGAATTTTTAAAATATCAACTATTGGAATATATATAAAATGTTTAGGGATGTTTATTACAGTTTATTTAAGGTTGGTAACTTGATTTGTGTTGCTAGGGATGTTTATTACAGGTTCTTTAATGTTGGTAGTCTGAGTTGTGTTGTTAGGGGGTAGTTAGGGAACGATGCGTTTTGGTTTTGGTTATAGGCTATGGTTATAGGGAGATGACAGAAATGTAACAAGAAGTAGGTAGCCATTTTAGGACTTTTGGCTTTTAAAGTAATTTTATTCATGCAAGTCCATTTTTTATTTGTTTAATTTATGTTGATTCTAGTTGTGTGATGTGATTTTTATATTATTTAATTAATCTGAAACCCAAATCTCTCGTTTAAATCTATAGCTAAATCAAAATCTATATAGGAACTAAATCTAAAGATTCGTTTGATAATTTTTAATAATTCATAAATTTGTCCTTTTGATGTGTAAATACCACTCACAATAATGGTTTTTTACGTTTGTAATATCATTACAGCTAATTATTGCTAACTGTACAGGTTATTCGTGCATTTAAATATGATTACTGTTATTATGCATATTATGTGTTTTACCCTAAGGTTAGACTGATTTACTATTTAAGAGTTTATTAATCTCCACGGTGGTAATAAAACCCATGATAGACTGTGTGAGAAATTCCTAAAACTTTTATTTATTTGCCAGTGGCTTAGCTACTGCCCCCGCAGACCCTAATACGCCCCCCGCGTATTAGGGTCTGCGGGGGCGCAACCCTCCGAAGGGCGTTGCTTTCGTGAAATTTTATTTCGTTCGGAATAAAAATTTTAAAACAATAAGCATTGGAGGTAAAACACACTATTTTACGGTAATGAATTATTATTAATTATTGAATATTTCATTTTAACCAAAGTTACCTATGTGTAATTGTATACAGGGTGTATGACTTCTTATTGTCCAAGCTATATTTGCTGAAATATTAAAGGTAGAGGAAAAAGTTAAATGAGAGACTTGTTTAGCATAATCTGATCTATAAAATAGCACAGAAAATATTTTTCATGACCAACTTATTTTTCGGAAAAATATCCAACTTTAATTTTTTAAATAGAATGTCCTGTATATTTTTACGGAATTAAGTTCTAAATAGATTTCTCCTTACAATGATATATCACAAGTGGCTTTTTGCTTTTAAATTACACCGTTCACTGATGCATTTTCAAAACGTCCAAACTATCCAAAATGTAAGGAGAAACGACAACGAATCCAATGTTCGCAGAAATGGAATTTTTAACTAGCTTAATTCACTTTATTAGGATGATGAGAATCCTTACAAAATTGTTGAAAGTTATGTATGCACAAGCAGCTTTTTCAATTAATGGATGGATAAGGATACTTGCCAACGAGATTGGTCAAAAATGGATCGGATTTGTTTTGTGACCTCCTAGGTCAGCTGACTTGTATATTCTTGATTTTTTTGTATGGTGCTTCCTGAAAAACCAAGTGTATGAGGCTCCTCAAAATGTGCAAGAACTTCAAAATAAAATCACTGCAGCGAGCTTGTTAATTACACCTACAATGCTGCAAAAAACCGGAGGAAAGCTAAACAAAAGGGCCAAAATAGGTTTAGACTTTCATGGTAGACATTTGAGCAGTCATTATAAGAAGATTCATTGCATATTATTCAATTTGTTAAATAGTAATTAAATAAAAGGTGCTATCGAAGAATAAGTAAAAAAAACCACAGCCAATCTGATAATTTTATTTTTTGAAAAGTAAGATGTAATTTAAAGGCAAAAAGTCCACTTGTGGTGATATATCATTGTAAAAAGAAATTTATTTAGAACATAACATAACTATAAATTCACATTAAAGAACATAAATATTCATACTTTAATTATTGACTTTAAACAAGTATATGAGAAGGTGAAAAGAAAAGAAGTTACTGAGGCACTCCAAAGCCTGAAATTTCCCTAGGATATGATAAATTTAGTGAAAATGACTTTAAATGATACCAAAAGCCAGGTAAAAATTCAGGGAAGTGTAACGAATACCTTTGGGTTAACTGTGGATTATGTCAAGGAGATCCGTTAGCACCAACATTATTCAACATTGTGTTAGAACAAGTAGTTAGAAAATCCAATTAAAAAATGAACAATACCATTTTTAACAGTCCTTATCAGATTTTAGCCTATGCTGTAAGTTCGGTTAGAAGATTTGAAAATGCAGCTAGTCATTTTGGTCTACAAATAAATGAAGCTAAATCACACTATATGGTTTTTGGAAGAACTGCAACAAAAAATAAAAACTTAAGAATCCAAAATTCTCAAGGTACAAGAGCATATGAATTTATAGAAAAGAACTCGATTATATATCTAGGTGTTGAATTAACAAATGAAAGTGGTAGTGCAAATGAAATAAATCGAAGGATAACACTCGGAACAAGTGCAGCAGCTTCTCTACATAAAATATTAAGTGCTAAAAACGTAAATAGAAAAGTGAAAGTACGAATCTGTAAAACAATAATAAGACCTATCTGCATAACTGTAAGTTTTAAAAAATCAATAAAAAAAGTAATTGTTATTGTGCCATCCAAAGCTTTTTTGTTTTATATTAAAGTTGTTATTGCCATCAAAAGCCACTAGCCACAGGCCTTAACGGCCTATAGCGCTTATATATATATTGCCATCAAAACACTTTGAATGGCATAATAGCAATTAGTTTTTTATTGATTTCTCAAAACTTACAGTTATGCAGATATGACCTTTATTCTTAACAGGGCAGTGTAGTGTTATTTGCATGTGAATCATGGGTACTTCGGCAACGGCAAGTAGATCTCAAATTATTACTTATCTGGTGAAGAAGAATTTTAAGATGCATTTTTGGAAGGATAAAGGAAGAAAACCAGTGGAGAAGAAGGACCAACAACGAACTACAGGACATCTTTAAAGAACCCACCATAGTAAATATAATAAAACAAGCACGATTGAAAATGGTTAGGACATATTACCAGAATGACAGATATGTGAATTCGAAAAAGATGTTAAAAAATGAGCCAGGAGGTACTAATCTCAGAGAAGACCAAAGAAAACCTGGATATCATGTATTGAAGAAGATCTAACTGAATTGAATGTGACAAACTGGTCTAATTTAGCGAAAGACCGAAAAAGATGGAAACACATCACCATTAAAGCCTTGGGCTTACAAAGCCTGTTGAGCTGATATACAGATATAGAAAAACAACTTGGAAGTATCTACGAAACCATATGTATGTATGATAAAGAACGCGTTAGTAAAATAAAGACAGGTTTATATCGGACCCCCGCCTTTGCTCTTCTTAGTTTGTGTTAGTGGAGGAATATTCAAGCATTAAAGTTGTTTAGTAAACTACAAACCAAGCATTTGAGGTTAGAATGACAGAAATGCTTAGTTTGTAATATGATAAGGATGATGATGACTTTATTATTTTTAATTTATGCAACTACAAATGCAGCAGAAGAATTCAAATGCATAACTAACAGTGAACATTAATCAAATTTGTTTTATGATTAGACTTTTTAATTTTTTTAATTTTAACTTAAAATTTTTTATTATTGTTTAAATATTAAATTTAAAGGTATTTTATTTGCATTAAGATGAAAACATGGGAGGAACACAATTAAGAGTTAAGAGATAAAAGAAAAAAATAGTTATGCTAGTTATTAATGTTAGGTAAGTTCTCTAATATGCGGAAAACTGGGAATACATAATTTTTATAAGTAATTTGAGCATTCTGTCTATTTATAAGAATGAAGAAAAACCCCAAATTTTAAAATGATATTTTGGGGGCCATAGCACTCAAGATACAATAAATTTATTTATTAGTAGCATTAATTAATTAGAAGTTGATTAGGTTTTTTTTAATAACTATTAATTTCAATTGGTATTTAGAATCTTTAATTTATATTAATTGATCAGAAAATTTCTTAAGTTTTTAAAATGTTTTATTAATTTGATTAGGAGTTTAGGTTTCTCTTTTTATCTTGGTTATGCTTTTATAAGAATATTTATTTTATTTTCAGTTATTATGGCTAAAAATTGTAAGCTACTTAAAAAGCAAGAGATTATTTGGTTCTAATTTGCCAAATCATTTTTTTAATTCCGGGAAAATTTAATATGAAGTTCTCTTTCAATTACACCAATGCTTGGTCTGTAGTTTACTAAACAACTTTAATGCTGGACTGTTCCCCCACTAACATAAACTAAGAAGAGCAAAGGCGTGATCCGATATAAACCCTTCTTTATTTTACTAGAGCATTCCTTATCATACATATGGTTTGTTAGATACTTCCAACTTGATTTTCTATATTTTCTATATCTGTATATATAATACAATCATATTTAACTGTCCTTTTATTTGTGTTTTTCTCTCTTTTCCGTCCTTATGAGGTAAGCCAATCGTTATCAACCATGGTCACGTTTTAAAAAAGTAATCATAACGTAGAATCCAGTTTGTTCTTTTTGTTATATACAGGGTGTTTTGGACAAGATACCTTTCCCATTAAAGGGCAATCGAGAAACATGTGTAGACTAACATCTTACTAACAATTTCCTGAAATGCCCCTTTGAAATGACAACCCCCCCTTATAAAAATAATAGGCACGCCACTGCAAAGCAGTAGATAAAATTGTATGAAAATTATGCCTATTAAATAGTACATACTTTTAAAAGTCATCAAAAAATAATCATAATAAACCCAAACCGGATAAATGAATTGTCAGCAACACAAAACATTAGGACGTGCTTTTAAAACGTTTTAGATAAATAATAAACAAGTCATTTTGACCATCTGTAAATAACTGTTAATGACTCAGATCTTTGAAGCTTGTAATTTGCAGTATGCAGTTTGTTGTCAACTTTCTTTGTGTTAAGGTAGTCGTGAACTTGAGTTTCGATTACGTATTACCTAATACCCTTTTTAGAATTAATAACCTGAGTGAGGTGATGTTAAGTAGTTTAATTAATCGTAGTTAGTGTTTAAATTATGGCAGAACCAAACACGCCTGCGGGCGGGTGTTTTTAATTCACACAACAGCCACATAAGACCTTTTATTCCGCTCCAACGATGACTGGCGCCTACATTTTCAGGTCAATGAAGTGTTCGACGGACCACTATTGAGCACCACTACACTTTGCTCGACAGGTACGGGAGTTTTTGAACACATGTTATAAAGATTGTTTGCATCTAAACGGTAATTATGTAGGACATACACGTCTTCCCCGACGACGTCGGCGAAAACACGTCGACGACGACGTCAGTCTACATCGTGTAACCACGCGAAGCAGAAGGAAGTTAGAAGTGACCTGAAGATGGCAAGTGTGATCTTGCCGAAACGTCGTCAACCATTGTCTGGTTCCTCTAGGAGCCGAATAGTGAATACGCGGAGTGAAACCCGGAAAAGTAGTGAAGTAATATATATATATATATATATATAAATATATATATATATATATATATATATATATATATATATATATATATATATATATATATTGCTGTGGATTTTAGTGTCAAAATTTTGGTAATTTTGGAAATTATTGTAAGATTTTAAAATCTTCATTGAAAACTAACACTTTAGGAATATTTTATTAACTTTCCCTGTTAAAAATAATTTTAAGTTATTTAATGGTGTGTCATTGATTATACAATCAAAGTGTATACTTTTTAATAAGATTAGATAATACATGTTTCTTTAGTTATTATCAAACAGTTTATTCACCGATTACTTAAGTCTACGTAACATCCAGTTGTTCGCAAGTTATTATTATTATATAATTGTTATGATTAATTTTCAAATGTGTTTATCGACGGGTTATGTGATTCTTTTAAGGTTTTTTGTTCATGTAAATAGTTCATTGTTATTGCAAACGTTGTGTAATAATGTGTAATAGATGTGTCACTTTTATAAAGAATATTAATCTGCTATTATGTATTATATGAGTGTACAGTTTGTATTAGTTCGTAGGGTGACGTCAAATTGTGTAATATAATTATGTAAATAAGAAATAGTATATAAGCTTAGAAAATGATAATTTTAGGACACTTCATGGTAAACAACGACGCAGTAAAGTCGTGTAAGAAATACAGTACAAATGTAAATAGATAAGTTAATTGAATACGGCGAAAGTGTAAGAAGTATAAATTGTAAAAGTGTGTATAAGTTTATAAAGAACCACACCCTTTTAAAAATATTTACGTGCTAAGTAAGCAAGATAATAAATCTTCGATTAAAACTATTGATTGGTGTTTTATTTATTTAAACACAAAAACAAATACAAGTTCTTCGAAAAAGGGAAAAAAATACCCGCAATTAATAAACAAAAGTGAGTTACCAAAATCAAGTTTTGGATGATATTATATGGGAAATCCAGGAAAAAGGAAGAAAGTCAACCGGAATTGGAGACCAGCCCTGGGTCAACATCAAGTGACCTACTCTGCTAATGGTTTTGGAAAGAGGACATCTATAGCAAAAGGAAGAAGCATCGCTATATAAGAAGGTAGGAAGTTATTTCCTTCTGTTTTGGTATCTGCTGAAGAAAAGACTATTGTTTGTGAGGTGTAATTAAGTGATTTGAACAATTTAGCTATAATTAAACTTAATTAAGATTTCAATTTTAAAAAGTGATTTCAATTTCAATTTGTTAATTTTTATAAAACCACAGGAATCCACATTCGCCCTGAGATGAGTATTTCCTATTAATATAATTCAGTTATTTTATGTTACTTAATTGGCGCCCAACTCTCTTACGTAAACTTGAGTTAGTCAAGAACTCGCATAACATTGTTTTGTAACTAGTGCATTATTTAAAACTATTAAAAAGTATTTTCGAATCGTATAAGAATTTATAAATGAGGAAAATTGAAAAGCATTTCCAAAGTAGTCTTTTTAAAAATCAATTTATAAATCAATTTTCTACAATTTAACAGCAATTATTCGTTATTTGAAAGTATTTTGAATATAAAAACAATATTTTATTGTTAATTAGCCAAATTCATCGCATATATTTTTACTTTTGCTAGCCGAGGTGGGAGAAAATCAAAACTTATTCTGTTTATGCGAAGTCACCGCATATAAATTTGTCGCTGTCAACGTGGGGCATTTGATTATAATTAACTTTGATTACATATTTGGCATTGATTATTAATAGGTTTTGATAGGTTATTTGGCTTTTATTAGCTTATTAGGCTTAGATTAGAATTTTTGCAATTATATTAGGGCCTTACTAGCATATTTAAATATTATTAGAGTAAATTTTGTTTAGTGATTAATGTATGACGTCGGTTAAAAATATTTATTCTGCCGCGGAAAGTAATTTAGTATTAAAAAAGAAGTATACAGATAAAGAATTAGTAGTGTCTGAGAAGCAGAAAGCTTTAACCATTTCAGTAATGGAGGGGAACGGTGAAGAAGGAAAAACAGTAGAACCTACACTTGCGCAACTTATGCAACTTATAATAAACCAAACAGAAAAAATTGACAAACAGTCTGAAGACATGAAAACTAAATTTGACAAACAGTCTGAAGACATGAAAGAAATGAAAGAAGACATGAAAGAAATGAAAGAAGATGTGAAAACTAAATTTGACAAACAGTCTGAAGACATGAAAGAAATGAAAGAAGACATGAAAACTAAATTTGACAAACAATCTGAAGAGATATCAAAAAATAATATAAAAATGGATGAAATAACAAGCAGTATAATAAATCTAAAAGAGGCAATAATTAGCAAATTAGAATTTAGCAAAGAATATAAGAAAGATCAGGAAGTTAAACAAATTAATAACGATGAAGTACATTCAACAGAATTAGGAAAAGTAGATGTAGGGAATACTGATGATAAAACTATAGAAGATGAGTTAGAAATGGTAGATGTAAATTGTAATATTAATGAAGATGAAATTTTAAAGAAGGGAAGTTTTGTCAAGGTAGATTATAGTAGAAGAGATGATAAAGAGGTTATTATAGGTAAACTAATTAGGAATAAAAAAGTGAAATTAAAAGGCAAGCTAAAGAAAGACAGGAATAAAATTATATTGTGTAATTTCAAGACAGAAGGGAAAAATAGAAAGTTTGTTACAGGCAGTAGGGAAAAGATTAAAATTATAGATAAATTTTGTAAAAGACAAATATTACCATTTAGTAATTTCCATCTATTAAATTTTAAAAGCAGACGAAAGAAATACAGATCTTTTTAGGATAATTATATTAAATTAGAATTATATAACCGATAGTGACAATGAACCCAAAAGTATGATAAATTAAACTGATTTAAACTTTATGCAACGATTAGACTTTATATAATAAACAGGCTTATGGAATTTTATACCCAATTTGGACTTATGTTTATGTATTATGTTATTGAAAATAAAGAAGGGAATAGTTTTAATATGATTGAAGAAAGATAATTGAAATATTTATTAAAATAGGGGAAAATGGGGTTTAAAGTATGATAATTATATGATGAAATGATGAATGAGGAGGATGAATTTGATTATGATAAATATATTATTGAAAATAAAATAGAATTGTGGTAGAAGAAGTTAGAAGGTTAGACGTTTGTAGAAATGAATTAAATTGAAATTATGATGAACTATGATATTGATGAGGAAAAGTTTAGTAGATTTATTAAGAGCGCATTTATTAATAAAAATGAATATGGAAACTTGATGATTATGATAGAATGAATTACGATTTGTGAATATACAGAGAAAAAGGATTATAGAATAAATAGAGAATTTTGATAAATAAGATGAGGATAAGATGTTATTATTATTGTAAATATTGTAGATAGCTTGTTATGATAGATTAGACTAGGGAAATTTATTGGGGATAAAATATTAAAATACAAAAAAATGAATTGGTGTTTAAGAATAAAATTATTTTAACATTTGTTGTGTTTAAAAGTAAAATTGCATTTACAATTTTATTTCAAACAGGAGGGGATAAATGCTGTGGATTTTAGTGTCAAAATTTTGGTAATTTTGGAAATTATTGTAAGATTTTAAAATCTTCATTGAAAACTAACACTTTAGGAATATTTTATTAACTTTCCCTGTTAAAAATAATTTTAAGTTATTTAATGGTGTGTCATTGATTATACAATCAAAGTGTATACTTTTTAATAAGATTAGATAATACATGTTTCTTTAGTTATTATCAAACAGTTTATTCACCGATTACTTAAGTCTACGTAACATCCAGTTGTTCGCAAGTTATTATTATTATATAATTGTTATGATTAATTTTCAAATGTGTTTATCGACGGGTTATGTGATTCTTTTAAGGTTTTTTGTTCATGTAAATAGTTCATTGTTATTGCAAATGTTGTGTAATAATGTGTAATAGATGTGTCACTTTTATAAAGAATATTAATCTGCTATTATGTATTATATGAGTGTACAGTTTGTATTAGTTCGTAGGGTGACGTCAAATTGTGTAATATAATTATGTAAATAAGAAATAGTATATAAGCTTAGAAAATGATAATTTTAGGACACTTCATGGTAAACAACGACGCAGTAAAGTCGTGTAAGAAATACAGTACAAATGTAAATAGATAAGTTAATTGAATACGGCGAAAGTGTAAGAAGTATAAATTGTAAAAGTGTGTATAAGTTTATAAAGAACCACACCCATTTAAAAATATTTACGTGCTAAGTAGATAATAAATCTTCGATTAAAACTATTGATTGGTGTTTTATTTATTTAAACACAAAAACAAATACAAGTTCTTCGAAAAAGGGAAAAAAATACCCGCAATTAGTAAACAAAAGTGAGTTACCAAAATCAAGTTTTGGATGATATTATATGGGAAATCCAGGAAAAAGGAAGAAAGTCAACCGGAATTGGAGACCAGCCCTGGGTCAACATCAAGTGACCTACTCTGCTAATGGTTTTGGAAAGAGGACATCTATAGCAAAAGGAAGAAGCATCGCTATATAAGAAGGTAGGAAGTTATTTCCTTCTGTTTTGGTATCTGCTGAAGAAAAGACTATTGTTTGTGAGGTGTAATTAAGTGATTTGAACAATTTAGCTATAATTAAACTTGATTAAGATTTCAATTTTAAAAAGTGATTTCAATTTCAATTTGTTAATTTTTATAAAACCACAGGAATCCACATTCGCCCTGAGATGAGTATTTCCTATTAATATAATTCAGTTATTTTATGTTACTTAATTGGCGCCCAACTCTCTTACGTAAACTTGAGTTAGTCAAGAACTCACATAACATTGTTATGTAACTAGTGCATTATTTAAAACTATTAAAAAGTATTTTCGAATCATATAAGAATTTACAAATGAGGAAAGTTGAAAAGCATTTCCAAAGTACAGTCTTTTTAAAAATCAATTTATAAATCAATTTTCTACAATTTAACAGCAATTATTCGTTATTTGAAAGTATTTTGAATATAAAAACAATATTTTATTGTTAATTAGCCAAATTCATCGCATATATTTTTACTTTTGCTAGCCGAGGTGGGAGAAAATCAAAACTTATTCTGTTTATGCGAAGTCACCGCAATATATATATATATATATATATATATATATATATATATATATATATATATATATATATATATATATATATATATATATAATAAAATACATGATGTAAATTCTTGGGGCTATAGGTTCTAAAAAATATAATAAGATGCAGGATTTCAAACACTATTACTCCTAGACAATATTGTTTCGTCCTCACCTAGACTCATCAGTAGGAGAGGTAATATTTGAATGCTTGCATCTCGCGTCAATTCACTTATATTCGTTCGTGAAATTAACATTAATAGCGACAGGTGGCTGTGGAGCCATCTATAATTTGTCGTTTAAATATAAGATGTTTAAAAGTTGCAGATTTCACCCTTGCTACAATAACTATGCTTTTGGTCGTGAACCGTTTAATGTATAATAAAATACATGATGTAAATTCTTGGGCCTATAGGTTCTAAAAAATATAATAAGATGCAGGATTTCAAACACTATTACTCCTAGGAGTAATAGTGTTTGAAATCCTGCATCTTATTATATTTTTTAGAACCTATAGGCCCAAGAATTTACATCATGTATTTTATTATACATTAAACGGTTCACGACCAAAAGCATAGTTATTGTAGCAAGGGTGAAATCTGCAACTTTTAAACATCTTATATTTATACGACAAATTATAGATGGCTCCACAGCCACCTGTCGCTATTAATGTTAATTTCACGAACGAATATAAGTGAATTGACGCGAGATGCAAGCATTCAAATATTACCTCTCCTACTGATGAGTCTAGGTGAGGACGAAACAATATTGTCTAGGAGTAATAGTGTTTGAAATCCTGCATCTTATTATATTTTTTAGAACCTATAGGCCCAAGAATTTACATCATGTATTTTATTATACATTAAACGGTTCACGACTAAAAGCATAGTTATATATATATATATATATATATATATATATATATATATATATATATATATATATATATATATATATATATATATATATATATATATATATATATATATATATGTATGTATGTATGTATGTATGTCGATCGACGAGTTCCGGGACACCAAATAATTCTTATGTACATCAGGTTTATTAAACCATATATAATGTAAGCTTTTCGGAACTCTTTAAATTTTTTAAAAATACAAAGCCGTTTTGATTTTAGGGATATATCGATGAGTTCCGGGACTCTTCTTATTTTTGCATTTGAACTCCATTACATAGGTATAACATTTATATACACCTAGTTTAAATACATATTTAAACAATTCTTTTTAAAAATCTTGAATTTACAAACAATACCAAGCCCTTTTGGTTTTAGTTATATATCGATGAGTTCCAGGACTTTTCCTATTGTATCGTTATTTTTAAATAAAACTAAAGATGCTGTTTTAACTTCTTAATAACAAGAGACAATCAACAAAAGTAAGATTTAAACTTAACTAATTAAAAACACAAATTGTGTTTATTTGATTGAAAAATTATGATTTTTTACTTACTATTCTTAATAACAAAATAGTAATTCAGTTCTTTAAAAAAAACAAACTAGAATGTTTTTCACTTATTCTTTTCCTTTAACTATTATTTCCTTCAATTATTATTTTTCTCTTTTTAAATTTTAAAATAAATTGATATTACTACAAAAATTGGTTAGAGAAAGAATATTGGCATCTGTAAAAATTAGAATAATAAATCATTAATAGACTTGTGCATTTACATTAATATTTTTATCTAAAATGACAGAATGAATAAGGAAATTTTAGTGTTTCAATAAGAACACATATTAGAAAAATTATAATTCATATCAAATAATTATAAATTCATTTTAAATAAAAACAATAACAATTGTTAATTAACGATGGAATAACAAGAATCAAGTGGTGTTTAATTCCAACACAAAACATTAAAACGTTTAAAATAATTTAATCTTACAAACAATAAACTTGTAAGCATTATAAAATTTTTTTTCTCTCACATAACTATTAATTTATATTAATAAATTATTATATTTTTGCAGTTTTAACTATTATAATGTAATTTCAACTGAAGAACAATTTATCAAAAAAAAGTATACGAAATGATCAAATTGAAAACAAGTCTTTCTAAAAAAACCTTGAATTTTCTAATAATACCAAGCCGTTTTGGTTTTTGTTATATATGGATGAGTTCCAAGACTTTTCTTATTTTTACATTTCAAATTCATTACATAGGTATTAACACCTAAATACACTTAGTTTATATGCCATATGTAAACAATGCTTTTTAAAAAACTTTGAATTTTCAAATAGTATTAAGCCGTTTTGGTTTTTGTTATGTATCGATGAGTTCCAGAACATTTCTTATTTTTACATTGCAAATTCATTACATAGGTATTCACACCTATATATAATTATGTAGTTTATATGTCATATGTAAACAATGCTTTCTAAAAAAACCTTGAATTTTCTAATAATACCAAGCCGTTTTGGTTTTTGTTATATATCGATGAGTTCCAGGACCTTTCTTATTTTTACATTTCAAATTCATTACATAGGTATTAACACCTACATATATATAATTATGTAGTTTATATGTCATATGTAAACAATGCTTTCTAAAACAACCTTGAATTTTTTAATAATACCAAGCCGTTTTGGTTTTTGTTATGTATCGATGAGTTCCAGGACTTTTCTTATTTTTACATTTAAAATTCATTACATAGGTATTCACACCTATATATAATTATGTAGTTTATATGTCATATGTAAACAATGCTTTCTAAAAAACCTTGAATTTTCTAATAATACCAAGCAGTTTTGGTTTTTGTTATGTATCGATGAGTTCCAGGACTTTTCTTATTTTTACATTTCAAATTCATTACATAGGTATTCACACCTATATATTATAATTATGTAGTTTATATGTCATATGTAAACAATGCTTTCTAAAAAAACCTTGGATTTTCTAATAATACAAAACCGTTTTGGTTTTTGTTATATATCGATGAGTTCCAGAATTTTTCTTATTTTTACATTTTAATTTCAATACGTAGGTATTAACACCTATATACACTTAGCTTATATGCCATATGTAAACAATGATCTCTAAAAATTCTTGCATTTTCTAATACCAAGCCGTTTTGATTTTAGTTGTACAGTGTATTTTTTGTAAGCGATAATACAGGACATCCAATGGAGTTTTATCATTCTCCTCCTAAGTTTATATCGTTGCAAATGTAAGTAGAAATTTCGGTATTAAAGAAAAAAAAATTCATTTATTGCCAAAAACACATGTAACAATCAGAAAAGTTTTTTAAAAAGCTTGTTAATTGATTATAAGCTTAATTGATTGTTGTAAAACCTGTAATTAAAAGGAATTAGTGGAGTGGTTAATATTTCAGACTCGTAATCAGAAATTGCGGGTTCGGAGTTCACCCTTTTTTTACTTACTAATTGTATTACTTACTAATTGTTGTGTATTATTTTTAGAACTTGAATTTAAATCATTTTTATTACAATTATTATTGGTCTTATTCCATTTTTTCATCTGCTTTTTTCATAGTTAAGTTTGTACAAATAATAACGGTAAGGTTTTACCGTTAGCTTTTATGTAGCAAAAATATCCAATAATAAAAAAATAATAACAATTGTAATAATAATTAAAAGAGTTCGAAGATAATCAACAAGCACAGGATTTCTTTTTTATTTTGCAATCGCTACGATGTTGTGTCAATCTTGAACGTAGCCATTGACTTGTTTGACCTATATATTTTTTGTTACAATCTAAACAGGGAACAGAATAGATTAAATTAGATTGAAGCAACATCGGAGTTTTATCTTTAACTTTAGAAAATAATTCATTAACTGTTTTTAAATTATATTTAGCAAATTTAATTTTTTTATCATTTAGGACACCTATTAATCTTTCTGTCAAGTTAGGAATGTGAGGAATTTTTTTATAAATTATATCAATATTATGAGAGTCAACAGTTGAAGAAGGGTTGTTGATAGTATTGTCAACTGAAGAAGAGGTATTAAAAAGTAAATTTTTGACAAGGGGTTTAGGATAGCCATTATTTAACATAATGTCATTTAGTTTCTTTAAATTATTATTAAAAAGGGAAGGGTGTGTAATTCTTTGTATTCTATTTTTTAAACCTGATATAATGTTTAACTTTTGTTTAAAGGGGTGATTTGAGTAAAAATTTATATATCTGCCTGAAGAAGTCGGTTTCTGATACCAATCAAGTATAACATGATTGTTATCAGTCCTTATAAGTTTAGTGTCTAGGAAGGGAACACTTTGGTTAACTTCTGTCTCTATTGTGAATTGAATATGACTATTAAAAGAATTGAAAGTGTTAAGAGTTAAATCAATGTTATCAGCAGGAACAGAACATATTATATCGTCTACATATTTCTTAATAAATGGAAATTGAAAAGGTAAGGAGGGAATAACCGCATCTAATAGAAAATCCATCACAATATTTGCTAAACAGGGACTAAGGGGTGAACCCATTGGACAACCTGACAACTGTGAGAAATAACAATTGTTGAAGACAAAATAATTGTTATTAAAAATGAATTTTATGGTCAATATAAATTGATCTTTGCTAAAATTGCAAAATGGTTCTACTAGTTGCCAATTATTGTCTATAAGTGAGATAACTAATTCAAGAGGGATGTTGGTAAATAAGGATACTACATCCAATGACAACAACACGAAACTTTCAGGTAAGATAAAGTCGTTAAATTCTTGAGAAAATACGAAAGAATCCTTTACATTATAATTAGTTCTATTTTCAAAAGCCGTGGATAAAATTTGTGCAACAAAAATAGATAGCTCATATAAAGGTGAATTAATAGAAGATACAATAGGTCTAATAGGTACCTCTGATTTGTGAATTTTTGGTAATCCATATAACTTAGGAGCTACAGCATTGTTAGAACATAACTTTTTTGTGGTAGCATCGTCGATGTAGCCTTTATATTTAAGGCTTTTTATTAAATCGTTACACTTTTTTTGTGTTGAGAAGGTGGGATCACCTTTCAACTTTTTATACACATTGGAATCATCTAATAGGTCAGTAACTTTGTTGATATAATCTTCTTTATTAAGAAGTACAGTAACTGATCCTTTATCAGCTTTCATGACAACAATATTTGAATTTTCCTTTAAGAACATCTTACATTTATTGAAAGAACCTTGCCACAAAGAAGTCTGAGGGGTTTGGATAAAATTCGTTAGAATATTAGTAATCCTAGCTCTAAGGGTGTTAATCTTCTCTTTAGGGTGATTGTCAAGAATTGATGCAATATCTGCTAAGATTTTACCCAAATGAATATCCTTATTATTCATCTGAATTCCAAATTTAGGTCCTAGTGATAAAAGATTTAAGATATCCTGGGGGATGTCAACATTTGTTAAGTTTTTTATCCATTTACGGTTATCAAAAAACAATTTATCATTAACTGTTTTTTTAGTTATTAGTCTACAAAATTTATTAATATTAATTGTTTTAACTTTAGCAAACTTTTTCTTAAATGCTATCTCTGTACGTCTTGTAAATTCATGAATAATCTGTGGTGGAAGAACATTAATTAAGAATTGTTTTATATCTGTAATAGTTTTCTGAAAAAAGACAATATCAGAATGAGTTATTTGAATTTCAAAATTTAAAATAGAAGTTCCTAATCTATTATTAAAATTATATATTTGTTGTCCAATCTTCCTGTTATGTGTAGTCAAGAGGCCTAGAACATTTTTTGAACCTCCGGATATGTGATTCGGTATGATATTAGATTTACGACAACGTAAAAGGAAAATCCTGCGGTTTAGTTTGGAAGCCAATTTATTAGACATCGATGCCCATTGCTTGAGTTTTTTAGTGGTCTGCAATCCATAAGCTAATGTAATATCTTGAAAAAATCCCATATGTAAATATATAAATTGGTTAGAATAACGACCAAAAACACTTTTAAAAAGAACTTTTTTTTAATCTTGGGAATTGGTCGGGGCTTTAACAAAACACCTTTTGTTATTTTTTTCTAAGCTTTCGAAATAAATTTATTTCATCGTCAGAGGTAATCTACAAGATATATAATAATTGATTAATTTTTAATAATTAATAATTATGTATTAAACTCACAACTAGCTGTGGATGCATTTACAAATTGACATTATAATGTCAATTTGTAAATGCATCCACACCTAGTTGTGAGTTTAATACATAATTATTAATTATTAAAAATTAATCAATTATTATATATCTTGTAGATTACCTCTGACGATGAAATAAATTTATTTCGAAAGCTTAGAAAAAAATAACAAAAGGTGTTTTGTTAAAGCCCCGACCAATTCCCAAGATTAAAAAAAAGTTCTTTTTAAAAGTGTTTTTGGTCGTTATTCTAACCAATTTATATATATATATATATATATATATATATATATATATATATATTTACGGCCACTTATCAAAGTGAGGACATATCATGAACCATAGTTAATGAGGACCACCCTTATAAATGGTCACAGCTTTGCAATTTTTTTTGTCATCACTTGTTTACTTGTTCTAGTTATGTATCTCGCAAATATACACAGATTTCTTTGAATTTAAAAAAGTTTTATTTGCTGTGTATAATAATACCAAGTGAGGCTACACTATACTACTGACGACGTGAGGACCATATAATTAGATACGATTTAATCGCAAAGTGAGCCCCAATATCAAATTATACACAGGTTTTAAGTATAACATGAGGACCGGCGCTGTTGCCATCATTTGCTTTCATTATCATCAGCAAAAAGGCATGCTATTCTATTATTGGAATTTGTTAGTTGGTCGGTCGTCAGTATAAAACTAATTTGATGTGGCGGAGACGGGTATGCTTCCGTAGCCATTTTAACAAACCCGTTTTTGAAAACATCTCGAGAACGGTTGGTTCTACGAAAAAAAATATAACAGACTTTTTTGTAGAAAAATAAATTATCTATCTTTTTTATTAAAACAATTTTTTAATTGCTTGCAAATTAATGTTTTAAGAGTTATTACACAGCAAAGTTTTCACTTTTTAGTTTTGCTAAATAATTCGCAAACGGCTAACATCTCACTGAAACAGGAAAACATTGCAGTGTAATAACTCTTAAAATATTAATTTAACAAAAAAATTGTTTAAATAAAATAGATAGATAATTAATTTTTCTATAAAAAATGTCTGTTCTGTTTTCTTCGTAAGACTATTTCTCCAGACTATTTGGATTATTTACTGGCTCCCTAACTTAACTATTTCCTGTTGGCTGTTCCATTGCCTTCTAGAATGTTTAAACGAATGCTTGACCGCTTAGATCAATTAAATTTAGACGAAAAATTAGATTTAACTATTGATTAAGATTCTGGTGTTTCTCATCATTTTAATGGTAATTGTGCTAGTAATATTAACAGCCTGCTATTAGTGGGACAGATTAGTGAATTGATAGCTAAGTACCACATACTTTACTTTAAAATCTAAATGTATTACTCCTAATAATTAATTATTCTTAATAGTTAGATTAGTTTCACTAATAATTATAGATGTAAATCTGTATAATATGTTAATTATTCTGAAAATGCTAGTAAAATCAGTAAATATTGTCGCCTAATTTAAAATGCTGAGTTTGTTCCATCTCATTTTTAATTAAATTTAAAAATTTGTCTGTAATTTCCTTACGGTACGTGTTAAAAAGAATATATGTATTTATCTTCCTACCTAAACCGATCTTGGCTTGTAGCAAAGAAAAATGGTTATTCTATATTTAGGGTATTTATTAGGCCAAAAAGAATGCATATAAAATCTATATTTCCGTGTAAAAAGATATAAGATTAATATCGCTCTTGGTATTTTTAATATTTAATTCTAGTTATTTTTTAAATGCTTGTAATGAACCGTATGTGAATCTGCCATTTAAATTTAACCAACCAATAATTATTGTGAATGACTTTTCAGCATTAACTGTGCCGTCTATGAACTCAAATCTTACTAATCCTCCAGCTGACATATAGGTATAAATCATTAGGCCTTGAGGAAACTTAACATTAGGTTTCAAGCAGTATTTATGGAATGCTTCTTGTTTAGCTCTGATTACTCTTTTGCGAGAGTAAAACTAGAACAAAACTGCTTAATGTTAAGTTTCCTCAAGACATAATGATTTGAGGCTGTATGTTATCTAGAGGATTAAGAAGATTTTAGTTCATAAACAGCATAGTTAACGCTGACAAGTATCTGCAAAACGACGAGTAGCATGGGCTAAAACTAAGTTGTCCTGGGCAGAAATGCTGGTCTAAGGTCATATTCATCAACTAGTTAAAGTCTGGTGTATCCGTTAGTTACTCTCGCAAAAGATTGATCAGAGCTAAACACGAAGCATTCCATAAAGACTGCTTGAAACGTACCGTTAATTCTCCTTTTAAGGCGTAATGATTAGTACCAAGAACTTATAAATAAAGGAAATTAGGATATCAAAAAAGGCGAAACACCTTGTGCATATTGGGTTAGATTCAAAAATTCAGTAGTGCAGGTACTCTTCTAAAATTAACTTGCCAATACGAATTTTTCAGCCGACTGCTATCAAGAATATCGATAATATCGCCTGATGGATTTTGCCGAAGAGATGCTAAGATAAAGGATGACTATACCACGATCGCGTCCGGTTCTCAACGAATTTTTCTTAGCTACTTCATGGCAATAGGGGATCATAAAAAGTTACGCCAGAAAGTTCCTTGAGCAAATTTACTGGTGCAAATTGCTGATCCGTGTATGACATATCTCCTTTCTTAGATAACACAGAAAGAAGGCGAAGTACGAAAAAAATTCGAACACTTTTGGTAGGGCTTTAAATAAGCTTTATCTTACCTAACCTCCTTTATCTCGATAACCCTAATGGTTTCCGAGAAAAACGACAAAACCGGTAGGGGGCGTGGTTTATCCTCATTATTTCTTCGAGCTCACCACCTACAGGTGTTGACTTTTAAGGAGTTGTTTAATAACCCACAAGGAAACCGTATGCAAAAATCCATGGACTTACCTCAACTTTCCGCTATTTTTTCTAAATTGATTAGACTAATTATAGCAGTCCAACATAAAGCTTTGTATGCAACTCGTACCTTAATCTATCTATCTGAGAAATCGCCAACATAAAGTTTGACAAAGTGGTAGTATCGATTGGCTTTATGGTAAGGTCATTTCAACCGAGGATATTTTATTTAACTACAATAGAATTGGTATAGGCACAAGTGAAACATGTAGTTGCTAATAATACAACATATACATACACTTGCTGATCTAAAAGAGCTTCTATCAAGGAATTTCTACCGTCACAAATATCATAAATTTAGGATCGAAAAGTTCCAGCAAAGAATTAACAAACGCATCTGACATACGGATGTTGATACGAGGGATGCTCTGTTAATAGTTAGTAGCAGGCCATGGAAGCTCAATTGGCTAGAAACAATTGCAACAATTGAATGTCGCATTAGTTGGCATTCGTTACCCACAATTGTCAAACGTTTCGATTTCTTGTGAAACGTAGTTAATTTTGTAAGGTAAGTAGTTGTGCATTTTTAATTCAGTTAAGATGAGCATTCCGCGAACTGCCTTTAGAGCTATGATTTTCTACGACTATAAAAGACAGTTAGGATACCAGCAAAGCCATGAAAATTTGATAGCAGATTTTGGCGTTGCTGCCCCTCCATTATCCGCTGTTAGTCATTGGTTCCGCGAATTTCGACGAGGGCGAGAACGGCTAGAAGACGAAGCAAGACCTGCAGAAGCTGCCTGTTCAGAAAATGTTGATCGTGTGGCAAGCTTGATTCATTCCAATCGAAATATTACTTATAGGGAGATTCAGTAGGAAGTGAAGATTGAATCCTCGGCGGTGAATACCATTTGGCATAAACATCTTGAAGTAAGAAAGCCAGCAAGCCGTTGGATATCGCATTTGCTCTCAGAAAGTCAAAAACAGGCTCGAATAGACTGGTGTAAATTTATGTTGCAAAAATTTGACGGAGGAGCTTCCAGGCAAGTGGCATACATTGTAACTAGTGACGAATCTTGGGTATACAGTTACGACCCTGAAACTAAACAGCAGTCTAGTGTTTGGGTATTCGAAGATGAAGACTTGCCCACAAAAGTAATTCGTGGCAGAAGCTTCAAGAAGAAAATGATTGCTGTTTTTTCCGCCGATGTGGTCCTGTTGCTGTTATTCCACTTAAAGATCGCAGAACTGTTAATTCTGAATGGTACTGCGAAGTGGCTTTACCACAGATGTTTGCAAAATTACAGGCAGGTCGACAAAGGACCGGTTTGCGTAACATCTTAGTCCATCATGACAACGCATCCTCCCACACTGCTGCCAGAACATTGGATTTTTTGAAAGATACGGAAGTTCAATTGGTAACTCATCCGCCGTATAGCCCAGATCTAGCGCCGTGCGACTTTTTTTTGTTTCCAACTGTTAAATAAATGATGCGAAGTAAAAGATTTTCCAACGCAGATGCAGCAGTTACAGAATTTCAAAGAATTTTTGAGGACCTTTCAGAAAATGAATCTTCCGAATGTTTTAAAAAGTGGTTTCAAATAATGCACAAGTGTATTAGTCCGAATGGAGATTATTTTGAAAAACAATAAAGATTGTTTGTTAAAAAATGCAACGGTCTTTTTGCTAATAACAATTTTCAGCGCAACCCTCGCATTGTACCAATATAAAATACTTTTTAATGTTTTTAATGATAGTGTTGCATTATGTCATCAGTCATATTTATAAATTGTTCACAACATAATAATAAAATAATAAATAAGTACCTACTAAATAAACTATATTTAAAAATATATATGTATAAATATATATAAAATTTTGTATTTCTTAATTTTCTCATTGAATTCATAATCAGCAACCCCAAAAACCCTTCAACATGAATTTCGCTCAAGTTGATGTAAAACTTCCCGAGTTATTAAATTGGGAGTGTAAAATGGGGGTTTCAACCCCCCGAGGGGGCGTGTCCCCATTTTAAACAGATTACATTTTATATTGGTCCAGTACTGAAGGCATTACAAAAGATTTCAAGTCGCTATCTTTAGATAGTAAAAACTAAGAACGTAATGCAAAAATTTACTCTACTACTAGGGCAGAGAGAAAGGATTACATAATAAGGTAACCAAAATGGTGTATTACTTTGCAAAATCACATATTAAACACTTTTTGACTCTTTGAGCTTTTCGCTAAAATCAATAGAAACGGCGTAAATCGCATTCTCAATCTCAAATGCCGTTATTTTAGGACCGCCATTTTGGTGTCCGCCACTTTGAATTTTTCAGTTTTCTCATTGGATTCATAATCAGCGACTCCAAGAACCCTCCCAACATAAATTTCACTCAATTTGGTACATATAACATTTTATATTGGTCCAGTACTGAAGGCATTACAAAAGATTTCAAGTTTCTATCTTTAGATAGTAAAAAATAAGAACTTAATGCAAAAATTGACTCTACTACTAGGGCAGAGAGAAAGGATTACATAATAAGGTAACCAAAATGGTGTATTACTTTGCAAAATCACATTTTAAACACTTTTTGACTCTTTGAGCTTTTCTCTAAAATTAATAGAAACGGCGTAAATCGCATTCTCAATCTCAAATGCCGTTATTTTAGGACCGCCATTTTGGTGTCCGCCACTTTGAATTTTTCAATTTTCTCATTGGATTCATAATCAGCGACTCCAAGAACCCTCCCAATATAAATTTCACTCAATTTGGTTGCGTTATTAAATTAGGGGTACAAAATGGGGATTTCAACCCCCCGAGGGGGCGTGCCCCCATTTTAAACATATAACATTTTATATTGGTCCAATACTGAAAGCATTACAAAAGATTTCAAGTCTATAAGACTATAAAGTTGGGAACGACCTCATCATCCATCATCACATAGTGAATAATAAATATAATTGATATTCTAAATCTGTTCTAATAAATTATTCTTATTGTTAGTTTTATTAAATATTAATTTAAAAAGAGACGTTTTGATTGTAATATTTGGTACTTATAGTTATCAATTTTTATAAGCCTGCCTTGAGAAGTAAGAGTTAAATTCATTGCGAGCTTTTATAATACAATGAAAGTTGAGAACATTTAGTAGTTGTGTAGGAAAGCCCTCATCTGATCGTCACCCGGTGATCAGTTTGAGGTTACAACTTATAACAGAATTCCACTTAATATACTATTTTGGGTTACCTACCGTTATTTATTTGTTCATAATGATTACTATTTCCATTTAAAGATTAAATCTGAAATGAAATTTTTTTTCAATGAATTTAATAAATGACTTATTTAATTATTGGGTGTATTAAATGCAGAAAAATAGTCTGCAGAGTATGTTGCGTCTAACTTTTCTTTCTAAAAGCAATAATACAAACAAACTTGCCAGCCTCGGTGTGGTCATAACCACAACGGACTCCGTGACCATAACGGCCAACAGCCACAACGGCCAATTTGACCATATCGCCCAACTCGAAACTTGACCATAACGGCCACCATGACCACAACGGCCAACTAGAAACTCCACCCCATCCGCCATTTTGACCACAACGGCCACCGACGCTTATGTATTGGCGTCGCTGGTGACGATGACCACAACGGCCAAAATGACCACAACGGCCAACTAGAGTGAGTGACCACAACGGCCAAAATGACCACAACGGCCAACTATGGAGCGTGACCACAACAGCCAAAATGACCATAACGGCCAACTGTGGCGAGTGACCACAACGGCCAAAATGACCACAACGGCCAACTAGGGTGAGTGATCACAACGGCCAAAATGACCACAACGGCCAACTATGGAGCGTGACCACAACAGCCAAAATGACCATAACGGCCCACTGTGGCGAGTGACCACAACGGCCAACTGTTTTTCATACTGTTACTTTGGTTTAGTTAAAGCTCATTTCTCTCTTTTAACTTAGCCTGTATTTCAATAAGGTACGTCCAGAATTTAACAGCGAGGTCTGATGTCAAAGTAGCGCCGATTTAACGTGACTTACCTATATTGAAAAATGCTTTTTCTATATATGTTACAACTGCAGCCCTATGCAGTTGACGACATTTTTCTTTCTTATTTTCTCGGCAAGTATCCCAGGCAGATTAAATTCTGAAAATTTGATACAGGTACACTATAACTATTTACAGAATCATGATACTTTAGTTCACAGGGTAGTTTATCTTTAACGACAAAAGAAGTTTTTTTTCTATTACTTGTTTACCTACAGCAATCTTTTCATTTTGGGGACGTTTAAAAAAGTACGAAATAGAACTATAAAACAACACGTTTGACGTTTTATTTATAGATTTCCATTGCATTGAATTTGAAGTACGTAATTAGCTGTTTTTATCAGTTTTAAAATTTAAACTAAATGTAAATCTTCTCCTAAAAAATAAACACGATATCTACGAATCTGCCCAGTACTTAATAAAATCAATCTAGGGAGCAGCATGGGACGTAACCCCAGAAACAAACCGCAATAATCCAAATCAGTATTGCTCCATACGTATCCGAGAAAAAATACAAGAAAACGAGCTCTTAGAAAGTAATGACAGATTACTTACTCGCGTACCGGGCGATAAAACGTAGTTTAATAGGGCCGTCAAAGAGTTTAAGAAATTATTAGATGAGCAGAGAAATCAAGATTTCCAGAACTATTTCCACTGCCTAACATCAACTAAAGCAACTGGCTGCATTATAGAACGTCATAAATATCGTGTTTACGCCTCTCTTACTATTGAAGAAGAAAAATTCATACGGGACTTCCTTCAAGCGCGAAGTAAGGTCATCGAAACTGAAATAAATTCGAAGAAGTCCCCAGGTTTCGACGTAATAACTGGAAAACTCCTAAAGGAACTTTCATATGAGGGATTTCGCATGATAACTGTAATCTATAAAGGGATATTAAGGACGGGATAGTTCTCTGGCCAATGGAAGGTGGCCCAAATAGCAATGGTCCCAAAACCGGAGAAACCGCCATCAGATGTGCCCTCATACAGACCTATTAGTCGTTACCCGTCAATGGTTTGTAAAAAATTGGGAATCGCAAAAAGCGAATGTCATCGCTAATTGGCGAAAATCAGCGAAAGCCCAACTAACAGTTTGGATTTCGTCGACAATACGCTACAATCGAACAAGTACTTGCATCAAAAATCAGGTTTGACCTGGAGACCAAAACATTCTGTTCAGCGGTATTCATAGACACAAGCCAAGCATTTGACAGGGCGTGGTATGTATCAATTATTTTTTGACCATGTAAGACGTCTGTCTAGGTGGAACCTTAGATATTTGACCTAATCTTCTTGAGTAGTGAGTTTCCGTTAAGGTGAACTAGAGGGCAAGTAGTTTCTTTAGTAGTATAAGTGGCCTGTGTTGGTTTTTGTATATTTGATTTAATGCGTCGTGTTCCATCATCTTTCAAAAAGGCTTAGGTGGTTTGTAACTTTCTGAAAACTATATCTGCATTAGTATGGGAAGCCAGTATTGCCATGTAGTCCAAGAAGGTTGCTATTGTTGTGTTTCTAGTTGAAGATTAGGTATAATGTCGGACCAGTCGCGCGACACCAGATGTTGTGGATAGAAGGGCTGAAGTGGAGTCTGAATATTTCACGAAAAAGTATCTTTTAGTGAGGTATGACGTGAGGATTTGAAAGAAGGTATACGGTAAATGTCACTTGAGGTTGTAGAGTAGATCTACATACGAGGGAAGATCAATATTTACGGTCCCTGATATAGAAAGAGAAAGAATTTTTAAAACATTATTTATTTATTTCTCAACATAATCTCCCTGGACTTCAATGCACTTGGTCCACCTATGTTCCAATGCTTCAATGCCTTTCAGGAAGAAGTTTTCCGGTTGCTCCTCAAACCAGCCATTTACTGCGGTCATAACTTCATTATCGTCTCCATATTCTTTTCCACGCAGGTTTTCCTTTAATTTTGGAAATAGATGGTAATCACTGGGAGCCAGGTCTGGTGAATATGGAGGGTGTTCTAGGATTTCAAAGCCAGCGTTCTGTATGGCAGCCATGACAATGCAGCTCTTGTGGACTGGAGCGTTGTCCTGATGGAACAAAATTTTTTGTGCCAACTTTCCTGGTCTTTTTCGGTCGATGCTTTCGCGCAATGTTGGAATTAACCCTGCATAATAAGAACCCGTTATTGTGTGTCCACGCTGCAAATAATCGATCATCAAAATTCCTTCTGCATCCCAGAACACTGTGGCCATAATCTTTCCAGCCGCCCGTTGAACTCGAAATTTGCGTGGAGGTGGAGAACCTCTGTGATGCCACTCCATACTTTGTCTTTTCGTCTCAGGATCAAAATGGTGCACCCATGTTTCATCCACAGTCACAAAGCGAGTGAGAAATTGCTTCCGATTGGCCTTCAGGTACTCCAAATTGGCTTCCGAATGCAGCACTCTAGAGCGTTTCTGATCGACGGTCAGCATCTTTGGAACCCAACGCGCCGAAATTTTTCTGAGATCAAGAACATTTCTTAAAATATTTTCAACTGACCCATAAGAGATGTTCGTTATTTCCGCGATATGGCGAATAGTCAGTCTTCTATCTGCCATTACCATATCATGGATCAAATTGATGTTTTTGACTGGACGTCCCGCACCTTTCGCATGTTCGCAAGTTGTTCTGCCTAATCTAAACTCACGAGACATATTTTTCACCACTTGGTAAGAAGGGGCAGAGTCCCCTAAAACGTCTGTCATATCCTTGTGAATTTCAGTAGGTGTTAATCCTTTTTTTTGCAAATACTTTATCAGCGCTCTGAATTCACTTTTTTCCATTTTTAAAAATTGTCTGTTATCGACCAGCTTAATTATTAATAACTTTCAAAGAACAACACGCACCTACGCAAAACTTGACACAACAAATAATTAGTAATGACAGTTCTCATAGAAAAATGAGTGACGATATCATGCAAAGCCTACTATGTCAGGGACCGTAAATACTGATCTACCCTCGTACATACCACGCCCTGTCAAATGCTTGGCTTGTGTCTATGAATACCGCTGAACAGAATGTTTTGGTCTCCAGGTCAAACCTGATTTTTGATGCAAGTATATGTACTTGTTCGATTGTAGCGTATTGTCGACGAAATCCAAACTGTTAGTTGGGCTTTCGCTGATTTTCGTCAATTAGCGGCGACATTCGCATGGCGAACAATTTTTTACAAACCATTGACGGGTAACGACTAATAGGTCTGTATGAGGCCACATCTGATGGCGGTTTCTCCAGTTTTGGGACCATTGCTATTTGGGGCACCATCCATTGGCCAGAGAAGTATCCCGTCCTTAATATTCCTTTATAGATTACAGTTATCTTGCGAAATCTTCAAATTCAATGCAATGGAAATATATAAATAAAACATCAAACGTGTTGTTTTATAGTTCTATTTCGTACTTTTTTAAACGTCCCCAAAATGAAAAGATTGCTGTAGGTAAACAAGTAATAGAAAAAAAACTTCTTTTGACGTTAAAGATAAACTACCCTGTGAACTAAAGTATCATGATTCTGTAAATAGTTATAGTGTACCTGTATCAAATTTTCAGAATTTAATCTGCCTGGGATACTTGCCGAGAAACTAAGAAAGAAAAATGTCGTCAACTGCATAGGGCAGCAGTTGTATATAGAGAAAGCATTTTTCAATATATCGTTCAGTAACCTGAAATGGGGTATGAGGTATCAGTTGCATGAAATGGGGTAGTAGACTTTTTTTATATTGTATGTGATAGTACCAAGATGCCAAATCCAATTTTTCGACCTCCGCGACCTTCCGGATCACCGCCAAAAAGAGGTAAAACCGCCGAAATTTTGCACTTTTTTTAGGTTTGGCCAATTTTGACCATGAAGGAGCACTTTTTCAAAGAAGACAATTCTATTCATTTCAAAAGTACATTAAGTTTGTTACAATCTAAGACCAAAATGATTACTATAGGGCTAATAGTTTCCGAGATATAGCTCCTCAGAGTTCATCGAAAAAGCGGTAAGACCCCCGAAAATATGCTTTTTTTTTTGATTTGGCCAATTTTGACTATGAAGGAACACTTTTCCAAAAAAGATAATTATATTCATTTTGAAAGCACATTAAATTTGCTACAATTTAACACCAAAATGGTTACTTAAGGTCTAATAGTTTCCGAAATATCGCTCCTCAGAATTAGTCTAAATTTACACCCATGCTATTTTTCAAGTATTAACCTATAGAACTGAGTTCAAAGGTTCAAAATAAGAATAGAATAGAATTGAATAGAATAGAAAACCTTTAGTCTTATTCAAACAAATTCATTTTTTACATTGGAATCTTAAAAATAATCCCTCGTAAATGGTTCATGTTGTCAAGTGGGTATTACCAGAAATATGAAAAGGCGACAGGGAAAACGCGTTTCAATTTTGTCTAAACCCCTTGGAAGGTCCAGGTACAAGATACTCTTCAACCTCTGTGTCCATGTTCTTTTGTTCTTCTTCAGCCTGGTCAATTCATTTTAAGAGTACATTAAATTTGCTACAATTTAAGACCAAAATGGTTACTAATGGTCTAATAGTTTTCGAGATATCGCACCCCAAAGTTGGTCAAAACTTCAACCCATGCTATTTTTCAAGTATTAACTTATAGAATTGGCATCAAACCTTTAATAATACCTCTCAAATAGTTCAATAATGTATAAATTTAGTATATGAAACATTCGGTTCGGGTTACATTAACATGCAAACGCATTTTGCGACTGGTTGCTGCATCACCCTCCATTCCCTAATACGAATGTCGTCATGTCTATAAGCAGTGGACTTGTTGGAGTGGAAGAGGTCAACTGTCACATGGCTAGAGATATGGGTAAGGAAGCGATGTTGAAGGTTGTAGGGGAAAACTACGAAAATTTCAAATTCAAAAGGAAGAATAAAGTGGTATCACTTTCTTCTGTGAATACTGTGACTGTTGGCAAGAGACAGGTGACGGTTGACCCCCTAACACTGTGTCACAGCCGGATGAAGAACTGAAGAACTTCACACACGAGCTTTCACCATATCCTCTGTCCCTACTAACACAGTAACATCTACTTTCAGAAGTGCGGAAGAGGTAAAATACCAGATTTCCTCTATTCAACCACCTCGATATCTTCTTACCGTCACCTCAAGCCCTTCACCCATGCCTTTAGTGGATGTGATTCTACGTCATGCTTCTTTGGTCAGGGATAAAACAAGTTGTTATCAATTGTTAACAATGGGGGTGGGTTCTTACAGCTCACGGCCTTTATGATATCGAGGGATGCGGCCCCTTCCCACCTCATGCAAATGATCTCCTGCAACTGCAAGAAAGGATGTGACAATGCATGCTGTTGCAGAAAAGCAGGCTTGAAGTGCTCTATTGTATGTAGCCAATGTAGTGAACAGTCCTGCGAGAATCGGCCAGATATCATCGTTGACATGGATACTGCCAAGCTTGATGACCTACTACATGACGATGAGCTAGATGGACTGCTTGTATATCCTAACAGCCCTCCAGATAAGGAAATTGACCAGGCTGAAGAAGTACAGGAGAACATGGACACAGAGGCTGAAGAGTATCTTGAACCTGGACCTTCCAAGAGGTTTAAACCAAATTGAAAGGCGTTTTCCCTGTCGCCTTTTCATATTTCTGGTAATACCCACTCGACAACATGAGCCATTTACGAGGGATTATTTTTAAGATTCCATTGTAAAAAATGATTTTGTTTGAATAAGACTAAAGATTTTCTATTCTATTCAATTTTATTCTATTCTTATTTTGAACCTTTGAACTCAATTCTATAGGTTAATACTTGAAAAATAGCATGGGTGTAAATTTCAACCAATTCTGAGGAGCGATATTTCGGAAACTATTAGACCTTAAGGAACCATTTTAGTCTTAAATTGTAGCAAATTTAATGTGCTTTCAAAATGAATAGAATTGTCTTTTTCGGAAAAGTGTTCCTTCATGGTCAAAATTGGCCAAATCTAAAAAAAGTGCTTTTTTTTCTTCGGTTTTACCTCTTTTTGGCGGTGATCCGGAAGGTCGCGGAGGTCGAAAAATTGGATTTGGCATCTCGGTACTATCACATACAATATAAAAAAAGAAATCTACTACCCCATTTCATGCAAGGTAAAATGTACTAGGTTACTGGGCTAATAGGTAAGTCACGTTAAATCGGCGCTACTTTGACATCAGACCTCGCTGTTAAATTCTGGACGTACCTTATTGAAATACAGGCTAAGTTAAAAGAGAGAAATGAGCTTTAACAAAACCAAAATAACAGTATGAAAAAAGTTGGCCGTTGTGGTCGCTCGCCATAGTTGGCCGTTATGGTCATTTTGGCTGTTGTGGTCACACTCCATAGTTGGCCGTTGTGGTCACTCACCCTAGTTGGCCGTTGTGGTCACTCGCCACAGTTGGCCGTTATGGTCATTTTGGCTGTTGTGGTCACGCTCCATAGTTGGCCGTTGTGGTCACTCACTCTAGTTGGCCGTTGTGGTCATCGTCACCAGCGACGCCAATACATAAGCGTCGGTGGACGTTGTGGTCAAAACGGCGAATAGGGTGGAGTTTCTAGTTGGCCGTTGTGGTCATGGTGGCCGTTATGGTTAAGTTTCGAGTTGGGCGATATGGTCAAATTGGCCGTTGTGGCTGTTGGCCGTTATGGTCACGGAGACCGTTGTGGTTATGACCACAACGGCCAAAATAGCGATTGGCCGTTGTGGCCAGGCCCCGCAGATTCGATCCCCGGCTGAGCTGGTAATGTTTAATAGCGGAGAAAAATTAAAAACATGCCTTCTTCTCGGATAGGAAGTAAAACTGTAGGTCCCGTGTCAATGCGATGTTTGGCACGTTAAAAATCCCTACTTGGGGTGGAATTCCCTGAGGGAGTAAAGTGTTTCCTTGACAACAACAACAAGTAAACAACAAAAAAAAGTAATCGCGGTACATGTTAGGATTTATTATCCTGAAACTATGTGATTTTGGCAATTGTCCGAATGACATGTAACGAAATTTTGAATTTTTGCGATTAAGTCCTTTAGACGTGCAAAAAATAGCGTATATACCACTGGACTAAAAGTGTTTTTTAAGTGTTAATTAATAATTTAAAAAATGCATTTTAGTCCCTGAATATATAATATACATTATGTCCGCTCGGGTGATTATGACATGATTATGACCTATTTTGCGGACTGTTTCTAGAGCGTAAATCGCTAAATTAGAGCACCCCCTTTTACTACTCTTGTTTACGACGTCTCCATAGTAATAAGAATAATTATTTATTTATTTAAATCCAAACAGGCAAATCTGCCTAATTACATGAATTCAGTACAATGTGTTAGGATACATATATACAGATCAATTCAATACATTATTATTATATAATATGTTATAGACACACCAAGGGCTCAACCAGATTAAGATGATTCATTCATTCATTTTATAATAGTCGATCACACTGCATCTAAATTTAACATATGTAATATGAAAAATGTCAATTCTTAAATGCAAATGTACATAATTAAGTAATTTTAACATTTTAATCAACGGTTTACTATGGGTTATTACTTTAAAAGGTATATGAAATAAGCTAGTTGTTCTGACACTTCTTCTGGGTACTTTCAAAGGACACATTGCTAAAAGTTCGTTACAGTCGATGGCATTATTGACAATCTTAAATCCAAAGGACAGCATAGAACACTCGCGTCTGTCATGTAGTGACGGTAAATTGAAATTATTCCGTAAGTCCACTGTTCTTATTGTTCTGTAGTCAGGGTAATAACCAAACTTTTTAAAGTATAGGAAGCGTAGGAATCTATTTTTAATTTTTTTTTTATTATTATAGACCAATTATAGACCATAGCACCTACCTACTTGAAGTTTAGGACTTTTTAAATTATTTTTATTTTAAATTAAACTTAATTTAATCTTAGACCGCACATTTAAAGTACGCATTTCGGGCTTAATTAGTGTTTTAGAGCTCTTTATCGTCTTAGCGCCTTCGGTTTTCGCTTCAGGCGCTAACTGACTGCACGGGCTGTAAGACACTCAATTAAGCCCTTAATATACTATTAAAGACTAGAAAAAGCCTAATCTTGATTAGGCGAAATGTCATTCGAAAAAAAAATTATTTTATTCTTAATTAATACAAAAAAATAAAAAGGCTGCAAGTCCTCGAAGATTTATTAATCTCTTTTACAATGTATTTTAGTTTTATTGCCTAATTACAAATAATCAGACGTCGATGAAATTAAATCTAAAAATTTCCCTATCGAAATTTTGTAACAGCACAATAATACAACTTTTCTAAACCGATTTCCGCTCGTAAGAAATAAAATCGGCTATTTAGGGTATTTCCGTTCTCTTCTGTAATAGAATTAAAATCAATATTGTATAACTTTCATTTCCATCGTTGCCACTTGTTCGGATCTCACTTTGCGCATCATTCATACAAGCTTCACACAAGAAATTATACGTCTGAAAAATATACATCTGGCGCAGCGACTCCAGGCGTCAACTCCTTGAACTAATCTGTATAATTCTAGCCGTTTTGGCAACATCTGAGGTCCAGCCCATTTTTTCAGTATCGCCAACTTATACCTTCGAAAAGCTCTACACGAAATATTATCGAATTTCAAAGTGAGGTCCGTATATTTGTCCTCACTTTGTTTGTGGACCTCACTTGAAACGTGAACTTTGTTCATACGGACCTCACTTTATACACTGGCTGGCCGTAAATATATATATATATATATATATATATATATATATATATATATATATATATATATATATATATATATATATATATATATATATATATATATATATATATATATATATATATATATATATATATATATATATATATATATATATATATATATATATATATATATATATATATATATATATATATATATATATATATATATATATATATATATATATATATATATTTACATCAGTCTAACAAATGGACGTCCTTTCATATCTAAGTAATTGGACGTCCACCACAACTAATAACGTTAGAGAAGATTTAGTTCGTGTATATCCACTATCTCACATAGTAGTGTTACGTGTGCGAGTTAGATTTTGAATAAAATCAAAAACAAAGAAGTTAATATACACCGCCATTCGACGTCCGCACATAATACAGTCTTACAACGTCCACTGTATATCCATATAAGTATTTCCAACTAAAGGACGTCCCAGAAATATACACTAATGTGGAATTCGGTATTTCGACGTCCTGCAACGTTGTCGCTATAAAAGAAACATCTGGCTCTTTCTTACTCTGTTGTACTGTATGTTGTCTTATTCTTTTTCGCTGATATTGAATTTAAGGCGAAACGAATCGTTAGACATATTTATGACGCTTTAAAAATCTGGTGTTCGTAATATTGTTATGGAAGTAGGGAAGAATCGTTAGAATTCCTTTCTTATCTTATTATATTTCAAGTTAACCCTGAGAAAGTTTGATTCTTAATAATTCATTTATTTCATTTGTAAAAAATCATTGTAAAATAAAAGTGTAAACTTTTTGATTGATACATTATTAAGAAAGAAATATTAACTTACCTGAAATTTAAATCACTTAGAGAACTTAAAAACATTTTTACTTTAGCATTTTAAAAACAATACACAAGAATACAAGAACACAATGTATTTTTTTTAAATTATAATATTGCACGCCTGTATTATTAACTACATGTATAAGAACTACTTATTAAATATAAGTAGATACATGTATCAATCTGAAGTATTGATATCCAATTAAATTAAATAGAATATGTTGCAGCCAAAATCACTCATTCAACAAAATAATTTTGTTATTTCTCTTAGGCCAATTTCAAACAAAATTTTTTTTCGCTATTCCTAATATGTATATTTAATCTCTTGCGGTAGGTAATTATAAAAGTATAGGAGTGAGATAAGTATAAGTTCTTTGTCCTCCGGATGTTTATTTTGATATGTATATAAGACTACTATTAAAAAATATATCTGACGAGAATGTAGTATTGTGTAGAATACATTTCAATCATCATTTTCTGTTTGACAAATAGCTTTTTAATAAGTTGAGTGCAACTCCTCTAAAACCTATATCTTCCAGAGACTGTAACAACTGCAAGTTGCATAATGAAGGTTTGCTAAATTCTAGTGATTTATTAATTTGGAAACTTAGATATGCTATAGCATCTTGTTATGCTACTAAATATTTTCCTTAAATCCAAACTATCTATGTGATATAATTTTAAAATTCATTAAATAATTATTTATTCTTTCATTCAGTATCTTCTCAAAAATTTTTGTAAAATTTGTTATTACCGAGATAGGCCTATAGTTTGTTGTAGCAGCTCGATCCCCTTTTTAAATATCAGTTTAACCACTGCAAACTTGAATATCTCTAGAACAAAACCGGTTTCTAATATTTTGTTAATTATTATAGCAATTCGTTTCACTATGTCCTCGGTAACGGTTTTTAAGATCGCTGCTGTAATATTATCAATACCTGGAGAAACATTATTTTTTTAATGAAGTGATAATATTTGCAACTTTATTCTTATTACTGGGTGAAAGATAAATGGAGGATGGTAATGAAGATCTGAAGATTCAACCTTAAATTATATTAGTAATTGTTTTGAGAAACAACCATTATATAATTAAGTTAGATTGTTTGGCATTCATTTGTATATGCAATACTTAAATTAAACCTTCCATACCACCAAAATGAGACTCAAGAATGATTATGTATTGTACAAATTAAACAACATACTGTACATTATCTTATAACATACGATGAAATAAGGAATTAGTAGTAATAATAATGTTAATAATATTTATATTAACTGACGTACAATTTGTAAAAAAAGAAACAGTGCACATAGTGGGTGTATTGATGTATATATTTAATAAGTACTATATATTTCAAATCTTGTACTAGTAATATATTTTGTTGAAAACAAGTTACAAAAAAGGGAAAATACAAACAGATGTGCCATAAAATCTTCTATGTAGTTTTAGTTTAACTGAGCACATTGATAAGTGACAGAAAACATAATTTATGAAAATACAGCCTAAAGAAACCAAGAAATTTTTAAAAGCATACGGAACCAGCAATTTCTTTAAATGACAAAAATCTTTCAGCTGGTCAAGGAAGAATAAAAGGGGACCCGAGCAGTCGGATTTCGTCATGGTATGTTAAAAAAAGAATTGTAAAAAGGAAGGGTCAGAGATGCTGTAAAAGTCTAGCAAATATAGGTACATGAATTATTATCTTCAAAACTTTATAAATTTAGTTTCGTGACTTTTGTTAATATCGAGGGTCTATCCCTTTTATCTATCTTAAGATAATTCTACTTAGGTATAATCACAATGAATACTCTAAATTCAATAAGTAATTCAACGTTAAAGCAATTAGAATTAATAACATTTAAATTAATATAGGGATAATTTATGTTGCAACAAACAAGAATTTTTACAGCTACATCTTATAAAAAAAAGTATAAATTTTAAAAATTTATTAAACATTCAAAACACAACATAGATAAGAATGGATTCAAATGAAAATATGTGCCTACTTGAACTCTCGTTTATAGCTGGTCATAACTGGTCAAAATGTTGTCACCGTTGTGCAATGTGCAAAACTGAGTTCTTAACTTCTATAGGCGAGGTCATACCTTAACTAGAATCGTATATTAAAGCGCTCAATCCTTTATAGTTCTAAATAAAAAAGAACAAATTTTAACAGCTTTGATTTTTTTTCACCCCTCTTTAGGGTTTTATAAGATTTCTCCAGCTCAACTATACATATATAAAGGGTTTTACAACTTTAGACTTCATTTGTTCTTTGAGTGTATGAAGCGTGCACTTGAACTAACATATTTATTTTGGACATTTGAGATTTTATTAATTGTTGTTGATTCTTATAATTACTATTATTGGTTTGAGTGATTTTGAAAAATGGAAGTATTTTCCAGAAAAGGGAAAAATAAATTTCAACAATAACGGTTACTGTTATGTTTTCGATAGAATTAGTGCATGCGAAACAAAAAAACTTTGGCGATGTGAGCAAAAGAACAATGGCTGCAAAAGTCGTATTCATACATCGGGTGGTATCATAGTCAAGGAAATCCATAATCATGCCCACGACAGTAATGCGACAAAAGTGGAAGCTGACATAGTTTGTAAGAAAATGAAAATCCGTGATGGTGAAACTATGGAGCAAACGTCTCAAATTATTAATGCATGCCTTAATGGGTCAAACTTATCACAGGCTGCCCAAGCAGCTTTACCCAAAAATCCGTCTTTGAAAAAAATGATTAGAAGGAAACGAAATGAAACAAATGCTGCACCCCCAGCTCAGTTACGAATAGAAGATTTAATAATTCCCGAAGAAATCAGAACCTATGTAGCAAATGGAATGGCGGAGAACTTTTTAATAGCAGATAGCGGACCAGAAGCGGACAGAATTTTTAATATTTGGTCGAGAAAGAAACGTTCATGAGGCTAGTATTTTTAAATTTTCTTTAAATTATTTTTTTTAATTTGATATTAATTCGAGTCAATTGATTAAATAAATTGTCCAATTTCCATTTAAGTATTATGGAAATATAATAAAACAAATAAACCAGATTAATTAACCAAATCTATATTTTAAAACCAACCAATAACTAACCTATATTACAAAAGTAATAATTCTGTAGTCGCAATAAAACTAAAAGCATCTACATGGAAGGTTCTAAATATCTTAAATTGAATTTGGACTAATTTAACATAAGCCATTACATTTACATTATTTTCTTGTTTTTCAGATTTTACTGAAATCACAGCATTGGTTCGTTGACGGAACGTTCTCTATGGCACCACAATTCTTTTACCAAATATACGTGATAATGGCCGAAAAGTTCGGCGGTGTTCATCCTGTGGCTTACGCTCTCTTGCCAAATAAGCAAGCTGACACCTACACAAGAATGATTGGTTTGCTTAAGAACATTGAACCTAATTTAAATCCAAGAAAAATCTCTTGTGATTTTTAATTAGCCGTTATCAACGCCTTTAAGGGTGCCTTTCCAAATGCTGACATCTTGGGATGCTTGTTTCACCTCACAAAAAACATGAGAAAACATTTGGGCGAACTTCACTTAATGGGGCGGTACAATAATGATGCTGATTTTGCATTACAAGCGCGTATGGTAACCTCGTTAGCGTTTGTACCTATAGAAGACTTAGATAACGCAATTGATGAATTATCTAATGCGTTGCCTCCAGAACTGGAACCGTAGCTGCAGTTGTTTGAAGATTCGTATGTAGGACGTCCTAATCGTCGTGGAAATGGAAGACGACCTGCGATTTTTGGTCCAAAGCTGTGGTCAGTTTATAATCGTGTATTAACTAATACAGACAGAACGAACAATCATGCCGAAGGGGCACATAGGCGCTTACAGACGGAACTTTCTATGAACCATCCTACAATTTGGAAACTGATAATAAGCTTAAAGAAAATTCAACGGGGCAGAGACGTTTTTTATGAACAATTAATTGCTGGCAACGATCCGCCATCGAAGAAAAAAATATATACAAGCCGATACACGAATAAAAGGTCTTGTAGAAGATTACCAAAATAGAAATGTCATCGAATTTCTACACGGAATTTCTCATAATTATGAAATGAACGCATGATTTTACATATTATGTATATATATTTTTTAATTTATAGTAAAATAATTTAGTACAGTGCTGTTTGTATTTTATTCGTATTGACCACCATGTATTTTTTACATGCCAATAATATTTTTAATAATATTTTGAATTTCTTGGTTATTAGGTTCTGAAATAATTTTAAATTAAAATTATTAAATTATTATGAGAGAGATAATATTTTTATATAAAGTTTTTTTTAACTTTAATAATGATTGATTTTAATAATTGTTTTATTAAATAATTTGTATTTACAATATAGTGCAGTCTCCTTAGATTATGACTTCGGACAAATTCCCCGCAAAGTAAACTCAACGGGATTTTCTTCTTAAACAAATCCGAAAAAAGTAAAGTTTTTATATGTTAATAGTGAGCCTTTTTTTATTTACCAAAGTAACTGCGAAATTAATGTTTCTTGCAGATCAATTTTTAATTTAACATCTGTTTGAAAAATTAATGCCACCAATCTAATAATCTAAATAGTAGGAAATTTCAAGAAAAGCACAATTAAAGAATTGAGCTAGAGCGGCACGTGTGCTCGGCACAAACACGTTCCTTCTAACTAAAAGATATAAAAAAACAATCTATTTCGATAAAACTAACTAATAAGCTTGTCATTTTTTGCAAAATATAAAGCTTCGAAAGTACGTAATTTTATTAAATCGTTTTTCTTTAATAAGTTCTTCAAATTTGACTTGGAATATTTTAGATTACAATAATCACGAAATACTTTTATAGGTATGTTTTTTGAAACCTAACATGTGTGCTTTAGGATGGTATTGTAATATTTTAGTAAAAATGAACATTAATAGGCTATATATGTCGATAATAGAAAAAAAATTACGATCAAATTGTAAATAAATAAGGGTTTTAAGTAATAAGTCTTCCATTTTGTGCGCGCCATTTGCATTTTGAAAAAATATTATCAAATTCGTTTTCATCGACCCCAAAAACACAAAGATAAGCGTCTTCAGCGATTGATTTTGATAACTTCTCCAAATATTGATTTTTTACATAAAATTATCAAAAAACACTTTTTCTAAAATTTTTAAAATGCACACCTTTTTAATATATAAACTTTGATTCTAACATACGTTACAAGATAATCCAAAAAGTTTCATTTCAATTTGCTTTTGTTTATCAACATAGTGTTAATTAAACTTCAGACTAAAAAGTAATTAATAGCAATGCAAGAAACAAATAAGCTGTATGGCTTGAAAATCGAAAAGCTATTGACTTCAGGATTTAAGATAATTCTTCGAAAACCCAAAAACAAAAATTAAATCTAAATTTGTAGTTCAGATATTTTCTGTATTTAGATAAAATTTACGTTTCTATTGCAATGTTACTTTCTACCTTTTCGTACTACGTTTAACGGCAAAGTAAATATTTCAAAACATGTGTTAACAGTTAGGTCACCAGTATTCTGTTACCGAGACAAAGAGACGTCAAATGCTCGAATAATGCCAAAGTTATCCTGAAATATACAAAAGCGATGTTGCCAGCAAGAATGTAAGTCTCGTGATGGACACGGACGTCTTATACACGTAGATCCTTCCGTTTACAATATACTTAGCTGTATATATTTGTCGAATTTAGCGCATCTAGCGGAATTCGCTCGAACTACGATATACACAATCTCCGGCATAAATCAGTAATTTGACGTCTAAAACAAATTTTCACCAAACGATAGAGGATGTTTTAGTAATCCCAAAAAAATTCAAAGAACAGGTGATACAATCGGACGTCCGGTATACGGACGTCCAATTACAACGGACGTCCAACTGATGGTAAATGCGTAATGTACGGACGTCCATTTGTTAGAATGATGTAAATATATATATATATATATATATATATATATATATATATATATATATATATATATATATATATATATATATATATATATATATATATATATATATATATATATATATATATATATATATATATATATATATATATATATATATATATATATATATATATATATATATATATATATATATATATATATATATATATATATATATATATATATATATATATATATATATATATATATATATATATATATATATATATATATATATATATATATATACAGGGTGGTCCAGACCACCCGTACACCCCTTTTAAAATGCGGGGGATTAAGAATTTTTAACAAGATGATGGGTGATCTTACTACTGTCGATGTGCTCTTTCGAATGACCCTAGAATGGAACCCCTCTGGTTCCTCCTTGTAGGGGGTAAGGGGGGCAACTTTGAAAATTCAAATGGGAACCCCTAAATTTTATTGCATATTTACATTCTACTCATCAAAATATGAATAATTTATTTGAAACATTTTTTTATCTTGGCAACAGGTGGCGCTGTAATCGCAAAAAACGACTTTTTGCATTTTCCGTCGTCTCTGGCATATTTACAGGTGCAAATAACAGTTTTTCATATTTTTTACTATTTTTTACTAAATAGTGATGAAAAAACTTTGCTAATGTGTACTTTCATGAGAAAATATTTTAAGTTACAATGAAAAACCCAAATTCTCTACCTAAGGTGTTTTTGACAAACGGATTTTTTTCTAACCTTGTACGTGATAACAATATTTTTTTGCCTTAAATGTTGTTTGAATTTGTGCTCCATTCTAACAACATTTTCCAAGATTCTACTGTGGAAGATGGTTTTACTTCAAAACATGTCAAGTCACGGTACATTACAAAAATCTGCCGAGAATTTCACTTTGTAATTCACTATTAAATTTCGGTGGTTATCTTTCTTTTAGCGTATAACAATGAATGATGAAATATGGATATCTCATCCACTCAGGCCATAAAGTAAGAATAATTTAAACGAATAAAATTTTAAATTGTGAAATAAAAATTATTATTTATTTGAACAGTTGATTTTCAACAATTACATACTACTAAAGTTAAAGATTTGTATGTGTGTCCGAGCCCAATTCTCGCGTTCTATAAGGGCTAGAGAGATGGGCTTGGGCTCATTCGACGCGTAATTTGCCGAGGATAATTTTAATTAATAATAAATTTTTTAAATTAGGTTATGTTTTAAAAAATTTTTTAAATTAGGTTATGTTTTAAAAAATCGATAAATGCTGATTCTATCGTACTATTTAGTGCTATTGAGTGCTATTTGGTACTAATATGTGCTCTATCGATAGGGAATCGATTGGAGATTTATGTAGGTCATGTAAATACTGACCTATTTTAAAAAAATCGATAAATGCTATTTCTATCATACTTAAGTGCTTAGGCCCGTAGGGCACATTATCCTAGTTACATACTATTTAAATAGAATTGCGAAGTAAAGAATTGTAGCAAGTTATTTTTTGTTAAAATTAAATATTAAATGAGTATGATTTAAATATTATTTTGCCATATGCAGAGCAGATTACAATTTAGAATGTTTTATCGATCATTTTTATTAATTACATATGCCTAAAATAAATATTCAGATAAAGATTTAAAAGATTAAGCAATGTCTAAATAGTAAGTAGACGTTAAGGTTAAAAAAGATCTAAAAATTTCAGAAAAAAAATTGTTGCGTACAACGCAAGAAAAAAATCAGTTTGTCGAAAACACCTTAGGGAGAGAATTCCTGTTTTTCATCGTAACGTAAATATTTTCCCATGAAAGTACACATTAGCAAAACTTTTTCATCACTATTTAGTAAAAAATATGAAAAACTGTTATTTGCTCCTATAAATATGCCAGAGACGGCGGAAAATGTAAAAAGTCGGTTTTTTTAGAGTCACTGTATCTAGTTACCTAGGACAGCTGGTCGACCAGAGTAACGCAAACCGCCGCCATATTGGAGCAAATGAAGCACGAAATTTTTCATTATTTGTTCTGTATTGAATTTAATCAAATCCACATTTACTTTAAAAGGTTTTTCTTATTCTGAAAGATCAAACCTTTAATATGTCAAACACGTAAAACGTGGTTTTAATTTGTCCATTATTAAAACTCACCCTTTTCTGTCCCAATATGGCTGCGGTTTGCGGTACTCTGATCGACCAGCTGGCCTAGGTGACTAGATGCAGTGACTCTAGGTTTTTTGCGATTACAGCGCCACCTGTTGCCAAGATAAAAAAATGTTTCAAATAAATTATTCATATTCTGATAAGTAGAATCTAAATATGCAATAAAATTTAGGGATTCCCATTTGAATTTTTAAAGTTGCCCCCCTTATCCCCTACAAAGGGGGATCAGGGGGGTTTCTGTTTGGCGTCATTCGATAGAGCACATGGACATTAGCAAGATCACCCATCGTGTTGTTAAAAACTTTTAATCCCCCTCATTTTAAAAGGGGTGTACGGGTGGTCTGGACCACCCTGTATATATATATATATATATATATATATATATATATATATATATATATATATATATATATATTGATGCCTGTTAAGCTGTCACCTCCGTCATACAGAGGAGACGGCCTGACTTCCGGGTATTCCCGTGAATATATTGCTAAAAATTTGTTATATTTGTGATGAGGGGAACCTCTAGAATCCGAATTTCAAGAAAGGGGAAATTATTTCCCTTGTTTTATTTTGTCATATATAGAGTATACAGAAGATACGAACCGACCTCCAAAATGTATATATAAGAAGATACTTATAGTTCGCTGTTACCTCCAGCAGCGCTGCCAAGTGTTCGGAGGTCAGAAGATACCACCGTTATGTGCAGTTATATATACAGAGCGTTGACTCCACATTCCATAGATGCACATTTCATAAAAAGGTTCTCTTGTGGGTCTCCAGATGTTGAAATCGGGTGGTTTAAATTGCTCGCCGAGGGCATTTTAGTGGCCAGATAACAAAAGAAAACAAGCGAGCATTCTCGATTTACTTATTTTTTATTTTTTGAATTATAGTAAATTGTCGTTTTTGTATTTCTTATGAATTGTTATTAAAGATATTAAAAAGCCGTTTCGACATTATTACAGCTTTATGAGTAGCACTGACTAGTTGAATGAGGCTTTTCTAATTATAATCATTGATTTCTGGTTTACTTCATAAAGTTGTATTTTTTAAACGAAAACTTTAGTAATTTGATTAGAAATACTTAGATCGGTGATATATTAGAAAGAAATTTCTTTCTATAATGAATTGAAAATATAACAAAACCAGAAAAAGGGAATTCTTTTGTTATTGTCAATAAAAGTCAATAAGAACGCAACCAGTACCAATATTGCGTATAATTAGTATAGCACATTTTTGAAATTTAGGTGTATTAGACATAAATCAGTTATGTAACGTAGTATTTGTATAAATATGATATTCTATAAAGTTTCTTTTAATCTCGGGAATAACGGTTAAATTGAATATGCTTTTATCCAGATTCCATTTTGATTGAAATAAAGGCAGATACTCTTTTAATTTTTACTAAACTCGATAAGAGTTTAATATAAACAAATTAAATATTGTTTTTTACAACAAATGCTTGTTGTTTCCGAAGTCACGCACGCATCATGTAGGACCATTGAATTTCCCGTGATTTGATTAACAAAAAGAGTTACCAAGTTTATTAACATTAAAACAAATCGAAACACAACAAATTAATCAACATTTTTATAGAATTTTTGCTTAAGACATTTTTTCCGGCATTACTTGATCTAACGAAATACAGAATACGTATGTTACACTGTTATACATGTACCTACCTCTTGTAAATTTATGTTTTAACTTATGTTTTAAATAAAGCACTTACTAACGACAAAACATGAACGTTTTATGGAACGTGTACTTTAAGTCCACATTAAAGACAGGTTTAACTTAATGTAGTCTTTTTTGATAACATTGTATAAAGCATAGATAAATAGTAGGTATATTGCGTTATCAGAATTAAAAGTGGCAGTTTATTTGACGCTTAATTATGTTAGCAATCGCGGCTCTCCATTTAAAACAAAATACCACTATAAGCTTTTGTTTGAAACAATGTTTATCAACCTTGGCACAACCTTAATATCCGAAAATGGTCTACTGCTAGACTAAAGTGGGGATGATAATTTGATACCAAGCTTGGTCTCAGACATGGAAAGATCAGAGTTACCCAATATTGGATGTTATTGGCTAAAACCTATACGTTATGCAATGTTTTGGACAATAAATGACACCGATATTGCAATAAAACTAAAGTTAGTCTTGGACCGATCTTGAATGTTAATGTAGTACCAAGGCTGGTAATTGAGAAACAAAGCAACTATTACACAATTCTTTTCCTTTAATGAAAGCTAGTGCAAACAAGCAACGAAGTCTACCATTACTGTTTCGCCGTAACTGAATGCAAAGTCAATTTTTGTGTTGGATATAAAATGTTCATTAACAAAATAAATACGAAGAAATCGAAAATTCGTATAAATGATTAATGTCTTAGACTCTCAACACATATTGAGACCGTACAAACCTAACACTGTCATAGTGTACGTCTTCTTGTGCAAATATATATGTACAGTCGGTAAGTCAATATAGTTTACACTTTAGTCTTGCCAGTGTAAGTTTAAGTTCATAAAAATTCAGTAGGTTAGCAACCACTAATCCATCTTTACAATAAACCACATTTACAGAAATCTAGCAAAATATAATATGAATATTGACCCAACCTTAGCCGAAGGGTAAGAAACCAAGATTTTGAATTTTGAAGATTGCTAAAACTGGAGTTAGTTTAGCGAACCTAAGATTCAAAGTTGGCTAAGGTTTTGGGTGATAAGTATGTAACCGGCAGTTGATATGTAGAGATTGACTAAGACTAGCTAAAGCAAATTAGCGAAATAGTATCTGATATTTGACTTCAGTATATTCTATGGGTAACTGGCATTGACCTAACGGGTGAAAATTGGCTGAAGCTTGGGCAAGTCGTAAGGTACCCTGATTCGGTTTCTGAACATTGGCTCCGACTTGTACAACGTTTAGTGAACCGAAAATTAGTATCAGGTTGTTGATTAACCCTCGAGTGACAATTAAACAACCGAGACTCAGAATCTGAAAATTGCTTGAAACGTGGGTGAGAATCGGTGCGTCCAACACACCGCTGGAAATATAGCGCTGCAGCAGCTTTCACAGCCGTCTTAGATTTAACAATCACTCAAGCAATAATATTGTTTGAAGTACATCATCATTTTATACATATTCATACAAAACGCTTAAAAATAAATACATATTAAACATGAGTTAGAGAACCAAGATTCGATATCTGAAAATTCGCCTACACTTGGATCAATGGCGAGAAAATGACATTTGACTGTCCAGTATTCAGCCACGCTGGGGTTTATTCAAAGACCTTTGTTTTAATTTTTTTTCTTCTAATAAAAAATTGTTGGTATTGCTAGACTAAACTTCTAATCATAGTGAGGAGGTACTTTTACCCTAGTGGAAAAAAATAGTATGTATTATTTGGATTTAAAGTGACTTTGTTTGTTGCTATTTACGAGCGATAAATAACTCCGCCTAAATAATAGATAAATAATAATCTTATCATGTGAACAACTCCGCTATAGGGTAAATACAAGTACTTTACTTAATTGGGCTCGATTCCTATAAGGAATCTAGAATGACTTTAGGAGGGCTCACGCATCCTAGCTGCGATGTGCAAACGGGTTTTCCAAATCAACTACGTATGTGGATTGTTTGACAATTACTTTAATTGTCATCATAATGCATCAATCCTAAATCCAAATATAAAATGCAGGGAGACAGGATTGGGCGATGAAGATTTTTCACCTATCTCTGCAAATGAGACTTGATTCCAACTCTTCTTATTTCATTATGTCGAGCTGTTAACAAGTGTCTAGTCCTCATACTAAGGTCTTCCTTGATCAGTGGCGACATAGATCTGGAGCTCATGTCCATTTCCTTCGCCAACAAACGAATAGGATAGGATGTTAGTACAGGATCTTTTTACGAATAGAATGTTATAAAAAGAAACATTTTTGATTTATAGTTATTTATGTTATAAATCCGGCAATGAAACTTTACAGAACGAGTTTGATCTCTGACGGAAGACAGAAGTCGCGTCTGAAATCTTGAAACGATAACTAAGGAGAATCATTTACAGGACCTATAACGTTTTTTTTTTCATGTGTTGCAATTTTTTCTCTTTGAACGAAAGTTCATTCATCCCCTGCTTTATAATAATCTAGTCATACTATATAGTAGAGTAAATTTTTGCAAAACACATGCCTAAGTTCTTATTTTTTTACTATCTAAAGATAGAGACTTGAGATCTTTTGTAATGCCTTCAGTACTGAACCAACATAAAATGTAATATGTTTAAAATGGGAGTTTTAACCCTCGGGGGGTTGAAACCCCCATTTTACACTCCCAATTTAATAACTCGGGAAGTTTTCCATTAACTTGAGTGAAATTCATGTTGGGGGTTTTTGGTGTTCCTGATTATGAGTCCAATGAGAAAATTAAGAAATACAAAATGGCGAACTCAAAATGGCGGTATTTGAGATTGAAAATGCGATTTACGCCCATGTTTCTATTGATTTTAGAGAAAAATCCAGAGTCAAAAAGTGTTGAGAATATAATCTTGCATAGGAAAACACTATTTTGGTTACCTTATTATGTAACCCCCTTCAATCAACCCTAGTGGTCTTCTCAGTAGGGGAGAGTGAAGGGGTTACACAATAAGGTAACCGGAATTATGTATTCCTATGCAGAATCACATTCTAAACACTTTCTGGCTTTTTTCATTTTTCTCTAAAATCAATAGAACCGGCGTAAATCGCATTTTCAATCTAAAATACCGCTATCTTGTGTCCGCCATTTTGAATATTGTGATTTTCTTATTTGATTCATAATCAGCGACCTCACAGCTCCCTCCAACATAGTTTTTGCTCAACTTGGTTGAAAACTTCCCGAAGGCATTACAAAAGATTTCAAGTCTCTATCTTTAGATAGTAAAAAATAAGAACTTAATGCAGAAATTGACTCTACTACTAGTGCAGAGCGAAGGGGTTACATAATAAGGTAACCAAAATAGCGTAGTCCTTTGCAAAATCACATTATAAACACTTTTTGATTCTTTGAATTTCTCTCTAGAATCAATAGAAATGGCGTAAATCGCATTCTCAATATCAAAGGCCGTTATTTTAGGGCCGCCATTTTGGGTCTGCTATTTGAATTTTTTAATTTTCTCATTGGATCAGCGACCCCAAGAACACTCCCAACATAAACTTTGCTCAATTTGGTTGCGTTATTAAATCAGGGGTACAAAATGGGGATCTCAGCCACCAGGGGAGGCGTGCCCGCATATTAAACATATTACATTTTATATTGGTCCAGTACTAAAGGCATTAGAAAAGATTTCAAGTCTCTATCTTTAGATAGTAAAAAATAAGAACTTAATGCAAAAATTGACTATACTAATAATAAAAATGCGACACTTTATGTTAAACTGACGTTTGTTTAAGCCTTTCAGTACCGTAAAGCTTTATGTCAAGATTATGACGTAAGGTTTTATTTTCCGCTACATATGGAATTTAATAGAAAATATGTTTTAGTCGTAATTATGTAAAAATATAAACAGTTAATATTTTTTACAAAATGAGTATTCAGATTTATTATTTCCTTCATCAAATGTAAACATAGAATGTCAATGAAAACTTTATTAACCGGGTAATTTGGTGAAATTTGCAAACTACATACCAAATGTTACATTATTTTGCTTAGTAAAATTATTTTTCTTTGAAAATTTATTAATTGCAATACTAAAAATATTGAAGATTTTAAATCTTTCTTTGTGGATGCGAGAATGAATATATCATATGTCATATGACAATTCCTAAAATAATAATTAAATAATAATAATCCAATAAATCCGAAATGATCATTTTGTAAAAAGATGAATTTTTTATTTATACATAATTACGACTAAAACTTATTTCCTATTTAATTTTTTTCATATCTCAAAGAAAGTCGTTTTCAATTCAAAACTTTTTAAATGAAATAGAAATTATTATTTTATTGTTCTTAAGTATCATTAACTATTTAAAAATGACGTACAATTCAAGAGATCCCTTAAATTTTCTGAGTAGCTTACAAATATGTATTTAAATGCTGCTACTATACCCAAAAAGTGTCTGTAAAAATTCAGGTAGCGTGAAATGGCCGAAACTACGCCAGGGGTACTGGTTTCGATGGAATTCTATATACCTGAGTGGTTTAGGTCTTGTACACAACGTTGCCAATGTGCGGAGCCTGCAACGTACCGTACATGATACAAAAAACAACATATACAGGCGGAGGTGACATCGTATTGGCAATTATACAACTAAGAGCGACGGCAACGCCAGCGATCTACAGCTGAACTAAAAATTAAATTTGTGAGTATAAGTGTGACGTTATCACCTCCAGACAAAAATTTGAATTTAGGCTTCTAACACCATCTATATGCTTAAACAGTCGAAAACAGGGCAAAACGTTGTCACCTCCGAAAACGGAGGTCACAACGTTATATATGAGGTGACAACGTACGCTGGTTACCTACTTTGGAGGTGACAAGGTACCCTTTATCAATATATATATATATATATATATATATATTTGTTTAACCGCTTATACATACCCGTTTCGCTATATTCTACCGACTTGTCGGACCATTTTCGACGCTCTCAGACCCGGGCTTGGGTCTGGTAACGTTCTCCTATGTTTTCGATATCTACAGGATAAGGTTTACCTAAAACTGCAATAAAAAAATATACAATTTGGGTTTGGAAAAGTAGGGTCTGTAAAAAGTTTTATACAACCGTAGTTCATCACAATGAACTATAGGGGGCGTCGCGCCTTTCTCAAGTGTATATCGTATATTTTTATACAAGACGCTATCAAGCCCGCTATGTTCTACAGACTTCCTAAGCCCTGGATCTGGCAACATTGCCATGACGCATATGTTAAGCTTTGTTTTATATACGTTTGGTTATAATAGCTCGCATTTAATATTTGATGGAGAAAAGTGACGTAAGAATTACATCATCTCGTATGCGAGTTCTTTTCACATTTGTAAATATTCTCTGGCTTTGTAAAATTGAAGGTTTTAATATTTATTAATAATATACTATATTTATAGCATATAACTAGATAAATTCCATATAATACATTATAATTTCTTAAATATTAATATAATTTATTACATATTTTTTACACTGTTTCTTAGATAATGTTAAAGATGTACAGTTTTTTACATTAGCTGGAAGTGAATTATATTCAACTAAACCTTTATGAAACAGATTATTTTGTCCTATATTTGTTGTTACTGTATGAACATAAAAATTATTTCTACTTCTAGTATTATGATCATGAACATCTTCTACGAATAGTAAATTCATTTAAAATGTGCTCTGGATATATTCGGTTTTTTGTTTTAAATATTATTATCATCGTATTATAAAATATATTTTCCTTAACACTTAACAAAGATGTAACTTGCGACATTCCTCTTATGCTAGTATACCTACTACATTTTAATATTATTCTTAACGCACAATTTTGTTTTTTTTGAATATTGTTAATTTCAGTATTATTTAGGAGGTAAAGTATACTAGCACAATAATTAAAATGGGGAAGTATTATTGTTTTATATAGTAATAATTTAGACCACTTGCTAAGATTTTGGCTTATTCTACCCATGAAATTTACTATTTTTGCAACTTTACTGATAACATAGTTTGAATGACTAGAAAATGTTAAGTGACAATCTATTATTACGCCTAAGTACTTCCACTCATAAACTTGTTCTATTTTTTGACTATTAATTTGTATTCCCACATGACTAGATGTATCAATTTCGTTAAACTTATTTTTTATTATCATGAATTTTGTTTTAGTTACATTTGAAGAAAGACTATTTTTACCTAACCAGTTATATACATTTACTAATTCATCATTGATGATATTTATTACTTTTTCAATATCGTCTCCTATAAAATATATTAAAGTGTCATCTGCAAATAATTGAATGTTACATTTTTTAATTACATTAACAATATCATTTATGTATAGTACAAATAAATCAGGGCCTAATGCAGTTCCTTGTGGAACGCCAAAGGTAGTTTTTTTAGGTGAAGATGTAGTATTAAAGTATCTAGTTTTTTGAAATCTGTTTTTGAGATATCCACTAAACCATTTTATAACTATTGGGCCAAACCCATATGTTTTTAATTTCAATAATAATAGATCTCTATTAATAGTCTCAGAAGCACGTCTAAAGTCTAGAAAAACTACACCTATCATCTTCTTCTTGTAAATAGCATTTTTCCATTTCAAAAGAACTGATTGTATTGCACTTTCACATGAATTATTTTTCCGAAACCCTGGTTAAAAAAGGTGTTAACAGTTTGTTCGCTTCAATGTAGTCACGAAACTGGATATTTACGACGGTCTCTAATAATTTTTCATAAGATGGCACCATGTTGATCGGTCTGTATTCTTCACATTTGTTAGTGTTGATTATCTTCTCAATGGGGATAATATGGGATGTCTTCAAGGTTTCTGGGAAGGATACACTTTCTAGACTCATTTGAATTAGATGCAAAAATCTCTGTCCTATTACATTGAAAGCTAATCTTTACGGTAATACCATCGACACTACTATTCTTATTAGGTAAATTGTTTATACGTTTTTTAACTCCAAAAACCCTATTGGTAAAAATTTCTCAAACTTGCATTGATGCACATTAATGTGGCTTAAATCAGTTTCAATTTGGGTTAAATTTGTTAATGTAATAATTTGTTCTATGCTGTTAATAAAGTAAATATTGAATTTTTCTGCAATTTGAATTTCCTTTTTTTCTAACTCATTGTCAAAAATAATACCTTCCTTTTTTTGTCTGTTATGGCCTCCTTTAATTAATTCTTTAACTGTTTTACACATTTCTGTTGAGTTATTTTTATATCATCTATTTTTTCTTGATAATAATTTCTCTTGTGGTTCCTGATCAAACTAACAATTCCATTTCTTTATTGTCTATACCTATTCATATCACTTTCTTCTTGTGTAAAGATTGCTCTTTTATATAATCTGTCCCTTTCTTCAATTTCCAAGGCTATTTCTGGGGTCCACCAACGCTTACAACTCCATTGACATTTAATGGTTTTTTTAACAGTTAAAGCATGCCTGTTTAGTGTGTCCATTATGATTTTAACTAATGTTTCTGCTAGTTGATTGGTGTTTGTACAGTCCGGATTCCATGGTTGATCCATTAGATCTAATTGAAATTGCATTTCATTGAACTTGCTCATGTCTCTGTGTTGTATTGTATATTCTTCATATTTTTCTTTCACTTTTGCATTTACAGTTATTGGGTGATCGGTTATTTTTGGAACATGGTGTACCTGGGCATCAATGGTTTTTTCATTAGATACAAGAAGATCTATGAGGGTAGCACTGTCCTTAGTGATTCTTGTAGGTTGGTCGATAATCTGATTTAGTCCATTATTTTTAATTAAAGTTCTCAGCCTATTTTCATAATATGAATCCTTTAATAGGTCAATATTAAAGTCTCCGATAATTAGTAAGGTCTCTGATCTACTAGCATATACATCAAACAAATTTTCAAGTTTCATTAGAAATTGAGCATCACTAGAGTTTGGAGAGTGGTATAAATTTATAAAGTTATATTTGTATGATTGAAAGCATATATTAATACCTACAATTCATGTGTTCATATCAATGGTATCTTTAAGTAGGACTTTATAACTGAATTCATTTTGTATATAAATGTTTAGAGTAAGGTTAACAGGATTTTCGAACAAGTGAGACAACGCAACATAATACGGAAAAGTTAATTTCTTTGGGGAAAGTGAATGGTTTCCAAATAAGGTGGAAAAGTACATATGTCATTTTCCGTAGTAATCAAACGATAAATTTCAAGAACTTGATTAATTTTTTTAGTATAAAAGTACTATAATATCTTCTTTGTATGTTTGTTTGAAGGATTCTTTGTGATTAATTAAAGCTTTATTCTTTTACTGTTAAGATGAGAGAATGAATGCTTGAACTATTTGGTTTCTGCATTATTTTCTGATCCCTCGTTTACATTCGTTTCCTTAGATACTACAAAGTATCCAAGGCAACGGTGATCATCACATTTATTGCTCCCTTGTTTTTTAGAATTTTTCCAGCAGAAAAAGTCTCCATTAGTTTGCTTGAGGACAGGATTGGAAAGAACTAGTTAATGTACGCATAAGATGCGGTTGTGATTGTACAGCAATTTGATAGATACGTAAAAACCGCGTTTTTTTCTTTGGCTGGTTTTACAATTAATTAAAGTTAGTACAGGGCTCTTAATGTTAATGTTCGTTACAATGATAAGAACTTAACCAATAGAAATGAGCTAATAAGAATAACATGAGAATTGAATAAGATAATTGAAAACGGTTAAAATTAAGACAGCAGATTCTTAATTTTAGGGCTCGTTGCAAAATGTAAATAACTAAAAACTACAAAACTTAACCTAAGAGGAACGTATGAGAATTCTGTTGGACTTGTATTTGTTGTAGGTTGTTGGTTGGATCATAATCGTATATGCAACATAAAAGGAAAATAGTAAATGTATGTACACGAATATGTCTAAAAGGTAACAAAAAGTAATTGCGAACGTTCTATACATAAACGTCACAAAAAAACATAAGAAGGATTTGTAATGGGCTGCATCCGAGTTTATCTGCTATGTATTCCCTGTATCACACGATTCCCGATCACACGAAGTAACGAATTTTTGGTACGACCGTTTATTGAAGTTCACAACAACCGATTTGTAATTATACGTTTTGCGACACACTGTTGTGTGGGTTTCTTGTAGGGTTCTGAAACTTTTTCTGAAATAAATAGGTTTAGCTCAGGTTTAAATCGACAATTTATGCCAACGAAATGGCATAATTCTTGTTGCTTTCTAAGGATTGGAAAGTTATGAATAGCTTCTCCTGTTGAAATTTGCGGCGTAACTCCATCACTCTTCACTGTGTGGTCGAGACAAGTTAGTTCTTTGGCTTCAAAGATTGTTTTTTTTAATTTGATAGTAAACCGTAATGATATAGGCGTTGAAATACTTTCTTTAAATGCTGTAGTAGTCTACTTTGATGGCAGAAAAATTTAGAACAGAAAAAAACTTTATACAACCGTGACTTCAGATAGATTATGACTTCAGCGATGGAACTGCTCCATGTACTGGTAGTGGTGCTGCTGAGAGAGTATTGATCCTCTACTGGAATTATGCTAATTGATTTCTCGACATCTGCTTCATAAATAGGATCCTGGTATCTTGAATGGTATGCATGCAAGGGTAAGTTTCTTGGCAGATTGTTGCGTGTTCAATTAAAGTCGGCGGTCACCACATGTAATATCTTCTGTGTTTGTTTGTTTGAAAGACTGTTTGTGGTTAATGAATGCTTTATTCTTTTACTGTTAAGATGAGAGAATGAATGCTTGAACTATTTGTTTTCTGAATTATTTTCTGACTCCTTGTTTATATTCGTTGCATTGGATACTACACTCACACATACATATTTATCAATGGATCACAGTACTCATTCATACATATCGTCGACGTTAATGCATACCAGCGGAACTATTTTCTAGCAATTTTTCAGGAGCGCGGTTTAAATGCTTATAGAAACTTTGTTACAGATGGCATGATGAATTCTTTGAAATCGCAACTAGCAACATTGCTAGTTACAACATTTCAAAGAATTACGTTCATATGTATTAACGGCAACGATATGTACTATATACCACCAATAAATAACAACGGCGTAGACCATTTAGGGTAAAAATCGTGAGGTGTTCTTTATCAAAAATTAAAATGGGCGAACTAAGTTGAGCATCATTTGTGACTTTTTTGCTAAAACACTGAAGGAAAACTTTCTCGTCTGTAATTTGTAAGATTACTTAATGGAACTTTTAATGGAAACAGGGCACTCGAAAGGTTCGGAGGGGCAGTGTATGTTGCAACCCCCAATTGAATTTCATGAACATTGGTATGGGGTAGATGCAGTAGCAGCACTTCACTATCGCAACAAGAAACGGCCACCTCATAGAACAAAAGATAAACGGAATAAATTCTGTGGGACGTTCTTTAACAAAAATGAAACAGGGTGGACTAATATGATTTGCGCCTGGTATATTTAGAACTACATATATTTCAAATGTATCAGAAAATCTCTGGTGTACAATTCGTCACTAAGAATATAATACATATTCCAATTCACAAATAGCTATTTCAGAATACAATAAAAATTGATCTTTAACTTAGTACAAGTGCAATATAACGGAATTGAGCAAGGTTTGAAAAAACTTCTCTTCTTCGTTACCTTTCGACGTTTCTGTTAAAGGCACTTAACCACCATATAGTGTATACTGTTTTGTACCTTCAAATTCATTAAACAGGAAGTAGGGATCGAACATTCCATAATTTTCTTGTAACTGTACAAACGCACAGTAAAAATAGAAACTGCTATTTTTTTAATCTAGGTTAAACTAATCAAATGTAGTGTATTTTGGTCAGCTAAACTTGAAAATGACTTTATGCTTGATTTGTTCATGTTTACGAGTAGATAAACTTTGTAAAATATCAATATTAAACCACGCCCCCAGATGTATTTTGTCGTTTTATTTTCAAAAACTGTTAGGTTTATGGACTGGTTGTTAAGTGGGTTAGATAAAATAAATCTTAGTTAATTGGCGCATGAATATATATCATACAGGATGTTTCACTGAAGATTCGTATCCTCTGAATAGGTGGTAGTACACATAAAATGCAACAAAAAAGCTGAAAATCATTAATGTTTATCTTTCATAATAACCGAAAAAAGAATGGTTTTTGAAAAGTGGGTAGCAGGTCACTGGTCTAAGAATCACACTTGGAGCTGGATGTGCCTATCTGATACATTGACGCAGCTGCTGCTAGGTGATGTCGCAGTTTGTTTTGACTATAATTTCCAGCAGTTCCCAAAAGTTGACATTTTTAGCAAATTTTTGTCGATTTGCGTAAAAACAAAAAGAGTTTTTTGTTCCTATTGATGAATACTATCACACATGCAATTTATACGAAAGTTGAGTAAAACACCCTATATGTAGACCAACAATTTGTACCAATACATTTGCCGGAGCAACTTTAGAACATAACTTATTGCGATCTTGTATTCGTCATCAAGTACTTAGCTAAGAAAAAAAATGTTGAGTTCGCAGTGCAACCTTAGCATCACTTCTGCAAAATTCATGAAGCGATGTTGTTGTTATTGTTGGTTGTAGTATTATGATAATTTTGCAGTAAAAAGAATATCTTTAGGAGAATACCCTGTCCTGGACAATTATTTTATAGAAACCAAAATGTATAGGGCATTTCACCTTGTTTTGAAATCTTTCTTACTTCGTTTGTACGTCATACTGCATGACGTTTTACCTTTATTTTCTTTCTGCATTTTATAGAGCATTATTTGACTTGTCACTATTCGACTTGGGTCAAGTATACATTAAACATATCACTACCACAGAACTCCGCATCTAGCGGTAGCGGGTACGCTACAGCTACCACAAGCACAAAATAACACTAATGTATGTTCTAATAACAACTGTCCTTGAACACAAAATTTTATCCAAATTGCATTTTTGACTTTTTTATTTTGAAGGTCTATAGCTTTGTAACATTTCATTTTTGAACATAGATATGTTGTGCTTTATGGCCTATTTTGATCAAAGGCATTGACCCTCAGGAATTGGCATCGTCTGCTCAAGATATCCTATATGTAAAATAGGTGAAGTCCCATTTAATGTTAAATATCTAGCTACATTTTAAAGCAGGTGTGGAATTAAGTCGTGAACTTAGAATTCCAAAACAAAAACCATTCAAGAAAAAAATTACTCGATACGAATATGAATATAAAGAACGAAGTAAGAGAGATCCAAAAACCCTGAAGTACCCTGTACGTTTTAGGCTCACTAAAAAGATTGATTAGTACAGGGTATACCCCTAAAATGTATCTTGCCAATACGAGAATTACCATATGACTAGCCCCAATAATAATGATAATATCGCCACGTAGATTTTGCTGGAGATGCTGAGATAGAAGAAGACTGAACCAGAATCGCGTTCGATGCTCAACGAGATTTCCATAGCTATTTCATGATGAACATCAAATCACACAAAGTTATGCTCGAAGCTTCTCGTATAATATGTACCGATACACATTATTTGTCTGTGTGACATATGATCGTTTTTCGATTACACAGAAACAAGACAACATGCACAAAGTTTTCATAGCTTTTTGGTATGAAAATTAAATAAAATCCTATTTAACCTAACTGGCTCCATTTTGATAAACCTAATAGTTTCTGAAAAAACAGTAAAAATCATCTGGGGGCATGGCTTACCCTCATCAGCTTCTCTGGTTCACCACTTTTGAGTAGTAACTTTTAAGGGGTTATTTAACATATCACAAAGAAGGCCTATCAAAAATCCAAGGATCTACCTCAATTCCCCTCTATTTTTACTAATTTGACTGAACTGTTACCGTGGTATTAAAATATACATATCTTAGAAACTGTTTATTTGTGCTAGAAACATAACAGTAAAATGCAGGAGGTCAAAAGATTTGGCTATAACATTTATTTTTTCAAAACACATATACATGACGTGTCTTCGAAACTTTTAATTGTATTCTTGTAAACAAAACTAATCATGTTAAAATAAATGATTTAAAAACAAATTATTAAAAAACAATTATTTGCATAAACCTTATGTATTTTAGAACAAAAGAGGCTCAACGCTATTTTCTCATGTTAATAATAATTTTCAGAGTTACATCGGAGTTTTACGGAAAACGTTAATTTTTCTGCGTTTAAGGTTATTTATGGAATTTACGAACAAATCAACAAAAATAAAGATCACTTATGTGCTTAGCATCCCGAAATCATTACGTCAATCGTAATTTTATCTCTGATACATTCGGCAACGTTGCTGGGTTCGGTAGGGTAGGTAGGCTTGCTTAAAATTATACAAATGGGTCTGTAAACACTGTAATATGTATCGGGTTCAAGAACGACTGTCAAATATTACCAATATTTTTTTTTCATATATTTTTACCCCTCGAGGATCTTAAATATTGCTTATCAGAAATAGATCAATATTATGTAAAATATACACATTTTAAAAATCAAAAAATGCGGGTCTACTAACGACCCCACCATATAGCGGGTCCGACAACGTCGATTAAACCAATATATATATATATATATATATATATATATATATATATATATATATATATATATATATATATATATATATATATATATATATATATATATATATATATATATATATATATATATATATATATATATCACAAAGAACAAACTGGATTCTACGTTGTGATTACTTTTTAAAACGTGACCATGGTTGATAACGATTGGCTTGCCTCATAACGACGGAGAAAGAGAGAAAAACACAAATAAAAGGACAGTTAAATATGATTGTATTATATATACAGATATAGAAAATCAAATTGGAAGTATCTAACAAACCATATGTATGATAAGGAACGCGCTAGTAAATAAACTGCTGGTCCAGATTTTCGTGGTATTCGGATTAACGTGGATTCGGATCGATGAGTCTTCACTGTATTTTAAGTGAACATGGTACAAAATTTTGAAAATTGTTTTTTTAATTTGACTTTTGTGTCACTTTTCCTGTGAATATAATTACCACAGTATTTTATCGAGTACTTCACCAAACTTTCTACAACTATTAACCTCTCAGAAAAACAACTGATCAAATTTGTGATGTATTTACTTAATAGTAATACACATTTTTGTCCATGACTGATGACCAAATTAAACAACGTAATGATATTATGTATAAATGTTAATTGTAATTAATATTGCCAAACCACTGAAGTATGAATATATACTTGTGCGTGATATAGGGCAGTGTTATTCCTAACGACAACCACAGGCAGATGTTTGTGTGATTGTCGGGACCGACTGCTTAACTTGCCCATCTGACAGCATTGAAATGTGTACTGAGGCTTTGAATACCGACGAGAAAAATGTTTATCAATCTTTAGTTGTCCAATAATACTTTTGAAGAAGTCTGGCTTTATTTCAACAACTTCAATTGATGAAAACAGCAGCATTACAGAACTCATGAGCACTGGGACCGTTATTATTTTAATATCATTTTTTTGTCTCACAAATATGAAAACTAATTTAATTAGCTTCAGAAAAAACCGTTTAAGAAAATTTTTTTCAAAAATTGTAATTATGAGTGATCAAAGCTAGTCCGGGCGGCGGCTGCAAAAACGATGAACTCATCGAGTTAAAGAAAATTTCAGTTTTGTAGTAACAGTTCACTACCAATAGATACAAAAAAAGCTTGGTCTGCCAACTCCTACCTTGGTGCGATTGGCATATCAGACTGACTTTAACCCTTTTTCGGGCTATACTAACGACTCATTAGTTAAAGAATAAAACTATCTTTAATTTCGCGAACTCACTCAATGTAAGGAAATAAAAATGATCTGCCGCATGATACCTTGGAGCGTGGTGTGGTCCGACCAAATATGTGGTAGATTTTGAAGAGCACTTTTTACCCATCAAGTTAAAGCATAAATTTCATGCCTAATTAAAGGTAAAATGTATTACTCTTCAAATCTCTTGGTCTTCCAGGTCACAGCCTGGCAGTTTCTTCAATCCGACCAAATTTATGTTTGAATGTAGTATCGAACATTACTCACTAATACCTACTAGAATAATAAACGTATTTTTGCGTATGCAGTTCATTTTAATACAATTGTAATTTAATGTAATTGCAGCGAATAATTGTAACATGAAAAATTTACTTTTTTATAAATATCTTAACATTTTCAATAATATAATTAAATTGTTAATCACTGTAGTAATACATTGATTATATTAAAACGAGTAAACCAGACTAAATGAAATAGAAGATGAAATTTAAAAATATTTAAAAATATAATGTAAGTAAAATAATTTTAGTAAAATGAAACTGCTACGAATAATCTAAATTTTTTATCTGTAACATAAGTAGCGATGTTTACGGCAACGCAATCTTCGCAGGTATGTTGTAACCGAATAGTATACAGTGAGACGAAAGAGACATAAATAAGCTTAAGTTTAAAACCTCAGTTACACAATACCAGTAACTCGTACGAGTTCTTAAAAGGGAGTTATGTTATAAGAGATCTTGACTTGACTAAAGAAAAAGCAGAGCTTTTGGCATCTCGACTAAAACAATGGAATTTACTCCAGCAAGATGTAAAGTCTCCGTGTATCGAAGTCGACAAAAAGATCTGACATCTTTTTTGAAATGCAAGATAACGTAGTTACCTGCCAAGACATTGACGGTTTAATGAGTGCCTTAAACATAAAGCATGATACTCATGTTTGGAGACTACACAGATTCAAATACAGCATAAGATGCACAGAAAGCTTATAAAATAAGTGATACAATTTTTGGTAGTGTATATTTTTAAATCACAGTACAGAATAATAAACTAACATGTTAAAATAATTTATAACACATAATAAAATTATATATCACAGAGGCGTAAATATTTTAGACAAATGATTTGTAGATTTTTGTTAATATAAATGTATATATAAAAACCAGCTGTATCGTTTCCAGTATAAATTTTTTAACAATACTAAATGTCCTTTCCTTTATAAACAGTATCAAAATTTATATTGAAACTTTAAAAACATTCACATTAAATAATATTTAATTATAAACATGAATCTACATTTGTACATTCAAGTAAAATATATTTTATAATAGTTTTCTTAAAACATCATAATTCTAAATTTAAAGCTGCTAGTGTTACTTGTTTCACATAAGTTATTTGCTGCAAATCCTTATTTGCTTTTGCAATATGATATAATACAGGACAATCTAATGAAATGCACTGCAAATTTGTTGGATGTCCAGCACAAGAATCACAGATCTAGAAACATTTTTTATCAGTTTGTATTACACGTTTTATTTAATGTTCAAATACACACCCGATTTGTTTCATGAAATGCTCTTTCCCATAGCCTTATTTTATTCTGTAGAATAGCAATAGTTTCCTGTGGAGAATTACAACATACAGGACAAAGGCCCTTCTGTTGGGTTTTTTGGTTACATGCCACACAGTTTGTTGTAGCAAAGTAATGGGAAATTGCACCTTTTTTATTTGAACTATCTGGTGTAACATTATTTAGAAAATACATTTGCTTTCGTGGCATGCTGTTAAACCTAAAGATATATTTTATACAGCAAAATGTTCAAGTAGTATCAAAGTATCAGATGTAGCAAATTCCAGATTATTAAGGATTGATTTTTGCTACAGAACATTTTGTAGAAACTTCGTTATTTGTGAGTATAAAACCATAATAGAGGCATACCACTTTGCCAATATAGAAATGTACTTAAGGAGCAAATAATAACTCATAGCAAATAATAACTATGAGGGGGCGTTTTTATATTCGTGGGATGGGGGGGGGGGTTGCTGAGAGGCGGGGCTTGGTAAACTAATCATAACGTCTGGCTTAATGTCTTATTACTATAAATACCGAACTGAATTGTTATTGAATTAGTGGTATTTGAGTTATTGTCATTTACACAAGTCAGAACGTGAAGAGATTTTCAATATAAGTCAAGTTGAACATCTTGAGAAAACAAGAAAAACCAGTGCAAACCATTATAGAAGAGATGTCAGCGGTTTACCAGGACTCTTGTCCTGGAAAAATCCATGATATATAAGTGGTATAACCTGTTTAAACACGGCAGAGAATCACTGGAAGACGATCTGCGCCCTGGACGTCCCATCGAGATGACCATGCCAGAACTTGTGAAAAAAGTTGAAAATTTAATATTGGAAGATGCCCGCTTGAAAAAGAAACAACTTGCAGAAATGGTTGGACTATCAGATACAACCATTTTTAAAGTTCTGCACGCTCATCTTGGTATGACCAAGGTCTGTGCAAGATGGGTCCTGAGAATGCTAACGCCACCTCAAAAACACGAACAAATGGCATGTTCACAGGCGTTTTTGAAGCTCGGCAGTGAAGACTAGGATGGAGTAATAAGTCGGATTGTTGTAGGAGATGCAACGTGGGTTCATCACTATGAACCTGAATCCAAACAAGATTCGATGCAGTGGCATAAAAAAAGTACACCCCCGCCCCGTTTTGCACCACAACGCCCCCGTTCATCGTAGTCGAGTAGCAGAAGCTGCCCTGCACAAGGCAGGCTTCCAGGAATTAAATCATCCACCCTACAGTCCAGACCTGAATATGAAGAAAGAACTTCGAGGAAAAAATTTTCATCCGATGATGAAGTAAAAGCTGCAGTTTCAGCATATTTTGATGACAAAAATGAATTATTTTTTTCACTGGTATAAATAAATTAATTACTAGATCTGAGAAATGTATTAGAGTTAAGGGAGAATATATTGAAAAAAGAAAAATAATTCTCTGTTTTTATTTACTTTCCTTACCCCATTCCGTTGTGACGGTTATTTCCTTTTAATAAACAATTTCATTCTTATTAGGCATAATTGAATTCATAAAACGAATATTATTCCTGTTTTCAATTTATTGACCGTCTAATTTTCTGTCCTCTTCGCACTCATGGCGACCTTGTTAAATTTGGGATAGTTTATAAATTTTGCATTAGTTGGAAATGCGTGTTTCTTTATCAAGTTCTGGCCTTATCGGTTATCGCGCTATTGTTGGTGGAATGAATTGTAGGATTATTCTGTTTTAAATGCCCTCTTTGAGGTGAATATAGTTTTGGGACTCGTCTCTTCTTCGTGTGCAGATTTAGGGGTGCGTGAAGTAGCCACCCTCGACTAGGTGGAAAAGTCGGATTAATTTTGTAACCTATCGAAGAAGTATTAGTATCTGTGTGGTTGTGATTTCCATATAGAAAACTCCGCTGGGAGGATTTTGCGAGTCACCAGAACTCAATCCTCTTTTCTTTTCTGAACATCATATCTTCACCCCTATTAGGGTAAGTGTTGTCTTAATCAGCGATCTTTCACCTTACAATATTCCTATTTGTGGTTTTCTACGATTTTTAGGGTCGTAAGCCTTGGTTGATCTCAATCGCCTTGGGGCGCGATACCAAGATCTTCTCGCCTACGTGTAAGCGGTACCGAGAGCATCAAATCCACCCGTCGCTACGCGGCAAGAACGAGGGAAAGCTAGACAGTATAGCCAGCTAAGTGAATTGACTGTAGTTGTTTTATTAATTATTCATTTGTTTTTTTGTTTCTTTAACTTCTTTAAATATTAACGAATTTTAATGTACTTAACCATTTCAAAAATCAGTATTTAACGCCATACAATTAATTCCTTTATGAGGAATAAACAATTTAGAAAACATCTTGACTTACGTTTGGAGTGTAAGCTTCAGGGCAGCTGCCTAGGGGTAATTATTTATTACATAACCATTTAACTTGTCTAAAGATCCAGGGTTCAATTAACTGTATGGTTTTTTTTTATTTCCTTTTTTTTCAGCGTACTATATTTTATGTGATTTATTAGTTAATTAATAAAGGCAACTAAGAATCAGTTCTCGTGTATTGTTCATTTATTTTTTTTTTGTTTATATTCCCTTGTGCGTGGCACCGTGAATATAAAAACGCAACCTCGTACTAATAAATATTACTTCTAAAAAGAACTTGTAACTGCAAGTGGCAAACTCATGTATTAAAAAAAGTCAATCCCTGATAATTTAGATTATACAATAGCATAACTAAATATTAGATAAATACCATATGTTAAGATCAGCTCCAATTAGAGTAAAACAACGATTTAAAGGTGGAATAATAGCTCTTGTGATGTAATAGGTTATATTGGGAATTAAAGTGGAATCAGATAACAGCTCCCTAGGACTGCGTACCAATTTGATTAGAGGAAGTCCTGGAGGACCGTTAACAATTATGTATGGCACACGTTCACCACATCTTGGTTCGCTACGTTTATCAACAGTCAACCACTTTCTGAAAACAGTTGAAATGGTCTACCTTTGATTAAAGTACTCACAATAAAACTACCAAATGAGTAAAATACCAAAATTTCAATCAAATTTTGTATACAAACATATTTGTATTAATTAAATTATTATAAAAGTTTGCCTTAATGGCCGCCAATTAGTAAAATTAAAAATCCAAAGCACACTTTCTATGCTAATGTTACTTTGTAATGCAATACGCTAGTTGTGGCTCTAAAAAACTAGACTGTTTGTCATATTGGTCCAACTATCAAGGATATAACTTTCATGAGATGCAAAAATATAAAGCAAGATTATTAACTTTTGCTTATTGCACCGAAGCAGACTTGTGCGATTTGAGGCCTATCAGACATTCTTATAGTAATACTAAGGTCTTGATTATTTCTTCCACTTCCTAGACCACTAACTTAACGACTAAACTAGTTCATTTAATAATTGAAATAAGCAGGATATGAGAGATAAAGGAATTATATACAATAAAGATATTGCTCTATAAAAATCCTCCTTGCAACTACACTGGCTTGCAAAAAATTTGCGTACACCTGTTTTTGATTGTATTAAGTCGGTCTTAACTTTAAGTTGTCAGTGTCAATCAATTAAAATTATTTTGTTTTATTTTCCTAGTGACAGATTTATCTGTCAAAAATGTAATGTCAAAAGTCAGAAAGGTCACGTTTACCTAGCAAAAACTACATAAGAACTCGGTTACTTGATTTTTAAAGTGTATGCGATTTTTTTGCAAGCCAGTGTACATATTACATGTCCAATTTTCTTCTGTCAAAAGTAGATGTCAAATTTATACACTGATTTATTTTTCAATATCAAACAATTTTAGCATAAAGCTTTGTATGCAACTTGTACATAATCAAACTATATAGATTCAGTCATTCTATAAACTTTGCTTGCTTCGCTCGCACAATCATAAACTGGGCTCATCCATAAAGTCCTACATTATGTACTATACTTTGTCTCAAGATTAAGAGAAGTGATTCAAACCATTCCCACAAAAAAGTGATGCTGTGATTGATTCCCAAAAACCAAAGTTGAAACCCTGTAAATTTACTAATTTTGTTTACATGAAGTATTAGAATTGTAGCCTAGCGACGAATTCATTGGCAGCAGATGTTTTTGAAATTACTACATTAAGGGCCGGTATTATAAAACTTTTTACTTCCTAGATAAAATTTACTTTGAGAATAAATTCATTTGTTCTGTCAATTTCATATGCAAATTGACAGAATAAATTAATTTACTCTCAAAGTAAATTTTATCTAGGAATTAAAAAGTTTTATAATACTGGCCCTAAGTCATTAAAATAATCTTATATTGGCTACGCTGAATAAACAAGTGCCACATGTCGCTTATTTTGACATCATTTGACACTTTCAGGGTCCGTAGCAAACTATACTCAAAAACATATGAAAATATGTAGCTGATATATTAAAAATATGTACTACAGACCTGGAAATTGATACAGGTTCACCTAAAATATTGATATAATTTTTGAAATATTTTTGTTAAAACGTATCTTACCATAAAACCACTTTTAAGGCTTATTTACTGTGTTCTCCTACCTTTTCAAAACATTTGCATGTTTGGTACAAAAGGTAATAACGTTTAAAGATAAAAGTGAAAAGTTTTAAATGTTTGTAAATTGGAAATAAATAAGTTCACTAATTAAAACTCACTATTTATTAAACATTAAAGATATTAATTTAATAACCAGTAGCACCACCATTATGGTTAATGATTCAAAAAATTTGATTGTTCATGCTTAAGACGAGATGATTAAGCTCATTGATAGTGACATTACCAAGGCCTGCAAAATGGCTCTCCTAAGATCATTTACAGTGCGGAAAGGTTCATTTCCACTGTAAATCTTTTGAACGATAATATCCCACACGTTTTGCATTGCATTAATGTCCGAGGAGAATGATGGCCTGTCTGAGGTTGGGATTTGTGCCGCTACCAACCCTGCTCTTGTGTTCCGATAGAGGTAAGCAGGTGCCTATCCTGTTGAAAAATTACGTTTTCATACTCATGATCCACATAATAAGAAATTCACTTGCCATCCATGTTATTGGAAATGCCATCCGAAGCTTGTTTATTCCGTTAAACCCAGCCTAGATTATTAGGCAACAACCATCAAAGTTTCTACGTGGAAATCTCAATGGTTTCTTTCATAAGTCATGGCAATAACCACGTAATCACGAAACCCGTCAGGTCAGCCAAAATTAAATTTTTTCTCTTCACTCCAGATTATCTAAAAATACCTTTTTTTATTTATTTAAACAACAGGGAATATTAAATGTGTTATTACTTTTGTCTAATCAGATTTTCAGCTGCAAATTGCAAACATCTTACTTTTAACGGAATAAACAAGCTTCAGATGGCATTTCGTTTGATATGGATGGCAAGTGAATTCCTTATTATCAAGATCATGAGCATGAAAACGTAATTTTTCAACAATATAGTCACCTGCTTACCGCTGTCGGAACACACAAGCAGGGTTGGTAGCATCACAAATCCCAACCTTAGACAGGCCATCATGCTCTCCGGACATTACTCCAATGGAAAACGTGTGGGACATTATCGTTCAAAAGACTTACAGTGGAAATGATCCTTTCCAAACTGTAAATGATCTTAAGAGAGCCATTTTGCATGCCCTGGTAATATAACTATCAATGAGCTTAATCATCTCGTCTTAAGCATGAACAATAAAATTTTTCAAATCATTAACCATAATGTATATTAATGAAGACATAATTTGAATTATGAAAAATTATTAACCATAATGGTGGTGCTACTGATTATTAATTTAATGATCTTTTATGGTTTTGATAATTTAATGTTTAATAAATGGTGAGTTTTAATTAGTAAACTTATTTCAATTTACAAGCATTTAAAACTTTTCACTTTTATCTTTAAATGTTATTACCGTTTGTACCAAACATGCAGATGTTTTGAAAAGGTAGGAGAACACATAAAAATGTTTAGTAAATAAGCCAATTTTGTAAATAAGTGGTTTTACGGTAAGATACGTTTTAACAAAAATATTTCAAAAATTATATCAATATTCTAGGTGAACCTATATAAATTTCCAGGTCTGTAGTTATGCAGCAAAGAAAAACATAATATGTATAAAATATGTAATTCTAAATCATTTAAAAGTTTAACAGGGTGACCAGCAAGAGTGGTACTTTTAAATTCAAGGTTTTTCCCTGTTTTCCAGGTCGTAAATCATTTTCCCGGTTTTTTCCTTCAATAATTTACGCGTGTCCACATTCTTGATCAAATAGTATAAATTTACTTTAGCGGACACGTCCAAAAGGAGCGTTAGTGGCGTCAATTGACAAGGCTTGAAGAGGGGAGTCGAACGGTGCCGGTGAAAAAGTTACTTCACTTTTTGTACTTCATATTAAGTTTATGGGAAATTTTTTGTTTCATTGAAATTCAATAGCGCAATAAATTTAATGATGTTCCGCACCTAACCGGACCTGACTTAACCTATCCTATCCTGACCTGATATGATCTGACCTAACCTATCCTATCCTAGCCTAACCTAACACCGTATTGAATATTTTTCTACAAAAATAAAGGAATTTTTCGAAAATCAAAATATTTATTAAAATCAATTAGGGACACACCCATAAACAGGCGGTTTAGGCGCTGAGCGTCAGCTTAAGCTAGCAAAAAACACATTGATTTCGAAAATCAAAGTACTATTGATTTTCAATGAAAAAAGGTCTCTCGCATAGACTTAACATAGGTAGCAGAAAGGGCCGTAACTTTTGAACGGTGTCTTTTCGCACCTCGAGACTAATGTCATTCGACTCACTTCGCCAAGCTGCATCGAATGAGTTGAAGCTCCGTTGTGCCCAATAAAACAAATCTGAGCCAGTAAGGTAAAGTCTAATATTTCTTTGCTTTGAAACGTTTTAATTAATAAAGAATAAATAAGTAAAAAAGAGAAAAATAAGAAGTATTAAAAATGTAATAGATTTAGACTCAGTACACATGAAGCGTTAGCTAACACGTGATTACTAACGCGTGTTAGTGACTACATAGACTTGATAGCAGTACACATTAAGTGATTAAGGCGATCTGATCCAGCTTTTTTCCCGGTTGTGCAAATTCCCGATTTTCAAGGTTTCCAGGTTCGCTGGCCACCCTGTTTAAGAAACACTTTATTTGATAATAAAGGTCTCATAAAACAAAACAATATCAATAGAAAATCTTGAAAAAATCAATAGAAATTCTTTGTTCGTACAGGCAATGGCTGCAACGTCGTGTCACGTGTTCAGCAATTTTGGCAAAGCACAAACCGGTTAACGCGCAAACGGAGTAAAACTGGGTTGTGGCTACATTCCGCCACCAGGAACTTATTTTACAGGACAAGTAAATAAAGATTTCAAAAATATGAAGTTTATGAAATAAAGTTTAAAAATATGTAGTTTTTCATAAAATATGTAGCGAATACGGACCCTGCACTTTTGAGATTATACTTCTTTATTTTGTGTTTTTCAAATAATTAATCAATATTTAATGTGTGAAAAAAAGTAATTACATTTTGAGCATTGATCCTCGAAGATGTTATAACGCTGGCGCTCGGCTGGCGCCTCAGCGTTATACATCTTCTTGGATTTAAAGTATCGCTTGATCTCCTAATTACATAATATATATAAAATCAGTCACCAGGCCCGAGTGTCAAATTTATTAGTGTCAAAATCAAAATTTAATATTTGCACTTATATATTGAGGTACTGGATAATTCATTGTATGATGCACATGAATAAAGAGTTTTTATTCCCTCAGGGAAATGAATACAAACATCTTTGGCCTTGTATGTTGAACTTTTTCCTCTTTTTTTACTCACTTGTACCATAAATAACTATTATATTAAATATGATTTTTTAGATAGATTTGATGAACTCAGCGCAAAATACTTTATTTTCCTTAAAAGCATGAGTAACAAATGCTGAGTTGGGTATCTCAACTATTTTTGCTCTTAAAGCTCTATTGCCCTAGTTACAATTATTTACAACAATGGATGCTGCTTGTGCCAAACTGTAAGTGGTAACGGTACATGTAATTGTCAGCATCAACAAAGTCGGTTTTAATGTAAACTTCAAAGTATTTATAACAATAAGCTGGTGTAAACTACCACATTCTAGAACTTATTTAAGTACCGTTAGGTATGTTTGGCCCTTTAACAACTAGTATGCATTTTTCGAATTTGTATGGCTTCCACTTCCTTTTAAGTTTTATACAGGGTGTATTTAGTATAACTGCCATTATTAAAACAGGTGATAGGTGACATTAATGCCAACAAAAAACTCCAAACAAATTTTTTCCTAACAACATTACTTTTCGCGTTATTTGAATAAAACTGGCGAATGAAATGGCAACAGTGCACTCACTGAAAATCATTGGATTGACCATAAAAAAAATAAACAAGGTATTTACTGTGTTTTTCATTGACAAATGAAGAAGTTTGTTTACATACACATTGTGGTGGTGGTGGGTATTGTATTGTTTTGGGAGCCTTACAATATGACTATTTAACAGTTGGTTTCTCAGACAATTTTACTACTGCTAAACAATAAAACAGCAAAAAAGGTGACAGATTCCAGAACGTCTAAAACAGTTTTGAGTTTCTTATAAAAGAACTGTGGTAATACATTGGAAATAAAAGCATCAAAAACTTTAAACTTGTTGGGTTTCCCTAGCTTAAAATGCAAGTTTCAAATATTATGAGAATTTATTATCTCTAGGGTATCGACCTTTTCCAGTGATATTATTGTTTGAACAAAAACACAGATGGTTGTCTGTAGTTCACCTAATTCTTGAAGGGTAATGTACTTGTACTAAATAATGAATGAAAAAAGAAGAAGCAAGAAAGTGTGTATTATTTGATTAGGTAGGGTGTTGTATCCATTTTTTCAGCATGAAATTGCATGTTGGTAAATAGTTGAAGTAGAAATTACAATACTGATAAAACTAGTCTGTAAACTAATATTAATCAGAAAAGTTATCACAGGTTTCAAATAAGTGGAAACCGGCCAGAAATTGATAATTCTATAATTTTTGTATTTGTTTGCATTAAATGCATATGATTGCATTACCTGAATTGAAGATAATGAAGATTTAGTACCGTTATGTCTTATTTCTTTTATAATCTGTTTGTTTACCTGAACAAAGGATTAAATTGCAAACTTACAATACATACCTAGATATTCCATTCAGTGTACACAAAGGGGTTGTACCTGGATTTATGATGTTCTATGATTATTTCTAACTAAATTTTAAAATTGAACTTTGTGTGCACCACCAGACATTTTCTGCGTCATTCGTACATAGTGTTCCCTTGTTCAGTTTGTCGATTTGTTACTATCTTGTTGTGTTTGTGTTGTTATTGTTATTATTTACTATTTGCTCCTGTTATCTACTGTTGGTTTTATTAATTTGTGTTGTTCTTTGTCCTTATTCTTTGTGTTGTTCTTGTGTTATTTATTTCGGTAAAGGTGCGATCTACTGCTAACCATGGACCGGTTTAGTATTCGGGAAATGCATGATATGCTACTGATTTATGGTGTTAACAGCTAATAATTGAATGCATTTGCATATTATTGTAATCATGTACTCGTTGTAACCATAATTAATAGTAATTCTTAAATAATAAATAAGCCCATAAAATAATACGCACACATTCTTGTTTATTCTTTATTACCCTTTAAAAATTAGGTAAATTGCAGACAACCATCTGTCTTTTGTCCAAATAATACCACTGGAAAAGGTCGATACCCTAAATATAATAAATACTGTAATTATGACAATAAATGTGTAAATTTGAACTTGAATGAACTTTCTAAGTGGGTTAAAAGTTGCACCCAATTGCAGGGTTGTCAAATCGATTGTGTAACAGAATGTGATTTATAAAATTTGTAATTTTGCTTAAACTATCATGTTTACAAAAAAATTGTATTTAGATTTTTTATTGTGATTGATGAGATATACCTTCTCTCAAAATCTGACAATCACAGTATACTTAATAACGTGATAATGTGGCATCGAAGTTTGCAACTTTACTAATTTTTTTTGCATAAACCTGCAGAGGTAGACCACTACTTTATAAGACTTTTTTGTTTGTTTTGATGTCCTCTATCACCTGTTTTAATAATGGCAGTTATACTAAATACACCCTGTATATTTTTGTAAGAAGGTTTTAGCTCAGTACAGTTTATATCTTAGGTTAAATGACTTGCTTGTGAAAATAAACAGTTAAAAGCAATTTCGTATTTGATTATTTCTCTTGAAGTTGGGATACGCGATATTTGACAACAACATTCATTATCATAATACAGTCCACTATATTCATTAAGAAGGTGTAGCGTGTACTCATCAGATAATATGGAAACCGAGTTCTTCGAATAAACAGATCTGAAATACCGAGGACAGCTAAAGTACTATTGTCAAAACTGTCATTTTGACTATACAAGTTCATCAAAATTGTAACAAATGTTTAGGTACAAAAATAATTGTTGTGTGTATACAAAACTTGATTGAAATTGGCATTTTATTGACTTTTAGACATAGTAGTTCCCTCGATAGAAGGTACCTTTGATTACAAATATTTACAAAACATATTAAAAATCTTATGTGTACCATTATATAAGGTGTATTCTTTTTACCAGAGATAGTCTTAGTACTAAAGATGTACTCAGGGGCAGAATGGCCAGTCGGGAAATCGAGAAAATCCCGAGAAGCCGTTGCATAAACGAAATCCGAGGCCGATGAAAAACTTTATTTTTCTTTGTAGTAAAAAATATTTCTTAGCGTTTATGAGTCGGCTAGATTAGCTAGTAAGCTAGAGTCTAGACTAACACTGCCAATAATTCAAACATACCAATCTCTTTTCAAAACCCGAATTTTAGCAAGACTGCAAGAAAATCTTACGTTGTCCACAAAAAATAAACATTTATTTCAAATTACTTTTTTTATTTTCTTAATTATTAGTTACTTTTTAAATCTCATTAATCTCAATTATTGCATGTATCATATCCATAAAAAAATAATATCGGAAAAAAGTTCAATTTTAATAAGTTTCGTTTTTGTAATTGAATCTTATAAAATTTTATACATAAACATCAAAAGTTTAATTACCTCTAATTCCATTTATAAGAATTGATTATTTTTGTTACACTATATTTACTTATAAAAATATTTCTGCTTTGCAAACTAATTCCGAAAGTAAAAGGTATCTGTGAAGGGTATATTGCGATAAACTGATAAACCACAGTCCTTACAATTCCATTATTAATGAAAGGATATCTTAAATAAAATAGTTTTGCGATAATAATATAAACAGTTGAATGGCTTGTTTCCTTTCGTGAGATTTTTCCAACTATATTTTGATTTCTTGAGGTTATTTCCCAAGATTATAAATGAATTCAGGACTCATAGATTGAAAGCTTTCAGTGAATCTTTTTATTGTAATTTAATATTAGCTGTTATTATGTGTTAACTAAATTTAATTTACCTTCTTTAAGTTACGCCAATCTTTAATTTAAGTTATAAATTTGTTCTTACATTTGTCTCATTCGCAAGTGTCGTCCAAATGAACATTTTCCAAACTAATAAGTAAAAATTATAATAAATCGGCAGAAACATCTTACGATAGCAGCTGAAGATGAATTAGAAGCCTTTTTAATAATGCCCACAGAAGAAACCTAACCTAACAATCCTCATTGGTCACTTTATCACGAGTTTCAAAAACTCCTTTTCTAGTAACCTAACCTAACTTTACTTAACCCAACCTAACATAATCTAACCTAACCTATTCTAATTTAACCTAACCAAACCTAACCTAAGTTAACAATCCTCACTGGTTACTTTGGTGAGTATCACCAAATGGTGCAGGGAGTTTTAAAAACCCGTTTTCTAGTAACCCAACCTAACCTAATCTAATCTAACCTAGCCTAGCCTAACCTAATCTAATTTAACCTATCCAAAGCTAAGCTAACAATCCTCATTGGTCACTTTGGTGAGTATCGCCAAACGGTGTAGTGAGTTTCAAAAACTTGTTTTTTACTAACCTAACCTAACTTAACTTAACCTAACCTAACCAAACCAAACCTAACCTAACAATACTCATCGGTCACCTTGGTAAGTATCGTCAAACCTGTGTGTTTCAAAAACTCGTTTTCTACTAACCTAACCTAACCTAACCTAATCTAATTTAACCTAACCAACCTAATAACAATCCTCATTGGTTACTTTGGTGAGTATCGCCAAACGGTGCAGTGAGTTTCAAAACTCTGTTTTCTACTAACCTAACGAGGTTAAATGTAGTACTATTGATTTTCAATGAAATAAGTTTATCCCATAGACTTAACATAGGGAGCTGAAAGTGGTGTAATTCTTGAATGCGGTATTTCCGCAACTTGGGACCAGTGTCATTCGACTCAGCTCGGCAAGCTGCATCAAAAGGGTAGGGTACGTTAAAGTTCCTTTCTGCCCAATAAAGTAAAACTCCCTATATTTTATTTTGCATTTTAGAATAATATTTTATTTTGTTTTACAACGTTTTGCTTTGTGTTTTAGAATTTTTATATTTTACAACTGATTTTTTATATGGTTTATGTTTATTAATAAATACTTTTTTTGGTCTATCTGCAACCCCCCAGCCTATTTTTTTCCTGGCGCTTTTTTATTGCTTTCATACTAAATTGTATAAACAAAACCTACGACTTGTGCAATAAAACATGAGGCCTGTGTAGCTCAATTTCCCGGGCCGGTGAAACGCTCCCAATCCGCCCCTGGATGTACTAAGCTAAGTAAGATTAACTAAGGCCATTGAAAAGTAAAAAGAACATAGAAACATGTTTATGTAAACAAGCAGAAACACACAACATGACCACAAATTTGTAATCGTTTGTGCTTTTCACAAGGATGATGGAAAATACTATTTTATATTACTTTCTTGCAATATACTGTGATAACTGCTGTAGCTTAAATTCATTTTCAATAAACTACATAATTTACATATACTTTCTATGATCAAATATTTGTTTATATATGACATCATAACCTCAAAAAAACTCTGCTTCACTTCATACTTTGAAGTAAGCTAAATAACAAGCACAGGCTCAGTTGGGGTAAGGGGGGAACAAGTTATCTCAGTACCAACTCACTTGTGACAAGTAAATAGAACACTATAATTTACTAAGATAATGAGAATAAGTAAGAATCTTACTTAAAAATGGTAAAAAGAATACAACTATAGTCAGTCTCATTTGTAAACTATGTAACTCAATCTGAACAAATTTTACCAAAAAACTGTTTTATGCTCAGCTTTAAAGTATTTAGTATCGAAACTAATACATATAACATGAAATATAATCTTTTCCAGAAATTAGTCTTTTACTAGGCTGTAGAATGAATAATTCTACACCAAATTATATACAAATCACATACTTTACTGTTTTGAAGTTATACGGTTTACAAATGAGGTTGAGGATATGCTAACTTAACTAACAATATATAAGGCTGGCATTTTATACTGTATCGCAAATTAGGCGGCACCACCCTTATATCTTTTTTATCCAATTTGTACCAAATCTTCCTCGAAGATAGAACACATTTATGGTCTACTTGCAACTAAAAAGCTATTTACCCCCTTTAAGTGTGAAGCCAACTGAGATACCAAAATAAATGGAAAAAATCATATTAGGTATTTTTTTATCGGAAGATTTTACAAACAAAAATTGTTCAGAAATGCCCAAAAAGCTTTAGTTCAAAATTTCATTGAAAACAAAAAATCTTTATTTCAACTTTCTCAGTCACTGTTAACTATGCAGCCACATTATCTTAGTTTTAGTCTTAGAATATAAAACTGTAGGTAGGAACATAATCATCTACCACATACGACCGGGATTGTATTTTCATTGACAGTTCTTACTGTCTCGAAATGAGCACGTAAACTAATGATAAAAATGCCGAAATTATTAAATTCAACGGTCAATAATTTAGATGATATATTTCAATATTTCATGACCCTCAGTACATTTAAGAGAATCATATCGTGACAATAAATATCTTTTGTATTTCTGAACTATTATGGATATACATTATTTCATTATTACATACGTACTCTGTACTTATTACCATTGATTTTTATTATTATTATTAATCTTTATTACTATTACTGTATACTTATTATCTAATTTTTATTATTATTATATATGAGGGTCTCATCCTTTGTAATTGGGCCTCGCCCATTTTGTCTGAGATATTATAATATTAAAATAATAAATTAAATATACCGACTGTCTTATAAAAAAAGGACGATGCTGTAACTCTGTTATTAACAATCCGATTTTGAGCAATATTTATAAGTATTGTTATTTGAAAAACAAAAGTTGACTGTCATTTGTCAGTAATGTCATGACCAAAAATATCTAGAATGAGACTGTTTTGTAGTCTTTAGAACCCTATGTTATTTGGTTTTTGAAGTATTGAAATCGGATTGTTAATAACAGAGTTGTGTGTTTTTACAAGACACTCTGCATCAAATTATTACTTGATAATTCTTTTTGGGGACAATACATTTCAATGCAATTTTTATTGAAAAAAATATTTTCTATAAATTGTACACTTCATATTCACTAACTAAATTATTTATTCGAAAAATGTGATTAGAGCCGTGTCTACAAGGAAATTACTGAGGCACTTTAAAGCCCGTGTAGAGTCCACAGGAGGGCATTTTGAGCATTTGCTTTAAGTTCAAGATAAATTCAATTCATAAAAAATATTTTTTTCAACCCCTAAATGCACATTAGATAATTAAGTAAGGCATACTACCATATGCAGAATGAAGTTAAGAATACATTTTCGTGAAAGAAAACAGAAGGTGCAATTTAAAAAATTAATCAAGTTGGTATAATCTCTTAAACGTTGCTATGCAACCAGCGTCTAAGGATGTTTTCTGAAGGTCCATTTTGAGTCATACACGATAGTTTTTGGTTGATTTCTTTATCTTTTCAAATAAGGGAGATATTGCGTGTAAACAGCATTGTGGGACACCCTGTATATAATAATTCAATAAATAAATATTTCCTTCTAAATCTTCCTTTTATTCCGTTAAATGATACTGTATTAGTATTTTTTGTTCGATTTAAATTAAATAACTGTAGTCATGACTTGAAATAAAGGTTATAGTTTCTTTCTTTATCGTACCCGTTTCTTTTAGCAGCCCTTTCTTTTCTACAAGATGCCAGCCTTAATGATACACATTAAAGAATATCAATATACTAAATACAGCTCTTTTCTATATCTAAGATGTTTACCTTGTTAACTCTAGTACTGGAACACAAGCACCAGGACGGTAATTTTTAGCACCTCGATACTCCTTAGCAAATGTAAGATCTTGTAGACTTACTCTTCCACTTAATAATTTGGTAAACTGCCTTAAAACATATTTACGAACTAAACTGACATCAGTTGTATCAAATAATATTTTCAAACATTTTTCCAACATCTAAAATAAATATATATTTTTGATAATACTAATAATGATTTACACAACCAATTCTAATTCTTTATTATAATATACCAAATAAGGTCTATAACAAGCATAATTCATAAAATCCATATTAGCACATTAAAAACGTAGAGATTTGATTTTTGTTTAGGAAACAAGTGCAAAACTATAAAAGTATGACATCTTTTGTTGTGTTCCAATAAATATTACTGTGCATGTGTAAAAGTGCCTAAACAGAGTTCTGCACAAAACCTATTGACAATGGCATGAAAATTCAATCGTCCTAAATGATTCTGAACATTTTATAACAAAGGAGTTAAAAATCCCAAGAAGTACTGATGAGAGAGTCTTAAACCAATGTACCAACACTGTTGATAGAACTAGAACAAGCCGCATCAAGGTTCAAAAAGTTGATCTGGAAATCCTGAGATTTACAGGAAAAATCATCAAAACCATCTAAAAATCAACAAATGTCAATTAGATACATGAAAAGTGCAAGACTACGCCGAGGATGGTCCAGAGATTCATATTCATTTACATGAATATAAATTAAAATCTGGTGTTAAATATCAAACCCATCGCATTTATAATCTTCCGAATTATGTTCAGTACAGACCTTAGTTGCATAAACCTACAGTAGTCAGATATACATACTTTAGAGACTGCTGGGCAACCATCCCTTCTAACAGTTTCAATACCTTTGGCATTAAACTCTGGCTCGCTTTGCTCAGGCGACTCATACATGTATCCAACATATCGTTTTTTTGTCTGCAAGATACAAGGATGGTATACTTTTTCCAATTTTAACTTTACTGGGCTAGGATTGTCATTGGTAACAGCTTCAGCAATTTCTGCTCCGATCTCAAAAGCACATTGTCTGCTTTTACCAGTTACCAAGACAAAAACAGAATCTGTATCTCCATATACCACTTTGGCTCCCCATTTTGGTGTATTCTCTATTAATTTTATTGCACGCAATAATGTTTCTCTACCTTTGCTCACAACACTGTCTCCTAGTTCCACTGCTGGCATTCTACCACTAAAATTAGCTGCAGTGTAGCCATAAGTAACATTGGCAATTAATTTTAAACCTAATTGTCTATTTTGTAAAACCCGTTGCAATACTTTATCATCTTTATTCAGTTTCATTGATTTTTTTACCATTAATCTTGTGTCCAATATTTCTAACAGCATTCTAGGTAATATACCTTGCCTAGCTTTTGACTTAACAAATGCCACACCACAAGGAGAAAAATTTATAAGATTCTTACTAAACAGTTGTTTTACTCTTCTACTTGATATTTTTAACTGTGTAGCGCCAAATTCAAAAGGTGCGTTTTGTCCTAAATGCTCTACTCGTCCTAAGCATGTTGAAAAACAATAATTATATGCTATAATTATTGAAGGATAAAGGCTCTGAAAATCTAGCACAATAACTGGATCAGCAAAGAATTTGGACTGTGGTTCTAAGATTAATGCTAGATGTTCTGGTGCTTTCATTTTTGCTCTTTGCTGTACAGTTGGTGACACAGCAACATAATTTAGAGGTTTCGCTAATCTTAACATCATTGATTCTACACGAAATTGTGATCCTCTCGATAGAACTTCATAAAACTGAATTCCAAATAATCTAGCTAATTCACATGTTCTTCCAATTAGGTCCAACTGTTTAAATAACTTTATAATTCCTTGAACTCTACATAAGTAAAAGTTAGCTGTTCTATGACGATAAACTGCATTTTTATGTTCCCACCACAATGATAAATCTTTAAATGAATAGAAAGGGACTCTTAAATGTAAAACATGATACATTATATTTTCAAATGTATAACTTTGTAAAGCTAATTCATGCCTCATTAATCTCCAAACATCTAAAAGGATTCTACCTGCAAATTTTAAGCCTGAATGGGTATCATCATCTATGACATTTAATTTTATTTGAGTTCGTCCTAATAATGATGGTAAATTCATACCTAGAATGTATCCCCTCTCCACCAGATATCCCCAAGACAACATTTCGACTTCATATCCAGCAAATATATCTGGATCCCATCTTTTTATAAATTTTAACAATTCCTCTATTAAATTTGTTTCTGAATCAACATATGTTAATTCACATGTAATACCACTGCCTTGTAAGAAAGACATACCTTCTGAAATGGTAGATGCAATTAAACCTGACACGCTTGTTCTTCTTGTATCATCTTCAGGTCCATCATTATATAATGAATAAAAAATAGCTTTTATTGGATCCAGTTGAGGATCAGGCTTTAAATCACCTCTAGTATGAATATGCAATTCCATAACCAATGTGGTCAAATATTCATATCTCGATACAGCTTTAACTTTTTGTAAGTTTTCTAGAGACATTTTAAAACCATGAGTATTATCTAGAGTTGCTACTGTAATTTGACCTGAATCATTTATTGTTTCAGTAGGACTAGGAAAATTATTTAAAAATTGTGATTGTAATAACAATTTACATAAACTAGAATCATTATCTTTAACTTTTTTGTCATTTTTGTTTTTCAGCAATGTTATTATATTATTACTTTTATTCTTCTTCTTTATACTCTTTCTGAGTACTCCCCTTGCCTTTGATTTTAAAGAACTTTTAGGAGTTTCTGGGATGCTTTCTTCTGAATTTGATTTTGTGGATCTATTTGAATTATCACCAGGACTAAAAGGAGATAGAGTAATACAGTCTTCATTATCACTGTCACTTTGTCCTCCTGGACTACATGGTACAAGTATTTTAAGCTTCTCTTTTTTCTGAATTGCATTGTTTTCTGATTTGTACTTTTGTACTTCTATCCACAGTTTTATCTGTGCAAAAGTAGGAGGAAACTTAGCTGTAGTTATAAAACAACTAGTATTTCCACAAAATGATAATTTCATACTTTTTAATTTGTTATGTGTTATTTCAATACTAGAATAAACTTTTTGCAATTGGAGTTTTCTTAATTGTTGCAAGCTTTGATCTGTTGTTTGAGATTGAAATTCTAAAATACCAGATGTACTTTGTATGTTTAATACATTATGTCCAACATGAACTTGTCCTGTAACATCCATAAAATTACTATAAAATGGTTTTTTGTGTCTTACTTCAGGAATATTATAATCTTTGAAACTCATTTCAATCATATTTCTTGAGGGTGGATTGAATTTTGGCATTAAAATATTATATTTACACGAAGGTATATTTTGATCAAGACAGGGTTCATCTAAGATGGCTTTAGTAAGTTTTAGTTTATCCAGTAAATTATGATTAGGATCGCTTAAATGGGATGTTTGTCCTAATAATTCATTCTCTGCACTGTTTCCTGAACATTTCTGATAAGAAGTTACTGAATCTGATTCTGAACTTTTATCTGCATGTGAACTTCGTCCTGATAATTCTTTTGCTATAACATTACCAGAACATCTCTGATAGGAAGTGATTGAATCTGATTCTGAGCTTTTTGAATTGCCTGAAAAGGATTTGAAAAATGCTGTTTCTGCAAGATTTATTTTAGAAGGACCTGGATTTGGTACGTAATTGTTAACATTGTCATATTCCTCCGCCACTAATCGTGTGGTATTACTGCAGTATTTATTTACTACTTTAGTAAATTCAATTTCATTTTCACAAGCATAGTTCGCTTCATCAGAAAATAGTTCATCAGAACTTTGAGAACACTTTGGTCTTTGTTGTGAATTAGAAGCTGCTTTTATATGATTGTAAGATATACATTCATTTATACTTTCATTTCTTTTAATTGGCAAATTAGTCTCTATCTCCACAAAACTAAGCTTTCGTTTTACTTTTTCTGCTGTATTTTCAAGAGAAGCATACTTAATACAGTTATCAGTGCTGTCATGATTTGATAGAACGGGGTCTTCACGGATCTCTTTCTCGTTTAATGAGGTGTTGAAATTCTTCACATACCTGTAATGATAAAATTAAAACTGAGTACATAAAAATATGTTTCAACTGATGTATTTAAGATGTCTAAGAGAACTTGAATTTCTATTCAATTTTAATTGCTAGGTAAAAGTTGAAGACATCTTAAATAAACATTGTTCTGACTATGTCTAGTAAGTGCTTGCGGTCCGTCTCTAAATATGTAATTAACAAGCAACTGAAAAATTTATTTAACTGAAAAAAAACATTCATTTCGCTGCACGTCTGAACTTGTTGGTATACTATCATTAATGGCATTGGCCGGCCTCATATGCAATTAGTAGTAAATAGAGCACTATGAATGCTAGATGCGAATTAATCTTAAAGCTACATAAAAATAACAGCAAAAGAAATTGTGAAATAATCCGCTGTTTGAAAAGTATTGGTGTGTACAAAGATTAGTGAGATGTGTACAAGTACAAGAAGGAAATACTGAAGGAAACTGTGAGAAATGCTGAGAATATCAAAAAATACTAAAGCACATTAGAAGAAGAAGAAAATTAGCAGCAGATATCTTAAACCAGTAAATGTTTATTGGTCAAAAGCTCAATAATGAATAATATCTGAGTTATTGGTCATAAAAATTGCAGCACTCGTCCAATGAATATTGCTTTGAAGTTCATAATGTGAAATTATTCTGCAAATATCACTTGAAAATACTTACTGTCATACTTAATACAATGAGAGCCAAAATGATTTGTTCATTTTTAATAGACAATAACACATTAATTACTTTAAATACAGAAATAACATAAATGGCATCTTAGAAAATAATAATGGGGGTTTTACTTTTTCAATATAGTCTCTGGTAAATGCACGATTCCCTTCTCCACACAGTCTTCTAAACAGCAGACAAAATTTGCCATAGTTTGTTGAAGCACATCCTGTGGAATAGCTTTAATCTCTTGATGGATATTTCTTTTGGCTCCTCTATATTTCTAGACTTACTCTTGAACACTCTGCTCTTTAAATATCCCCAACAAAGTCTTGCCCAATAATATCAGGAGATCTAAGGGGCCAATTAAGATCACCGTTTCGAGAAATCTGCCTACTGGAAATGTCTGTCGCAGGATCTCCATATTCTTGTAGTATAAAAGATTGCACGGTCTTGTTAAAAAGTGATTTATTTCTTCTTCAATTTGACACCGGTTTTGGTAACCCAATAGCGAGAATTCTGTTTATTTACTATGCAATGTAAGCTAAAGTGTGTTTTGTCATTTATGAGAAGATGTGTGATAACAGGTTCCTCATTCCTTAACTTCAAGAAAACCAACAAACTCAATACCACCACCACAATTTGACAACCGTCGAAATATCTCCAAAGTCACCTCTTTTTCTTGTAATCAATAATTTAGTCATAAGCAAAATATATTTCTTGTTACTTACAATGAAAAATGAACAATTAATCACTAATCAAAAGGAACAAAAATGAAAAAAAATGAGTTCGTAAAATAGGTGATAAAAGTATTTTGGCTATGAGAATATTGGTTGCCATAAATATTACCACGTGTTAGACTTTTTGAAGTTTTTACAGTAAAAAGCCGTAAATATTATAAAAACATTTTCTATTTTACAGCATTTGCAGGTAGTGTTTAAAAGGGGCATTACTTTCTAAAGGCAATTATTTACTTGCTTGAAATAGGTATAAATGTATTTAAACATCCTCCGAAGACTCCCTAAGTTTTATTAAAATTTAGTTTGTAGTTGATTAAACTGTGGTAAAATGAAACCTGATGATGAAAGAACCTTGCAGAATAAAGAATGATTCAGAGATGCTCGAAAAATTGGTAAAAAGAATATCCAAATTACCCAAGCATTTCACGCAGCAAAAAGTTTTTTTTATGAAAAGGAAATGTAATTACCGTATTTACTCGAAAATAAGACCCCCTCGATTATAAGACCCCCCCTATATTTTAGAGTGAATTTTTAAAAAAAGCTTTTGTATGCGAATATTGGACCCCTAAAAATATAAGTAATATAAGATATTGAACATTTTTCAGTTTTATTTTGTTAACAAATTCCGTTAGTTATGTTCATGGAAAAAAATCTACCCTTTATCTCTTCGTGGAAACAATGCCTTTGTGGAAGCAGTTTACCTGAATTCCAGGAAAACTTCTAAAATTGTATGCAGTTCATTCAAAAATGGTCAGATGTCACTCCAATAGATAATAAGATTTTGCACACTTACTGGAAAGATTAAGGTGCTACTATTGTTAACAATTAGGGGAGGTACTTAAGAGATTACAATTCTTCCGTCGGTACTATGAAAGGCTTAAATGAATTTCTTAGAAATGTTTTTGCCATCGCTGGGTTGTTTTCTCTAATCGACCCTGTCAGTTGTCAAGCTTAATTTGTAAAACCATTGTTATAAAAAAATATATTATAAAGGTTAATAACGATCTTACAGAGGGTGATGACGACAACGGCGATTCTGACTAGATGCTAAGCTAACAATAATTGTAAATGATTTCATAATTTTCGTAATTACTGTAGTTGTTGCAGTCAATAAACTTTCCTTATCGCGGGTTTCACAATGGCGGCATAGGTTTACGTGCATCAATATCGGCTAAAATACAGACAAACGGGCGAGATGTTATATTATTAAACAACAGAACGCTATTTTAGATGTTATTGTATTGTAATGCAATGTTTGTTATAAATACTGTAAACATTACTCAGTTACACTCATAGTTTTCACATTTTATTGAATATCTTTTTATACTCGATTATAAGACCCGATTCGAATATAAGACCCTCCCACATTTTAGAGTAAAAATCTAAGAAAAAAAGGGGGTCTTATTTTCGAGTAAATACGGTAGTTTGACAAACTAACTAATAATAGTGTGATTCCATGTCAATTTGCCCAAAATCATGTTTCGTCCCCACTATTTTTATGAAAAATGGGCAATTCTGAGCCCCTCCCACTTTTCACTAGGAGCTCTCAAACTATATTTTAGGCTGAAAACTGTATCAAATGCCTATTTTGAAGCTGTCTCCAGTAACTTAGTAAATAGTTTTTTGCACAATAATAGCGTCATTTCAGCAACATTTTCCAACAAGATTTTTTTTGGGACTCGGCCATTTCATAGAAATACAGGGTGTTTTGGAAAATGTGCCCTTCCCATTAAAGGCTAATAGGGAAACATGTGTAGAGTAACATCTTACTAACAATTTACTGAAATGCCCCTTTGAAATGACAAGCCCCCTTATAAAAATAATAAGCACGCCACCTGCAAAGTAGTAGATAAAAGTGTATGAAAATTATACCTATTAAATAGTACATACTTTTAAAGGTCGTCAACAAAATAACCATAATAAACCCAAGCAGGTAGCCGGGTAAATAAATTCTTCGAAAATCGTAACCAAAACAAAATAGTAAGTACGTGCTTTTAAAACGTTTTAGCTAAATGATAACTAACCTTAGTAACAAACACTCATTCTGACCATCTGTAAATAACTGTTAATGACTCAGATCTTTGAAATTTGTAATCTGCAGTTTGTCATCAACTTTCTTTGTGTTAAGGTGGTGGTAAACTTGAGTTTCGATTACGTATTAATACACGTTTTAGAATTAATAACTTGAGTGAGGTAGTATTAAGTAGTTTAATTAATTGTAGTTAGTTACTGTTTAAATTATGGCAGAACCAAACACGCCTGCTGAATGGACGGAACTTATTATTTTATACGGCGAATGTCATCGCAATGCTGCTGCCTCTGCTAGATAGTATGCTCGTCACTTCCCCAACCGCCATCATCCAAATTCACGTACAATCGTACAAGCTATTCAGAGAATGTTCGATACAGGATCAATGCGCACCATGGAGATGTCGCAGAGGAAGAAAACATCCTAGAGTTAGTTGAAGAGGATCCCACTCTTAGCGTGCGTATCTTAGCAGCACAAACCGGTGTACCTTCTACTCACGTTTGGCGCATTTTAAAAGAAGATTCCCGACTCCCATACCATTTTCACTAGAACATGCAGATCATATACCGCGAGTGCAATTTTGCCAATGGCTATTGGAATGCAAACAGGAAAATCCCCAGTTTGCACAAAATGTACTGTGGACAGACGAATACTGTTTTACTCGGGCGGGGGTTTTTAAATCACACAACAGCCACATTTGGGCTGACGATAATCCTCATATTCCTCATGCTGTCCGAAGACATTATTTCCAGGCATTTTGCGGTAAATGTGTGGGCGGGAATTTATCAGAACCGTTTAATAGGACCTTTTATTCTGCTCCAACGATTAGCCGGTGACTGGTACCTACACTTTCTTGACAATGAAGTGTTCGATGGACTCCCACTATTGAGCACCACCACATTTTCTCGCCAGGTGCAGGAATTTTTGAATAACGAATACCCTAACCGGTGGACAGGACGTGAAGGATCCATCGCCTGGCCTGCGAGATCACCTTACTTGATTCCCCTCGATTTTGGATATTTGGGGATATTTTAAACGTTAGTGTACAGGACAGAACTGAATACCGAGGAAGAGCTACGCGCATGCATTAAAATCGCATCAGAATAAATTCGCGCAAATGCCGATATGTTGGCTAGCATAAACTAGTGTGTACAGTAGGGTGGTCCAAAAAAAAACAAAGTCGAAAATGTTATGCTCTCACCCCGTAGGATTATTGTATATGGAAAAAAAAGGTACCCCTATTTTTTTATTTTGAAATCGGACGATATTTAGGGGTGCCTCAAAGCCCTTAAAGTTTCCCATGTATTTTATATGGGAAAAAAACACTTTTTCGTAGATTTGGTATAGAATCCCAGCAAATTAATATTTTTCAACCGGACTACCCTGTTTCTCTTCAGAGATGTTCAGAGAATGACATCAAATAATTTATTTATTAAATTTCTTATATTAACTATTTTTTACAGGGCTGCAAACCCCATAAATGGAAGAAACACGGAAAAATCGTTACAAAACATTTATTACTATTTTTCTGGAGTTTTTCACCGGAATTTTAATGAATAAACAACATGTGAATTTTTACTGATGATTTCATATATTTGTTAAATTGTTTAAACAATTTATTATTGTCAAGTTCACACTATCTTCAAAATAAAGCTAGAGAGTTGTAGTTTTTTTTAAATGATGCAATTTTGTAAGTTTAGAATAACCGAATATAAAGATAAACAATAAAATTATAATTCTAATAATTGTTTAAACAAATTATTGTTGTTATTTATCAAGTTTTAATAGATAGAAGTTTGCAGTTTTCTCTGAATATTGCAATTTTTCAGGTTTAGAATAACCAGGTATGAAGATTAACTATAAAGTTATAATTCTAACAATTATTTTAATACATTATGGTTGTTATTTCTTAACATTTATCAGAATTCGCCTAGAAATATATAGTTTTTTATTTTAGCCATTTACTCTTCTTTTTGAGACATGTAGGGAATATTAGGAAGTTAGACAAAAGAATCATTAATTGTCCACGTGCGTTGACACTGTTTTACCATTTACAAATAATATGTCGTATTTACTTGAAAATAAAATCACATTTTTTGCTCGAAAATTGGGGAAGTTTTATATTCGAGTCCGGTCTTTTAATCGAGTATAATAAGATATTTTCAATAACAACTAAGTAACTTCACAACTGAAATATTAGTGAAAATGGCAAAAGCATTTCTAAGAAAAACATTAAGCCTTTAATAGTACTGGCTGAAGAAATACCTAATTTATTACAAAATTTTATTACACATCAACACTTTTGATGAACTGTCTACAATTTTAGAAGTTTTCCTGGAATTCAGATATATAAACTGCCTTTGTTTCCGGCCCTGTAAAAAATAGTTAATATAAGAAATTTAATAAATAAATTATTTGATGTCATTCTCTGGACATCTCTGAAGAGAAAGAGGGTAGTCCGGTTGAAAAATATTATTTTTCTGGGATTCTATACCAAATCTACGAAAAAGTGTTTTTTTCCCATATAAAATACATGGGAAACTTTAAGGGCTTTGAGGCACCCCTAAACATCGTCTGATTTCAAAATAAAAAAATAGGGGTACCTTTTTTTCCATATACAATAATCCTAGGGGATGAGAACATAACATTTTCGACTTTGTTTTTTTTTGGACCACCCTAGTGTACAGACAAACGGCGATTTATTTGAACACACGTTATAAAGATTGTTTGCATCTAAACGGTAAGTTTTACTCATTTTGTTAAGATGACACTCGTAAAATAAAAAGCAGGCAGTAAAATTTGCATCACAATTAGGTCAATGAACGTATGTTACATTTTATTTACCGACCTTAATAAATGATCAAGTCATCAAGGTAGTGAGTCACTTGGCAACCGCTGCTAAAATCCAATTCTGTTGTTTCTGTAGATTGATACGTACGTAGCGGAGGTCAGTTATTAATTTAGTAGTGCAGATGTGAGATCATTGTTTGATTTATCAGTAATCCATGGTTAAAATCTTACAAACAACCATAGTCGACTCGTGTCTTGCAAAAAAAACGGAAAAATCCGAAATTTTTTTTTAATTTTTTATTTTTATTTTATGAATTTTGGGGTCTCTATATGGTCACCTTTCACCCTCTTAAAGCATTGCATACTTATCCGGAACACCCTGTATAAAAGCAAACGAAAGCTCCAATTCACTAGATCACCTGTTCATAGTTAATCAAGGTTTAACAAATAAGCATCAACAAATAAAAACATTTAGTAATCATTATGCAGGGATGTAATGCGAGCAAAGTCTTTTATTTCATAATCTGTACTGCCTTCCACCGCTTTCAATATTAAGAGGCTCAATAACACACAGTACATCTTCAAAAGGCGCTGCACATTTGTTTCTTTCTTCATTTCTCGGCCAAATAACCACAAATTCGCGTCGTGCTCATAATATCATTCTATTATGCTTCCAATGTACCATTTTCCTTCATATCTGCAAGCGATAATACTTTCCTGGTTGCAAGACTGCTAGGTTCAAATTATTGTTCTTATGCTCAATATCAGTTTGAAACTTGATCAATGTACCAAATACATTATTAGATATTCTCTTCATTTGCAGATTGCTTCAGGAGTAAATGAGTGATGGAAATAGCACATTCCTGGAATAGTTTTCTCCTTCTTGTATCATCACTCTTCCAGTTTAAATTCAGCAACATCACTACTTATGCACTGTTCATCAATGTAAATTGAAGTAACTTGATGGCTGAGGTTTATTAAACCTGAAAAATGACCATGTATTAGAGATCTCATTTCACTGAAATGTGTCCCAAAAAAAAATCTTGTTGGAAAATCTTGCTGAGGTGTAACACTATTATTGTGCAAAAAATTATTTTTTAACTTACTGGAGCCAGCTTCAAATTTGCCCTAGAAAATTACCTCTTTCGATGCAGTTTTCAGCCAAAATATAGTTTAATAGCAAGTACAATAGAGAGCCCCTAGTAAAAAATGGGAGGGGCCCAGAATTGCCCAACTTTCTATGAAAATAGTTCTACATATAGACTTTCTTGAAAACAAGTGTTAAGTTGTGGGAATAATCTTTCCTGGGATATTGCCCTCAAAGAAATCGAAAAATTATGATTGCTCGCTCTGTGAGGGCGTCTTTGCGCCTTCATATCTCCTAAACTACAAAATCTAAAGCAATATGGTAATGTTCTCTGAAGATTAGAGAATTCTGTAACTGAGTTAAATTTCGAGGCGATAGATCTAGTGGTTTAGAAATAATGAGACTTCAAAAATGCAAAATCGAGCAGAGAGCAAAATTGGCTAGCAAAATTTTCATTTTAATTTCTGTAGCAATTAATAAATAAAGCATTTTTGATTGTTTTTGAATGTGTCAAAACTTCCGTGAGTGGCAGTGTGCTTGGTTAGAAGTACTCCTGCTGTAACATTATTTTCAAAAACAAAACAATACTTGTGGACCTTCAGCACAGTAACTTGTGCAGTGAGGAAATCAGAAGCTATCTATTATTGAGCTTTATGTTAACAAGATCTTTTACTCGGGAGGTCATAAGCTACAACATATGTAATAACTAGCAAAAATTTACTGAGGTCGAATTTTCCATATACTTAGTTTGGTGTCCTTTACTTAAGCAAAAAAGTTCAGTGCTTTTACATGAATAGGTCTTTTTAACTCTTGTAGAATATTTATAACAATGTTACTGTTGATATCTTCTTTACTCTCAAAGTACAATACAAATTCTCAGGAAACTCCCTATTACAAATATGTATATAAAGGTTAAACTTACACTGGATTTGTTGATTCTAAGTCACTAGATGGACCTAAAAAATTGTTAAATTTAAAATAAAAGATAAGAAAACTTTCTTGAATATTTCCACATTGTAGATACTTACAGAGTGATTCAAAAGCAAGTTACATCTAATACCTAATGGGAATTGCTTAAAAATTTAAATAAGTCCTTAAACGGTTCGAGATTGTATATCAGGCTATGATTCAATCAATGATACAAGAGTCCACTGATATCAAAATTGTGGAAAGAAGATAAGTATGTTCTGAAAATAAATTTATGATGATCAACACTTGCAGTTTGCATATTGTGAGTTTCATTCTGACTGAGAGTGAGTTTTCTTCAACACTTTATGTGGAAACAAGTTAAGAGCATCTAAAAGTACTGTCTGTTGGCCCTACAAATGTAACACAGTAGTTTGTGCAACAAGAGTGGATATAATGCCTATATAGCATGAGAATGAAGTTAGAGGCAAAAAACCAAAGGCGGAGTGCCTCAGTCGTTCGAGCGCGATATGGGCATTTCACTCAAGTTGTATGGTATCTTTTTTCTTCGCCTTATCAAAACAATTAAAAAATAGATTGCACGTCTCCTTGAGAAATCGAATTAGGGATCAACCTATGCTTTTATCCATGTTAAAATAAGGTTTATAAGATCCCCCTGTAATTATACAATTTTTAAGAGAACTATTAGAACTTTGCATAAATTGAACATTTTCAAAGAGAAAATTATTTGAAATTTTGTTTTATAAAAAAAAAATTAAAAAAAGAGTTATTCTCCTAGCTGGAATCGAACCTACGTCGGCAACAGCTTCAGTTTATTTATACCTAGCTTCTCACAACTGAGCTAATAAACTACATCACAGACCGTGTCTACTATACTTGATACATTCCACGCCGATTTGACCAAAGTTGGCGAGGTACCCTCATAGATTTTTTTCATATTTTGTTTACATACTACTGTTTCGAAGCCTTATATAAAGCTCAAATATTAGTGCTAATATATACACCGTTTGAGAGATATAGAGGTTTATATTTTTCAGTTTTAAACGTGCATGCCTTTATTCAAATGTTGTTTACTCGGCTTTTGTATTAGTTAGGAAGGTCGGGTTTTTGCATTTGAAAGAGAATTAAATGGACTATCTATACTAATCTTTTTCCATATTTCCAACATTTGTAACATAGTATATTATCTGAGTTTTTTGCAAATTTTGACCATTCTCAAAATCGGTTCCATTAATTTTCCCCAAAAAAATCAGAACGATTGCACGATATGTTCTTATAATCGTGTTAAGATTTCAACTTGGTATCTTCTTGGAATCAGAAGTTATGAATTTTTTTCTATAGTCGTGCGAATAAAATGTTCTGAAACAACATGCACTTGTATAAAGAGCCGCGAAATGTGACTCTCAAAATCTATTCCATTGAATCTCTCCAAAAATCAAAACTATTGCATGATATGTCTTTATATTTGTATTAAAATTCTAACTTGGCATCTCAATGGAATCACATTGAAGCTCATTTTTTAAGTCGTGCGTATAAAATGTTAGAAGTCGTGAATTTTCAAAGGCTGCACAAGAATTATTCATCCAAGAGAAGCAGTTGCAAGCAAACCTACTTTTGTTTTAACAAATCAAACTCGAAACAATCATTTGAAAATGTATAGGTTTTCGCTACAACTTTTCCGATATCAATAGGAAGAATAGAATGGAACTTTAGAGTTCCAGGAAGCCTTCTGGAGCTGATAAATCACTGGTTCAAAAATCCTTCATGTGCTTCAAATTCAGTGTTACTGACGAAAGCAACATGGACGTTAGCAACTGATTCGTCTGCCCATTTATATAAATCTAGTGGTGTTAAAATTTGACACTGGGCTGAACTTTGCAAATTATATAGGGATGCAAAATGTTTTATCATGCCTCCTAATGCGTTGCATGAGCTTTTAACATGTGAAGTGGCAAAGAAATGCCACTCCGCATTAACATTAAAATCCTGATAGTGGTAGGTTATGTTAAGAAAATTGTTTCTGTTTTTATATTGAGACGCACCCCCATCATAAAAGTATATAACTTTTTGAAAAGTGGATATTCTGTGTTTTAAGAAGTTGATAAGCTTTGTCTGAAATAAATGAACTAGTTTTGTATTATGTTGTAGACAATCAGATACAATCACGAAGTTGTCATGAGTTAGGACGTCGCTCTCATCTTTGAAATACAACACAAAAGGATGAATGGTCGCTTGGGTGTTGTTCCAGTGGAATCCTTGTGCAGCGTCTTGTACCAGAAAGCTATAATTTTCAGCAAAATCACAAATCGCCAAAACTTCGCCGCCTTTAAGACTATCTTTTTTATGTGTCAGAAAGTTTAATTGTTGAGAAGCAAAAAATGAATGTGCCAAGAGAGAAGGAAGCAACAAAAGAAAATCGTCAGCTTTTTTTCGAGCATTTCCAAATTCGATCGGTTGGTGGAAATCCATTGCTTGTATATAATTCCTTCTATTGAGTTATCTGCAAATACTTTCCCAATAATTGTCTTTAAACCAGATAAACGAGGACAATATGTGCATTTACTAAAAAACAGTCTATGTTTGGCGGATTACAAATCATAAGAGCTAAATGTGTTTATATGTTTTTAAATGAAACGTTTCCTCATGTTTTGTTAGAAAAGGTAATCTTGAACCGTCAAGCATTAGTTTTACATAATGGTGGATGGTGCATACGTAGACTGAATGGGTTCCACTCGAACCGGCCAGCACGCAACTCTTAAGCCTCAGCGAAGCGAACTTTGAAAACCTGACTTTTATTGAGTCATACTTTTTTTTGTACGTTTGATAAATTTCGCTCAAGTTCCCAAGTACTAATCGTTTCTGTTGCAACGTTTCTTGTCCATTGATTTTTACAGCAACCACATCTCTTTTGCCAGGTAATACACGACTTACTTCGTCAGATTTGTAAAATTCTGTTACATTTTCTAGCCGCAGTGGTCTTCCAACGTTTAGCTTTGGCACTGAGAAGATGCCATTATCTTCTGCAAGGTCTCTGGCTTTCTTAATTTGATATAAGGTACTACTGGGAAAAAAATCTAATGTACGTTGTAATGTCTAATACTTTGGAACTAATGTAAGGATTTTTGTTTGTTCTTCTTTATTGCTAGTTTCAAACTTTTGTTTTAACTGCATTAAAACTTCACTGTCGTCGTTTTCTATTGATGGAATTTCAAGAATGTCTTTTAAACAATCTACAATTTGATTAAATTTATGTAATCTATATGAACTTTTATTAAAATCCTTATTGTATATTGTTTCGAAATTACGGCAACAAGAAAACCATTCAAAGCAGTTAAAGCCGACTTTTGATCAAAATAGGGAAAATCATTAAATTTGTTTTGTGGATCGCTTGTCGTTGGTACATCAGCTTCAATAATGACATCCCTATCCACTAAATCGTTTTCTTCATCTTCATAAGTGCAGTTATCTACGTCAATGCACTCATTTTCATTCACTGTCAGTTTCAATACTAAGAGACGACAGCTGGTACATATTTTGTGATCGACCGTGTATCCTGTAAAATTGATAGAGACGTACATTTATTGTAATCTTAACACGTTACATATGTATATTATATTACTACTCACCTGATCTGGGAAACAATTATTGTATCATCCAATCTAACATATTACGAAGATTCGTTTACTTTCTAAAATTTTGGTGATTCTTCCGATTGAGAGGATTACAACAACGTGTTGTAAAGACTTTACAATCCATATAATTATTATTATACATGATTAATTAAGGGAACACAAGTCTAATCACATTTAATACAATTATAAGAGTCAGTTTAAAAGAGTTAATACAATCTTAATAGAAAAGTAAAATACTAATAATAGATATTTTTAAACAAGAGAAGTCTAAGTAAAATAGCTTCTAACTCTAATTAATAAACAAATAAAATTACATTACTTGTGTAGGCAATGTTGCGTTATCATTTATGCATAACACTTCGCAGTTCTTTACCTTTACACTTTTCAGAACATTTTATTCGCACGACTATAGAAAAAAACTCATAACATCTGATTCCAAGGAAATACACCAAGTTGAAATTTTAATACGATTATAAGAACATACCGTGCAATCGTTGTGATTTTTTTGGAGAAAATTAATGGAACTGATTTTGAAAACGGTCAAAATTTGTAAAAAACTCAGATAATATACTGTTACAAATGTTGGAAATAAGGAGAAAAAATTACTATAGATAGTCTATTTAATTCTCTTTCAATTGCAAAAAACCAGACCTTCCTAATACAAAAGCCGAGTAAATAACATTTGAATATAGGCATGTACATTTAAAACTGAAAAATATAAACCTCTATATCTCACGAACGTTGTATTTATTGGCACTAATATTTGAGCTTCAAACCAGTATTACGTAAACAAAATATGAAAAAAATCTAGGAGGATACCACGTCAACTTTGGTCGAATCGGAGTGGAATGTATCACTTATTATAAAAGGAGGTTATACTTATTTAAATTATTTAATATTTATGTATTTTTAATTATAGAAGTATAATTGTTAAAGCTGCAACTTCACAAATCACGTTGTTTTCAAATGCTTTGTGTTACTGAAAAAAGGAAACATTGATCTAACTTACTTTTACTTCTATATTTATGTCAGGCAGTGCAGGATTTAAGTATAAGCTACACAAGCTATAGCTTAGGGCCCCCACTTTCTTGGGGACCCCCAAAAAAAATTGTCCAAGTGAGCAATTGTCATATATACTTAAATATACTGCAGCATTATTTGTCCCAATATAATATCTGGACTTATAAAGGGCCCCATATCTCAAATAGCTTAGGACCTTATCAAGTCTAAATCCGGCCCTGATGTCAGGAGTTGTCAATAAATTATTTATAAATGAAGAAGTGTCAAATTGAACCCCTTTGATTGGTTGTTTTCATATCCAGACACTGATAATTGAACGTGAAGAAAACAAGCAATTTACAAGTAGAAGTAGAAAAAATACTAACAGTGATAGTTAAAAAATAATAATCTGAACCACTTTGTAAGTTTATCTATGTGAATAATATTTAATGTTCAGTATTACCCCTTACCTTCTGATTTGCTACATTTTTCTCTTGTGAATATATCTGCTTGATTGTTGTTTTGAGATTTAATATTTTCTAGTATGACATTTAATCTATTTTCATTATTTTCAATGTTTGCCTCCTCAATTATTTTGACAGGTGTAGTAACAGCTGCAAGTGGTAAACTCATATCCACATCACTTTCTTCATCACTTTCCTCTTTATGTTTTGAAACTTGTGATAATATACTGCCTTCTTCAGGATTTAGATTGTCTCCTAAATCAATAAGTATTTCCAATAGATCTTTTGCATCTGTATCATTAAGATTACAACTGTTATTAAGTGTTTCATCAAATATATTAGTACTTTCATCAAATTCGTCAGTTGTGTTCTGAGTAATTATACTATAAGAAGGAATGTTAGAATTTATTGGAGAATGACTTTCTATATAAGAGGCATTTAGAATATTTCTTACTCTAGGAGTTTCAGCAGGATATACAGAGATATTTTTATCAATTTTATATTCTTCATTAATCTTAGACAACAATCTTTGTTTTAGAGCTTCTTTGTATAAGTTATGTGAATCAGTTGGTAATACATTAACTCTATCTTGTGAAAGACACTGAGAAATCTGTGAGCATTCACCCTTATTTCTTCGTCTTTGCATTTCATCATCCCACAAAGCTGCTATACCAGGATTCTTTCCAACTTGCCCTCCAATTACCTCTAGCCTATTAACTATATGATCTGCTAGTCCATCAACTTCTATCTGGCAAGTGCTTGTTTTGCGAATATGTGGAGGCAAAAATTGCTCTTGTGGAATATCTGCTTGTTGGATTTCAGAATCAACTCGGTACCAAACCTCAGAAAGTGAAATGTAATTCATGCCATGTAAGTTGTAATCGATCATAAATTGTAATATAAATGGAATGTGTGTTTCATGCAATTGATAAACTTTGCCTAAGATACTTCCGTTTTGAAGCAGATTACAAACTTTTTTCATAAATAATGGATTATAAAAATAGATCTTTAAGAACTGATGTTCCCTAGAATGATATCCATAAAAAGGTCTGTAAATAGCAAATTACTATTGTTAAATTTTATAAAACGGATGTCTACGTACTAAATATGATATAGGTAAAAGTATTGATTTGAATTCTACTAACTTTAGTATCGGTGGATACATTATTATGGGCACCTTTAAAATTCTAGTTTTTCTAAAATATATTCAGTTTAGATGAGGTAAAAAACAGACAAGTTTATTATAAGTACACAAAACTGATATATTTTAGTTAAAATGAAGATATTATTTACAAAAAAAAGTTACGCATTACAACAAAGTAGTACATACACATGATAAAATATGAGCAAAAAGTAACTCTATCAAAGGTGCCTTTGGAATTTTGAACTCAAATGTATTATATCACCAAAAAATGATAACAACTGTCACCGTCAAAGAACTACACATGGCTTCAAAGTTCCAACACCGTCAAAGAACTACACATGGCTTCAAAGTTCCAAAGGCACCTTTGATGGAGTTACTTTTTGCTCATATGGTAATTTTAACATTAAATTCAATAATTTTTCTTTGTTTAGCTATTTAGAATAAGCTCACTTCATAAACAAGTAGCGGAGTAACTGTTCACTCTTCAGAAACAAACTTTTTGTGTAAATTAATTTATTATAGTATTTGTTTCTATTAGTATCCATAATGTGGGTTCCCGTAATAATGTGTCCAGGGATAGTATTTCATTATACTAAAGTAGAAAGTATGTTGTAGAAATACTATCTACCTAAAGATGATTTTTAAGTACCTAACTTACATTCCAGACACTCGCATAATTTTGTAGATGTGCTGCGTGTTTGAAGAGGCATGGCCAAGGGCAATATTTAGTGCTTGATCTAGCTTAGTAGCAGCTTGATATATCACAGATGCAGGATTTTCTGAGCCTTCGAATGGTATATATATGTAAGGAAACACTCCATGTATGTGTAAACATGTTTTGCAACCTAAATATAAAAAAATATAAATTATTCGGGTATTTGATAATCCCTCCACAGGAAAATGTCAGATTATTTCTCAAATTGTAAAAGAATTAATAAAAGTTGAAAAATAACATTAAAGAACTTTATTTCAAATATATAAAACAATAATAAGGACGGTAGTGATATATGCAAGTGAAACAATGTGTTTAACACAAAGAAGAAGAATGAACCATTAAATAGCAAGGGTAATGGGAGGGGAAGATATTTAAGTGGTAAAAGCACAAAGAATAAAGTGGTTCGCAAACATTATGAGAAGTGGAGAAAGTGTAGCAAGAGAGATCACAGAATGGAGATCAATGGTAACAAGATGTGTATGGACACCCAAGAAGAAATGGATAAATGAAGTGATAAAAGATCTAAGCAATAAAGAATTGGAAAAGTAAAATAGAAAAGAATGGAGGAAGATAATAGAACAGAAGAGACGAAGACACACCCAAAGTTATGAAGAGAAGAAATGGAAGTAATCCACTCCAATCAAATGAATTAGGCGAGCTATAGAGCGGCAAGGTATTCCCCCGGGAACAAACCAAAGAAGAAGGTATTAGAGGAATTAGGAGGTATTAAAAGAAATTATATAGGTGTTATGAGAAAAAATTATAAGGGAATTATGAAGAATTAGAGAGGTATTATGCAAGGAATTATAAGAATTATAAAAGGTATTATAATAAAGCACTGCACGCAAGCATTAAATAAGCAAATTAGAAAATAAATAAATTAATTTAGTGAGGCAACTCGGTAACTACAGAAAATTCTAATTAATTGAAAAGAAGTATGAGTATTCAAGTAAAATTAAGATATTAAAACGAAATATAGAGGTATCAAGAGGAGTTGAAAGAGGAGTAATTATGAAGGCATTAAAAGGAAATAAAGATGTATTAAAGGGAATTTTGAGGAATTATGAAGAATTGTGGGAATTCTGAAGAAATTATGGAAGTATTTTGGGGAATTGAAGAAATTATGGGGGTATTTTAAGGAATTGAAGCAATTACAGAGGTATTTTAGGGAAATAAAGACATTATGCTAGTCTAAAGGAATTCGAGTGTATGAGATTTGGGGACTGATTTCCCCCTCGGGTGGAGTGCAAAAACCTGTCAAAAATCGATTATGTCATACAGCTGTTTACATAATCTTTCCGAAAATACCAAGATATAGAAAATTTAAAAATCTTTCGCCCACTTGGAATTAGTGATACAGGAACATAACCATTATAGTTCTGTAATCACAGAATATCAAAACAGTTCTACAAGAAATCTATTTTATTACAAGTTTAGGGAAGACAGTAGCATGTACTTATGATGGGTGAATGCACTACCCATTTGATTACGCACAGCAAGATTTAATTCCACACATAAAAATCTGTTATGTCCACAGCCAGAAGCTGAATAAATTGATTAATTCTTTTTGTAAATAAAATAATTGTTCTGTATAGTTGTGTTTGTTTATGTACTTGCTTTCAAAATACTAAGAAAATATCTTTTGTTTTTTTTATTTCAATACCTGATTCAGTAGACCCAAAAATTCGAATAACAGGCACTTGATTGACGGATGATCCACGAAAATCAGAGTACATCACATCCAAACCTTCAATCGGAGGACTCATATAAAAGTCCACTGTAAAAATCTTAACTAATGACATTTTTGTTTATCGCTATTGTAAACGCTACATTTTAAAATTAATATTAAAAATTTTTTTGGATCACTTAAAATATAATGACAAATATGAAATAAAATAATTTAAAAAGGCACATTAAAAAGTATATAGGTTATGTATAACATCCTACTAAAAACTAAACTATCGTCCGCGGTTTTTATTCAAAACACCGCTGGCACTGCTTCGGCGCTAGCTAACGGTTAACTTAATTTAATAATTGGAAAGACGCACGTACTTTTTGTAATTTTTGTATTCGTTCGTTTTGGTTAGAAAAATATTTCCAGATAAGCGAAATTTGCAAAAACGCTTAATTTACTAGAAACACTTTGGTTTGTACGAGATTAAAAACATGAAAAACAAGTTCGTTTTTAATTAAAAAATATATTGAAATGATTATAAGGATTGTTTATTTTCTCTCATTTGAACTATGCAAAAGTTTATCCTTTTCATACAAAATAAACATCAGGAATTTAAAAGAATTACTGAATGCTAATTGAAATATTTTACTGTTTTATGTGTTAACATTGATAACAGAAATAACAAGACGTGTCAATTTCTCTTGCCACAGTATTGGTAACCAATACTATTATTATCAATTATTATTATTAAGATCAATTACGATCAAAAATAAGAAGTAAATACAAAAGATTTCATTTAATAAACAATTAAAATTACACAAATTAACACAATTAAACAATTTACAATTAAAATTATTACAATAGATTTATAGTATGTGTTCAAAATGACCTCCATGTACAGCCAGACAAGCATCTACTCGTTTTTTCATATTTTCGAATAATTTTGTGAATTAATGTATCCGGACAAATGAAACCACGATTCATCGGAAAAGAATGTGAGATCCAATAAATCATCATTGCGAAGATTCGCATTAAACCAGTTGCAATATTGAATTCGTCTTTCATAATCAGGGGGAAGTAACTCTTGCACGACAGTAACTTTATATGGATGGAAGTGTAGTATTTTCTTTACTGCCTTGTGAGCTGTACCATATGATAAACCTACAATAATTTTCATTTAATATTTCAAAGTAATTTTCATATAACTGTTACGATTACCTGTTTGTTGAGCAAGTTGGCATAATGGTTTGTTTGGACTACTGTAACCCTTGTCCGCACGTAACCCTTGTAACCCTTGGGATTTCTTAGTTGTAACCCTTCGGCTGGAACTTATGATGTTTGGTAGCTTCCTCAGAGGCCAACGGGTTGAAGTGCTGAGCTAGATAATAATAGAGTGCACTTACCTTAATTTCGCTTCCTTATAGAGTTTTATCACTTTCACGTAGAAGAAGTGATATATTGAATTTAAATAATTGAAAATTGAAAAATTATAAAAACTTAAAACCGAAAGTGAGTTCCTTCTTTCTTAAGGACCTAATCAGAACTAACTTAAAGAAAAACCCTATGTAAAAATGTAAACATTTAGAAAACAGTTTAGATGACAAAACAAACTTAATTACATTAACAGTGTACGTGTGTTTGATAAACTCCAAGACAAAACTTACTTTCTTTTGATTAATATTAGAAAAATGCAATTATGCACGCCTTCCAGGAAGTAGCCTTATCACGTATGAAAGAATTATCATTTTGAATAAAATATAGAATTTCAAAGTTTTCGCAAAAGACAAAGGTTTTACATTTTTAGCATTTCCATTTCCCGTGGGAAACTAAATTTTGCAATTTCTTCAACTAAATTTTTAAATTTTAATAAGTTGTATCTTTGAGTTTATTCAACCCTAAATAAATATTTTATTCTAAATGCAGTTACGATTTGTAAAACTAAGTAAATATGAACTTTAGCCAAAATAGTTTAAGAATAAATGGTATTATAATAATAAGCTAATTATAATAAATCAATGTAGCCGTTCGGGTACAATACCCCACCACCAAGGTCAAACATTAATCCTTAATGGGTTGTGTTTGATTCGATTGCCAAAGTGCCAGGAACTCCACAGGAACCATCCATGTCCAGGTGTTACTGATAACGAAGAACGTTTGGAGCTGGACTATCAGATGTGAAACCATTAGCCTTTCATAATTGAGGAAATTTAATGGAGATAGGTTTGTGTAGCGGGAGGTTTCGCCACAGATTTAGGTGCCTCTCAAAAAAATGTAGGATTGGTTTATGGAGATCTTGTAAGGTTAAAAAGTATCAATTAGGTATGATTAGATTACTAGGCTGTAGTAATGATATTGGTTTCATTTGGTTCATGTAGCTGGGCTGGTCTAGTGGCTGATAGCAATGAAGCAGACATTGATCCCGAAAGGTTTTTATGGCTTATCTTTATATGGTACCTATACAAAGTAAAAATGTTTTAAGTAAATTGTAACTTGCTTAGATAATAATAATAATAGAAAAAGATGAATATAAATTGTTAGTAAAACACTAATTTACTAAATAAAAATTAAGAGCAAGTAAAAATATACTGTTTGGTTCCCATGTTTACCTATTATTCAAAGTTAGTAAAAATATAGCGAAATTTTTAAATAAAGAATGAATTATTAGGAGAAAAAAAAAAAAAAAATATATATATATATATATATATATATATATATATATATATATATATATTTTACATTAAATAATATTTTGAATGCAAATTCATATAGAAAAATTTATCGACTCTGCTGGGATTCGAACCCAGGACCCTCCACTGTCTAGGTGGTATCTCTACCAACTGAGCTACAGAGTACGACTACCAGCATAGCGAGAAATTTTCCATATGAATTAGATATTATAGCAGACATACAAAGTAACTAGATTTTTTTTTTTTTTTTGAACATTATTAATGAAGATCAGCAAGTCGCATGACAACAACATCAATATTCAAAGTATCTAGATTATTTTGAATCATTCCGAAAGGAAATTAATTATATATAAATTTTAGATGATATTAATTTTTGTTAAGTTGAATAATGATTTTACATTAAATAATATTTTGAATGCAAATTCATATAGAAAAATTTATCGACTCTGCTGGGATTCGAACCCAGGACCCTCCACTGTCTAGGTGGTATCTCTACCAACTGAGCTACAGAGTACGACTACCAGCATAGCGAGAAATTTTCCATATGAATTAGATATTATAGCAGACATACATATATATATTTGTATGTCTGCTATAATATCTAATTCATATGGAAAATTTCTCGCTATGCTGGTAGTCGTACTCTGTAGCTCAGTTGGTAGAGATACCACCTAGACAGTGGAGGGTCCTGGGTTCGAATCCCAGCAGAGTCGATAAATTTTTCTATATGAATTTGCATTCAAAATATTATTTAATGTAAAATCATTATTCAACTTAACAAAAATTAATATCATCTAAAATTTATATATAATTAATTTCCTTTCGGAATGATTCAAAATAATCTAGATACTTTGAATATTGATGTTGTTGTCATGCGACTTGCTGATCTTCATTAATAATGTTCAAAAAAAAAAAAAAAATATCTAGTTACTTTGTATGTCTGCTATAATATCTAATTCATATGGAAAATTTCTCGCTATGCTGGTAGTCGTACTCTGTAGCTCAGTTGGTAGAGATACCACCTAGACAGTGGAGGGTCCTGGGTTCGAATCCCAGCAGAGTCGATAAATTTTTCTATATGAATTTGCATTCAAAATATTATTTAATGTAAAATCATTATTCAACTTAACAAAAATTAATATCATCTAAAATTTATATATATATATATATATATATATATATATATATATATATATATATATATATATATCTTTGATATGGTACGTCTTGGATCTTGCTTCCTGGAAACAAAGTTGATATGGGTTGATCCAATTGTTCTACAATGTCTACAATTCCAAATGTAACCCTTCCATGGTATGAGTTGATGCAATCTACCAATGTGATTGTGCATGCCACACTACTGAATGTGTCTGGTGATTTCCACCAAACATGTGAAAACTTTTTGTAACTTGTAATCATTGCATTAAATGATTGTCACTTGTGTATCTTCTGTTGTGAAGTCACTAGATTAATCGGATCATTTTGCTACATCTCAAATTGGTATTTGTTTTCTCGCTGATACAATCGAACACAATCAAAGCATATGTTGAGAAAGAAAAAGTCGCGAAAACTGATATGGTTAACATGAGAGCAAACATGTTGATTGCTGGAAATCAATAGTTACAATGAAGTTTGTATTATATACAAATTTCTGTTTAATAAGGAGGGTTTAAAAATCCCTTTTTTTCGTAATGAAACTATTTTAAATAATGTTATATAAATATTAAATTAAAACAAGTAGTAGTAAGATGTACTTGTTGCACTCGACTTCTTTAATTTCAAAACAAAAGTCGAATAGACCTGGTAGTGTTTTGTTGCTAAATGCAAAAAAAATGAATTGATAAATAATCAACGAGTAATTAAATGTAATTGACACATATAATGAATACATGCAATGTATGAATGTATTATATTTATTTTTGTAATGTTGAATAAATGAATAAAAATTGTAAATTTTAAATATTATTGGCGAACATATAGACACCGGAAATTTTGAAATATTTTTGAGATTAAAAAAAAATTATTTTTGATGTCTGGTAGATCTTCTTTTGCCTCCTTCAAATGATGATCCATATTTGTTTAAATGTTTGAATTTTCTGTAGTTATCTTTTATAAATGTTTCTGACCTTCTGCCAATATCATGCTTTCTTCTTTTATAGATATTAAAATTAACATTATATTCTTCATCACTACTATATTTATGTTTTCGAATGTTTTCGAAATTTATAAATTGTTGGTAAATGTAGAAACCAGTAAGCATTAATGGAATTAGAATTTCTACTGGTAATGTAGAATTTTCCTCGTGTTCTACATCTTCTGAATTATAATCTTTTGCTGCTAAACAGTTTTGCTGTCTTACTGTATGTTTCTTGAGGCGATTAGCATGAACAATTTGTTCTTTATTTTTATGTTGTTCTCTTATTTTGAAATCTGTATCGCCAATTTGTTCGATTATTCTATGCGGGCCAGTCCATTTTTTAAGTAATTTCTTAGAAACACCAATTTTTCCTTGAGGATCTAAAAGAAATGCTAAGTCTCCAGGTTTTAACGTTAATTCTTTGGAATTTTTATTGTATTGCAGAGCTTGTTTGCTGGCTGCTTTTTGCAGATTTATCTTAGTTTCTTTAAAAACAGTATTAAGCCTTGCAAGTAATTCAGCTACGTAGTTGCTGTCGATAGCATAATTAATTTTTCGTGGTTTTAAAATTTCTTCTAAAGGTAAAATAGGATCACGATCAAACATTAAGTAGTAAGGTGAAAAACCTGTAGAACTGTGGGTGTTAGTGTTGTACGCTAATTGGAATAATGGTAACCATGCTTCCCAATCAGATTGATCCTTTGAGATATAATGAGATAGGAAGTCTTTTAAAACTCGATGAGCACGTTCTACTGCATTAGATTGAGGATGAAAAGCACTTGTAGTAATTTTCTTTATTTTTAACTTTTCGCATAGAGATTTAAAAAGTTCACTAACGAAGTTGGTTCCTTTGTCTGTTATAATTTGCTCTGGAATTCCAAATTGAGCAAATAAATTGTTCACCAGAACTCTCGCAACTGTTTCTGCTTTCTGATCTGGTATAGGTATGACTTCTAACCATTTGGTAAAATTACATTGAAACGAACTTATATATTTAGTACCATTAATTGATGTTACGAAAGGACCGCAAATATCCATGTTACAACGTTGCAAAGGTCCAATGAAAGAAATTGTTTTAAAGGCGCTCTTTTTAAATGTGGGTTGGTCTTTCGCTGATTACAAGAAATGCAGCTAGACACATAATTTGTAATATCGTTTTGCATGTTTTGCCAAAAGCATGTTTGCTTAATGTAGAGTGATGTTTTCTCAATGCCTACGTGCCCCTTTAAAGCTGAATCATGAAAACTATATAAAATTTCGTTAACTAGTGTTTCTGGAACTACTAGTAAGTCGCAAAACTTTCCATTTTTCTTTTTATATAGAATCTTGTCTTGATCTAAATAAAATTCATTATTTTCACCATTTTCTGTTAAATCTTCTTTTGCTGAAATGCAAAAATCGTCTTTTTGTTGCTCTTCATAAATTACAGTTTTATCCAGAATTGGTAATAAGTCTGGTTTACTATTGGTGATTTTAAAAATTTGTTTCGATTGGTTTCTTGGATTATTTTCTTTGGTGTTTAATGTTTGGGGATCTTCATGTAAATAGTAGACGAGTATTTTTATGTTTGTATTTTTAAAGATATATTTAATCATGTCTCGTACAATTTCCCAATTTAAAGAATCTAGTCCACAAGCAATTTTTGGTATTGCGATGGTTTTTTCCTGAAGTTGAACAGCTTTTTCTTTAAAATCTTGAAGTGTTTGCCAAAGATTCTCATGTGAAGGTTTGTGATGAAATTTCTTCTTGGTAATTAAGTAGTAAATGTTTCTTTTAGAGAGACATAAGAATGCTGTTTCTCCTAATTTTTTCCTTTGTGCCAATAGTTGTCTTGTTGAGCCAAATTTCTTTTTGAATTCTAGAGCAATACCTTTTCCCATTCGAAAATCTTCTGAGACGCAATGGGCTAATGAGATGTTTTCATTGCACTTCCATAGATTTCCTGGGATTTCGTTGAAATCTTCGTTTTCTATCTTCTCAACGTTTCTGATTTGCAAAAATTCTTTATAAGTGATCATACTTTTGTTTTCCTCTATTTCATACATTCTCGAAAGTGCATCTGCATTTCCATGTTGCTTTCCGCTACGATGTATGACGGTAAAATTGTATTCAGAAAGTTTTAAACTCCATCTGGCTAATCTTGAAGCCGGATCTTTCATAGATAAAAGCCAAATTAAGGCTCTGTGGTCGGTGATGACCGTAAATTTTCTTCCATATAAATAACATCGAAATTGTTGAATTGCGAAAATTACAGCTAAACATTCTTTTTCTGTTACGCTATAATTGAGTTGAGCTTTATTTAATTTTTTGGATGCGAATGAAATCGGTTGAAGAAATCCGTTTTTTTCTTGACTAAGGATTGCTGCTATAGCTCCTTTGGATGCATCGCACTCTATGAAAAATTCTTTTGTAAAATCTGGATACATGAGTATACTGTCGTTTTCTATGGCTTCTTTTAATGTGTTAAACGCTTTTATGCACTTATCGTTCATATCGAATTTGACATCTTTCTTCGTTAAATTTGTCAAGGGTTCAGATATTTCTGCATAATTCTTAATGAATCTTCTATACCATCCAGCGAGTCCTAGAAATTCTCTGATTTTCTTTACAGTTGTTGGTACAGGAAATGATTTTAATGCCTGTAGTTTATCAGGATCTGTTTGAATACCTTTTCCTGAAATAATATGCCCTAAATATTTAACTTCTGGTTTAAGGAAAGCGCATTTTGATGGTTTTAGTTTAAGGTTTGCAGTTCGAAGACTATCGAAAACAATGCTGAGCTTCTGTAGGTGATTTTCAACACCTGTTCCGTTGTGAATGATTATGTCATCCAGATACACCATACACATGACTTCCGGCAGTCCTGAAAGTGTTGCGTTCATGAATTTCTGAAATGTTCTTGGAGCATTGACTAGTCCAAATGGCATTTTAGTGTATTCATAGCGATTTCCTAATGCCGTAAAAGCTGTGTTTGGAATAGATTCTGGAGTTAAATTAATTTGGTTGAAAGCATTTGTAATATCCAGAGTTGAAAATAGATTTGAATTTCCTAAATTATCTAATGATTCTGTTAGCGTAGGTATAGGAAAAATTTCTTTTTTGGTTATTTTGTTCAGTTGCCTATAGTCTATGCATAGCCGGTGTTTTATTGAACCGTTAGGCAATTTCTTTGAAACCATAACTGTTGGTGCGTTCCATTCCGATGTACTTGGACGTATAGTTAGTTCTACTTTTAAGTAATTCATTTACTTTTTGCTGAAGTATTTCCCTTTGGCTGTAGGGAATAGGGTACTGATTTTTCGATACCGGTAAGGAATTTCCCGTATCTATATGATGTTGAACATCAACAGCACTTGATAGTTCTCCTTCTCCTTCGTCGAATATATCTCTGTAATTGGCGAGTAGTTGTAGAAGTAATTTTCGTGTTGGCTCATCTAAATGAGATAAATCAAATTTTTTATTAAAGTTGCCTTTATCCCTTTGTATCGAAGGTCGGGTTGAAAGTTGATTAATATTTCCTGGTTGCAATCTTTCTGACGATACGACTTCCTCTATGGCAAGTTCTTCTTTCTTATGGAGGGTAATGTCCTCACATGTCAAATTTAAAATTCGTAATTGAATAACAGGTAGATTTTTAGTTACTGTCCTTGCCACAAAAATTCCATTGATGAGTGAATTACTTGGTTCTAGTAACAAAAGGTCGCCTTTTACTTCTTTTTTTAATGTTGTCGAAATGTTTATTTCAGAATATGCTGGAATAATAGTATCTTCTAATAAAATTGTTGAAGTATTGCTGTTGTTGCAATTTGGAATTGATTTCTTCCTTCTCTGGAAATATTTCATTATAGGTTCTTGACCTACTTTCATTATGTTGACCTATAACGTTATCAAGTTGATGTAGGTCAGTTATCTCGACTCTTTGCTGTTCTTTGTTTAAGTTTTCTTCTAGTAGATTACACTTGTTATTTTCATTGTGTATTCTTTGCCTTTCTTTGTAAATTTCTAAAAAGGGAATATCATCAGGTTCATCTTCGCTGATGTATCCATTTTCAATAATGGTAATTTCGGGAATAATGACTTCATTATTCATTTTAGCAACTCTATTATAAGTATTATTCTTATGTTTATGAACTATTTCTTCATAGTTTTCAGTTTTCGTTGCATTATCCCGCTTCATTATTGTGTATTCTGCATAATTTGCTTCGTTTGTTGATTTGGTACCCTCATGTGAACAATTGCAAAAATATTCTATTTTTTCATGTAAATTATACATTTTTATTTTATAGCCCCACATTTCTAGGAAATTTTCTCCATATCGTTGTATGGCATTATTATGGTACAGAAAATCTCTTCCGAGTATGCCTTGAGCATCTACTTTTAGTGAATCATCACATATTATAAAATCATACGAGCACTTAATTTCATTTTTATGAAATCCCACTGTTGCGTTTATGCAACCAATGACCCCGATCTGATGACCTGAAGCATCGGTCAATTCTATGTGGCCATGTGGTCTGGATATATGTCCGGAGACGACTCCACACTTTAGAGTGCTGACCTGTGCGCCACTATCGACCAAAAACTTTGTAGGGTGTTGATTTAGGAATAAATAGATAACTGCTGGTACTTCTGCCATTGCAAGTTTATCTTGTAAATGTGGGATGCTCTCTTTGATTTTCTGTACTGTTTTTGCTTCTTTTACTGCAACTTGTTCATTCCGCAAGCAACTTGGGTTGCAGTTACCTGCGGGTACTCGTTTAAAGAATCTTCTTCGATTACGATTATATCTTCAAACTGAATACTGTGGACATTTTTTGATCCAATTCCTCTATCTTGATGTCTTCTTCTATTTATGTTGAAGCCCTTCGGATAATTTCCCTGTGCATTTGAGAGCTGTGGTTTGGGTGTAGATTTAGAAGTCTGATATCCTGGGTTGTAAGTACGATTTACACCATTGTGTTGATTTGTTGTGCCCCTTTGTGGAAAAGAATTATTTTGATGAGGTGAAAATGTATTTGTATAAGTTTGCTTTCTTGTAGCATTGGAATTATTTCCAATAATAGGTCGATGCCTATAATTTGATTGTCCATAATTTGTTGAGTTCTGATTTCTATTTGTTGACAGGTCCCTCTTTGGTTTAGTTCTTCGGCATTCTTCACGTGAGTGATTTGACATGCGGCAATTTGAACACCACTTTTTCTTATTAATGGACATCATTGATAATTTATTTGTTGTGCCATTTAGCATCTCGTCACACAATTCGTGTTGTAATGCGATCTGCTCTGCTTTGTCAATTGTTAAAGTTTGTTCGGCTACTAATTTAGGTAATATTTGTTTCTTTAAATCTCGTCTAATACCCATTTGGAATTGATTTAAAAGGAGATCACTATTCTTCTTTTTAATACCTTCTTTTCGCTGCTCTGTTGCCGCTCTTAAATCTTCTTCTAGCATATCTTTAGCTAAAATTTTCAATCTTGTAATGTATTGTGCTACGGGTTCATTCATCCGTTGATAACATTTTGCTAAGTGGAGTGCTGATTCACCAGGTAGTTTTTTGGGAGCAAATTTGTTTGTTAATTTATCTTTGAAAGTGGCCCATGTGAGAGTATTATCACTGGCTAATTCAGTATCGTAAAAATTTCTAGCGTCACCTTCTAAACGGTATCTCACTATTTTAAGCTTTGTATCGGCTGTCCAGCCATCTAGTTCTGCACGCTCTTCAATTTCTTTGAAGTATTGTTTTGGCGAAGATTTGCCAGAATAACCTTTGACGGTAATAGCAATCATTCCTAATGACAAGTAGGGCTGATAATGTATTTATTGAAGTTGAGCTGCTGGAGGATTTTGCTGTGTAGCCATTGTATAAAAATTTTCGTTTCACAATTTTTTTTTACACTAAAATTTATTAGCACTTAATTAATACACTTATTCCTTATAATTTCACAAAAATTCACTTTGTATTAAACACTTATTAAAGAAAAGTGCATGTAAAATTAAATGTTTATAATTTCACAAAAATTCACTTTATATTAAACACTTATTAAAGAAAAGTGCATGTAATATTAAATGCTTAAATAAAATTGTGTTAAGACAAAAGCACAAACATAAGATTTAAATAAATCTGTAAAAGAAAATGTAAAGTAATGCAATTATTTACATACAGATAATAAAAATAAATCTTCGTTGATTGTTAGCTGTAAAAAAAGTAGTTAGTTTTAATAAAGACTGATATATCGTAAAATAAAAAAAAAACTTTAAATAAATCACCAAAACTGTACTGACGAAAAAGAAAAACAATGAAATCTGGAAATAAAACTGCTTTAACTGCTGCTTCCACTATGTAGGTTGGTCAAGTGTGTGCAAACTCTAAAAAAGATTTTTTTCGTTCCGGTTTCCGCTGCCACAAATGTGTAAAAATTCGGTTGTTTTTCCTTCGAAGTTCCGCTGTCACTAATATGTAAAAATTCCAGTTTCCGCTGCCACCAGTTGTAACCCTCGGGATTACTTAATTGTATAAATTACAGATGATAGCGTCGTCGTCAGAGGCCAGGGGTGAAGTGCCAATCCCACCGCTGCCACCAGTTGTAACCCTTGTCCGCACGTAACCCTTGTAACCCTTGGGATTTCTTAGTTGTAACCCTTCGGCTGGAACTTATGATGTTTGGTAGCTTCCTCAGAGGCCAACGGGTTGAAGTGCTGAGCTAGATAATAATAGAGTGCACTTACCTTAATTTCGCTTCCTTATAGAAAGGGAGATAGGTAATCCAAATAATATAAACACAGTTTATAGTTAATAATTAAAGACGAGTTTATTTATTATTGTTAATTAAATTAGTAAGTCAATTTATAACATTTTTTTCACACCAAACATAAATTATTGAAGTTTTATTACTTTCACGTAGAAGAAGTGATATATTGAATTTAAATAATTGAAAATTGAAAAATTATAAAAACTTAAAACCGAAAGTGAGTTCCTTCTTTCTTGAGGACCTAATCAGAACAAACTTAAAGAAAAACCCTATGTAAAAATGTAAACATTTAGAAAACAGTTTAGATGACAAAACAAACTTAATTAAATTAACAGTGTAAGTGTGTTTGATAAACTCCAAGACAAAACTTACTTTCTTTTGATTAATATTAGAAAAATGCAATTATGCACGCCTTCCAGGAAGTAGCCTTATCACGTATGAAAGAATCATCATTTTGAATAAAATATAGAATTTCAAAGTTTTCGCAAAAGACAAAGGTTTTACATTTTTAGCATTTCCATTTCCCGTGGGAAACTAAATTTTGCAATTTCTTCAACTAAATTTTTAAATTTTAATAAGTTGTATCTTTGAGTTTATTCAACCCTAAATAAATATTTTATTCTAAATGCAGTTACGATTTGTAAAACTAAGTAAATATGAACTTTAGCCAAAATAGTTTAAGAATAAATGGTATTATAATAATAAGTTAATTATAATAAATCAATGTAGCCGTTCGGGTACACTACGTTCTACACGAGTACGCACATCTGCAACAACATCTTCCGTAAGTACAGTACAATGACCACTTGACTTTCCCTTACTAACACACTCCCTGTTTCATGAAAACAGTGCACAATCCGGTGTATATGTCGCATTAAAGTTTCTTCATCAATTTCCATATCAGGGAAGCGATTTATCCATTCTTCTGCACAAAGCGTTGGAGAATATTTTCATTATACATTACCATCTCGTTCACCGTTGCGAAAATAAGCTTCTATAATAAATTTCTCTTGTTCAAGAGAAAAGGGCATTTTGATAGAGGTTATTGACCTGTAACCTGTAATTCACAATTTCTACATATAACAATAAAAATATTTCTTATTTACCTTGCACTCAATATAATCCTTCAGTGGTAGTCTTGAGAAAGACTTTTATGTATAGAAATAATTAAACAACGAAAAGAATAAAGAAATAAACGGAATTAACAACGCACGGCAATGAGTTAACAACAAAAATAATTTTGACAGATTGACATCTAGGGACATCTAATAAATTCCCCAGAATTCTTTATATCACTAGTTTTATTTATAAATTGGATGTAAATATTGATATCAAGGTGATGGAAAGTAGTGTAGGATCAGGACAATCAATCTTGATCTCACTACTAGGTTGTAGGGAATAACTCGGAGAACAATATTCTGAAAAGATTTCGTTGCGCTTGTCTGTAATTAATGAGAAAATTAACATCAAAGTTGCTAATTTTTAGCTTAAATAACCGATGTAAACAATCAAGTTGGATACGCATCCAGTTTATTTGTAGTTGTCAGGTTGCTTGACAAAATGTGACGTCATAACAGTTTCCGGCTTTGGAACGTGCTCCAACAGCTGTCCCCCAAACCAACTCATTCTATCCAAGATGGCTGCGTCGTGCGAATGATGCATGGTTACCGTCTTCGAGGCCTGTCATATTGCGGGAAGCGAGATTTCTAAACCTAATGGACTTTCTTACGGACGTGTATTGTGGCGCCGTGATTGGTCAGCTTCTGTGGCGCACAAATATGAAATGAAAACTATCATAACAACTGACGTGTTTAGATAAATTCAATGTTGTTTTATAGTAGAGTGCATATTAATCCTTTTTGTGACTTAATAATAATTTAATTAATAAGTCGTTTTAATTAATTAGAATTAATTAAAACGATAGATGTTTAAAGGTTTAACTATTAAAAGAAGCTTTGATATTTTAAATAAATAATATAATCGATTTCGTGCTGTCGAATACTGTGTCACAATAATTTAAACAGCAGGGTCGACTAAACTTTTTGCAAGAATTATCAGAACCCATCATCTCTTTCAAATGATTATGAAGATTGTGGTCATTCACATTTTTAGAAATTTATTATGTAAATAGGACTAATTTTAATATTAAATGTGACATAAATATCAATATTTTAAATAATTTTCGAAGTTAATCACCACTGCTTGCAAGGAAAAAGCCTTTAAACTTGCAGAATATATCAAAAAATATAAATGTCATCAGTACATTATTAAGGCTTTTTCCTTGCAAGCAGTGGTGATTAACTTCGATTATTTAAAATATTGATATTTATGTCACATTTAATATTAAAATTAGTCCTATTTACATAATAAATTTCTAAAAATGTGAATGACCACAATCTTCATAATCATTTGAAAGAGATGATGGGTTCTGATAATTCTTGCAAAAAGTTTAGTCGACCCTGCTGTTTAAATTATTGTGACACAGTATTCGACAGCACGAAATCGATTATATTATTTATTTAAAATATCAAAGCTTCTTTTAATAGTTAAACCTTTAAACATCTATCGTTTTAATTAATTCTAATTAATTAAAACGACTTATTAATTAAACTATTATTAAGTCACAAAAAGGCGTAATATGCACTCTACTATAAAACAACATTGAATTTATCTAAACACGTCAGTTGTTATGATAGTTTTTATTTCATATTTGTGCGCCACAGAAGCTGACCAATCACGGCGCCACAATACACGTCCGTAAGAAAGTCCATTAGGTTTAGAAATCTCGCCTGTTTGCATTAGCTCGCTGAACACTCCGAGATGATTGGGAGCCCTGGAGTCACTGTTGAGGTCGATGAGGTCAAGTTTGGTAAACGAAAGTATAATCGGGGAAGGCACATTGAAGGACCAGTGGGTCTTTGGTGGTTCTAAGAGGGAACAAAGAAAGTCTTTCTTGTGCCCGTCCCAGATCGTACTGCGGATACTTTAATTGGCTTAATCCAACAGTAGGTTCGACCACGGACCACAATCATTTTCGATTGTTGGCGAGCTTATGCCTCTCTGCATGGTGAAGGCTACAGGCACTTCACTGTGAACCATTCGCTGACCTTTGTAGATCCTACTATTCCTAGCATCCGTACTCAAAACATTGAGCGTTTGTGCAGGGATGTTAGGGGAGGTATTCCCCGTTGTGGGAGAAGAAGACAGCACTTCGTAGGTTATCTTGCGGAGATTCTCTTCAAGCGGGTCGACGAGGAGGATACCATTCACCGCTTCTTCACGGCTGCAGCACATCTGTATCCACTACCATGAGTGCTGGATGAAATTACTAAAAAAGGCCCTTATCAGGGCCACAATTATGTCCCGAAAACAGAACCGACATTTGATTCGCTTATGCCACTGGTTAGACATGTTGTATGCTTTTGTAAAACACAGTAATTACCACGTTCCTGTAATAATAAGTAGTCGTGACTGATAACCATTGCTATGGGATGCGGGCACCAGGAGGTACTTTCTGAGTAGGTTTTGAAGTTAGTCTAAAAGTTAACTCTACAATTCTTTAGTAAAACACCGTAACTACCATGTTCCTGTGATAATAAGGAATACCTCTCGATGTCCGTTGCGGTGGCCCCAATCATTGCTCTGGGATGCAGGCACCAGGCAGCACTCTCTGACTAGGTTTTGAAGTTAGTCTAAAAGTTAACTCTGCGATTCTCTTGTAAAACATAGAAATAACCACATTCCTGTAATAATAGTGAGTACCTGTCATTGACCGTTGCAAGGGAGCCATTCATTGCACTGGGACGCATTCACCAGGAGGGACTCTCTGGCTAGGTTTTGAAGTTAGTCTAAAAGTTAACTCTACGATTCTTTTATAAAAAATAGTAATTATTAGAACGTTCCTGTAGTAATATAAAATACCTGCACAGGTCAATGACTCTTGGGTAACCGCGATGGTTCACTGCAAACCATGCATTTAAATAATTACAAAGGAAACTGAGTTAGGTTAGAAGTTAGTTTATGAGTTAGCTCTGCGATTGTTTTGATAAACAACAGTAAATATTTCCTTGTTCCAGTAATAATTGTTAAGAAGAAATATGTAGGTAAATAACCTTTCATTTCCGGTTATTTGAAATTGTCGGAGGCGAAGTTTCGAACACCGACACGAAGTTAGCTGCGTTTACATCATAACATGGCTGTACTTTCTAACAACTGCTACCACATTTCATAGTTTTTGCATGTTTTTCAGATTTTCTTCTGTTTTCCGTATAATAACCCAATAGCACCCAAGTTTACTGTGTTTTAAGTTTTTCAACGTATTTTTGGTGAGTGTAACTTTTAAAATAAGCATGCTATGTAGGAGTCACGATATCAGATAATTACCCCTTAGTAACATTTTTGATTGCAAAAAATTGACACCATCAGTAAAAACGTGACATAAGTAGTACAGTAAAGCAGGTCCTAGCGCAGGAAGTGACGTCATAAGCACATGTTATAGGTAAACAATATGGCCGCCGGATGTAAACAAATATGGCTGCCGGAAGTGACGTCATACGTAAACAAAGCAGCTGATTGGTTGATTTAAATGGCGGTATGCATGTAAACAAATGCTCTTATTAGCTATGCCCGCCAAGCATATGTAAACATACAGAGTGACCAAATGATATTTAGTTAAAAGTCACTAGATTTGAAATGTAAACAAAGCAGCCGATTGGTTGATTTAAATGGCGGTATGCATGTAAACAAATGCTCTTATTAGCTATGCCCGCCAAGCATATGTAAACATACAAGGTGACCAAATGATATTTAGTTAAAAGTCACTGGATTTGAAATGTAAACAAAGCAGCTGATTGGTTGATTTAAATGGCGGTAAGCATGTAAACAAATGCTCTTATTGGTTATGTCCGCCAAGCATATGTAAACATACAGGGTGACCAAACGATATTTAGTTAAATAAAAAAGTCACTAGATTTGAAATGTAAACAAAGCAGCCGATTGGTTGATTTAAATGGCGGTATGCATGTAATCAAATGCTCTTATTGGTTATGTCTGCCAAGCATATGTAAACATACAGGGTGACCAAATTATATTTAGTTAAAAGTCACTAGATTTGAAATGTAAAAAAAGCAGCCGATTGGTTGATTTAAATGACTGTATGCATGTAAACAAATGCTCTTATTAGCTATTCCCGCCAAGCATATGTAAACATACAGGGTGACCAAATGATATTTAGTTAAAAGTCACTAGATTTGAAATGTAAACAAAGCAGCTGATTGGTTGATTTAAATGGCGGTAAGCATGTAAACAAATGCTTTTATTGGTTATGTCCGCCAAGCATATGTAAACATACAGGGTGACCAAATGATATTTAGTTAAAAGTCACTAAATAATTCCCCAAAAACGTAATCAAAGCAGCTGATTGGTTGATTTTAAATGGCGGTAAGCATGTAAACAAATGCTCTTATTAGCTATGCCCGCCAAGCATATGTAAACATACAGGGTAACCAAACGATATTTAGTTAAAAGTCACTAAATAATTCCCCAAAAATGTAAACAAAACAGCCGATTGGTTGATTTAAATGGCTGTATGCATGTAAACAAATGCTCTTATTAGATAAGCCCGCCAAATGATATCACATGTGGGGTTGTCAATACATATTTATGCGCTAAAACCACGGCCTACTAGATTTATATAAGCTTCGCTTATATACGGCCGTAGTTTTTTCATTGTTGAAAATTATTACAGATTCGTATAAGGTTACTAGATCAACACACTACGTGTTAAGGTAACGCCATTTCATTCCTCGCCTGAGAAAATTGTAAGACGAAAATAACAAATACAATTTACACAAGTGCAACAAAGAAGACAATAGTTTTGGGGAATTTTGTTTGACATAATGGCTTACCTGTAAAGTACCGTAACGTCAAAAAATATGTTAGGTTATATCATTTATTTGACAATCAGAGGTGTTTTATGGGTTGCAGATTGTTTTCAATCAAAAATTCCCAATAAAACCAAGTTCTAAATTACAATATTTTTAATCAGTTTTAAAATAAGAAAAATCATTTAATATTTTGAAGTGCTCTTCTCATTCCCATACTTCTACTGTCACATTTTGCAGATCCTTGTCTTAAATTTACCGTGGTATTATTTTCTTTCCTCAACATAAAATAAATTCTTGACTTAAAATAAATAGTTACAAGTTCATAGGCAATGTTATGGCAAGTTGGAAAAGTAAATACATTTGATTTGAAAAATAATGCCACTATAAACTTTAGTTTGGTTTCTCCTTGTATTAATTTTGAGGCATATTTTCTTATGTGCATTTCTGCTTTTCTTAAAAGCTCCAAGACTTCACTGAAAGTTAAAAATGAAAATATACAATCTTCAATTTAAAATAGGTATAAGATTTCTTATAAAAATAATCATACCTTGTGACAAAAATAATGTTCTTTGAATACGCCTTAAACTCTGTTAAAATTTTCAACTGAGAAATAGTTGGATCGGAAGAAGTTGTTTTTATAACTTTCAAGCATGTTGCACATTTAATTTTTTTGAGTTTTATGTATTGATGAACAGTTCGTCCTGACAGGTAGTACAAGCTCTGTATTTCGTCCATTTCCAGTTCATCTACATAATCTAAATCCATTTCACTCTCATCAGAAAATTCATCCCCTTCGTTTTCCATATATGACACATTTGAATTTTGAAAAAAATCAACCAAATATTCACAGTCATCTATCTGGTAATTTCCTCTTTTATTTGGTTTGAAAAACTGTGCTACACAAATTAACCGTAAAGCCATTTTCAAATATCTGGGGCTTGGTATAGGATTGATATACCGCACCATCGAAAATAAGTTCTCTAAAGCATCCTGTGAGAACCTGCCCAAACAAACATAGTAAAATCCTTTTTCTTTTATGTAATACTCTGAAAGTTGCACAGCATTGGTTGAAGCCAGTATAACACCAGTTTGTACAGGCTTCCATGCATGCTTCGGTCCAATTTTTAAAACATAAAATAAATCAATTATTTCCTGAAGAAACTTCAGATTTTTTTCGAAATTGCTGGACTCTCTAGTGATAGCAGTCATTCTTGATCTACTTGTAACAACATTAAACCATTTGTGCACTTTCTCAGAAAACCACGCTGTAACAAGTGCTACTTCACAAAGTTTATTTTTCTCCACATAATATCTTAGGGCTGCAGCCGTGTCATGATTGATTAAGCGGAGTGCAAGTCCCACGCTCATTTTTTCAAAGTGACTGGGTTTAAGGCATGATTCATTTAAATAAGGGGCCGACTTTAGGTCCAGTTCGTTGTCCAGATCTAATAATTCTCTCACATATGAGATCTTTACAGGAGCGTTTGGTAAACCTAGGTTTGTCAAGATATATTCGGGAATAAAAATTTCATAACCGTTAGTTAAAATATCCCGCAAATTTTTAAACACATGTGGTGGATCCGGATGAAAATATAAATTTCTAGAAGTGTCACAATGGTGTGGACAACAATTCTTAACTCTTGAGAACCTTCCAGCATGAATATCAAATAAACGCCAAATGGCCTGATTTTGGCCTCCCATGTCGCTAATTACAGCATCCACTTTAAGGCCCATAGCTTCTGCCTCATGAATTAAATTAATTATATCAGTTTTTATACAATTTGCATCAAAAGAATTGCCAGTTAACTGATACCCTACTATTTGCTTCCAGCGAGTTGTAACTCCAGCTATCATATAGACTAAACCATGTGTGGCTAGTTCTTCAAATTGCCGGTTGCTTGAAGGAACAGTTGGCTTTCCAAGGACTAATCCTGTACTTGGGTCATAATCGTATTTTGGAGTTATTGCTATTTCGTCTAATAAAATGGCACAATGTTTCTCTTCAGGTTTCATGATCTCGGTCTTAATTTTTAATCGAGTTAGTATTTCGTTAAGTAAGCCAGGCAAAAATTTTAAATGTTCAATTCTACGTTGAAGAGTACGCTGGGAAGGTAACGGTTGACCCATTTCCCTAAGGACGTCGTATCCAGTGCTACCACATGTCAGTCTAATTTTGAATGCTTTCATTAAAGTATCTCTGGACCATGTTGAGCCTCTCATAGAACCATTTTTCAAACATTTAATTTGATCCTCATTTAGTAATTTCGCCAATCCACTGGTAATATTTTGATTGATTTCCTTAAGTCGAGCATTTTCTTTTTTAAGTGAATTAATTTGCCTTCTGAATTTTTCATTTTTTTCCTTCATTTTTTTTAACGCATCGTCTTCATTATTTACAATTTTGTCCTTATCGATCGTAAACCTAACATTGGGAGGCACAGCGGCGTTTTCGTTAAAGGAAGGTTCAGGAACAGGAAGTTGAGGGAAAAATTCAGTTGCAGGGTGATTTACAGCAACTAAAGCGGAAAAAGATAATGTAGATGGGTACTACTGGATAAAAAAACATAATTATTGCTAAAAATGTTTATTCAAATTCCGATTTGCAAATTAAATGAACGGTTGTACCTAATACTTTATCACTACTTTTATTCCAATATTTCAGAACCACGAAAATGATATCTTTGAATTAAGTAGAACCTATTACAGCATGATAATGAAATTTGTGTCTATTATACATAAAAAAAGCAATAAGTGGACATTTATTATACATATTAAAAATAATGTAAAAAAAATCAAGATTTTCATCCACTAATAAACATTTTTTATAAATATTATATACAAACAGGACACATACCATGATCCGTAGGTTCCAATAAAAGATGAGGAACAACTTCAGGCTTCAACCGTTGAAATTTTTCGGCCAAGAAAAAATCATCGTTACTAAAGTGTTTCTGAAAATTAAAATAATATTTTACCAAATACATAAACACGAGACATACAAAAACTAAATCATGTTTTTTGGTACTTACTGAGCAGATTTGTAGTTCACCTTTGACACATGAAGCCACAGAAAGTCTTAATTTTCTTAGCCATTGTTCTCTACGCACCATGTTCTTAGCTCCTAATGTTAAACTTAGTTAGCGGGTAAAAGGGATAAACAACAAGAGACTTACCGTTCGGAACAGAAAACAATTTGGAACCATTTTTTCTAGAACTTGAGCAACCCTTAACACAACACTTGTTGCTGACCATGTTAAACTACCTACCTATCTATTTAAATAAACGTAACTGAACTAAAATGAAAAATATAACGAGACCAAAGAAAAACGAATGGAACTACTATTTTAAAACAAACTTAAATCGAAAACTTTAACGGTATAACGAACGAGATGGATCTTGATAGTGAAGGTAATTATGCAGTAAACAATTGTGACAGTAGTTTTTGTCAAAGTTACATCAAATCATTTTTAGACTGTTTTTTTTATCCCCAACTTGAGAAAATTGTGCGACAAGGATGGATATAAAAAATCACTAATGGCGTTACCTTAACACGTAGTGTGTTGATCTAGTAACCTTAGATTCGTACGTTAAATGGCGCCCACTGGTGGTAATTTTACAACAAAGATATTTAAAGTCAGAGCTCAGTCGTTAATTTTTAGGTTATACTTTATGTCAATTGTGTCAAACTGCCTCCGATTGAAGAGATCACACTTAAAGGAAGTACTTCACATTCAGAATACATATATTTACTCAGACATTAACAGTAGGTAATAACAAGAAATTTCTTAACAACGATCAGATGTTGTTAAATTATGCATTAAGAACAACACTTATGGCTACATTAAAACTAAAAAACATAGGTACTTCAACAACCACTTCACAGGTACACGTATTTTTTATACTATTGACTTGATTTTACAACGATTGTCATGTTATTATTATCAATAGGTAGTTAGTTCAGAAAAGTTCCCGACTCCATCTTCTTTCTGGAACACTTTCTCTGCTTTACTACAAAACCTGTTAAGACATGATAATAAAATCCTTTTTACTTATCGTTACCTATCCTATATTCCTACTTACTACCTACCCTTCAAAATTTTAAAATTCTTTCTCTGTCATCGCTTTTGGTTTATGATATGCGATATCAAAAATTCTATATAAAGCTAATGTCTTAGGAGACAAATCTTGTCAGTCTCTTTTAACTGAAACGAGTGGCCTTAGATTCAAGTAGATTTCATCAGCTCTTATGTCTAAAATATTTATTTTCAGTAATGTCTTTCACCGTGAGATTTCTTTATTCCATGGTTATACTTCTAGTCGTAGCTTTAGTTCATAGGTCGTGCATTAACATTAGGTGTCTACATCATCTGCTGTGATAATTCAAGTGCTACAAATCCCAAAAGAGTATTCGTAATTTGTGAAATATTACACTGTACTTATATTATGGCTATTATGTAGTTATTAAGGTGTTTCTAGTCTAAAAAATCAGTCAATTAGTAATGTTATATAAAATCTAGTAAAACTTACTAAAAAAAGTAAAATTTTCTTATATGTAGGATATTTTGCTTTCCAAATTCCTACTGCAACATATTTTTGTCTTATTTATGAACATTATATTTAAATAGTATGTACAAATGTCAATAAATTAATATTGCACAATAGCAAATGACAATTATTGGTATGAACTATAACCTTAAAATTAACGACTGCAGTTTGAATACAAACCAACTTCGTTGCAAAATTATCGGCAGTGGGCGCCACTTAACGTAGTGATCTGTAATTTTTGGATTCTAATTGCAACAATGAAAAAACTGGAAATGAGACGGCCGTATATAAGTGAAACTTATATGAATCTAGTAGGCCGTGCCTAATTATTGGTATGAACTATAACCTTAAAATTAACGACTGCAGTCTGAATACAAACCATCTTCGTTGCAAAATTATCGGCAGTGGGCGCCACTTAACGTACCGATCTGTAATTTTTGGATTCTAATTGCAACAATGAAAAAACTGGAAATGAGACGGCCGTATATAAGCAAAGCTTATATAAATCTAGTAGGCCGTGGTTTTAGCGCATAAATATGTATTGACAACCCCACATGTGATATCATTTGCCGGGCTTATCTAATAAAAGCATTTGTTTACATGCATACAGCCATTTAAATCAACCAATCGGCTGCTTTGTTTACATTTTTGGGGAATTATTTAGTGACTTTTAACTAAATATCGTTTGGTCACCCTGTATGTTTACATATGCTTGGCGGGCATAGCTAATAAGAGCATTTGTTTACATGCTTACCGCCATTTAAAATAAACCAATCAGCTGCTTTGTTTACGTCTTTGGGGAATTATTTAGTGACTTTTAACTAAATATCATTTGGTCACCCTGTATGTTTACATATGCTTGGCGGACATAACCAATAAGAGCATTTGTTTACATGCTTACCGCCATTTAAATCAACCAATCAGCTGCTTTGTTTACTTATGACCTCACTTCCGGCAGCCATATTTGTTTACATCCGGCGGCCATATTGTTTACATCCGGCGGCTATGTTTGTTTACCTATAACATGTGCTTATGACGTTACTTCCTGCGCTAGGACCTGCTTTACTGTACTACTGACATATGTTGAATGAGCACAACAAAGATGCAGACGGCGTACATTCCATTTTTGATGCTGTTGAAACAACTTAAAACGTTCCATTCATCCGAGGGATTCCCCTGTATTTTAATAGTAGGAAACGCATGCAGAAATGACATTTGAATACTGGCCCGTTTAATAATAGCATTAAATTATTGATTTCTTATTCGTTAATAAACATACATTAGTTAATTAAGTAAAGACATGTTCTGATAAACTGAAATTTATGGATGGTAATTTGTTTTTGGCCTCCTAACCTGTAAATGTCAAATTAACGTATCATTGACATCTATGGGAACATGATGTTTAAAGTCACTGGAGTTTTTCGGACACGGCGTGCTGTAAAAATTGATGTAATTTTTCATCCTTCAGATACGTTTATTAAAAAAATCCCTTTGCACAACAAAAACATGTTTATTGAAACGGCATTTACACAACTTTTCAATTGTTGTATGATTAAAATAACCTACGGGGGACTCAACTGAGGAGACGAATCGGCAATGGGCGTTCCAAACATTTGCGTACCCAATGGCCTGTATTTTAAAAAATTTTCGTTAGAGGGCGCTTCGGTCCTTGACAACGCTCAGACCACGCTGGCCATTGTTGACAGTTCGCTGGAGTGCCATATGGGTCGCAATGTTTCATAAAAATTAGCCAGATTTGCGATAAAATTTGCGATAAATCGCATAATCTGTCAACACTGTCAGCGTTGTCCAGAATCGTAGCGCCATCTAGAAGTAACGTTCAAACTTGAATTAACGTTCAAGGTCGGGGACGCTTTATTTGACTCGTTTCGTCTCCTCAGTTGAGTCCCCCGTAAAATAACCTTTATATTAACATTTCTTTGAAGTAGAACAGCGCCGCCATCTCGTGCTGTTTCAATGACATGTTACTAGTTAGGTACCGACAGTACCGACACCGATAGTAGAATGACATTTTGTTTGACACATCGAAGGTCAATGGCGTATTGACTGGTATTGACGTGGATGCATGGAAGTAAACGAAAGTAAACAAGCAATAATCATTCAACATTGTGAAATTTTAATGAAAAACCCAAAGGTAGGTATTCGTATATTATAGTCATTCCTTTTCTAATACATTCCTTACTTCATCTTTCCTAACAAGCCCTAATTCCCAATGAGTATCAATCAAGAGAAAGCACTGAAAGCAGTAATAATGGCTTTGATTCGTGAAGAATTTTCCGCATATGTATCAACTTGTACCTACCTACCTACCGATTCCTGTCTGTAACGAAGTTTAATATAAAATAAAATTATCATTTTTACAAAAAATGCTTCATAAGTTGATGTTTATAAGTGATGTGTCAAACATACAATAAGATTTATTTTACTTATTTATATTACAGCTGTTATAAATATTAACATTAATTGTACAGTTTTGTACGTCTGAAAATAGTCCAGGCATTAACTGTTTTACCTCCGTTGTGGTAGTTGTGTGTTCATGCACAGCCCCTACATGGTGTTCAATGTGTTCAATTTCAACACTAGAATTTTCTGCAGGAATTTTGGAAGAACAAGGGTTTATTTCAGACGTGGGTCTTTTTGCAGCAGAAGGCCCAGCCTCAGTCATCATATGGGCCACATCAATTTGCCTTTTTAAAGAATCAGCAACATAGCCTTCTGCCACTGTCCCACTCTTCCAGCCACCAAATCTTTTCAAAGTTAGAAGATCTCCTCCTCTGTTTGCAAGCAAAGTTGCAGCACTTCGTCTAAAACAGTGCCCAGTGTATTGACGAGGATTGGGTAATTTGAGAAATGTGGCAATTTTGGAAGGGATGCTCCCAAAATTATTTATGCCAATAGGCACAACACAACACTTCCCATTTTGATATTTTAGAAAGAAACGATCAGGGACTTTTGTGATTTTTAATCTTATCTGTAAGTACTTCTGGATAGTGGCCACCCATTCTTCTTTCGTTATGACGAAAGAACGAATTATATTCGTTTTTGTCTTAGGGATTGTAATGATAATTATATCATCTTTCAGCTGTACATCTTTCATAAGCATGTTACACATCTCTTCTCGACGCAAAGCACCGGACACTCCAATTATCAGAACCACCTGGAACAATGTTAAAATCATGTAGCTTGTTAGTTATGGCCTATATTTTACAGTAATAGGGGTGAGTAATCTTTCTATTAGTTAGTTTGTGTATGAAAATGCTTACCTTCATAAGTAAAAAATTAATATCTGGAGCCTGTGTCAAAAATGCACCAATATTTTCTTCATCCAAAATTAGGCTTTTTTTGGGTTTATAATGTTCTGTTTGTCTTTTTATATATGTAGTTAATTTGGCATATTTAGAAATGTCTACATTTTTGTTGAGCATAATACATGATTTTAACATTGAGAAAATTGCCCATAAAGACTTTTTATTCTTTCCCACCAAATCAGTAAAGTACGCTAGCAGGACATTCTCGCTGTAATTCTTCACCCCCTTTTCTTCACACCACATTATAAAGGCGTTGAATTGTGCCTCATAGCGAGCTCTCGATTTTTCCGGCAATAACTGTGATGAAACAGTTTCGGCTAATTGTCTCACTTCTGGAGGCGTACATGTCAAACTATCGTCACTGCCGTCACTGGACATTTTTGAAATTAAAAATGCTTAACAGGTAAACGTAAATTAAGACGTGATTAACACTATTTAATAATAATTTGACATTTGAAACAAATGAACAAACAGTAAACATTTTTTGAGCCCATAGCCACCTCGATACCTCAACACAACGCTATTTTGACGTTGAATGAAAAATAAATTTCAATTTAACAAGTAGGATTTCTTTATGAAGTCGGCCAAAAAGTTTAATACAAATCTTGTGTGTTAACCATTTTACAGTGCTCAATTATTAAAGCACTCAGCTTCGCGTCGTGCTTCAAATTAATTTCGCACTGTAAAATGAAAGTTACCGCACGCGAATGTAAATAACTATTACATAGTCTATCTATATCTATACTAATATTATAAAGAGGAAAGATTTGTATGTTTGTAACGAATAAAGTCAAAAACTGCTGGGCCGATTTCAAAGATTCTTTCACCATTAGAATGCTACATTATCCCTGAGTAACATAGGCTATATTTATTACTAGAAAAAATTAGGGATCTCTACTAAAACTTAAATAATGTAACCCAAGGTGTACAAATATTAGCCATAAAATGTCTTTCATCGCATACGCTGCGGAAACTATTAATGATAGAACAAAAAAATGTTCTACAATATTAAGGAGCATATCAATATCTACAAAAACTTCGCGATACCGTATGTCCAACTATTGTAGTTATGTCACTATAACTACTTTTTTACATTTTCAAAGTTGACAGAAATGCCGACCAAAATCAGACCATGTTATCCATACCTTTGTATTAATCCTTATCCAAATAAATCATTTCGTATTCAAGACTGTTTCAATACCTGTAGATTACTTTTTGAATCATTCAAATAGGACATTCCATTCAAAAGATATTACAAATTTAAAAATGTCAATCTAAACAAAGCACTAATAGTACAATAAACGCCGCCGCACCGTGGTCGGTGTGGCCCCACGCAGAGCAGCGGCCAACACGGCGAGGGAGGGGGCACCGAAGTGCGGGAAAGGGGAGTGTACATTTAAGAAATAGGTATTTCGACTTCATAAGAAAAATATAAATAGTAATTTAAAATAAAATACTTATGTCCTGCATAAAAATACATTTACTCTACGTTTATCCCAAAATGTTTAAAAATAAATGTCCACCCGTGCGAAGCCGGGACGGACCGCTAGTATAGTATAAAAATAATGTGTAAGAAATAAGTACTATTACTGTTTTATTACTAAAAACTGCAGTGCAAAGGATTTGCAATTTGTTGTTATTTGTTGTTGAGAAACCAATAGACGGAGAGCCAGCAACGTATTTCGAGTTGTCATTTCAACAGTCGTGAAAATTTGGGTACTAAATCTTATATACCTGCTGAACACTAAAAGTCGATTCTGGCAGCCCCCCGCGGCCGGGTTATACTACCCCAAAATTACTAAGAGGGTGAGAAATAAGATTCAATTTATTTAAAGTAACAGTCATGAAATTTCAGGAAGTTACTTTCGATAATATTCTTTATATATAAAATATTGCCAGAACATTTCCTTCCCTTCTACATGTTGCCAGAACGCTGTAAATGTTGATTTAAAAAAGTGACATTTTTGTTATTTTAAAAGTCTTGAAATTTTGACAATAAATAAAGTAGGTATATGTAGGTTTAGATTTTAGTGCGAGCGAGACAGTTATATAGCTGCCTGCGGGTTAGAGAGAGAATCTTATTTCTCACCCTCTTAGTAATTTTGGGGTAGTATAACCCGGCCGCAGGGGGCTGCCAGAATTGACTTTTAGTGTTCAGCAGGTATATAAGATTTAGTACCCAAATTTTCACGACTGTTGAAATGACAACTCGAAATACGTTGCTGGCTCTTGGTCTACAAATAGTATACCTAAACCAAAAAATGAAGGATCTAAACCGAGTGAATCTAGCAGGCGCAGATTAGCAGTCGGAGTTGATTGTGAGCGAGCCTTGTTCCCAAATTGTCAAATTTAGACAGTTTGAAATTAAAAATTGTCATTGCAATCTGTCAAAGTTTTGAAAGGTTTTTCACAACTCCAATTGTTACTTATTAAACTACTATTAATAAATATTAATTGGAGTTGTGAAAAATCTTTTAAGCAGCAACTAATGTCGTACACACTTTTGCTATCAGAATGTTATTTATTAATAGTAGTTTAATAAGTAACAATTGGAGTTGTGAAAAACCTTTCAAAACTTTGACAGATTGCAATGGCAATTTTTAATTTCAAACTGTCTAAATTTGACAATTTGGGAACAAGGCTCGCTCACAATCAACTCCGACTGCTAATCTGCGCCTGCTAGATTCACTCGGTTTAGATCCTTCATTTTTTGGTTATAGTATAGTATTATTTATCGTCTTGAACTTCAAAATGTGTGTCACTTTTACATGTTACTATAATTTTTTATTCACAAACCTGCAGACTTGTATTACACATAGGGGTTAATATGCAATTTCGTTTTTAATAATTTTCAAATAATCTGTATATTCCTTAGAATATAAAACTGTAGAATCATAATCATCTACCACATGCGACCTGGATGGGGTCTCAATATGGCGGAGTAGTTGTTTCCGCTTTTGTAATGAGGTATTTCCATTGGCGGTTCTTGTCTCGAATGCGCACATAAACTACATAACCTCAATTCTAAAAGATAGTATTTTGAAATTATTCTTAGAATATAGATTTTATATTTAATTATTTAAACAAACGAATTCTTGGTTTCAGGTTTATTCCCTCTTTCCCTACGATTCCTGCCTGGTCCACTAAAGTCCGCCATGCTGTGGGCAAACATTCCCGTCGGCGTCATAAATACACTATTATACAGGTCGTTGGAATGCTTAATTTAACCACTACCAAAATAACCTGAATTTTAAAATAACAAAAACAACACGAAACCAAAGTTGTTGCGAAAACATAAATACTTTTGAATACATTTAAAATGAACTTAAAATCTTTACTCAAAACAAAATTAGCAAATAAAGCAAACCAAAAACCATCATTGAAATTAGAAGAAATTGAAGATTCGCATTTCCAGGAGTGTTTGAAGAAATGGAATCCAAAGAAAGATAAAGTACCAAATCCAAAGGGAATTCCACGATTCTTTTGGAAACTACCTAAAGACAATGAAGTGCTACGTCAAAAATTCCGAGAAGAAACAAGGTCTAGTTTTCTTCAGAAACGAAGTCATCAATTACTTGATAATAATGAACTGAAGTCATTATGGGCACTACTTGATCAACATCAAACTAATCCTGATGAACAACTTATTAGCTATGCAGATTATAAAAAGGTTGTTGCATTGGCAGATGAGAAATTACGTCCATATTTCACAACAAATATATTTGCTCGATTACAACAAGGGGATCCTTATGGTCGTGTATCAATAATGTCTCTATTTAACTATGTTATGCGTAAAGTTTGGCTTCAACAGACTCGTGTAGGATTGGCTTTATATGATGCTTCTGGTCAAGGATATTTGCGAGAAGCCGATTTAGAAAGTTATATTGCTGACTTACTTCCAACTTTACCTCAACTTGAAGGACTAGAAAGTTCTTTTCACAGTTTTTATATTTGCACAGCAGTTCGGAAATTTCTGTATTTTCTTGATGGACTTCGAGCTGGTCGTGTACGGATATTAGACGTCCTAGTGTGTTCTTTTCTAGATGATTTGTTAGAATTACGTGATGAAGAATCAAGTAAAGAATTACAAGAGCAAAACTGGTTTAGTGCTCCTTCAGCGCTTCGTGTTTATGGACAATATTTAAATCTAGATAGAGACCATAATGGTATGCTAAGTCAAGCAGAATTAGCAAATTATGGTTCAGGTACTTTAACACAACCGTTCTTGGAGCGCGTGTTTCAAACATGTCTCACATATGGAGGTGAAATGGATTATAAAACTTATCTGGATTTAGTTTTAACATTAGAAAATCGTTCAGAACCTCAAGCACTAGCGTTTTTATTTAAAATCTTGGATTTAAATGGACAAGGTTATTTAGATGCATTTGTATTAAATTATTTCTTCAGAGCAATTCAAGAACAAATGCGTGCACATGGTGCTGCACCTGTCAGTTTTCAAGATGTAAAAGATGAACTTTTTGATATGGTACGATCTAAAGATCCAGAACGTATTACACTAAATGACTTATATACGTGTGGCCAGGGAGATACTTTCATTAGTATTTTAATTGAATTTCATAGGTTTTGGACATACGAAAATAGAGAAGCTGTTACTGCAGATCCAGTACAGGATTAAAATAATTATGTAATACTTCTATATTATTTATTGCAAACTTTTTACACTGTAAATATGACATTATATCAAGCATCTATCTTACTAAAATATACCTATTTTAATTAGTTTTATATAAATAAAATAAAATTACTTTCTTATAGGTATTCTTTTTATTACTTTATAGTTAATTATTCTGATTTATTTTCTATTTATCCACTTCTATTATTATTTTACTATTTATCTAAAGTTTTAGAAAGAATTGAAAAAAAGAAGGAATTATATGTAATTCTACTATTTCTAGAAAAACATATAGTTAAAATACAATCTGGGTTTAGGCAGGATATTCGTCGAACAATAAATTGGACGATGTTAAACAGAATGGACCCAACCAACACTAAGTACAAATCCAGAAAAATGCCTGCAAAGATTTTTCTTTTCCAAAATTGTAATATGTAAGTTACAGTATGAACTTTTTGTAAGGAAAATGTGCATTAGGTGAAGATTATCTGCAAACAAATTGAAAAACAACATTTATTTGTTTTCATTTTATTAACAGAAAATATTGTTCCTTTCCATAATTTATAATTTATTTAATTTTTTTCAACTTTTTTTTGTAAATAGTGAGGTAACCTTAAGTTGTTATCTCGGAACCGGTTGAAACTACTCGGATTTTCATAATTATTCTTTTTTAAAATCTTGTAAATATAAAATAGTAAAAAGTTTATAAATTAAAAATTCACGCTCAGATCGGGAAATGCGAAAATCGAAAAACCTAAAATTTTTCCAAGTGGTTCAGTACTGGTTGCTCGACCATCTCAGAACAGGATGATTTTTTGGTGTGTTATCACACCTATATAGTGGTAGTTTAAAACCACTATTAATTTACTTTTATTCCTTTTGGTTTAAATACAGTAGCCATATTTGTTTAGTAGTGCACGACCTTTCTTGCAGTTTTATATGTAAACGAAAATCACGATATCTCAACAACGGTTAGTCATAGAGACGTATGGTAAAAACCGTTGTATCGCTCATACTTCGAACTGTATTTGTTGCTTGATAAACTTAGAAGATGCTTCTTTATTGATGCAATTTAAGTCTGAAGTTTAACACTTTTTTTTTGCAAAATTTTTGCTTTTTAGATTGACACATTTCCAGAAAAGAGGGAGGTTTCAGGGTTCAACTGCAGTGGCGTAACTAGCATTGTCAGTTCGGGACAAAGCCCGGGGCCCGACGACTTTGGGGGCCCCATTGTGATACCTGAAAAGGCTAGAAAAAGAGACTTTTAAAATAAAAAATGAGTATAAATAATACCGAAGTATTTGTTGATAAGTTGATATATTTATTATTTGTCATTCCTGTATAAGAGTAGTTGTTTTAATGATTTATTTTTAATCTTGTTTTTACTTTTATTTTTGTGTTACTGAATTACTGACTGAGTTATGTTTCTTATTCTTAGGATGAATTTCACAAAATGTAGTGGATATAAAGTCATACTATATGATTTTATTTGATAAATCGTAAGCTAGCATAGTTTAATTACTAACCAAGACCTTTTGGTTACCAGACACCGTGAAACTGATCCTCATTAATTAAGCTAGTTAGTTAAACAATTAAAGACAGTTAAACAAATATCTATTCGTTCGCTCTGTCACAATCAACGGAATAACAACGTATTATTTTTCTTTTGCCCCTTACGTAAGTCGTTTACTATTTTGACGAGACAACTGCAATCAAAAGTGAAATATGCAAGGTACTGGTTGCTAGGTACGAAAGTTGCACTTACCTGGCCAGAACAAAAAACAAAAAGTTATATCTAATTTTTATGCGGAGAAATCCGTTATTTGCCAGCCTCGGTGGATTAGTGGTTTGCATGGTTGCTTCATAATCCAAGGGTCGCAGGTACACTCCCTGGCAGATCTGGTAATTTTTCATAGCGGAGAAAAATTAAAAACATGCCTTCTCGGATAGAAAGTCAAACTGTAGGTCCCGTGTCAATGCAATGTTTGGCACGATAAAAATCTCTACTGGAGGTGGAATTCCCCAAATTTGGCTAAATTTTAGTAGGGTCGGCCAAATGATCATAGCAACCGGTGCCATGAGGTACAAATGATGCTCCACCATCCTGATTCCTCGCCCAAAAATAAATTAAAATAAGATCCGTTATTTGAAAATATTGACGGTTCGTTAGATGGTTTCCATGGTTCTCACAACCAGCCACCTCATAGTTTTCAGCCGCGATTTGCGTTTCAAATAATTTTTTTCATTATTATTATTAAATATTGGGGGAGAAGGAAAATATAAAACATTACACGATGCGTATGTTTTTTATTCGCCTCGGAGACCGTTACGGACCTCAGCTATCCGCTTCGGTCCTTAAAGTTTCTCCTTAGTAGAAGAGTTTACTTATGCATTTCGCAATGTAAATAACTTTTGGTAGTTTTAACGAATGCTTAGCTGCACATTAATGCTTAAAAGTTAATACAGCGGTTCTCAACCTTTTTAGTAAATTGGGACCTAACTTTTCATAACAGTTTTTGAAGTCCTAATTTTTTCTCTATATCTATTTTCGTTTTACTGCTAATACGCGGCTACAAGGCTAAAATTTGGCATTTGGCAACAAGACACTGAAAAACTAAACTAAAATCTAACAAATCTAACCTTATATACGTACCTACAGAACTTCACGGTTCGTCGGTAATCGGTCAACTTTGACTAACCATCAAGCTTGACTGATTAGTGGTACAATTCTAAAAGACTGGAATTAATAGGACCTAAATGAGAGTTTATTAGCGCTTTTCTATTCTTAATAATTTCTAAGCTTTCACATCAGTTAAGTTCTGTCGGGTTGTTTATATTTCTAATTAATTCTATGCCTTTAACCTTATGATTTTGTTCAAGCATAAGTAGGACGACGCTAGATTTATCATGTCTTTTAAATCTTAAGTGAGCTAAATGCTCTTTGTACCGAATCTTCAAACATCTCTTAGTTTGCCCTATATATTTGATTACAGTTATTACATGATATAATATATAATGATAACATGATAATATATATAGATTTTATATATTCTCGATTTATCCATGTAATCTACTTGATCTTTTGGGTGTCCTAAGACATTCTTAAGGCTGTTATTCGAAACCACAACTGTTTGACATGAATAAAGTGGCAATTTTGCAATGTTTTTTACTTATCCTTATTGTTATTACCTAGTGTAGTAACATACCTAACCCTTACCTTATTTCTATATCTTCTAATAGTACTATACACAACATCCTCAGAGTAACCGTCAGAAACAGCAATGTCAATAATTTTCTTGAGTTTTATTTTATATCTTAATTTTGACCTTAGTAACCTTAATTTTGCTTAGAAATTATTAAGAATAAAGAAGCGCTAATGAACTCTGATTTAGGTCCTATTAGTTCTAGTCTTTTAAAATTGCTCCAGTAATCGATCAAGCTTGACGGTTAGTCAAACTTGACCGATTACGACGAACCGTGATTTCTGTAGGTATGTAAGGTTAGATTTTTTAGATTTTAGTTTAGTTTTTCAGTGTTTGCTGAAGATGACAGTTTTGCTGTTGAAATAAGTGCCCAGAGCGATTAAAAGTGTGTGTGGTGAGGGTGAAGTACAGTTTTATTACTAAATTTGTTTTTTAGATTTTTCCTCTTTTTTGCGACCGTGTGGGGGGCCCTAATGATTATGTTGCCCCGGGGTCCAATGCCGTCTTGTTACGCTACTAGTTCAACTTCAATATCTCTGATAGGCATGCATAGGTTTTTTTTATAGTTAGGGCAAGTGAATATATGATGACAAACTTTGGTAAAAATCTTAATTTTGATGTTAGCACGAGGACAGAGTTATGCTTAGTTGAAAAATGTAAATGTACTTTATTCTGGTGCTAACATTGTTTGGGCAGTTATATGCTATTAACAAAGCTGTCACAACGAATTTATAATTTAAATCAAAAATCAAAGATGATCTTTTGATGAAAACTTGATCTTTTTACGAAATGATTTAAATCATAAATACTTTTGTCTGTAAAGTATTTAAATCATAAATCTTTTAAGATTTAATTCTTTTTTAATATTTAAAATTATTTTGCAAAAGATTTAAATACTTTTTATAGATTTAAATACTTTTTAAAATGATTTAAATCACTAAAAAATATTTAATTCTTAATGATTTTAAATATTAAACATTTTTAAAATCATTCTAGCTACTATATAAGTTCAAGCAAAAATATAAGAAATGAGTCACCCGTAACCCATTCATATCCACCTGAATAAACAATACGAATTGAAACCACGTTCATCTGGCATCTATCACCACATATCAGTGGCGCATCGCAATCTGTGCTCATGTTTAGGATAGTTACCCTTCATACAATTGCATAAAAGGGAGTTGGGGATGCAACTGAATGTTGCACTATCTTTGCATTACATGCTCGCAGCAAATGGTATCCACGTGATACTGGTTAGCTTTAGCCATTTTCAGTACATAATTTGTGATGAGGTGATGACTTAAATTTACGGAATTCCTTTTTTAAGTTAAAGGATTTATTACACTGTAGATTTGACAGCTCTCCTTAGTTTTGCGATTTTCTTAATTATATTTTTAAAAGTAATATTTGCCATTGATGCATTTCAATACCCTGTCTACTTACAGTGCTCACTTCGTTGTGTGCTAATGTAAAGAAAATTTTGTTTTGATTAATTTGTTTTATATAATTATGTAAAGCTACATATGTATATTTAAGAACCTATGACAAAAATAACATTTTATTATGGAAATCAAATAATTTATAATTATTATATTAAAAAATAGTTTATTCATTTTCCATAATTTATGCTTTTTGAAGATTTTAGATCGTTTAATAAATTAAATCATTTAAAAAATAGTACGATTAAATTTCAAAAATATGCTTTTTTCTAATTAATTATAAAAAAACATATTCCATCTTAACATTATTAAGATACATTGTGTAACAAAATTAAAAATTCATTAAAATAAACAAAAACACGTTCTTATTGATACCTTAGGTATTTTAAAATAAAACTATAACTACCTACATTTAACAAAAAGAAAAACGTCTCATTACCTTAAATGTAGTAAAATAATGCATACTGATTAGTGATTATGATTATGAATTACTAAATGCTGTGATACGAGATTTCTTGGTGGGTATTGTTTGTATACATTGCATCTTGGCACTTTTTAAAAACTGAAACCTGAAACTGCTGCTTTAATTTGTGAGACCTATAAATATCAAATTTTGCAAGTTGCAATGTCTTATTATTATTATATTACGCTATGAACAGGAAGGTATCTATTTGAACAGTTACTATAATTGTTGACTGGCAATAAAAAAGTTACCGATTGCTTTGCTTTTAAATCATATTTCAAATTATGTTGATGAGATTATAATGTAAGAAAAATATGAGGGATAGCTGAATTATCTTTGAAAACAGTGTAATAGGTTTTAAGAGCATTGTAATGATAATGAAGTAATAGATTTTCATAAATTGTAATAGAACTATTACAATTTTATTGTAATGGCAGCAACACACCTGCTGAGTAATCAAAAGTCCAAAGGAGGCGTCACACAATGATTCATGAGATGCTTTTAGGTATCATTTTAAATGTATTTAAATATTTAGAAAATATTGAAATCCTTAAAAATGATTTCAAATCATTTTTAAGTATTTAAATGTTTAGAAAAGTATTTAAAGCTGATCTTTTTTGAAAGAAAATCAAAGATACTCCCTAAAAGGATTTTAAATCAAAAATCCAAATAATAATTTAAATCATGATTTAAATTGAAAAAGATTTAAATCATGATTTGTCGTAACCGCTCTGGCTATTGATAAAAGTCCTTGCAGTGATAACTAAAGTTATTAATATAATATAAGTGCTTTTTCCATGTATTTTCTTCTGTGGTCGATTTTCCTCTCAATCTGTGTTAATTGTATAACAGCTAACATGAGCACAACTCTATGCTCACGATAATATCAAAGTTAAAATATTTTTACTACAGTTTGCCATCATATATTGCTTCATTTGTATTGAAACATTTAAAAAATCCACCTATGTCCATCAAATATATTGAGGTCCAAAGTTGCCCAAAAATAAAAAAAAACAAGAATTTCAAAAGCCCATACCAAAATAGTGAAGTTTTATTGGGGGCTTAAATTGCACCCATAAAGAATCATCTTACAACATTTATGTTTAGAATAACAAATTGTAGCTTGAAGTGTAAACAATACAATGGTTTTTACCACATGTCCCTACGACATCCATTCTTGAGATATCGAGATTTTCATTTACATGCAAAACTGCATGCTCCACGAAACAAATATGACTCCATATTTAAACCAAAAGTAACAAAAATAAATTAATAGTGGTTTCGAACTACCAATACATAGGTGTGATAACACACAAAAAATTATCCTGTTCTGATAAGGTTGAACAACCAGTACTGAACCACTTGGAAAATTTTTAGGTTATTTGAGTTTCACAGCATTTCTTAATCTGAGCGTCAATTTATACTTTATAAACGTTTTAGTATTTTATATTTACAAATTTACATTTACAAGATTTTAAAAAAAGAATCATGAAAATTCAAGTAGTTACCAGTTCTGAGATAACGTTCTTTTTTTCCTAACACTCCTCCACTAAAATACATTTAATAAAATTGGAAAATATGCTTTTATAATAGAAAGGACCCCGCAGATCCTTATGGGAAATAATAGTCCCTAATGTGTAAATCAAAATTGTGTCAAATGGCACAAAGTACAAAAAATTATAGTTTTCGAATTACAGCCATTTGAAGTTGACAATTGTTGTATCTCGCAGATTCCTTAAGGGAAATGGTTCTCATCCAGAATTCTTGAAACTTTGGTAAATGGTAGTTCCTAATGTGTAGATCAAAAGTGTCAAACGGCACAAAGTACAAAAAAAGGTATAGTTTTTGAATTACTGTTGTTTGAAGTTGACAAATTGCACCCCGCAGAATGCTTATGGAAAAAGTGTGAATGGGCACAGAGTGCTATTTGAAGTTGACCTTTTTTTCACTGTTCTTGTTCATCGACTTCAAACAGTTGTAATTTAAAAACTATAATTTTTTGGACCATTGTTGTACCCATTGACACTTTTGATCTACACAGTAAAGATTATCATGTACCAAAGTTTAAAGAATTTTGACAGGGAGCCATTTCCCAAAATATTCTACAGATTCCTTTATTTTTCTAAAAAAAAAACAAAATATATGTACATCATTTTTGAGACTATAAAATAAATTGCATTTCATTTAAACTATATTAGGTATATACAGTGCCGGCCCTTAGGGTTATGGCGCCCCGATGCAAAGAATGTTTCGGCGCCCTTAATGAATTTATTGACACAATTTATTTTCATTAGATACTATAAAATAGGTAATAAGAAAATACTTGAATTACACTAACATTTTCTGAAGGTCTTAATTAAGTTAAGTTAATGTTAAGACAATAACAATAAATAACAGAAAAGATGTAACAATTTTAATTTCAGAAGAAAATGTGCAGGTAATCTTTCTTTCACTGAAAAATAACTAGAAATGATTAAAACAAAATTATTTCAAATGTTTTTGTCTCATACAGAGGTGCTATAGAACTTCAGTTCTCGGAAGAATAATAAACAAGTGCTCTATTTAACCAGTACCGCAATTGGCAAGAGCAGCAACATACAATACTTTGTAGTATGCCGCCAAATTTTGCAAAAAGCTGTAGTCTTTCGCAAAAGTTTTAATCATTTTATGCGTATATGACTATGAGTAAACTTCTTAAAATACTATACTAACATTAGGTTATTGGTGTGTTGCCAAATTTTTACATTATTAAGTGTTCCGCAAGGTAATACCGGCGCCCTTTCCCGTATGGCGCCTCGATGCAACGCATCCTTTGCTTACCGTGTGGAGCCGGCACTGGGTATATAAAATTCATAATCACTATGAAAACTTATTCTGTTTGCAGAACATTTTAAATGAAGTCGAACAATCCTCAAAATCCATCTATTTTCCTATCATTCTCCAAATTTGAATAAAAATTCTATGCATCTGAAGGTGTCAAATGCATTATAGATTTAAATAATATCTTTTAGGCTACAAAGGCTTTAAAGCATTTTTAAAACTAAAATATTGTTTTGGTCTTATACGAGTAGCCTTGTTTTGTATAAGTAGATATTATCTACTTCTGAAAAACTTTCTGTAAAATTAGTTCGTGTGTAAATTTTGTAAAGGTCTTCCTTTTTTAATCTGCATATAGTTCCTTTCTCTGAAATATAATGCTACCAATCAGACATACACAACTGTTGATTCCTTTCTGTTAGAAATACGATTTAGACATAAAATATCGGTAATTTAAAAATTCACTCCTAGATGGAGTGACTGGGAGTGGGAGTCGAATTTGACTTTGCTTGGTGTTGGGTTGGGTTGGGAAAAAGTTGTTAAGAGGGCTCACACACAAATTTCGTTCTATGTGTAGAAAGAGAAACGAAAGTTGTGAGTAAGACAGAGTTATCCCTAAACTACTCCTAAGCGGCGTACATTCTAACAAAAAGTTACAGTACCTTTTGTAACTGTAAGCAGGTACTACATGGTCAACGGACCAAACTGCCCGCGGCATCATGTCGGCATACGATCTATATTAGGCCTTCTAGGGTTTATACAACTACAAATGGAGGGGTTTATGAAATACTATATTTTAGGCACAAAAAAATATTTATTAATTCAATTACGGCTTAAGAAGAATTTTATCACAATCAGAAATGAGAAAAATAATAATGTATTCGTTCGTAATAATTATTAATTTATCAACGCATGAATATTATAATATAACGAACAAATAAAAACGAAAAAAAACGAATATAAATTTTATGTTTTCATAGTTTATATAAATGATGCTTTAAACTTTTAGTTTGTTTATATAACTACTGAAAGATTTTGTTAAATAATATATAGTAAAGAACCTAATGATAATTTATAACGACAAAAACAATTTTAATCTTACAAAAAAATAAGTAACATAACTTTAATTGCACATAAGTAATAGTAAGTAATAAGTAAGTATAAATAGTAAGTAATATTAATTTCCTTGTTTTAATCATTAATGTCGATTTCTGAATAACTCGAATAAGGGTGTTTCTAAAAAACGAATCATCGTAAAATATTTTAATCAAAATATAAATTTATTTTTTAATTTAACATAGTAAATAACACAAACGTTTAAAGAATGGCGAATCTAAAAAAATAATTTGTAATGCAACAGTAGATATGTAAAAAAATGATTAAATAAAAGGTCAGAAATGTTTTATTATTTTACAAATTTTCAACATTATATTGGATGCTTTATTATTTCCGGAATTATGAAGTTGAAATAAAACTCGGTTAATTTAGGTCTCATATTCGATTCCCAAAATGTATGTGAATCATAAACTTTTTCTATATGAGGTGATCCTTTTGGTGTCCACACAATAAAATAACAACTTTTTTTTTGGATAAATGTAACTGGCCTTGTATTTGGTAAAAATAATTATGTGTGTGCTTTAATTTTATGAAGCCATCTTCTGCTTTTAATAAAAAGTCTAATTGTTTTTTTTTCTACAGCTTCTTCAATAGTACTATCCTTTATTTTTTCTGGACACTTAACTTCCACAATAGCAACTTCTTCTACAATAATTCCATCAGGACTGGCTCCCAAAAAATACTCATCGCCCATTCCAACAAATAAGCCGCAATCTTTGACATGCAAACTTGTACTTTGTTTAAAAGCATCTATAGCAAATCTTTCATGATCTTGACCCCAGCGTGTGGACTTCTTCTACAGCAATCTTGTCGACAACATTCCCTATATCTTCGTGAACAGAAGAATATTCCCTCGGCGATATTCTGGGAATATCTAGAAAACTAGAAAATTCTTCAAGATGGGAATATCCACATCCAATCAACATTATTCATTTTTTGACGGAGAGAATACAGGACATCTTGAGTCGGAGCAATAAAGTAATGTCTTATCTTTGGAGCTCGATGGTCGTGTAGTTTCTTCTTTCGAATGCAAAGATCGAGCGGTTTCAATTTTCTTTGAAGAAACTGAACGCTTCTTCCAGGAAGATATTGCAGCTCTAAAAATTGAAAAACTAAAATGTAAAATAGCAAACCAATAAAATAAATGACTAAATGCAGGTTGTCTTTTTTAAACTCAAATTTATCTTCTTTATATTAACGACATTCAAGCTTTGATTTACTTAAATTAGTATTAACCACTATCAATATATGTAGGTACTTACTTCTTCCTGGCAATTGATAATGATCGATGGCGAGTTTTTCTTGATTTTCCCATTGGTAAAATAGCCACTAAACAATCTGATCGAAAATGGTTCTTTTTCTTTCAGCCTTTTCACGAAACGTGTTTTTCACAAAATTCCACAGAATAATATTAACTCACGAAATATCAATAAATATATCGATAAATTTTAATTCACAAAACGAACGCAGATTAAGAAAGAGAAAAATGTACGTAAACGCCTATACAATAAAATTCGCATGTAATTAAAAAACTTGAACACCCAGAAATTCAATGTAAACAGTAACTAAAAATCTTGCTACTGATCCTAGCTGAATTGTTCTTATCACTCTTGTACGTAACATTTGCCCACAATCCCATCCGCAAGTGGCAAGTCTGGATTTCTTCAGTTTGAAATAGCTTATTGGGTAAAACTACAATTTTTGCAAATAATAGGACCTCATAAACATTATATTGCTAGTACGTGTTAAAACGTGGGTCGAAATACATCTGTTATCGGCAAAAATACTGTAAAGAATTTGATTATACTAACCAGCTTAAATTTTAAACAAATCAATAATTATTTAAAGATCTACACTTATTTATAAACTATTCTTTTCTTAAATAAAGCTATCTAATATTTAACAATAAATGAGTATTTCAAGTATATGAGTACAAAGCATGGACCATAAAACAATTAGTAAGGTTGTGAAAGATTTTATATAAATAGGTTTAATAATGGGGTGTTACTTAATTCTATTTGGTCATTTAATAATAACAGGTCGTTTGAAGTTAGTTAGTTTTAATCCATTATTTTCTATGTGGAGAATTTTGTATTGATTATTAAATAGTACTATATAATTTTGCTGTATTAGGTGATTAGCAAAAGAAGAATTACTTTTGCTGTTGCTCCAGTAATTCATATTAGTTGCTGCTTATACTTTTCTATATTGGTATATTTATTTCAAATTAATTCGTTGTATGAATTAATTAAACTATTTTTAATCTATATACTACACAAAATCTACAATAAGGTCCTCCAAAACTCATAAAACTAATTCGCCATTTTGTATGCACATATTTTTATTAAATTATTATTCGAGATTAAACAAAGTATAAAAAAGAACAATTCCGATCTTTTTAGGGGCAATTTTTGACAAAACGCAAACTTTTGTCTCCGCGTGTACCGCTACCTAATACACAGAAATATCTATAGAGGTCAGGAGCCAACGAGTGCGTATTTGTAAGTTTTATGCGAGATTTTAACGTTGCAATGGTAACTTTCAAAACATGATTCTCAGCTGTCTTTCAAGTTATAAAGCTAATTCTTAAAATATGAAATGACAAAGGGTGTATTCTAGAAGCCTAGCATAATATATTTTTAAAATCAACCCGCTATACAATGTTATAATGTGTTGAAATTAGGCCAACTTTTTGAATTTTTTTTGTCGTTGCGCGTGGAAAAAATTTAAATTAAACACGCAAGGCATCCAGATTAATCCTTTATTGATAAGTGTACGAAATTCTGTCTCACAATCTTTTTTAGTTTTCGAGAAAAATGCTTGGAAAAACGGTTCTACAAATTTTCGGCGAAATTATTTATTAAAAAAATTATTTATCAATGTTGGAGGGATAGAATTTTTTTCAAATAAATGAAACAAAAACACCAGTTTATACATTTGAATTTATTTACTAAACAGACAATAATTAAACAAAGAAAAGATAAACAGTCATCAAAACGTGACATTTTGCATTAATTATGAAACAATGAAACTGTCAAACATTTAAGTAACTTTAACTATAATATATTTTTCAAAATATATGAAAAATCTTAATTTGAGTGCCATTGTCAATTTGCCATTATAGTATGTAATAATATGTATATGTAATATATATACGAGGGTAGATTGAAAAGTTTCCGGAATGGGCAAGAAAACGCAGTAATTGAACAGGTTTTTGTTTTTATTTTTCAACATAATATCCTTGCAGGGCGATACACTTTTCCCAGCGGTGCTCCAACTTTTTTAAGCCTTCAGAAAAATATGATTTCGGGAACTCTGCAAAATAAGCTTTAGTGGCGGCGATGACCTCCTCATTTGACGTAAAGCGCTTGCCTCCGAGCCAAGTCTTCATGTTTGTGAACAAAAAGAAGTCGCACGGGGCCAGGTCTGGAGAGTACGGGGGATGCGGCACCACCTCGTAGCCCAATTCAACCAATTTAGCATTGGCGATTCGGGATGAATGGGCCGGCGCGTTGTCGTGATGGAAGAGCACTTTTTTTCGCTGCAAATGAGGCCGTTTCTCCTTCAAAATGCCGTTGAATTGATCCAATAAATCGCTGTAGTATTGTCCCGTGATAGTTCTTCCCTTCTGCAAAAAGTCGATGTGTATCACACCTTGCGAATCCCAAAAAACGGTGGCCATGACCTTTCCAGCAGATGGGACAGTCTTTGCCTTCTTCGGAGCAGATTCGCCTGGAGAAATTCACTGTTTCGACTGCTGCTTGGTTTCTGGTGTGTAGTGGTGGATCCATGTTTCGTCCACGGTCACGAATCGGCGAAAAAAATCCGTTGGATTACGATTTAACAAGGCCAAACACTCTTTCGAAGTGGTCACACGATTTCGCTTGTTGTCCATAGTCAGCAAACGCGGCACCCATCGCGCCGAGAGCTTCCTCATGCCCAAATGTTCGTGCACGATATTTTGCACACGTTCATATGAGATGCCCGTGGTCTCTACTATTTCGCGCAACTTCACTCGTCGATCGGCTAACACGAGATCATGGACTTTATCGACCATTTCTTCATTTGTGGCCGTTTTTGGACGTCCACTGCGTGGTTCATCCTTGGTGCTCGTACGGCCACGTTTGAACTCGCTCACCCAGAAACTAATAGTCGAAAATGAAGGTGTGGATGTGCCATGAACTTTCTGCAAAATATCTCGTATCTCCGTCGCCGTTTTCCCGTCCATCCAGAAATGTTTGATGACTGCACGAAATTCGTTTTTATCCATTTTTGCAAAAGTGCCTGAATTGCTTCACAAGATATCCTAGTAAACATAAACGGAACGACGCACGTGTCTGAAAATTTGACAGCTTTCCTAAAATAGGTTAGCCTTGACAACCATCATAACAATTTCACGATACGCGCGCCATCTCTTGCCCATTCCGGAAACTTTTCAATCTACCCTCGTAATATGTAATAAAATAAACACAGTAAATAAAGAAAAACTTATATCTAACATATGTAATTTGAGTCTTAAAAAGCTAGTAACTAAATGTGTAGTATATAACAAATTAACTAGTAACTTAAAACTGTGAAAATAACATCATTAGTATAATGTTATTTTGATTGGTTATTTCCGTACACGCGGCTGAAAATGGAGATATTGTGTAGGAACACTACTTTAGAAAAACTCAAATTAATGATTGTGTCACTTTGATTACTTCAATTCAACAAAAATCTAACAATCAATATTTACTATCAAAAAAATTTAATTTTTTTTTCAAAATTTATATATTTTAAATATTTTTTAATTAAACATTACTATGATGATCAAGATTTATTGCTCTCAACTTTACATACATACGTACATATGTACATAGGGTATAGTATCAAGTTTTTGCACTACTTTAAACGTATTTTTTCTTCATCGCAAGAAATATTAATTGCTCAGAGTGTTCAGCTGTTAATAATGCCCGAGAATCTGATATGACTCTACCACCTTTACTAAATACTCTTTCAAAGGGTACACTAGTGGCCTGTGTACATAAATATTTCTGGGCCAAAACAGACCATTTTGGAAAAAGCTTTTCGGTAGTTTTCTACCACTGTAGTGGATCTTCAGACACATCAATTGGAAATACGTAAATATATGTGTCGTTGTTTTGATTGCACTCAGTTATTTCGGAGCTTCATGCAAAGAGCATCCCGATCCCTTACTTTCTTTTTTTTGGGGACGTCCTGCTTCTGATGGAATAACTGATTTCATTTCATTTAAAATGTTTTCTTTGATGTCATTGATTTTTACTTTACTTTTAAACCTAGGGTCCAAAAACATGCATTTTGTCAGGTAAGTTTTAATAGTAGAAGAAGTATATGAGTCCTCTAAATAATTTATAATAGTTTGTGCAAAATCAACTTTCACAACATTAGTGCTTAAATTCAAATGTGCTTCATCGGTATCAATCGAATGCAAGTCTAATTTAATTTTTTTGTAAATTGGCAAAATTGCTGACGCAGTCACGTATTTCACTCCGGGCATAATAGAAGAGTTGGTTTCTAAAGGTTTTAAAATTTCCAAAATACTTTTTACCAAATCTATTTCAGTTACAGATAAAATTAAATTTCTGTTTTGACCCTTCTTATGGGCTTGTAATAAAGCTGTTAAAGGTAAATTTGTTCCATAGAGGTATTCATTAAATGCAATAACTAATAGAACAAGATGGGATTGTCCTTAATGGAATCTGATACTGCTCTTGGTATCTTTTTAACTCGCAACAAACTTGCCAACTGTGAGCAAATAAATTTTGAATCTGTTTTACTTTTTTTAAGACGCTTTCCATTTCAGATAATTCAAAAGCTTTAGATATGGCTGAAATTATGGTATGCGCAAAACAACTGACATGGAAAACTTGCATTCATTCACAACATCTTACGACATTTGATCCGGAATCTGTGGTAAAAGCAACACATTTATCTATAGAAATTTCCCATTCCTTTAAAAGATCCTCAATTACATTTTTTACATTTTCATCTGTGTGATCTTCACTCATTTCTCTGCAATTGAGGCAAATAGATTCTAATATCCAATTGTTGACAAAATGAGCTGTCAAAGACACAAAAGGCTTATTTGAATTTGAGGTCCAGGCATCGGTGGTAAAAGAAATAAAGTTGACTTTTTTATTATACCTTCTAAGGTGCTTGAAGTTTCAAGATAAAGCTGAGGAACTCTTACTTCCAAAAAGGTTTTTCTAGAAGGTGGATTGGCTGAATTGTCTTTAACAGATATTTAAAACCATCGTTTTCAACAATACTATAAGGTTGTAGTCCTATGGTGATAAAGTATGCCAAAGCTCGGTCAACTTTCGATGAATGTTTGCTACTAATTGTGAACAATCCAATACTATCCTTTTTGTTTGGGAAGTACCTAGACATACTACTGCAAGGTTGGTTGAACATAGACCTCGATAATTCAAATTTACCTTCTCTAATTTCTATTTCAGGTTCCACCAACGTTGGGTTGTCCACCATTTCAGAGAGTTGTTGAGAGCTGCGAAATGAAATACGTATATAGAATTACATAAAATATAGGGTGTCCAGCTTTGTATATATGTCATTTGTATAGAAAGATTGTCATACTCCTGTAGGTTGGTCCTGACTCCTGATCACTCACTTGGTCAGAGCATTGACGCATATAGCCAGAGACCTGGGTTCGATCGCTAATCAGGCTGATAATATTTCTATGCGAATTTGCATATCTAATATGATTACCAGTTTATCTTAAAAGTAGTTAATATAATAATAATATGTATTTGTATTAAAGATTACAATCTTATTACAAAGGATGATGGAGACGAAGGTTACACATACATTAGACGTTATACATTACGTAACAAATATATAATTAAAATATGTAAATATAAATACTAAAAAGTTATACAAAATAATACGACATGCATATACCACACTACTTATATAGAAGTTACATGATTTCCCTTATTCATTTAGAGCAAAGCTTCTTAATTTTAACATATTAATGACATAGTAGAAAATCATGTTTATCTTATTTACAGATAAATGTACAAATATTTTATATATATCACTGTCGTTATGAATTTCTGTAATTATTGAATTTAAGTATGTTTCCCTAAGTAAATTGTAAAATGGACATTCAATAAAAAGATGATATAAGTTTTCAGGTCGGTGGAGGTTGCAAATTGTGCATTCATTTTCTCCCATAATTTTATATTTGATATTTTTATAATTAATTATTAACAGTTTTTTACTCGCTAGTTTTAATTGCATAATGGTACGGATTTTGTGGATGGATATATTGAAATTTAAATACTCTTCTGTTTCGTCGTAGGGACCAACAATTTGTAATGATGATTATAGTTTGAAAGATTTGCCTTTTCAATGTCAACATTTATAAGGGATTGTTTATATCTATCCATAATTTCTGTAATTAGTGTTTTACTAATTAATTGTGATTCCCATACTTCATTATATCCCTGTTCAATTAGAAAATGTTTAATTTGAGAGGCCCAATTATAGGTTATTTTATTTGATTTCAGTTTGTCCAATTCTAGTAGCCTATTAAAAATTATTTTTGAAAATCTACCGTTATCCATATGAATTAATTTTTTCCACAAATTTAAGGCCCTGCCCCAAATATCAACTGCTATATGTATAACTCCCGTGTTTCTAATCTAAGTAGAAAACCAGGTGTATTTCTTGAGCAGAGAAAAATTGATTTTAAATAATTAAGTTGACATCTTTCAAGAGTATGTGTTAAGTTGAGACCCCATACTTCTGATGCATAGAGAGCAGTAGCATTTACTACCGTTTTTAAAAGTTTTACTTTTTCAGTCCAACCTGTGGATCTACCAACCGATAATATATTTTTTGTTCTTTGTATTGCTAATGTACCTTTATTAAAATTATTTAATGCTGCGTTGTTAAAACGACCTGATGTGGTAAAAACTGTGCCTAAATAATTAAACGATTTTACAATTTGTAATATTTCATTGTTATATATGAATATTGGATCATGTTTTGGTTTTCTACCCTTGTGAAAAATCATAACTTTTGTCTTTTCTGTGTTTACATTCAATTTATTTATTTCACAATATTCATATAGAACTTTTAGTTTTTTATTGATATCAATGGCAGAATGACCTAGAATGACTAGATCATCTGCGTAAGCTAGTATCATTCGATCGTTTTTGCTGTCTATACTAATTCCATATAGCCCGTTTGACCGAATAAAGTCCTCCAAATCGTTAATAAAGATAGCAAACAGAAGGGGGCTAAGTAATTCTCCTTGAAGTACACCTTCAGAGAGCTTTATTCTCTCTGATAGAGTATTACCTAATTTCACCTGTAACTGTGCATTGCTATATAATGACTGTAATATTCTAATAATTTTGGCAGAAATACCAGAAATATACAATTTTTCCCATAAAAGATTATGATTGACTGAGTCGAATGCACGTCGGAGATCTACAAAGACAGCATATATACTTTCTTTACTTTTTCGAAGGTGAATATGAATTGTAGCTGAAAGACAGAAAATGTTGTCTATTGTACCTCTACCCTTTCGAAAGCCCATTTGGTTTTCTTGTAAAATACTGTTAGATTCTATGAAGGATTGCAATCTATTATAAATGATGTGTGTAAACAATTTACATATACTATTTATTAGTGAAATACCTCTGTAGTTAAGTGGGTTTTTTTTATCACCTTTTTTATATAGCAGCGTTAACTGTGATATTGACCATTCATTTGGTGTTTTACTTTGGGTTAGGATTTCATTAAACATATTCAAAATGTAATGCCTCCAATTTGCTGGTAGGTTTTTATAAAATTCATTACCTAATCGATCAGGCCCAGGAGCCTTATTTAACTTAATATCTGACAAGCTATTTTCGAATTCTTCTAACGTTATATGACAATTCAAAAACGGGTGAGCTTCATCATAGAATTCTATTTTTTCCATTGAGTTGGTTTTTGCAGAAATATTTTTATAAAACTCTGACGATTCTAATAAAGAGATTTCATTTGTACATATTTTTTTGGGTTTAAGAAGTTTTATAGTGTTCCAAAATTCTTGGTTGTTTCTAACTAGATGTAATTTTTCTTTAATTTCTTTATAGAAGTTATCTTTGCTTTGTTTTGTTACTTTTGAGAAATTCTTTTTTTGTTCTAAATAATTATTTAGATTATTTGTAGTTGGTTTGTTTTTGTAAAGTTTTAGGGCTCTCCTAGCTAATATTTTTTTATTATAACATTCCTTGTTAAACCAAGGTTTATTTTCTGCATAATAATTATTTTTATCTTGTAATTTCGGAGAAAGTTTCATATAAGCATAATCTGCTGCAGCTTTTATTGCATTTATAAGATTATTATTTAAGTCATCTACTGAATTACTATTAAAATAAATTTTGTTTGATGCTTCTAAATTATTTAAATAATTATGTATAGTGTTATTATTAAATTTATAGACTTCTACAATGTTTTGATGAGTGTCAAGTAAATTTGTTGCTACTTCGTCTTCCTTATTATCCTCTCCTGTTTTTATTACACATAAACAGTGATTTGAGGGTGATAAGGTAGGTAGAATGTAAAATTCAATAACTGTATTTAGAAAATTGTAATTTGCCCATGCTAAGTCTATAGTACTTGCTCCATTTTTATTCATAAATGTGTAATTACCTGGTATGTCACCTGTTACCCTCCCATTCAATACATAGAATCCTAATTCTTGCATGCAGTCCACTAATTTACGACCTCTGTAATTGACTAATTTATGTAAGACTTCCCTTGATTCTTTTATATTTGTCATGTAGAACTGTTCCTCCGCTATCTGATTCAATTGCCCAATATGAGCATTGTAATCACCTACAATAATAATTTTGTGATTTCTAAAGTTTTCATTTATTGAATTTAGCGTTTCATGCAACAAATTTACGCATTCATCATTATCTAAATTAGGCCTAAGGTATACACATCCTACAATGTATTGAGATTTATTTAGAATAATTTCAACTATCATCCACAAATTATTTGCTTCAATTTTATTAACAATTAAATTTGATCTTCTTTTAATTAACATCAGCAAGCCCCCACTTCCCCTTCCTTTTTCTCTTTCTTTAATCGCAGGACTGACAAAAGTTAGTTCAGAGTATTCGTTTAAAAAAGTAGGTAAGTTTACTATTTTAGAAATATTCCATGTTTCATAAAGACAAAGGACATCTCCACACCGCAAAATATGAATGATATCTTCATCTAAGTTATATAAGTTATTTAAACCCTGTATGTTCCAAAATACTATGTTGAGATGTGCTTTGTCTAATATATGTATATTCTTATCTATATTAAAAAGATTATTTGTATTTATTATTGAAGATCGGTGGCGGTGGTGAGGATCATTCTTTGTCTTTCCTCCTTCTGTTTTGTTTGAGGAAACCCCGATAGTAGACTTTGGGTCCATAGGGATTTTTCTTGCGTTGAATTAATATATCTTCCCCCTGGTGGCACTTTTTATTGGCATTTCCTGAGGATTTTGAGTGATCTTCTGGAGACCTGTCTGTTACTGATCTCTTTACACTTATTCTTCCTTCTGCTTCTGTTGTTTCATCTAATTCTTCTTCATCCCATTCTTTTTTCTCGAAATCCTTCAAGTTGTACTCTTCATCGTTAATGATTATTTTGTTTTGTTTCAGGTTTGCCTTATAACCAGCCTGTCTCGCTTTCTTCATATGATGTAGTAATAATTTCCTCTCTGTTCTTTTTGTGTAAGATCATCACTCAGCCATATGTTGGTGTCCTTCAACTTGTTTGCATTGCTTAGTAATTCAATTTTCTTATTCTTATTAAAGAAAATCACCAGAATTGGTCTAATCTTCTTTTCTTTAAATCTTCCTAACCTCTTGATGTCTTCTATTTCAGTTCTAAAGTCTATTTCTTTTTCCATTTTCTTCACAATTTGTGCGAATTTTTGTTTTAATGTCTCTCTATTTTCAACTGCCTCATCTGACACCCCGTAGCATATCAGATTTCTCTTTCTTATTTCCCTTTCCAATTTTTCAATCTTCATATCTTGTTGTGTAAAAGTAGTTGCCCCTGCCAAATTCTTCCAAAGCCATTTTTTTCAAATGGCAAGAGGGTAGCTTGTTCTGTAACTAGATTTTTTTACAAATCATACGATACCCATGCATAACACTTATTTCTATTGAATAATGTATTGATAAAACTTATAACAGATATTTTATAAATTAAAAACCGTGACTTCATCCAAATACAATTGAGACATTGTTGAAATCAGAATTGAATTCTGATTCGAAATCACTAAAAAAATGGTATAACCGGACTTTATATAAAGTTTCTACTAATATTTCTTTATTAATTGTTTCTTTTATGTGTTTTTCATGACAATTTGAAGTATAAGTATTAAGTTCCATAAATTACTGTAACCCTGAAGAAGATCTAAAATGGATCGAAATATAGGTTTTAAATAAACTGATTAACTTAATTGGATACCAAAAGTGAAAAACATATATAAAGTTTCTTATGTCGAAAAATGCAAATGGGCGTTTTATTCGTGCTAGCGAAATTTGGTGCTTTCATCTAAAAATACAAAGATTTGGCAGAGAGTAAAAACTTTAAAAAACCTCCTGGTATATTAGTTTTTAAACTCATCATCCACTGCCAGTATCAGATGATCCTTGCAAAGATGATTGATGATGTTTTTCATTTTGTAAATTCGCAAATTTTAAGGGGTGGCAGTGTTTCAAATGTGAATGTAAGTAGGAAGTGTTGCCCTTATAAATATTTCTTTTACATAGGATGCATATGACATTTTGGTTTTCTTTCCGGAAATACTCCCAGACGAGACTTCTTTTGTTTGGCATGTTGAATTATTTGACTGTTAACAAGACAATAATTAGATTAAATATCCAAGAAACGAGAAATGGGAACGATTAAAAAACTTATATACTACTATCCTTTTTTTCTTGAGTCCTTTGACTTTGAAAGCGTATTGCTTGTAAACTAATGTACCAAATTAAATATTTTACAAACGAGCAAATAGTAAATTTATTTATACATAATAACACTAAAATATTATGTTTCTAAGTACTATATTTTTGTTTTTATCTGATTATAAGTAATAAAAGGTACATTTTTAAGGACAATTTCAATAAAAGTAAATTGAATATTTTTTTTCTCAGAAAGTATATATGCCATATATCTATAGGGGTTAGAAAGAAACCTCGGGGTTCTTGAGCTATTAATCTTCACACAAAAAAAAGAGCGCAGTTTAAATGCTTATAAAAACTTTATTATAGATGATATGAACCTAATTCTTTGAAATGTTGTAACTAGCAATGTTGTTAGTTACAATATTTCAGAGAATTCATCATGCTATCTGTAATAAAGTCTTTATAAGCATTTAAATCGCACTCTTGTAAAGTTGCTAAAAAATAGATACGTCAGTATGCATTAACGACGACGATATTTACATTGACATATATTTAATTTACTTTTAATGAAATTGTCCCTAGAAATGAGTAGCTTTTATTAGTATTGTCCGATAAAAACAAAAATATAGCACTTAGAAATGTAATATTTTACTGCTATATGTAGAAAGACTAAAACGTAGAAATAAATGTAGAAACTTACTATCCGCTCGTTTTTTAAAATGTTTAATTTGGTGCAGTAGTTACGCTTTCAAAGTCGGAGAACTCTAGAAAAAAAATGGATAGTAGTGGGTAATGGAGTTCTTGTAATAAATATTAAATAATTTATTGTACTATTATCTTTAATTCCCAATAATGGAACATCAAATGAAAAGACTCTAAATTAAACAAAAATTTTAAAAACTCAAAATTCACTTTCTTATCTCGTTGTGGATATAAACATATTAAAAAATTAAGTAATATATTAATTTTATATTGTAGATTAACTTGACAATTTAACACACAGTTTTAGGATCTCCGCACTTCTTACGAATTCAAAAAGAAATGAAATGCAGTTTTCCAAAAAGTATTTATAAGGATAAAGATTTAAATCTCCAGCATTTTTTATTGTATTTTGTTCTGTGAATAATTTAGAAATAAGAAGATACCACCTAGGATTAAAATGCAGATGTAGAAGTTCTTAATAATATTTACGTTTATGCATCCTCACGCAAAAATTTTTTCGCAAAACTTATGTAGTGTCAATATTTACAGATTTGTTTGCCGATTGTCAATAAAATTATATTGCTTTATTACTTTTAGTTGCTCAATTTCTATCCGAAGATACTCAAAAAACCCCATGCACATTTTGGCATTTTATTATGCCCAGTAAATATACATTTGTCGGCAGTATTAGCTGATCATTGATAAAGCTGTTTTATTACATGTCCACAACGTAATATTTGTATATGTGTAGTTATATTTCATTGTTTTATTAAAGTTTCTTTTAATCTAGGGAATTAGGCAATTTAATTAGGCATGTCTTCATCAAGGGATAAGTTTCTATTTTAATTGAAATAAAAGAAAGATATTCTTTCGATTTTTAGCAAACCCAGGATCGAATGTTATATAAATTAACTTACAAACAAATAAAATTAATGACTTAAAAACACATAACAAGTTAAACAGTAGCATTAAATATTTTGTATAAGTTTGTAGAATAAAATTAGATATTGTTATAATCTTTATTTGCTGCTGAGATTCTTATTAAAGATATGTAGGTATATATTGTACAAATAAAAAGTGTATAGGTATAGTGAGATAAAAAAAGCCTTGAAGATTTAGCGTAAATAAAAAGGACTATTGTGTGTTTAAATCTTGTCTCAGATCTGAATCATTGGGATTCCTAAAGGCAACAGAGAATGAAATTGGGTATTGACTATTGAGTAGGATTAAATTAATCGATAAATAGGATAATCTCGATATTTACCGATAAATATTGATACATTGATATATATCGATATTTATATTGATACTTATCGATATTTATCAAGTTATCGATATTTATTTATACTTATCGATATATTGACAATATTCATAGCTTTTGGATATTGATATCTTCGATAACTTTTTTGATATCGCCCACCCCTAGTAATTACTATTGCAGCATGATACGCAACAACTCAATGGCATTTTTTAAAATAAGAATTCTAACAGCAAAATGCATTACGTATATAATTATAAAATTACCACAAATATTTACAAAACGTTTGTCTTGCAACAAAGTTATAATACTTCGGAGACTTCCCTAGTCTGCCGGTTCTCATGCAGTGCAAATATTTCAATCCAATCATCCACGTTACAGCAGTAGTACACTTCCTGGCTCGTTAGCTATAAAAGGCTCTGGTCTGGTGTATTCGGAAAATTAACCGTCAATTTTATTAATCAAGTCAGAAAACCTATTAGTATTAGTAAACTTATTAGTATTGAGAGAAGTGATAACTGATGTACAAGTTTCCTTTTTCAACAACTTAGTATTGCCATTCAAAGAGGAAACTCAATTTCAATTCTTGGTTCATCGCCTTCTTCAGGACGAATGAACGAGCCTTTTTATATTTTATAATTTCCCATTCTTTCTGTCCCTGTATGCCTGCATTTCCTCAATGTTGGTAGGCAAAATCCAGTTTCCAGTGGTAAAACGATCAGAAGATGGGCTCCAGACTTCGGGACTACTGCTTCTGCTGCGAGATTGAAAATCTAAAGGAAGATTTCGAACCATACATAATGCTGAAAACAGAGAAAGAGTAAGAATTGCCGTTTTATGAAATCCTAAACATCTTTAGTTATGCATAATAAAAGTATCAGAGCCTTGCAACTTTTTGATTTTATACACGTCATATTTTTAAATTACTGGAAACTTACTATTCAGTTCTACTGAACCGAGATTTTAAATGGTAGCAGTATAGTAGGCTCATTATAGCCAAGTGTTAAGTAATATCTACTTCAAGAGTATAGTACCTCTTAAGCAAGCCTTTGAAGAAGAAATGTCATGGTGCACAGTTTTATTGATCGAATGATTATGCCTGTAATCAAACAACCAACTAATTTCCGCCAATTCACTAATAACACTCAAGAGCATTTTGAGGGTTGTTGAAAGGGTATGGGGAGATTCCACTTTTATTCGATTATTTGGGTTGTAAATAGAAAAGTAATTTTCTGATTTTGCTAGGTTAGCGATTTTAAGGTAGTTTTTTGATTTTGAAGTTTGTATTGCCACGTATGGTGAGAGAAGCGCTATAAAAAAAAAATTAAATTTCGTTTAAATTCAAATATTTTTACTGGGAAAAGGTCTACCTGGGGGTTTTTGGGTACGAGGAGTCCGAATGTTCCTAATTTTCTTGTATTTTCACTAATATCTACTTCTGATTATTTTTAAAAACGTTTTTAATGCTGATAAATCAATCTTTATAACTTATTTAGGTGCAAGTCATAATTCTGAAGAACATAATTTTTCATTTATACGCACTTCCATACCATTAAGTCAAAAAAAACTAAATTTTTCCATTAAGTTTTACAATTAAAATACGATTCTTTAACGTTAAGAATTTTCGTCTTCATCGTCCTCCTCTATTTCACTGCTATATTGCAAGTTACTCTCATCTTCATCTTCTGTGACTATCTCATCTTTGTCGTATTCATCCAATCTTCTTTTGCAACCTTCAACCACCAGCAAATGTCAGCTATCATAGCATTTAATTTTTTTCCTTTATATCTTGTTTCCATTGGTATAGTAACCTAATGGAAGCTTTCTCCTTGTTCATCAGATTCAGTAGAAAGCTGTTTTAGAAACCAATCAAAATGAGAGTGCATCAAATCCTACAATGTATTGAGATTTATTTAGAATAATTTCAACTATCATCCACAAATTATTTGCTTCAATTTTATTAACAATTAAATTTGATCTTCTTTTAATTAACATCAGCAAGCCCCCACTTCCCCTTCCTTTTTCTCTTTCTTTAATCGCAGGACTGACAAAAGTTAGTTCAGAGTATTCGTTTAAAAAAGTAGGTAAGTTTACTATTTTAGAAATATTCCATGTTTCATAAAGACAAAGGACATCTCCACACCGCAAAATATGAATGATATCTTCATCTAAGTTATATAAGTTATTTAAACCCTGTATGTTCCAAAATACTATGTTGAGATGTGCTTTGTCTAATATATGTATATTCTTATCTATATTAAAAAGATTATTTGTATTTATTATTGAAGATCGGTGGCGGTGGTGAGGATCATTCTTTGTCTTTCCTCCTTCTGTTTTGTTTGAGGAAACCCCGATAGTAGACTTTGGGTCCATAGGGATTTTTCTTGCGTTGAATTAATATATCTTCCCCCTGGTGGCACTTTTTATTGGCATTTCCTGAGGATTTTGAGTGATCTTCTGGAGACCTGTCTGTTACTGATCTCTTTACACTTATTCTTCCTTCTGCTTCTGTTGTTTCATCTAATTCTTCTTCATCCCATTCTTTTTTCTCGAAATCCTTCAAGTTGTACTCTTCATCGTTAATGATTATTTTGTTTTGTTTCAGGTTTGCCTTATAACCAGCCTGTCTCGCTTTCTTCATATGATGTAGTAATAATTTCCTCTCTGTTCTTTTTGTGTAAGATCATCACTCAGCCATATGTTGGTGTCCTTCAACTTGTTTGCATTGCTTAGTAATTCAATTTTCTTATTCTTATTAAAGAAAATCACCAGAATTGGTCTAATCTTCTTTTCTTTAAATCTTCCTAACCTCTTGATGTCTTCTATTTCAGTTCTAAAGTCTATTTCTTTTTCCATTTTCTTCACAATTTGTGCGAATTTTTGTTTTAATGTCTCTCTATTTTCAACTGCCTCATCTGACACCCCGTAGCATATCAGATTTCTCTTTCTTATTTCCCTTTCCAATTTTTCAATCTTCATATCTTGTTGTGTAAAAGTAGTTGCCCCTGCCAAATTCTTCCAAAGCCATTTTTTTCAAATGGCAAGAGGGTAGCTTGTTCTGTAACTAGATTTTTTTACAAATCATACGATACCCATGCATAACACTTATTTCTATTGAATAATGTATTGATAAAACTTATAACAGATATTTTATAAATTAAAAACCGTGACTTCATCCAAATACAATTGAGACATTGTTGAAATCAGAATTGAATTCTGATTCGAAATCACTAAAAAAATGGTATAACCGGACTTTATATAAAGTTTCTACTAATATTTCTTTATTAATTGTTTCTTTTATGTGTTTTTCATGACAATTTGAAGTATAAGTATTAAGTTCCATAAATTACTGTAACCCTGAAGAAGATCTAAAATGGATCGAAATATAGGTTTTAAATAAACTGATTAACTTAATTGGATACCAAAAGTGAAAAACATATATAAAGTTTCTTATGTCGAAAAATGCAAATGGGCGTTTTATTCGTGCTAGCGAAATTTGGTGCTTTCATCTAAAAATACAAAGATTTGGCAGAGAGTAAAAACTTTAAAAAACCTCCTGGTATATTAGTTTTTAAACTCATCATCCACTGCCAGTATCAGATGATCCTTGCAAAGATGATTGATGATGTTTTTCATTTTGTAAATTCGCAAATTTTAAGGGGTGGCAGTGTTTCAAATGTGAATGTAAGTAGGAAGTGTTGCCCTTATAAATATTTCTTTTACATAGGATGCATATGACATTTTGGTTTTCTTTCCGGAAATACTCCCAGACGAGACTTCTTTTGTTTGGCATGTTGAATTATTTGACTGTTAACAAGACAATAATTAGATTAAATATCCAAGAAACGAGAAATGGGAACGATTAAAAAACTTATATACTACTATCCTTTTTTTCTTGAGTCCTTTGACTTTGAAAGCGTATTGCTTGTAAACTAATGTACCAAATTAAATATTTTACAAACGAGCAAATAGTAAATTTATTTATACATAATAACACTAAAATATTATGTTTCTAAGTACTATATTTTTGTTTTTATCTGATTATAAGTAATAAAAGGTACATTTTTAAGGACAATTTCAATAAAAGTAAATTGAATATTTTTTTTCTCAGAAAGTATATATGCCATATATCTATAGGGGTTAGAAAGAAACCTCGGGGTTCTTGAGCTATTAATCTTCACACAAAAAAAAGAGCGCAGTTTAAATGCTTATAAAAACTTTATTATAGATGATATGAACCTAATTCTTTGAAATGTTGTAACTAGCAATGTTGTTAGTTACAATATTTCAGAGAATTCATCATGCTATCTGTAATAAAGTCTTTATAAGCATTTAAATCGCACTCTTGTAAAGTTGCTAAAAAATAGATACGTCAGTATGCATTAACGACGACGATATTTACATTGACATATATTTAATTTACTTTTAATGAAATTGTCCCTAGAAATGAGTAGCTTTTATTAGTATTGTCCGATAAAAACAAAAATATAGCACTTAGAAATGTAATATTTTACTGCTATATGTAGAAAGACTAAAACGTAGAAATAAATGTAGAAACTTACTATCCGCTCGTTTTTTAAAATGTTTAATTTGGTGCAGTAGTTACGCTTTCAAAGTCGGAGAACTCTAGAAAAAAAATGGATAGTAGTGGGTAATGGAGTTCTTGTAATAAATATTAAATAATTTATTGTACTATTATCTTTAATTCCCAATAATGGAACATCAAATGAAAAGACTCTAAATTAAACAAAAATTTTAAAAACTCAAAATTCACTTTCTTATCTCGTTGTGGATATAAACATATTAAAAAATTAAGTAATATATTAATTTTATATTGTAGATTAACTTGACAATTTAACACACAGTTTTAGGATCTCCGCACTTCTTACGAATTCAAAAAGAAATGAAATGCAGTTTTCCAAAAAGTATTTATAAGGATAAAGATTTAAATCTCCAGCATTTTTTATTGTATTTTGTTCTGTGAATAATTTAGAAATAAGAAGATACCACCTAGGATTAAAATGCAGATGTAGAAGTTCTTAATAATATTTACGTTTATGCATCCTCACGCAAAAATTTTTTCGCAAAACTTATGTAGTGTCAATATTTACAGATTTGTTTGCCGATTGTCAATAAAATTATATTGCTTTATTACTTTTAGTTGCTCAATTTCTATCCGAAGATACTCAAAAAACCCCATGCACATTTTGGCATTTTATTATGCCCAGTAAATATACATTTGTCGGCAGTATTAGCTGATCATTGATAAAGCTGTTTTATTACATGTCCACAACGTAATATTTGTATATGTGTAGTTATATTTCATTGTTTTATTAAAGTTTCTTTTAATCTAGGGAATTAGGCAATTTAATTAGGCATGTCTTCATCAAGGGATAAGTTTCTATTTTAATTGAAATAAAAGAAAGATATTCTTTCGATTTTTAGCAAACCCAGGATCGAATGTTATATAAATTAACTTACAAACAAATAAAATTAATGACTTAAAAACACATAACAAGTTAAACAGTAGCATTAAATATTTTGTATAAGTTTGTAGAATAAAATTAGATATTGTTATAATCTTTATTTGCTGCTGAGATTCTTATTAAAGATATGTAGGTATATATTGTACAAATAAAAAGTGTATAGGTATAGTGAGATAAAAAAAGCCTTGAAGATTTAGCGTAAATAAAAAGGACTATTGTGTGTTTAAATCTTGTCTCAGATCTGAATCATTGGGATTCCTAAAGGCAACAGAGAATGAAATTGGGTATTGACTATTGAGTAGGATTAAATTAATCGATAAATAGGATAATCTCGATATTTACCGATAAATATTGATACATTGATATATATCGATATTTATATTGATACTTATCGATATTTATCAAGTTATCGATATTTATTTATACTTATCGATATATTGACAATATTCATAGCTTTTGGATATTGATATCTTCGATAACTTTTTTGATATCGCCCACCCCTAGTAATTACTATTGCAGCATGATACGCAACAACTCAATGGCATTTTTTAAAATAAGAATTCTAACAGCAAAATGCATTACGTATATAATTATAAAATTACCACAAATATTTACAAAACGTTTGTCTTGCAACAAAGTTATAATACTTCGGAGACTTCCCTAGTCTGCCGGTTCTCATGCAGTGCAAATATTTCAATCCAATCATCCACGTTACAGCAGTAGTACACTTCCTGGCTCGTTAGCTATAAAAGGCTCTGGTCTGGTGTATTCGGAAAATTAACCGTCAATTTTATTAATCAAGTCAGAAAACCTATTAGTATTAGTAAACTTATTAGTATTGAGAGAAGTGATAACTGATGTACAAGTTTCCTTTTTCAACAACTTAGTATTGCCATTCAAAGAGGAAACTCAATTTCAATTCTTGGTTCATCGCCTTCTTCAGGACGAATGAACGAGCCTTTTTATATTTTATAATTTCCCATTCTTTCTGTCCCTGTATGCCTGCATTTCCTCAATGTTGGTAGGCAAAATCCAGTTTCCAGTGGTAAAACGATCAGAAGATGGGCTCCAGACTTCGGGACTACTGCTTCTGCTGCGAGATTGAAAATCTAAAGGAAGATTTCGAACCATACATAATGCTGAAAACAGAGAAAGAGTAAGAATTGCCGTTTTATGAAATCCTAAACATCTTTAGTTATGCATAATAAAAGTATCAGAGCCTTGCAACTTTTTGATTTTATACACGTCATATTTTTAAATTACTGGAAACTTACTATTCAGTTCTACTGAACCGAGATTTTAAATGGTAGCAGTATAGTAGGCTCATTATAGCCAAGTGTTAAGTAATATCTACTTCAAGAGTATAGTACCTCTTAAGCAAGCCTTTGAAGAAGAAATGTCATGGTGCACAGTTTTATTGATCGAATGATTATGCCTGTAATCAAACAACCAACTAATTTCCGCCAATTCACTAATAACACTCAAGAGCATTTTGAGGGTTGTTGAAAGGGTATGGGGAGATTCCACTTTTATTCGATTATTTGGGTTGTAAATAGAAAAGTAATTTTCTGATTTTGCTAGGTTAGCGATTTTAAGGTAGTTTTTTGATTTTGAAGTTTGTATTGCCACGTATGGTGAGAGAAGCGCTATAAAAAAAAAATTAAATTTCGTTTAAATTCAAATATTTTTACTGGGAAAAGGTCTACCTGGGGGTTTTTGGGTACGAGGAGTCCGAATGTTCCTAATTTTCTTGTATTTTCACTAATATCTACTTCTGATTATTTTTAAAAACGTTTTTAATGCTGATAAATCAATCTTTATAACTTATTTAGGTGCAAGTCATAATTCTGAAGAACATAATTTTTCATTTATACGCACTTCCATACCATTAAGTCAAAAAAAACTAAATTTTTCCATTAAGTTTTACAATTAAAATACGATTCTTTAACGTTAAGAATTTTCGTCTTCATCGTCCTCCTCTATTTCACTGCTATATTGCAAGTTACTCTCATCTTCATCTTCTGTGACTATCTCATCTTTGTCGTATTCATCCAATCTTCTTTTGCAACCTTCAACCACCAGCAAATGTCAGCTATCATAGCATTTAATTTTTTTCCTTTATATCTTGTTTCCATTGGTATAGTAACCTAATGGAAGCTTTCTCCTTGTTCATCAGATTCAGTAGAAAGCTGTTTTAGAAACCAATCAAAATGAGAGTGCATCAAATGAATTTTTAATGACATATTTACACCGATTCTGTCGAATGCTTCCATCAGATTACGAACAAAAACAGCTGAATTGATATCTCTATTTTTTCCAAGCACTTTTGTTATAACCGCCTTTAAAGCATCCCAAGCTATAGCTGCATTTGCATCTAGTGAGTTGGTGAAATCATTGCTTTTCATCATTTTACGGATATCAGGACCGTTGAAAATTCCTGAAAAGAAATATATTTTTCCATTTTAATATATTAATAAAAGATATTGCTTTAAGTCATTTACGAACTCACCAGCTTCTATTTTAGTACTTGTTAATCTCAGAAAAATAACTTGCTTAAACATGTATGTGCTAAATGATTCGTTTTAATGAAAGACTATAAAGTTTGTAACAGTCCCAACTTTATGTGAAGTGGTGGAAACATAATCTTGTCCTTGCTTACGAGTGGAGTATGTTTGATGTTTGCTACACCAACAACAAAGTCTTCTCGTACTGGCCAGTTTGTCACACTGTATTGATTTCCACCATATCTTGTGTCCCACCAGCAAATGAAACGTCCTGTGTCAATGCGATGTTTGGCACGATAAAGATCCCTACTGGGGGTGGAATTCCCCCAGATTCGGCTAAATTCTAGTAGGGTCGGCCAAATGATCATAGTAATCGGTGCCATGGGGTACGACGGATGCTCCGCCATCCTGATTCCTCGCCCAAACACAAACAAACAAACATATTACGTGGCCAGCCTTGTGGTGGTAATCCCATTAATATGGTGGTTACAGTGGCATTCAGTTAGGTGGTGGAATGTGAGCTTAAAAATAGTGCCTCTGGTGTAATATATGATCGAAGTGAAAAGGTAACTTAACTATGTTTGGTTAATAAGTTTATAAAAATCTAAAGAAGCCTAAAACGCTAATGAACTTTGCTAAAACAATAATTAATAAATAATAAAAAATATAAATAACGTACAAAATACTATCTATCTATTAATTTAATGTAAATCAAAAATATGAAAAAGTATCTACTTTAATAAGAAATTCAGAAAAATATAAAGTTTTGAACCCTGACAAACTGAGTTTGTAGTCTTTTGCTTGAGATAATATGGGTAATAATTTATATATATGTAGTTTGGTTCTAATAATATAATTCATTTTATTAAGAGCCATCCGGACCTATCACCCTTATGGGATTTCCAATGTAACATTCTAACATCATAGCAAATATTCTAATAAAAATGTAATAATAAAATTTATACAGTTCTAAAGAGAATAATAAATTCTACAAAATGGCCGTGTTAAATTTTTGAATTTGCAAACTTGAAATAGAAAAACGGTGATAACAAATTGGGAAAAATTAAAGAATTAAAAATTAAAATTAAAGTTCTAAAGTTCGTACGGTCATTTTAGTCGGAGTTTCGATAGAAAATATCTTTTTGGAAAGGAAAATAGCGTTTTGATAAAAAAAAATTAATTACTAACGTAACCACGATGTTAGAAAGATTTATCCGATTTATCGAAACAATCCGATTTATTTAACTAGGTACCTGCTCTTTCAAACTATAACTTATGGACAAGGGTTCGAAGCTACTGTTTACGACACTTTATTGCTTTATTACTGTCAATGTGACAAGCGGTGTAAGAGTTCCGATTTTCAAGGCCAGTTTGGGTACGGAATCCTCTTAAGTAAGAAAGAACCATAACATCACAATACGTAGGATCATTAACATCATATATAGTAGAGTAAATCTGAAAGCGAATTGTGTTGTCCGTGGTACATTGAAAGGTAAAAAGCTATCGAGTACGTTATCGGATGCTATTTAGGGTGTATATCAATCCCCTAAATTCGTCTGGCGATATCAGTGTCCAACACCCCCCCGGGGGGGAAAACTGAAAAACCGGCAAATCTAGAATACTTTATTTGCTATCCGGCTATATTAAAATAAATACGATCTCTAAAATATTAAGCGAGTTAGAGCTAATTTTCACTCAAGAATTATCATTAAATAACCGGAAAGATACTCACTAGATTAGCTTCTAATTTCCTTATTATGCGTATTTGTATTTTTTCAAAAATAGAAAAATGTTTATACCGTGATAACTTTTGGACGACACAAGATATCAAAAAAGTTTAAAAAATAATTGTTGTTAGTGCAAGATTTTACATTCCAATGGTTTTTGAAATTTTGAAATTGGTCGAAAAATAACGAAGATATGGCCAATTCATTTCGACAATGTAAAAATCACCGATGAAAAGCGATCGCTGTCGATAGAACGATCATTCTATCTCGTCTTCCAACCCATTCTGATGCACACACAACTCTCACCGCATGATTGAATGAGATTCTCAAACAAAACCTTTTGTGTTAAAATTCTTATTTGCGTTAACAAAGAGAATTATAATGATTTAATAACATGTACTATTTACCTATTCATAAAAGCCTTGATGCATAATATACCTGTTTATTGATATTTAATAAATAATTAAAGTAAATCCATATCGTCTTTATCGGACAAATCTGAATGACGTTCTGTAAATTCATTCAGGCAAGATTTTGATCCAAAACAGCCGCATGTTGTCAGACAAGGCAATGAGTGTTTCCTACATTGACACCGAAGGGTACCACAACCTAAACAAAAGAATAAAAATAGGAATAGGTAATAGAAGAATCGGTTAACCATGTAAGGAAATGAAGCTTACCAGTCTTACATGCACAAAATGACATTTCTGCAGAAACGACCGGTAGTATTGGCTTTGTTGTAAATACAGGAAAACATCGCCGTCTTGAGTTGTTGTCCATCCGTAATTATTGTGATTAGGTATAGTCATAATTGGAGTTAAGGCACTGCTCCAAATTATCATCTGGTAAATTGATCTTAAGCAGTGTTGTTTGAGTGCATCTGAAGTTGGGGGTAATTTATCAATAGTAACGTGAAATAAATAAAGATTATTAAAAGTTTCACAGTTTTATTAAAATATACCTGACAATATTGTTTCGACAGCTATGCTGTCATTATCAAAGGTAATATAATTATAAACAAACACGTCGAGTTCCACAAAATAAGGCTGAAAACAATAAACAATATCAATAGTAACCTTCGCGGACATTTTAGCTCTCAAACAGTCAATTGTTTTGCATACTTCAGTTGAAGTATGTGAATACATCAACATGACAAACTTGTGTAGATCACGAAACTTGTTTTCATCAAAAGGAAATGGTTCAGCACATGTCGAGGAAAGAAGATGGTAATGGTTTTCATAAGTTTTCCAAGCGCTTTTCTTCCCTATGCCACTGAATTGACTAGTTACATCACAGCCAGTTAAAGCGTGAAAGAGAAGCAAGTTTCTTTTTACATCTTTATGTAATTTGATGGATTTTATATCTATCATCTTATTAACTGGTGTCTGCATGTATAAACCAACGCTCAATTTATCACAAAAGTGTACTAATAAAACTAGTACATCAGTGTCTCTACAGGAAATTACATATTCTGTGTAGCCTTCTATTTTAGCTGACAATATATGCAGTAACATTCTGCTGTCTGCTTCTTCATGATTAGAAGATATAAATTTTGACGACTGAAGTAATAGATCATTTGCTGCATCAAAGCGTAAAGGTTCACGAAAACCTCCAGATGTTACTAGATGTAAGCCATCACGTCTAGCTCGTGTTATTAAGTATGTTGATAAATAGTGAGTCAAATCAAATTTATTTTCCCACGAATGAATAAAATTCTCCCATTTAACAGGTAGGGGTACATCATCACCGTCAACCATTTTTCGAATTGGCTTATTTTGTCCTGATCTTTTCTGCCTTGTACAATTCTTTATAGAATTTTGTTTGTAAGAATCGAAAACCAAATCTACACGTTTGTATGTCAGGAAATATTTTCTAACTGTTATAAAACAATGCCGCATACTCTCCGAATGTTTTTGTATTTTTTGGTTTTCCAATGCTGTGAACAATTGACATAGCATCTACTATAAAACAAGCTTTTTCTCTATTAGGACAGTGCTCTGCGTATATTTGTCCAAGGTCTTGCAGAATTGCTCCCAGCGTGCTTTTATTTGTAGGTGTAGCTTATACTCCATTTACAGTTATAGACATTGGATAATCTGTCAATTCATGAGAATATATATGTTCTAAGGATATATTTCTGTGCTTTGATAATACCAGTAATCTTTGAATCCATTGCTGGCCTTTCTTCACAGAGTTGTATTTAACTTGGGGCGTGGCTTTATTTGGAACGTTCTTAGGAAATAACTTGATGGCTGATTTCTTCAAGGGTTTATAAAAATCCTCACTGCCTACTTTCGACATAATCTCGTCAATAACTGCAAAACCATTTTCTTTGGCACTTAAAATTTGTTGTTTATTATTATTGTCGATTACATCGTTTGTTGTAATACAAAGAAGATGTGAAGTTTCTCTTGAAAATACTGAAAATCTACAAAACTGTTCTTTCAAGTAACTGACATCAGTTTCGTCCTTTTCTAAGCGCTTCTTTCCTAATTCAAGATTTTTTTTCGACAAATATGAACCAGTGTTAATAGAATTATCGAAATCTTCAAGCAGTTTCCCTACAGTGTTAAAACTTAAACACCATTCATCTCGACGTTCATCATTCTGTGTTATTCCTTTAATTCCTCCAGCCACCTTACTCGCTCTGTTAACATGCTCTAATGCTTGATCAATGGCTATGCGATTAAAGTTATTGGTTGTAATCTTAATTGAAAAGCATTTGTTATTTGAGTATTCATGAAACACATCAGGAGCTGAATTTTCTAAATTAATCATATCCAAAAAATATACAGTGCCCCATCGTGTGTAATTGTGATGATCATATGCAGCGAACCAGGGAAGCATGTTGTAAAAAGCCTTCAAGTATTTATTCCAATCACCTACTCTTTCGGCATGTATGAAGCTTAGAAGTGTATCAACCATATCTAAGTAAGACATCCAAAATTGTGCAGTTTCATTTTGAATACCATCGAGAAAATCAGAAAATGTTTGCATCTGTTTTACTTTATGCACTGCTTGTAGATTGGTTTCTGATATTTGACTAAAATCTCTATCTTTAATAGTTCTTGATAGTTTTGAAATGATTTCCGTCAACTCATAGTATTCTTCAATTAGGATTCTCCATAAAGATTCGTAGACTAAGCTTATCGGTGATTTTTACATTGTCGAAATGAATTGGCCATATCTTCGTTATTTTTCGACCAATTTCAAAAACCACTGGAATGTAAAATCTTGCACTAACAACAATTATCTTTTAAACTTTTTTGATATCTTGTGTCGTCATAAAGTTATCACGATATAAACATTTTTCTATTTTTGAAAAAATACAAATACGCATAATAAGGAAGTTACAAGCTAATCTAGTGAGTATCCTTCCGTTTATCTAATAATAATTCTTGAGTGAAAATTAGCTCTAACTCGCTTAATACTTTAGGCATCGTATTTATTTTAATATAGCCGGATAGCAAATAAAGTATTCTAGATTTGCAGATTTTTCAGTTTCCCCCCCCCCGGGGGGTTGTTGGACACCGATATCGCCAGACGAATTTAGGGGGTTGAACTACACCCTAAATAGCATCCGATAACGTACTCGATAGCTTTTTACCTTTCAATGTACCACGGACTTCATTTCTAGATGAGTTTTTCACGTTCGCGAACTGTACTAATACTGATTGTTCGCTTTCCATTGTAGATACACCCACAGTTGATTGGTCTGGACTTGTTCGTTTTGGAACGGGAACATTTACACCGTGTGGCTTGGGTAACTTTACGTATAAACTATCTGTGTATTGCCTCTTACATTTTTTTTGTTATTGTCTCCATAATGATGATTCAAACATATGTGACATGTGTCTTTGTGATGCACATCTACAATATATAAAACACAAAATGTATAAGAGTAAGGTCTATAAAGTAAAGAGCACTGTGATAAATACCTGGTTCATACCAAATAGCAGGAATACCAAATGGCATTTCATTAAGTTTTATCCACCATTTATTTAAGTTGTTGTAACAAGTTCTACATATTTTTCCAGTTACCCAAAACTGATTTTTCAAAATGGGTTGATCAAAATATAGTGTGTAAACCTTCTCTACATGCGGTGATACAGGAACTAAACTTGATTTTACATTGTATTTAGCACAAACAAACAAAAATTAGTTTGCAATAATTTCTTGCATGATTCACCAGAAGACATTTTTCTTTTACTTCTGTTATACTATTGTAATCAATAATTTCGTGTATACTAAACTTTATATTTATCCACAAATTACGAAAATATAAAAGAAAATACCGTCAATAAAGTTAGCACCCCCACTTTGTCAAATTTAAAAAATTTTGGACCAACCCCATTTCATCAGAAATGAAGATTTTAGAGTGGGGGTGCTGACTTGAGGTCAACCTAGCACCCCCACCATATAAATATAAATGATAAATCAATTTAAACTAGGCTATAATTTTAGACTAATTAAAGACTATTCATTAGCATATAATACATTTTCGAAATCAACCCCTAAATAGAAAATTACCCCACATGAATAATACCACAAAATTAAAAATGATGAAATTCAGGAAAACACCATATCATAATTTTGGACTAATTAAAGACTATTCATTGTCGCAAAACCCATTTTTGAAATCATCCCCTAAAATTGGTAAATCGCACCTTGCGAGTAAAACCAAGAAATCAAATAACAAACCGCCAATAATAAACCAAATTAAACCTATAACTTCAACTTTAATTAAGGACTACTGATTGACAGATAACTTATTTTTGAAATCAACCCCTAAATTGATAAAATCCCCTTTCCCATGAATAATGTCACGATTTAAAGATGATAAAAATTAGAAAAAACCCTACCATAATTTTGGACTAATTCAAAAAATTTTGGACCAACCCCTATTCATCAGAAATGAAGATTTTAGAGTGAGGGTGCTGACTTCAGCTCAAGCTAGCACCCCCACCATATAAATATAAATGAAAAATCAATTTAAACTAGGCTATTATTTTGGACTAATTAAAGACTATTCATTAACAATAAATACATTTTCGAAATCAACCCCTAAATAGAAAATTACCCCACATGAATAATACCACAAAATTAAAAATGATGAAATTCAGGAAAACACCATATCATAATTTTGGACTAATTAAAGACTATTCATTGTCGCAAAACCCATTTTTGAAATCATCCCCTAAAATTGGTAAATCGCACCTTGCGAGTAAAACCAAGAAATCAAATAACAAACCGCCAATAATAAACCAAATTAAACCTATAACTTCAACTTTAATTAAGGACTACTGATTGACAGATAACTTATTTTTGAAATCAACCCCTAAATTGATAAAATCCCCTTTCCCATGAATAATGTCACGATTTAAAGATGATAAAAATTAGAAAAAACCCTACCATAATTTTGGACTAATTTTGGACTAATTCAAAAAATTTTGGACCAACCCCTATTCATCAGAAATGAAGATTTTAGAGTGAGGGTGCTGACTTCAGCTCAAGCTAGCACCCCCACCATATAAATATAAATGAAAAATCAATTTAAACTAGGCTATTATTTTGGACTAATTAAAGACTATTCATTAACAATAAATACATTTTCAAAATCAACCCCTATATAGAAAATTACTCCACATGAATAATACCACAAAATTAAAAATGATGAAATTCAGGAAAATACCATATCGTAATTTTGGACTAATTAAACACTTAACATATAATACATTTTTGAAATCAACCCCTAAATAGAAAATTACCCCTCATAAATAATACCACAAAATTAAAAATGATGACATTCAGGGGAAAAATATATCATAATTTTGAACTAATTAAGGACTGTTCATTGACGCATAACTCATTTTTGGAATCATCCCCTAAATTGGTAAATCGCCCCTCTTGAGTAAAGCCATGAAATCAAATGAAACAAACCGTGCTGATAAAGCCTATTGCTTTAGATTGAATAACGACTATTGATTGGTAGATAACCAATTTTTGAAATCGTCCCCTAAAATGTCAAATTCCCCTTTCCCACGAATAATGTCGCGATTTAAAGATGATAACAACCAGAAAAAAACCGTGCCACAATTTTGGACCAATTCAAAACATTTTGGTTTCCAACCACTATTCATCAGAAATGAAGATTTTAGAGAGGGGGTGCTGACTTGAGCTCAAGCTAGCACCTCCGCCATATAGATATACATGACAAATAAATTTAAACTAGGCTATAATTTTGAACTAATTAAAGACTAACCAGGTTTTCTTCTCTGAATTATTTTTTTGGTTATGCAGAAAAGTATTGCCCCTGCACTTACTCCATATCAAGTTTCATGACATCTCACTGAGTGGGGGGGGTATCTCTTAGCGCCCTTTTGCGTCCGCAGGTTCATCCGAGATTCTTTCAATCGGCAATTACCTACCATGATCAATGTCTGATAATCAAATACGATTATAATCAAGAACAGTCCCTCCATACTGTTGTAGTTGATTTGTAATGTAGGGCGATTTACCAATTTAGGGGATGATTCTAAAAATGGGTTATGCGTCAATGAACAGTCCTTAATTAGTTCAAAATTATGATATGTTTTTTCCCCCATTGGCATCATTTTTAATTTTGTGGTATTATTCATGTTGGGTAATTGTCTATTTAGGGGTTGATTTCGAAAATGTATTATATGCTAATGAATAGTCTTTAATTAGTCCAAGATTATAGCCTAGTTCAAATTGATTTATGATTTACATTTATATGGTGGGGGTGTTAGCTTGAGCTCAAGTCAGCCATCCCACTCTAAAATCTTCATTTCTGATGGACAGGGGTTAATCCAAAATTTTTTGCATTAGTCCAAAATTATGGTAAGGTTTTTTCTAATTTTTATCATCTTTAAATCGCGACATTATTCATGGGAAAGGTGATTTTATCAATTTAGGGGTTGATTTCAAAAATAAGTTATCTGTCAATCAGTAGTCCTTAATTAAAGTTGAAGTTATAGGTTTTATCAGCAGGGTTTTTTATTTGATTTCTTGGTTTTACTCGCAAGGTGCGATTTACCAATTTAGGGGATGATATCAAAAATGGGTTTTGCGACAATGAATAGTCCTTAATTAGTCTAAAATTATGATATGGTATATTCCTGAAATTCATCATTTTTAATTTTGTGGTATTATTCATATGGGGTAATTTTCTATTTAGGGGTTAATTTCGAAATGTATTATACAGGGTGTTCCGGAAAAATATGCAATGCTTTAAGGGGGTGAAAGGTGACCATATAGAGACCCCAAAACTCATAAAATAAAAATTAAAAAAAATTTCGGATTTTTCCGTATTTTTTAAAAGTCACGAGTCGACTATGGATTGTTTGTAAGCTGTTGACCCTGAATTACTGATAAAGCAAACAATAGTAACTGACCTCCGCTACGTACGTATCAATTTACAGAAACAACAGAATTGAATTTCAGCAGCGGTTGCCAAGTGACTCACTACCTTGATGACTTGATCACTTATTAAGGTCGGTAAATAAAATGTAACATACGTTCGTTGACCTAATTGTGATGGAAACATTGCCTGTTTTTCATTTTACGAATGTCATTTTAACAAAATGAGTACTTACTTACTTACTTACCGTTTACGAGTAAAACATTTTGTGCAAACTGGGGATTTTCCTGTTTACGTTCCATTGGCAAAATTGCACTCGCGGTATAAGTGTACTTTTTGAAAAGTTCCGTTCATTCAACAGGCGTGTTTGGTTCTGCCATAATTTAAACAGTAACTAAATACACTTAAATAAACTACTTATCTGTAGGGATACGAGAATGAATAAGCCCTTTATATTTCTACCATTGGTTATTTTTAATTCACGCTTACTAATGTTTGGTCTGAAACATTCTGATTTTATACATAACTTTTAAGGGTCGTAAATGCTTAATGATAATATAATAATAATCTTTATTTGGCCAAAGAGCCTTACATAACAAAATATATATATAAATTTAACATTTTAAAAATTACATTTAAATCACAGTAAGTATAACGTACATAAACATACATAATCAGGTACATGCATAATCTTTTGTATTAACTTTATTGTTAGAATTAATAAATATTTTATTTTATTTCAAGTGGCAATTTTGTTTATTTAACTTTCTGTAATTAATTTATCTTTCTGTAAATAATGTTCCTTCAACTTAATTTTAAATTTGATAATTGATAAAGATTTTAAATAATTTGTTAGATTATTGTAAATGATCAAAGTTTTATAAAACAAAGAATTTTGAGATTCAGTAAGATTTACTCTACCTATTTGATAATTTAGTCTAGATCTGGTTCCGTAATTGTGAGTCTCTTCTCCTGTTTTTAAAATATTATTGAAATATGAAATAAATAAAGATTATTAAAAGTTTCACAGTTTTATTAAAATATACCTGACAATATTGTTTCGACAGCTATGCTGTCATTATCAAAGGTAATATAATTATAAACAAACACGTCGCTAAGGTAGATACAAAATAGGTAACTAGATAAAATAATAATAATAATAATAAAAATTAATAATAAAAATTAATAATAATTTTTTTTTTTTTTTTTTTTTTTTTTTAATTATTAATTTTTATTATTATTATTATTATTTTATCTAGTTACCTATTTTGTATCTACCTTAGCGACGTGTTTGTTTATAATTATATTACCTTTGATAATGACAGCATAGCTGTCGAAACAATATTGTCAGGTATATTTTAATAAAACTGTGAAACTTTTAATAATCTTTATTTATTTCATGATTATGGAGTTCCACAAAATAAGGCTGGAAACAATAAACAAGATTATTGAAATACGTTGGTACTATTTTACATCTAATTTTGTGTATAAAGATAAGTGCATTTATTTCACAAAAATTTTCAATACTAAGCCAGTTTAACTTTTCCAACATTGTTTTAATGCTAGTTCTCCTATTACAACCTAATGATGCTGAACATCTGCCATGTAACGGCAAGACGATTATTAAAAGAAAGGGAAGTTTTAGTTATTAGTTAACACTGGTCGGATTCGGTCCATGTATTGATACATTTTTATATTAAACATTAAAGATTGGATTATCGGCTTTTGATTTACCTGGCTAATTATAATAATAATTATAATAATAATTACTACAACCCATAACCTAAACCAAGGCCCCAAAAGCTATAAGCTTGTGCGGGAGGGAGGGGGCGATTATTATTATTATGTAGGCCCAATGTGCGGCTGCAGCCGACTTATAGATGGAACAGCGCAAATCCCACATTTGTGTTACAGCTAAGGAAAACTGCAGAAAACCTTAACCAGATCTGCCAGCGCCGGGAGTCGAACCCGGGCCGCTTGGGCGAAAGTCCGGCACGCCAGACATTACACTACCAAGGCTGTATTAAATTATCTTACATATCACTAAAACAAACACTTAACACTACCTAATCCAAGTTATTAATTCTAAAAAACGTTTATTAATCAAAACTCAAGTTTACCAACACCTAACACAAAGAAAGTTGACGACAAACTGCATACTGCAGTTACAAATCTCAAAGATCTGAGTAAGTAACAGTTATTACAGATGTTCAAAATGAGTGTTATTATTTATAGTTAAAAACGTTTTAAAAGCACGTACTGCAATTTGGTGTTGATTACAATCTTCCGAAGAATTTATAAATATTTATCCTGCTACCTGCTTGGGTTAGTTTATGGCTTATTTGTCCATGACATTTAAAAGTATGTATTAGTAGACACAATTTTCATTTCATACAGCTTTATCTACTATTTGCAGTGGCATGCCTATTATTTTTATAAGGGGGGTTGTTATTTCAAAGGGGCATTTCAGGAAATTGTTAGTAAGATGTTACTCTACACATGTTTCTCTATTGCTCTTTAACGGGAAAGGCATCTTTTTCAAAACACCCTGTATGCTAATGAATAGTCTTTAATTAATCCAAAATTATAGCCAGTTTAAATTGATTTATCATATATATTTATATGGTGGGGGTGGTAGCTTGAGCTCAAGTCAGCACCCCCACTATAAAATCTTCATTTCTGATGAATAAATGTCAAAACATTCTTCACACATTTTACATATTACATTTGTAAAAAGATTTCAAAAAAAATTGGGGTTTTGAGGAGATGTAGTGGTTATTTGTCAACTTGGTCAAAAAGATTGGTTTTTAATACAATAATACTACCTCACTTTTGCTTTGCCGCTACTATTTTATTTATGGGAAATAAAGGGGATTTCAATAAATTACAAATTCTACAAAATAAAGCAATGAGAGTAATACTTAATTGTAATAGATATACAAGAGTGGAATATATATGCTAAGTACATTAGGGTGGGTAAACGTTGAAACTTTTTTTAAAATTCAGGTTGTTGTTTTTGTGCATAAAATGAAATTAGGGTTATTACCACAATATTTGACAGATAATTTAATATTAGTAAATGAAATTCACAATCACAATACAAGGTTTAACAATAATTTTTATTTAAGCCGAAGAAATTCATCAAAAGCACAAAATTCTCTTTTTTATAATGGAATTATTCTTTACAATCAATTGCCTGAACAAATAAAAGGATTAAATTTGAAAATGTTTAAAAGAAAAGTCAAAGAATTCTTTATATCTAGCATCTAGTCATATAATTTATACATATAGTCATTTATATGATTTATTTGTATACTTTTTATATTTATCTGTTATTGTAACTTGTGCTGTTGGTAATTATTGTAAGAAAGTGTAATGAAAGGGACCACTGTAGTACCTATATGTAAAGTTATAGCGAATGCTAAATAAAGATTATTATTATAGATGTGTATGCGTAGCAGATGTACATTTTAATAAAGGTTTATGACATCATGTATGTTTTAGGTGCGTCATCTGTTGTAGTGTGGCTGTAGTACATTTCCAAATGTTTTATACGTTGCACAATCGGAATGTAACATGAATACATACATGAATGTAAAAAGGCAACTTAATGGAAAAAAATTGTGTCGTTTTTTGACCTAGTGGTATGGAAGTGTATATAAATGAAAAATTAAGTTCTTCAAAATTATGATTTACACCAAAATAAATTATAAAGATTAATTTATCAGCATTAAAAACGTTTTTAAAAATAATCAGAAGTAGATATTAGTGAAAATACACGACAATTTGTTCGACAGCGCTCCCTAGTGTTCATAGTAGGCAAGAATAAACCTCAGATTTGGATTCCTCGTACCCAAAAACCCCCAGGTAGACTTTTTCCCAGTAAAAATATTTGAATTTAAACGAAATTTAATTTTTTTATAGCGCTTATTTCACCATATGTGGCAATACAAACTTCAACATCAAAAATCTTCCTTAAAATCGCTTACCTACAGAAACTAAGAAATTATTTTTATATTAACAACCCAAATATTCGATCCACCATAATAGATCCTAGTTAGTGATTAAAAAAATTCAATTATTAAAAAATAAGAATTTATTTACATTATGTACAGGCACATTATTACGTTTAATATAAACTAAGTAGAAAAATTACATAAATTTTAGAAACCTCATTCATCTTCTTCTTCATCATTCTTTTTCTTTAAACCACCAAAGACTTCGGAAGGAATACTTTGTTTTTCTACAGGTACATCTACTTCATCCATCTCTTCTTCCTCTTCTTCATCTTCATCATCAATATTAATTTCATCTGGATTAACAACTTTATCCTCACTTTCTTTGCCACCTTGTGTTTCTCCTCGTACAAACATAATATTTCCAGCTTTTGATAGAGAAGTTCCTATCATTTCTGCTGCTTTAGCTTCAAGCATTCTCATGTCATCCTTAGCACCTGGAGCTAAATCAGCTACAGTTCCCGACATAGACCCTGCTGAACTCAACATCTGTGCTGACATCATATTAACTTGCGTATTATACATAGCTTGCACACTTCGTTTAATTCGTAACATTTCACGCATAGTGTCTTCATTACCATGTCTTACTTCAAATTCTTTCCAAGTTTGCCAAAATTCAATAGTTACTCTAGGATCGCAAATTTGGCTGCAATGAGCATATATAGCTCGTGCTCGATCTATTTCACCTAATTTTGTTTCCATTTCGGCAAACCGTAGGCACATTTCACGTGTCTTATCTTCAGGAAGAACTTCAATAGCTTTCTCATAAATTTGGCGAGTTTTAGGAATTCCATATATCTCGGCAGCCTTTTTAATGTAGATGTTGAATATATCGAACATTTCTTCAGTTGGTACTGCATTTGTAGCTCTTTCATAAACAGCCATTGCATGTCGAGCCATTCCGTGTTCTTCTTCCAATTTTGCATATAGTAAATATAAGGGTTTAGCAAATTTAGATGGACAATGCTCAAGACATTGTTCAAATAAGTCTCTTGCTCTTTCTAATTTCGATCCACCATAACGTTTTAAGAATTTTGTTAAATAAGTGTTCCAGATATCATAAACGTTTGGCCATTTAAATAATGATATACCTTTTTCATAAGCACGGAATGCTTCTTCAAAGTAATTATGTTCTTCAAGAAATAATCCATAATTGATTATAATCTGTGGTGTGGCTATTTTTAAATCGATAATTCTGTCATAAACAGCTTTGCATGATTTAAATGTTCCAAAACTTTCTTCTAAATCTGCATACATTGACCAAAGTTTTAATGATTTATACAATCTAGCTTGTACTGTTTCAGTATCGTCATGGTATGCAACTTTTCTTGAAGGTAAAACAGTAGCTTTATGCATAAGTTGTAATGCATCATCATAATTTTCATTTCTTATTTCCATTTCAGCCCATTCACACCACACTGTTGCTAAATCGTCAACTTTAACATACTGAACTTCAGTGCCTTTTTTAAATATTAATCTACCATCTTCTATTTGTCCATTTTTTTCATAAAATTTAGCAAATTCTACCCATAAAGTATGTAATTTTCCAACTGCTAATTTTGGATCAACAGTTTGAACTGCTTCAGTGTACGTATTAATAATTTCATGTGGTTTTCCTTCATACAGTATTATTCTTTTATGCCACTCTTGTACGTTATGAGGATTTTGACGTAATAAAACTGAATTTAATAACAAAAGTCTTCTTTCCATAAGGTCTTCAAATCTTGCTAATCGTAATTCTATTTCAATATCATCATCTTCCGTTGGATTTAGCAATTTTGATATCTCTTCCATGCGTTTGCTTAAACTCAATTCTGCAAATTGAGCGTAAGCATCAAACACTTGCGTGAAATCTCTGACTGTTGTCACAGTTTGTATGGCTTCCTCATAAATATCCCTTGCACGTTCAAATAAACCACTACGAACATAATAATCAGCTAAACAGTTCCATAAGTGGCCCAACTGATCTGTATATCGACGCAAACCACCTCGAATAATAGCATCAACATTTAAAGAGTGTACTTTGTCAGGGTTTTTTGAAATTAGTTCACATAGTTCATTCCATAATTGATGATTTGACTTACCATGTGAAGATACAAAATTTTCATCATTAACGATTTTTGCTAATACAACAGCGGCTTCATCTAGTCGACCAACTTCTGTTAAATATTCAATATACTCTTCAGCATTTTCTGGACATAATTTAAGATACCTCCGAAATACTCTTAGAGCAGTTTCTTGAATATCATGTTTTTTAACAAACATTAAATAGAGAGGCCAAATGCGATGATGTTGAGTGATTGGTAATGCACGTAAAGCTCTATCAAATACACGTCGCGTTCTAGTCATTTTACATTGATCTGTTAAAAAAGTACAATAATCCATCCAAATTCGAGGCATCTTGTGCATAAATATTAAAGACCTTTCAAATGCATTGTTAACTTCTTCAAATAAAGGATCAGTGATGCAACGACCTTTTACTTGTTGCCTTCTTGTTCTCAAGTAATTATACCACAGTTTGTAAGATCCTGGTAGTTCTTTCAGCGCACGCTCATACAGAATGTTGACACCATATTTTGGAGCTTTTTTCTTAAAATCAATGTATCTCAACCAATGTTTTACCGAGTAAGGATTTCGCAAGATTTCTTCTTCGTATGGTAAATCATCATCGGTCTGTAAATAATTTGAAATTAAATTATAGCTAGGGCATTTCAAGGCATACTTATTACTTACAAAAATTATTTCCATATATTCTGTGTTGTTTTGAGAAGACATACTTCTTTATGTAGATATTTAAAAAAAAATAAACGTTATTATTCGTAACCTTGTGACACCTACAAATAGAGGTTATGTTTCTTTTGATTCATTTACATGCGTTTTTATTGATCTCGGAGTACTTTTTATTCATAAACATGTAGAATTATATTATTTCTAAATATCCATTATTTCTGGAAAATCTATTATACTTAATCTTCAAAATAACTTATATAAATCTGAAAAACTGCGGGAATCTCAGCTCTATATAGATATATACAGGGTGACATATAATTATAGATGTCATGCATAGATAAAATATACTTATAGATAACAAAGTCACTGTATATATTACGTTAGATTTTTAATTATTCTATTTTTCAAATTGCCAATATTTCGCAGATTTTTACCTGCATTCTCAAGGCTCTACAACATGGATTACAATATTGAATAACTTACATGAAAGAAGAATAATATTAAACACTTTTTTACACGGTATTTTCAAAAATTTATAACTAAACTTAATAATTTCAATAAGTTTTGAAATATATATATTTTTTTCATGTAAACAGTTTTTGGTTTGCCCTCAAATATTCTTCAGACCTTTTACAAATTAGTATGACATCATCTGACGGGTATGTTAAACCTCCATGTGTTTTTTGAGATTAATGAATAGAGGAAATTTGAGCGCTCGCCATGCAATGCCGATATGCATCTTTCACAACCTAAAGATTTCTGCAATTTATAGCAGAAAACGTGCACAAGATCGCGTAAAATGGATTACTTTACTGACGCTGTCAGAAAAACGTTATTTTACAACATAATTCCATTAATTGCATTTAATTCCATTTTTTACGGAATACATCGATATATAAAATAAGTAAATTTAATTTGTTTAAAAAAAAACTTGTTAGTTTTTACTGAAGAACTGTATATATCAGTGGCGTAACTACCGCCGGTCCAGCCGGTGCAATGGCCTGGGGCCCCCGGCTACAAGGGGCCCCCAGCTTTTTTTGCTTCTTTATATTTTGTTATATTTCATGGTACGCCGTAAAGTTGCGAACAAACAGTAATTACTTATTTTGTTATGATTTTTTAAAATGAGAAATAGAGATTAAATATTTTACAATAAGAACCTTAAAATCTTTGGTAACGACTTTACGGGGCTCTCATTATTTTACCAAATTTGGGACCCCCAAATCTTACAATCCATCATTTGTTTTTAAAAGCATTAACAAAGAAATTGAACATATTATGGTTTTGGAAAACTGTCGTTTTTTTCTTGCTTTCATGTCTTGAAAGGGTCCCAGCTGAGAGTCTCGTTATAAGTAATTTATAACTTTTCGTCGTAAAAGGAAAAATCCAAATTAAATTATTTACATGTCGTGTATGGATCCCTCCTGGGGGCGCCGGTTCCAGACATTCAATCTAACTACTAACTATAAAAATTGTGATTTTGCCAAAATGTATAAAATTGTTTTATATATATATATATATATATATATATATATATATATATATATATATATATATATATATATATAATGATTAGAAGTAATAATGCGCGTAGAGATATACAAGAAAGAGTTATAATAATGGGATATCGCGCAACAGAGAAGAAAGAAAAAATAAGTTGCAGCCGTCTACACGTGTTTTACTTTGGGATTGGTTGTCTCACGGTAGTGGCTTTAGCTGCCTCCGTAGTGACGCTTGTTGTTGCACTGAAAACTCAGTGTCTTCAGGCCGATACTGCAAATGTGCGGTTGGCTGTTATCAGTGAAACCTTGTGTTGTTACATCTTTCGAGATAGTTGCTTTTATATTTATTCCATCTGCTATGCTGTCCTGATGATCACTAATAAGTGTGAAACACGTGTAGACGGCTGTAACTTATTTTTTCTTTCTTCTCTGTTGCGCGATATCCCATTATTATAACTCTTTCTTATATATATATATATATATATATATATATATATATATATATATATATATATATATATATATATATATATATATATATATATATATATATATATATATATATATATATATATATATATATATATATATATATATATATAATCTTTAACGTTATATACCTTTCGGTGTCGAGGCGTCAGACACACCGAGCCGCAGAGTGGATATGTGCGTGTGAGACGAGGCAGCGGAGCCGTATAGGCAAGTACACTGCGCTCGTGGTTTACCCATCCGAGTCCTGACCGCTGCAAACTCGACTTAACTATGTTAAGCGATAGAAATCCACTATAACCACTCTGCCGTAGTGCTGACTAATATATATTGTTATATATACTGAACAAAAATTTTATTCAGTATCTTTCTTTTTCAATTACGTGCACCGAAAAGTCAACCTTTTTAACTCGAATATAAGGACTTTTCAATATAACCCAGCGATTCTGTGATTCTAAATAGCGCGAAGATAGCATGTAAATCTTAAACTGTACATCGTTAGTTAGATAAGTTCGATATACATGTAAATGTAAATACAGATTTCTGCGTTTTCGTTCACACAGATTTTTGCATTTTCTATCTTCCTTTTTTTTGCTTGCAACCGGGGGCCCCGACACCGACCATGCACCGGGGCCCCGGGAGGGATCGTTACGCCACTGGTATACTATACTATATACTGATATTTAACAGGCTTAGGATTTAACTACAGAATTTGCATTTAGTTATTTACGATACGAGTGCGGGAACACAATGTTCCCGCGTGAACGCAGTTTTGAAGCACGAGCGACCGAAGGGAGCGAGGGCCTTCATATGCGTGAACGCGGGAACATTGTTCACGCAAGAGAATTGTACAATACTTTTTGAAACGAACGTAGTCATTGTTATAAATGTCAAATAAAATTTTTATCTGATTTCACAACTTTTATTTAAAAAAATAAACCAAAGCAAGTCATGACTGCAATTGACAAATGTGACAGATTGTTTTTCGGCAGAAATTTTGCAGTAAAAAAGGTATTTAAATTTTGCAAGGGTTGGCAGTTGGCACCACTGAGTGTTTCCCGGTTTACTTAACCGGGAAACAAGTGTTCCCGGTTGACTAGACAGTGCGTCGAACACTGCTTTCTAGATAGTGAGTTCAAAAAACGTATTTACATTGACTGTACTTATAGATAGCCTGGCCCTCCCACCTCTTCTATTAAACATCTAATAGATAAGAAATGTGTAGTTCTATAAAAATCGACATTCTACATATTTATTTTAAAGTTTGTTCAAATTAACGTAATATAATAAATGTCATCAGTTTTTTAATTTCAAATAGTTTTGATTATTAATTTATTAATTATTACTTCGTAAAATACTATAGATTTTTGCGGCATTTTATATTTGCACTTAATTAACTGTTTTTATTTTGATCATTTCGTTACATACATTTATTTACAAAGTATCATACTGTAACAAGAGAGAAAAGGAACGAACCTCTTTTCGAGCGACAGGTGGTGTGTTCTGCCGCCTTCGAGAAAATGACGCATCGCACAAGCATGTAAATCAGACGTGGTTTATTCTGGTGTATTCTAGAAATACATGGTATGTTCGGGCGATTTCTGGAACGTTTATAGGATGGTATAAAGTCGACGTCGCGGAGAAAAGGAGCAGTCAACAGCAAATCATTAACTGTGTATTACAAAATAAATAGTGAATATAAATGTTGTATTAGAAATTCATAGTCTGTAAATAATAGTTTTTAATGGTTTATAATCATAGCGTTAATTTATAGTGTATTCATTAGTGTATAGAAATAAATATTTGTTTGTGAATAGACGATTTAAACAGCACTTGTGTTATTATTTTTAGAAAGAATGTTACAGTGGTGTTACAGGTGTGAGGTTTTAAAATAAATAAAATCGCGTAATAATTAAATAAAGTGCTGTGAGAATAAATCTTTAGTGTTAAAACATAATTTCAACAAACGATTAAAATGGTGATGAAACTGTTAAAAGATCTCAAAGTAATAGACTTGAAACATGAACTTGAAGAACGAGATTTGGACACAACGGGCCTTAAAAGTGTGTTAATAAATCGGCTAAGAGAATGGCTTTTGGAGCAGCAAGAAGACCCTGAAAGTTTCCTCTTCGAAATAGGTACCTGGACCCGCAATTGATACTAATTTGTTATTAAGTAAAATAGAAGAGAATTCTAGAATGCTTAAAGAAGAATTATTGGAAAAGTCCGAAGAGAATTCTAGAAAGTCTGAAGAGAATTCTAGAATGCTTAAAGAAGAATTATTGGAAAAGTCCGAAGAGAATTCTAGAAAGTCTGAAGAGAATTCTAGAATGCTTAAAGAAGAATTATTGGAAAAGTCCGAAGAAAGTTCTAGAAAAGCCGAAGAGAATTCTAGAATTTTAAAAGAAGAATTACTGCAAAAGTCCGAAGAGAATTCTAGAATGTTAAAAGAGGAATTACTGGAAAAGTCCGAAGAGAATTCTAGAAAGTCCGAAGAAAATGTTAGAATGCTTAAACAAGAATTACTTGAAAATACTAAAGCACTGGAAGAAAATGTTAAAATGCTTAAAGAAGAATTACTAGAAAAGTCTGAAGAAAGTTCTAGAAGGCTTAAAGGAGAATTGTTGGAAAATGTCAAAGCGTTGGAAGATAAAGTTTTCGAAGAATTTTTGGAGAATGCCAGTGCGTTAGGACTATTGGAAGGCAGATTGGCGGAACAAGATAGGGTAATAAAGATGGTAGAAGAGAAAATAGCCCAAATGCAATTACCACCAACAACTAAGAAAGACGATATGGCCGAAATGCTGGAAGATAGAATGAGGCAACTACGGTTTCCCTCAACTTCTGAGAGGCCGTTTAATGAAGTAAAGAAACAGTTTAAAGAAGAAAAGGGTCCTGTCGTAGGGATAAAAGTAAAACCACCCACGTTCGATGGAAAGATACCTTGGTCCACTTACTACAAACAGTTTGAGGCGGCTTCTGGGGCCAACGGATGGACAGGCAAGGAAAAGGCCGTTTCTTTAACTGTGGCTTTGCGTGGAGACGCGTTGAACGTCCTGCAAACAATCCCAGCAGGACAGGAAAATGATTACCAATTGTTAGTGTCTAGATTGGAAATGAGATATGGAGACGCGCATCTTCAACAAGTGTATCACGCGCAAGTGAAGAATCGTATCCAGAAGAAGGGAGAAAGCCTGCAGGAGTTTGAAGCCGATGTTGCGCGGCTTGTCCGATTGGCGTACCCTACGGCACCCGATTCATTTCTGGGACAGCTCGCTGTGCAGACCTTCATTGATGGGTTAAGAGACGGGGAAACACAACAATCATTGAGGCTAGCACGACCAAGAACAACTGATGATGCGCTTGCTCACGCCTTAGAATTTGAAGCTGCAAAACAAGCGTCCCGAGGTCACGGGCGTGTTCGAGCCGTTGTGGAAGAAGAAGAAGGTTCTAAGGATCACCTAGAGGAGTTAGTACTGAGAGTTCTTAGGAAGGAAGAAAGCCGTAAGAAGAATCATCAAGAAGTTCGAGGGCCTCGTTGTTGGAATTGCGGCGAACAAGGACATGTAGAACGCCGTTGTCCCAAAATAAGAAAAGTACAACCGTCGGAAAAGTTAAAAGGGGTTGGCAAGAGGGGGCGAACGTTGACTGCGAGTGAAGATGCCCCGGAGATGACGATCCATGCCGTAACATCAAAGAATAGTAACGGCAGTTTGTTTGTAGATGGAAAGATTGCTAACCGAACTGTTCCACTACTTATTGATACGGGGGCGACAAAATCCATCGTACGCCCTGATGTTCTACAATCAAGTATTAAATTGTTACCGACAACTACTCAACTCCGTACAGCAACAGGTGAAGTGATACCAACACGCGGAGTGGTGAAGATGAAGATTGGCATTGGAAGTGAAGAATGTGAACATGAGGTGCTGGTAGCCGATATCACTGATGATCTTGGGAATGGACCTCCTGAGAAAATTTGGTTTTACGTTGGATTTGAAAGAGGGTGTTTTGAAGGTCGGTAACGAAGAACTTCCGTTGCACCCACGAGAAGATCCGGTTGTAAGGGTTTTGCTGACTGAAGATGTGATATTGCCGGGTCAAAGCGAGATGGTTGTCGAGGCAGGTTTGGATGGAGATCTTCGGGTAGGATGTGTGCGAATGATGGAGCCTGTTTGTGATAAGAAGATCCATAGTGGCATATTGGTGGGAAAAGCGCTGATCAAGGTTGGAAAGACTGTACCGGTGAGGCTTATGAACGTTAATGTGGATCCGGTGACATTGAAGAAGAGTACCCTTGTGGGACAGTGTGTGCCAGTATTCCGAGTAGCCAGGTGTATGGCTGATGTTCCAAAACCAGTGCCCAAAGACCATGGTGGAAAATTAGTGGGTATGGTTACTAGTTCGTGCGAAGACCTTAACAGAACGGAAGTGAAAGAGGTACAGGGTTTGGTTCACCGATACCAAGAAATCTTCGCTCTTGACGATAGCCAGAAGGGACGAACAAATATAGTAAAACATAAAATCAATACAGGCAACTCTATGCCTGTCCGTCAGCAGCCGAGGCGTCTACCTCTAGCAAGGCGAGCAGAAGCCGAAAAGATTATTATTGATATGGAAGAACAAGGGGTCATCGAGCCATCCAGCAGTCCATGGGCATCACCGGTGGTCCTGGTCAGTAAGAAGGACGGGTCAACGAGATTTTGTGTGGACTATCGGCAGCTTAATGATGTGACCAAGAAAGACAGCTATCCCTTACCACGCATCGACGACACGTTAGATACCCTGTCTGGTTCACGATGGTTTTCGACTTTGGACTTGAAGAGCGGTTATTGGCAAGTTGAAATGGAACCTGAAGACCGGGAGAAGACCGCGTTCACTATTGGTTCCGGACTATGGCAGTTTACAGTTATGCCTTTTGGTCTATGTAACGCTCCGGCCACCTTTGAGCGTCTAATGGAGACCATCTTGAGAGGGTTGTCGTGGAAGACCTGCCTGGTATACCTAGATGATGTGATTGTAGTCGGAAAATCATTCAACGAACATCTGAAAAATCTAGAGGAAGTGTTCCGAAGACTACGTGGAGCCAATCTGAAACTGAGTCCGAAAAAGTGCCACATATTCAGAAAAGAAGTGAAATATCTCGGGCACGTCGTATCACAAAATGGAGTGGCAGCCGACCCCGATAAGATTCGTGCAGTTCAAGAGTGGCCAACACCGAAAGATAAACACCAAGTTCGTAGTTTTCTTGGGTTATGTACCTACTACAGGCGTTTCGTTCCTGGGTTTGCCAATATAGCGAAACCTCTGACAAGGTTAACTGAAGATGGGCGCGAGTATGTTTGGAGCGGAGAGTGTGAAACAGCTTTCCAACAGCTGAAGCGTGCCCTGACAACAGCACCAATATTGAGCTATCCACGGACAGAAGAGAAATTCATACTTGACACAGATGCAAGTAATCTGGCCATTGGGGGGGTACTTTCTCAGATACAGGATGGACAAGAAAAGGTCATCGGCTATTTTAGTAAGGTTTTGTCGAAAGCCGAAAGGAATTATTGTGTGACCAGAAAAGAACTATTCGCCGTCGTGAAGTCCGTTGAGCACTTCTACAAATACTTGTACGGACGGAAGTTTTTATTGAGGACGGACCATGCAGCGTTGAAATGGCTTCTACAATTCCGTAATCCTGAAGGCCAGGTCGCAAGGTGGATCGAACGATTACAAGGATACAACTTTGACACCGAACATCGAGCGGGCACTAGTCATCGAAATGCCGATGCTCTTTCAAGAAGACCCTGTCCAACGGATTGCCGTCATTGCTCTCGTTTGGAGGAGAGGGTTTGCCAAGTATTAAGGACTACCATCGTCAACGACAATTGGTTGCCGGAAGAATTGCAACGACAGCAGGAGGCTGATCCCGAACTAAAAATGGTACTGGAATGGAAGCGCGTGGGAGAAAGGCCTGCCTGGGAGGCCGTCAGCCCTTTCAACAGAACGCTCAAAGCATATTGGGCCCAATGGGAGTCCTTGAAGGTGGAAGACGATCTCCTGAAGCGAGTACTGGAGAGTGAAGATGGCACCACCATTAGGTCTCAGTTCGTGGTTCCAAAAAGCCGAGTGGCTACAGTATTGCGACATCTCCATGACGGTGCCTCCGGAGGACACTTCGGTGTGAAAAAGACCTTGGAGAAAGTTAGGGAGCGTTTTTATTGGGTCAACTGTAAAGAAGACGTGAAGGAGTGGTGCCGGAAATGTGAACTATGTGCCACTGGCAACGGACCCTTGGGGAAACGAAGAGCACCCATGAGGCAGTACAATGTGGGTAGTCCTCTGGAGAGAATAGCTATAGACATTGCCGGACCATTTCCCGAAACTGACGATGGGAATAAATACATCTTAGTGGCAATGGACTATTTTACCAAATGGCCAGAAGCATATGCCCTACCAAACCAGGAAGCTGCGACTGTTGCTGACGTACTAGTCAAAGAGTTTTTCAGTCGCTTCGGAGTGCCCATGGAGCTGCATTCGGATCAAGGCCGCAATTTCGAGTCTGTACTCTTTGGAGAAGTTTGTCGATTGTTGGGCATTCGCAAGACTCGGACCACACCGTTACATCCGCAGTCCGATGGAATGGTAGAACGCATGAATCGAACAATGGGCAAATATTTGGCCAAGGTCGTCTCCGATCATCAACGAGACTGGGACCAATACCTGCATCTGTTCCTGATGGCTTATCGTGCATCGGTCCACGAAACAACCGGTCAGTCACCAGCGTCTGTAATGTTTGGACGCGAGTTACGGTTACCGTGTGATCTGGAATTTGGGTCTCCACCTATAGAGCAGGAGGTAGCCGGGAATGATTATGTCATCAACTTAAAGAAGAAGTTGGAGGATATTCACGACCGAACCCGAAATCATAGTCGAATCGCGAGTGACCGGATGAAGGCTACGTACGATGTGAGAGCCCAAGAAGGAGGGTTTCAACCTGGAGAGCTTGTCTGGTTATATAACCCGCAAAGGCGTCGTGGCTATTCTCCAAAGTTACAGCGAAATTGGGAGGGTCCATACCAGGTGAAGAAACGAATAAATGACTTGATTTATCGCATCCAGAAGTTGCCAAGGGGGAAACCAAAGGTGGTACACTCCAATCGTCTGGCGCACTATGAGGGAAATAATGACGCAGTCCCGGATCGGAAAGATGAGGCTGAGGTGACTATCAATACCGTAAGGCCTGAAGATGATCAACCAACCTTTAGAGAATTTATGGCTGCGTTCTCTGGAACTAGAAAAGCGCGATTCGGAGTCACGACTGAGATGCAACAAGATCTCTTCCGGGTCCCTGGTAATTATTCCATTGCCCACTGTGTCTCCGCGGATCTCCGTATGTCCAGGGGGATCGCAGTAGTGTTTAGAAATAAATTTGGACGGCTGAATGAACTTCGAGAACAAAATCCCTCTGTTGGTAAATTCTTACGCTTGCCTGATCATGACCGATCCATTTACTACTTGGTAACCAAGCAGTTTTATTACCAGAAGCCGAGTTACGCCGACTTGTGGAGGGCACTATGGAATTTGAGGATCGAGTTGCTTACCAGGGGAATTAACAAATTGGCAGTTCCCAAACTCGGCTGTGGGCGGGACCAGCTGGATTGGAGAATCGTTAGAAACATGCTGGAAGTTGTCTTTGGAGGTACGGACGTCAAGATCTTCGTCTGCAATTTTGACCCACAACCCGCATTAAGGCCAACGAAGAGTGTAGACTGTTATTTCTACCGTAATGGAACGTGTAGTCGAGGAGAAGACTGTCGATATCGTCATGACCCGTTCTACAGGAACCAGAGCATAAAACCTGTTCTGGGGCAGAACAGACTTGAAGAGGGGGGCAGTGTAACAAGAGAGAAAAGGAACGAACCTCTTTTCGAGCGACAGGTGGTGTGTTCTGCCGCCTTCGAGAAAATGACGCATCGCACAAGCATGTAAATCAGACGTGGTTTATTCTGGTGTATTCTAGAAATACATGGTATGTTCGGGCGATTTCTGGAACGTTTATAGGATGGTATAAAGTCCACGTCGCGGAGAAAAGGAGCAGTCAACAGCAAGTCATTAACTGTGTATTACAAAATAAATAGTGAATATAAATGTTGTATTAGAAATTCATAGTCTGTAAATAATAGTTTTTAATGGTTTATAATCATAGCGTTAATTTATAGTGTATTCATTAGTGTATAGAAATAAATATTTGTTTGTGAATAGACGATTTAAACAGAACTTGTGTTATTATTTTTAGAAAGAATGTTACAATACAGTTCCTCATTATCGAAGAAAAATTTCTAGCATTTGTTTTGTCAGAACAAATGTATTAAGTGTATTTTATTTTACTGTCTTGAATACAAGGTTTTTTTAATTCAAAGATTACATACAATACTTTTAATAATCTTATAGAAACATATTGCCTTCTTTAAAATAAACAAGTTCTTTTATCAACTATTAAATTTTAATAAGACGATGCAGTGCCGAGTGTTTGTATCAAACTGCGTGTGTGATTTCCCCTTCTTAAGAAAATGGCGTAAAAGGTGTCGCCAGTACACTCAGGTTGCAAGATTTTCTAATACTTTGTATTCTTTGTTGGTAAGGATATATACAATAATTCACAAGTAAACACTTAATTCTTTTATTTTTATTCCCTCCATTTTACAACTGTCAAAACACACTGAACATAAAACCTAAACTAAGAGTATAGTATGTTTCACATCTATTCTATATAGTCTGTTTCAACTCCGTCATATACATACTTAGCCACCCCTGCATACTGAAATCGCAAGCCTGCTGATATACCTATAATAATAATAATAATTGCTACAACCCATAGCCTATAACCCCAGAAGCTATAAGCTTGTGCGGGAGGGAGGGGCCGATTATTATTATTACGTAGGCCTTATATTTCGATTAATTTTATAATCGTTTCATCAGGGTATAAACTATTATAAAGTACACATATGTGTGTTAAACTATAAAGGTATACAACATAAAACAGGATTTGACATCTGTAAAAAACCTTTTGTCATATATTTAATATATGCTTTTCGTTATATGATTGTCAAGAAATGCCAATTCTAAAGTGTCAGTACAATCACAACTTCTCGGAAAACATCACACTCTTAAAGAACAAAACAGTATAACAAAAAGTTTCTCTACTTACATTATTATTACTAGGAATATGCTACAATACGTATCAATGATCAGACGCCAATGTATTCAATGTCAATAGAAAATTGTATGTGGTATGTAAATTTTGTAGGTCCGATCTAAAGTTGATACTGTTAGAATTTTAATTAATGTAGCACATTTCTAAAAATAAACGTTTATTATAATTGTCTTCAGCCAGTCTTGGTGGATTAGTGGTTTGCATGTTTGCTTCATAATCCCAAGATTGCAGATTCGATCCCCGGCCGAAACTGGTAATTTTTCATAGCGGAGAAAAATTTAAAACATGCCTTCTTTTCGAATAGGAAGTAAAACTGTAGGTCCCGTGTCAATGCGATGTTTGGCACGAGAAAAATTCCTACTGGGGGTGGAATTTTCCCAGATTCGGCTAAATTCTAGTAGGGTCGGCCAAATGATCATAGCAATCGGTGCCATGGGGTACGAAGGATGCTCCGCCATCCAGATTCCTCGCCCAAAAATAAATAAATAAATATAATTGTCTTCAGTCGCTAAGATTTTTGTATTATCAAAGTAAAATTTGTTTCATTTTTGAAATGTAAAACCAACGCAGTCGTGTCTTTACATTTCAAGTTTTTTTCCCAACATAGTGGGAACACGCCCTCACGTAACGATTTATTAAATATTAGAATTAAAGATTCACAGCAATTTTTGATAAATACAGGAGGAACTCCGTCAGGTCGTGCACTTGTTTTACATCTAATTATAGCCCCTTTATTTTCAAATAGTAGCGAAAACCATTGATCTCACCGCTGGAGCAAAAGCACCAGAACGATGTTGACAACATTGAAAGTTACCAGATTTGACATTCCGTCGTACAATAAATCTTACAATAATCATGCATAAAGATAATCACAATTCAACATTAATTTGATAATAGACATTTATGTTCTGTAAAAACGATCATATTAATATAATATATAACTACGTAATTGTAATTTTGAAACAACTTTTTATTAAATTTCTGTAATAATTTGCATGTAGTAATCTTTTCTGTATTCAAGTGTGCCACGCTCCTTTTTGACTTAAAACAAAAATTGTGCAGTAACACTAGCCCAGGAGTTGGACAAAACAGGAAGCCAGCCTAACTCCATCGGAGAGTGGTCGTGCGGTTTACTTTACTTACTTTAAGGACCACTAGAAAGATTATTGCTGGCGCCAGTAACCGTTCGCCCTTTGCTCCAAAAAAAAAGTTCCTTCTGATACTCGGTTACTAGTATTAGAAGACTGGTAACTCACACAAAAAAGATTGCTAAATTATTACACGCATTTATTATCATGCCCTAAATACACCCTGGAAGATATGTTTGTTCAAATTTGAAACGGGTATTAGATTACTCTTAAGTATTTCAAGTATACTTCAAATACAGAAGTAGGTCGCCGTGTATGATCACTTTCGTTCACAATCTGTTCCTTTATTAATAAAAGGTATTACAATAAATCCGGAAAAGAATAGGACTGATAATAATGTTTCATTTTGACAATAATTTATAATGGTTAGCATACAACATAAACACAAATAAAATGATCGGCCTCGGAAGACGACAAATATTGAATTATATAAATGAATTGAATACGAACATGTATCTGATTAGGTACCAAAACAAGCATCAATTATTGAGTCAACGGTTGTGCCTATATACATATTATACATACACATTTACTAAGTCCAAAATAAAATAATAATAATAATAATAATAATTGCTACAACCCATAGCCTGGAAACCAGGTCCCATATAGGGTTATATAGGTATATATCGTTAAACCAATTAACATATAGGCACTCAAGCACATGTACATTTGTACCAAGAATTACCTTTTTCAGGTTAATCATAACAAGGAGAAAAGTCAGAAATAATAGTTATCCTACTAGAAAGGGTAGTTCATCAAATTAGGATCAAACCACTTACTCTCAAGGAGGGACACAATACAGGTAACCTTTTTAAATTGTTACAGATGAAATAGAACAATGAAATTGTTCCTAGAAGTGATACTTAGATTTATAATATTCTTGCATCCGTTATTGCACATCATTTCAATAAATTCTTAACAAAAACCATAGTACCGATTTTATTGTAAACCCGATTTATATATATTTAAATCTGCGAAAGGAGGAAAATAAACTATATTGTTATTGTTGTAACGGCTAAAATAGGTCGTTACAAGTTTGTGATAGATTTGCTCCACGATGTCGCTACTATTTGAAATAGAGGGGCTATACATCTAATTTATTTATTGCTTGAATTATTTGAGTCCTAGTAATATGATTAATTAGAGTGGATGAAGCAATATCATTATTAAGGAGAAGTGATGGATGAGCTGGAATATGAGCAATATGTATAATCTTCAGTACAGTAAACATATTATTGAGAGGAATCTATGCATAACAATTCCATTTTACTGACATTTTAAAACTTATAAAATCTAAATATTCTACTTAAATTTATCATAAATATTACCACGAATATTAAATTTATATCGTCGAAATTACAATCGCCAGTAAAATACAAGGCAGTAGAAACAACCGCTAAAAATACGTCATCAGCTACAGCATATCGAAGACATTTCTATGTTGTACAATGCCATTTATATTTATTGGCGCATCCCAAAACCTCAATTTTTAAATTTCCTGCCATTTTTATGCCCATGCAACAACTGAGTTCTGTAATACATCCCACTATTCTGATTGCTTGAGTAGCTAGAGAGACGATTGTCTTTAATAAATAGTTGCTATAGTTACTCGATCAATCAAACTAATTAGATATAATTAAGATGTAATATTGGAACTCAGTTAATAGTGGAAGTGTATGACAAGAATCCAGCAAATGTGTTCAAAAGAAATTTGTGCGACGGTAATTTGTTCGAACGTAAAAATATTCGATAGGAAATATGTCCGAATGGAAAAATGTTCTAAAGGAAAAATATTCGAAAATCCAACTATCTTTCAAGACGATTAATGAATTTTAACGTGTAGTCTTGAACGATAAGTTTTGTAATAAACGTCTCTCAGTAAGAATTCTAAACAAATTAAGTTTAAAAATTTTAAAAGTAAACAAGCATAATTTTGTAATGATAGAGAAAATTTATAAAAATATTACATTTAAGCCATGGTAGCTCAGTGCAGTGGATATGGCGCTTGACTACCAATCATTTCTTGGAATAATAATAATCGGTTAGTGCGTAAAGTTAGCCACTTTACCGCCCTTGGGTACCGAATCTCCATATTAGTAATCATTTAATGCACCAAACCAGGGATCGCTAATGAAATACTAATAACTTTGCATCAGAGTTCAGTGCCGTATAATTTACAACAATTTTTTAGGTATTTTATTACACATCAACAATTAATTCTTTACATGATTTATTCTTTACGTCAAAAATGTAAATATTTAAATAATGTAAAGAAAGTAAAATACATCAGTCTCTCGATTATGTAAACTAATTAAAACCAAGTTTGTTCATACAAACTCAATTGAATATACTCTTTAAAATGGATTTATTATATTTATTAACTTAAATACATTTTATAACTGAACAACACTGCCTTGTATACAAAAAATATTACTGGGAGATTATTCATACATTCAAATTCAGCAAAGTCATATATTTCGGTAATTTATTCTGTACATTGAATCGAACATGTTCATTGTAAATTTTTATTGGTCATATAAAGAATTGATCATTTAATAGAGTATTCACTGCAACGAGAGGCTACTGTATAAATAGAAAACCTTGGATTTGAGTTTTTAAAGTATTTTTTTATTAGAATTAGAACTTTTAATTTTTTATTCTTTTTACGCATTCAATAAAAGCTACATATTTCTTCTTCTTTATTTTTTAATTAAAGAAAATTTAAGTCACACAATACAGATCAGTATTTGTTTCCTACCAACCATATTTATCAATACCTGTTATAGATAAACAACACAAACCATTGATTCGTTCACATCACAAGTTGTAAATTATAATGACTGATAACACATGAAAGTAGATTGATTGATATAAAAACATAACCTATAATTTTTAGTTTTTTACATTTTTTACTAATTAGTAATTATTTACATTCTTTACTGATTATGTACATTGTTTACATTATTTACTTATTATTTATGCCAAACCTAAAGAATGAATTCTTACGCGTAAAGGCACATCACTGCTTTGCTTGCTCATAACTAACTTAAGAATTGCTTACGCGATGATAAATCTATTTTCTTTTGATAAATATTCAATATTGTCAAAGAGTTACATTCCAAGAAGCGTGTTAAAAGATTATTTTGAAATGCTGTTAAGTAAAGTAATAATTTATAATGCTCCAAACCAGGGATCGCTAATTGAATACTAACCACTTTACTTGCACATAACTAACTTAAGGCGGAATGCCCTGTGCGGTCAACTATGGGAATAAATTATAAGCTTAATTCTTATCGGAGCGCGATGTACGTGGGCTCAAGATATCCATAAAAAAATGCCAAGCCGGATACAGAAAGTTTTATAAATAAACGTTAATAAATCTTAAATGAGAAGTTAAATATTGAAGATTCTTTAAATTTTAGTCTGTACCCGCAATTTTACTTTCTTCTAGCTTCTATAACTGAAAAGCTTATTTTAGAATATTAAAAAACAAATTTACAATATTTTCCCAAAGTTGGTTATTTTTTATCAGAGTGGTGTGTTGCCCGAATTTTGTTAGTCTCCGCCTTTTGGAGTGGTGGTGGGATGAAGTAATACGACCTGATCTTTGTGTTACCAACTCAACAATAATAAATTAATTCTTATCGTACAGTTTGACGGGTAAAGTTGTCTCTCCTGAAATAATAAAATAAAAAGGAATATGATACTTATAAACTGTATTCATTTAACATCACACACATATTTTATAAGTTGTATTACATCTACTTTTTTTTGTATTACCTATTTACTTGGAATATTTAATTAATTGGGGGAATTAATTTAATAAACACACTTATTAAAATATGTGTGAATGCAACCTATGTATTTCATTATTAAACTAAACTAAATAAAACTTTACTAAAGCAAGACTGGCATACATATAGAGTATTGCTGGGAAATAATTACACTGCAATAAGATGGCTCTAGTTAGCCTTGTAAACAAATGCAAACGCTATGCAGTTGCAAAACGTCAATTAGAACTGTACTATCTGTCATTGTGTTCAGTACAATATTTTTACAATGGATAGAAAAAAATTAAACAAAGGTCAAAGAGAATATTTGGCAGAACGTGTTTTAACGTATTATAATTCCTGCGAAGCAGATAAATCAAAATCAACCTGGCTTCACTTTAAGGCCGAGGGTTTCAATAAAAAAACGATTTATAATTATATAAATAAAATCAAACAATGTGGTGAAATAAAATTTAAGTGTCCGACCGGTCGTATACCTAAGATATACACCGAAAAGAATATTCGCAAGATCTAAAACCATTTTAAGAAGAATCCATCAAGTACCGTCAAAGAAGCTGCTTCTAAATTAGGTCTTAACGAAACAACTGTACGTGACATCAAAGTTCATAAGTTAAGCATTCGTGCAAACACAAAGAAGTCCAGTTCAAAGTACTTGCCTGGGCAAGAAGATCGCATTAAGAGCAACAGTAAGATTTTGGCAAGAAAACTACGCCGAAGAATTGATATTATTGACGACGAAACATATGTGTTTAGTGATCCCGGTGAAACCCCTAAATGGAGATTTTTTCACTCAACAGACTCTACCAAGTTGCATTTGCGCATACATTTAAACAAAAAGCAAAATTTTCAAAAAATCTTCTGGTTTGGCAGGCGCTAGATGGACATGGAAATGTCTCAGAACCGTTTGTGTCGGAAGGCAACAGTGTCGGGGAAACATACTTAAACTGCTGTTTAAAGGGAATTTTAATTCCCTTTATCAATGCCCATCACAATCCAAGATGTATTGTTTTGGCCGGATATGGCATCTTGTCATTATAAAAAAGAAGTCCAGGACTACCTCAGAGAGCAAAACATCCCGTTTGTAGCTAAGGCACAAAATACGCCTAACTTACCTCAATGTCGTCCTATTGAAAAATTTTGGGCATTGTGTAAGAGGAAATATTCCAAAGGGAAAACTCCTCCAAAAAACTTGATTGGTTTTAAAAGAATCTGGCGACGAATTAGTCAGGAAGTTGCAGAAGAGAGTGGAAAAACGCTTATGGCCACTGTGAGGAAAAAGCTGTCAGTTGTTGGTAAACAAGGTGTGAAGCAAGCTATGTGTAATGGTTTTATTTAGGTCACGACCTTCTAGATTTCACGAGACGAAGTCTCTTATCCGGCCTGCGCACTCTATTAGTTCAAGTGTTTCTCCGCTGGCGCCACCAAACACGCAAAAGGCGGAAACGGATATATAACACGTAAACGCCAATTTCAAACTACGCTAACTTCGCGCGCTTTTATATTTTTGTCGGTTTTGCGCGTATCGTCAATAAATTATATTTTCCTAATCTTCTACGGCAGTTTTCTTTACTTTTTTATATAATTACGTTATTTCCTTGTTATTTGTTTACATTTTCGTAGTTTTGTTGCTGTTTTTTCGTTCACTTTAGTAATGGCAAGCACTAGCAGAAAAAAGTATAAATGCAGCATTGCAATGTGTAATAGTAGGAAGTGATCCTACAATATCATTTCATGAATTTTCTTCAAATTTTAACTTACGATAAAAATGGTTTAAAATCTTACGTTGGGGTTATGGACACCAACACTCAACAGCAAAATTATACTTCCTTATTTCGACAGATCAACAATTACAGATACCTGAAAGAATAAATTTCAACATCGAACTTCCTAAAAATATAACAAAATTAATAAAAGAACTGTAAACCTTATCTATGCATCTCGATTACGGAATTCTTTCAGCATCTGTAGCCCTTCTGGCAGGATTCATTACAAAAAAACTGAAGAAAGGATTGAATGTCAATAGCCTGTTAGATTCTCTGTTAGCTGCCTCCTGTTCAAATTCACTGATAGGATTTGTAAATCTTCAAGACAGAGGTGCATTAAAATACTCCACTAGAAGATTTACACTTTTATTCAACCAAATAATCGAACTTGTAATACAGATTGTAGAACATTTACCTGGAGAATGCAATCCGTCTAATATTCTAACATCACTAGGTACTTCTAACTCCAATTGCTTCTTCACAGTTCTTTGTTTGCCACGACCACAAGGAGGAACTTAGTAATATAATTCTTTAAAAATTGCTAAAACCTTGTTTGGCAAACAGAAACATTGCAAAAACGTGAACAGATAATGTACTTACTGCTCACTTTCTCTATATCCTAAACCCAAGCTCACGGAAAGTTATAAAATTGTAATTTCAATAATGTTATTAAACCACTTACCAACTTGTAAATTAATTTTAATAACATAATTAATTTAATTATATAAATTTATTTAATTAATTCCCAAAATATTTACGTAAACATGCAACGCTTGACATTTGTAAGGGTTACCTAACCTATACATCATCAAGTGACAAATAAACATCAGCGTGTCAGCTAGCGCCAAAACGGCGAAATTTTGCGTTTTCTCAGAAACAAAGTTTATATGGGAAATCGTAAAAGTGCCCAGGCCGGATAAGAGACGTCGTCTCGTGAAATCTAGAAGGTCGTGATTTAGGTAATACAACAGTTGTCATTTATACAAAATATTAATTACTAGTAATAATTTTAATAAAGTTTAATATTAAATTTCCTCCAGTGTAATTATTTCCCAGCAATACTCTAGCAGTAGCTAAACGCAAATAGTTCACGTCTGTTTAAGTAAATTTTGCTAATCTTTACAAAATATTTCTCGTAGGTATAAGCAAGTAATTATTTTTCTAAACTATTTCCCAAGAGTAAAATTAATTCTTTTGTCAATTAAAACGTCTTGAGCTAGGGTCATTGTCGCGATCTTTTTCCCTGGTTTATAATATTTCGACAGGATGTAAAAGATTGCAGATTTTTCAAAAATTCAAACGTTTTTTTTATTTGTGTTTGCACCTAAGGGTCTACAGTATGTGGGAATCTATGGTAGCTAAAATGCTTTTTGCTCTATACTTCTCATTCAGTTATTTCTTAAAATTTCCTCACCCTACTTAAACCAAAATAAAGAGGAAAGTCCATTCTACGCAGGTGCTTTTTCGGATTTAAGAAAAAAATGTTTTTTGTGGTACAATAAGTTTACAAGAAAAACACAGAAAAATTGATTGATGTTTAAAAAAGTCCTAAAATATTAACCAAGGGTAATTCTGAAAAAAATCAATAGCGCTCGAGTAGCTTATTAATCGTACTTGACTTTGCTTTTTGTTTCATTTTAATAGATCAATCAAGATCAGGAGACGAATAATTGGAAATCAATTTTCTTTGGATTTTTTAGTTATTATTGGTAGTAGGTATGGCGACATGTAAGGCTAACTGTCCGCGAAAAAGAACTGAATCCTCTTCTACAGTAAACTATTAGCCTATTACCTTTAAAATATACAATCGGCCGTAGTAATTGTCTATAAGGTATTTGATACATGACCAATTTAATGAACTTTTAGGGTGTTCCTTCCCGCCTTTAAGACGAGCCGAAGCTCTAATAATTGAGTTACGCTCAATTAGCGCGCATTGTCACTACACTAAACAATGCTACCAGTATTAACTCACTGGTTGGAGCGAGATACTGTCCATACTCTACTGACTCTCTAGGTCAGTACCGGAGCGATAAACGTGCTCACCCGTCGGCTCCATCTCCGAGGAGGCTGTGAGGGACGTATCACACGACCAAGGAGATTTCACCTAGTCTAGCTTCAGACTTTTCTTCCAACATACTGTCCCATGCTTTTGGGAGCCACTACCCAATCGAATCCAACCTCAATTGTGGCAGGACTTGGTTTTAAATGGTTTTGACACCCGATCTACCAATATATAGGCTTGGTGGGCCCTCGACAGAGCTTCGTCCATGGGTCTACAGCTTATAGACCCCCAGTGTGTACCTAGCTAAGGTGAAGTTGTCTTAATTGTGAGAGGCTGTATATTCGCTTCAACAATCCTTAAGCGTAAAGGCTTTTAGAACTTCTCCCAGCCACTGTACCCGGCTGCAGCCCGGATCATAGGGTGGTCGGGATAGCTCCTAAGCACAATTACCTGGCGGCATGCGGTTTCCCAATGGCATGAATTTACCCCTTCACACCGGGATAAACCTCACTTCGCTTCTCCTCCTTAAGATTCAGCCAAACAGCGGGTTCCGCAGGTGACCATAAATGACCTAAGTCAAGCAGCAGGTTCCGTTTGGTGACCATAAATGACCTCCTCCAAGGCGAGACTCGAATCCGCCCACACCGGTATCATATTACCAGGGCTCCCCCTGATCGGTATGAGTAACCGTCGAGAATTCTCAGGAATTTCTCTACCACATACTTGACCTGACTGCTTCGCCCATTACCCAGTCATGTTTCCATGCCCCGTATCCAGGTTCCAAGGATAGGGTAGAAGACAGCCAGTTTTACGGGTGTGCGTCATGTGGTCTCCCACACACCCTAAGGTATGGCGACACCTGGCCAGCCCCCCTTCCCTTTTCCCCCTACTCCTATCCCTACTCCTCCCCACTCCTATCCCTACTCTACCGCCATTTTTAATCGCCATCTTGGATCACCATTTTGAATCGCCATTTTGAATCGCCATTTTGAAACGCCATTTTGAATAGCCATTTTAAACCGCCATTTTGAATCGCCATTTTAAAATGTCATTTTGAATCTGTCAATTTTGAATCTGTCATTTACATATCCGCCATTTTGTATCTGTCATTTTCAATTTGTCATCTAGGATTTCCCGCCCTTAGTTTCAAATTTTTAGTACTACTACTGCCATCTATCGGTGACGTCATGTGATCGGTATAGTAGATTCCTCTCTCTCGCTCTCGCTTGGTTCAGGCCCAGGCGTCACTAAAAAGTGTTTCGTAGGAATGCAGACAGATTTACATTACTTATAATACATCAACGATAATCTACCTGACAATTAGCTTAGCTGAATATTTCTAACATATCTTCTAATTATAATTGCTTTTAAATAAAATCAGAACAAAATCATACAATCAGGGTAAAATTGAAAGTAAATAGGTATGCTCATATAAGGAAAATGTTAGATTGTTAACAGGTTATGAGCATTAATCAAAGACTATTCTATAATGATGTATTATTTATTTATAAACGTTACATAGTATAGCAGCTAAATACATGACTGACTGAAAAAGTTACTTTTATAAATGATGACTATTGAATTCGGTCTGACACTAGCTTAACCTTTTAATTTCCACTTTTGATCAAATTATAGTTAATCAGCACGAGTTTCATACTCATACATGTAAATAAACATTTCTTTAAAACAGTTTGTTAGGTCACCTAATCTGTTATAATAATACTATGATATATATATATATATATATATATATATATATATATATATATATATATATATATATATATATATATATATATATATATATATATATATATATATATATATATATATATATATATATATATATATATATATATATATATATATATATATATATATATATATATATATATATATATATATATATATATATATATATATATATATATATATATATATATATATATATATATATATATATATATATATATATATATATATATATATATATATATATATATATATATATATATATATATATATATATATATATATATATATATATATATATATATATATATATATATATATATATATATATATATATATATATATATATATATATATATATATATATATATATATATATATATATATATATATATATATGTAGACATAATTTGAATTATGAAAAATTATTATCTCTGACCAGGATTCGAACCCGGGCTTTCTGCTATCCGGGCAGATGCTCTACCGCTGAGCTATCGGAGATCGATTACTGGTGAAGTAATAATTCTTCATATAAGTTATAATAATGTGTAAACACATAAGAGAGTACTAATTATATTTTGCTATGTTAAAGTAGGTTATCGCTGATTAGCGACAATTTAACCCACAATCACAGCTAAATTAGATTTTTGAATTATTACCATAAGGCATATAATATTAATAGTTTAATGATTTAGAAATATCGTGTTTTAAATCATTAAACTATTAATATTATATGCCTTATGGTAATAATTCAAAAATCTAATTTAGCTGTGATTGTGGGTTAAATTGTCGCTAATCAGCGATAACCTACTTTAACATAGCAAAATATAATTAGTACTCTCTTATGTGTTTACACATTATTATAACTTATATGAAGAATTATTACTTCACCAGTAATCGATCTCCGATAGCTCAGCGGTAGAGCATCTGCCCGGATAGCAGAAAGCCCGGGTTCGAATCCTGGTCAGAGATAATAATTTTTCATAATTCAAATTATGTCTACATTAATATACATTAATCTTGGTTTTAAAACACGATATTTCTAAATCATTAAACTATATATATATATATATACACAGGGTCTTCATTAAGTTTGGAACCGGCTTAATATCTTCAAAACTATTAACTGGATTAAATTGAAATTTGGGGTGTGCATTTTATAAATTAATATCTATTGTGCCTAATTTTTTCACCTGCTTTGCATCGTTACTTTACGAGATACACAGCCAACTTGATTTTTTTTAAATAGCAATGGGGGTCAAATTTGACATCATTTGAAAGCTTATTTTTTTCTGAGTACCATTATGTAATACACGTGTTGTATCATTTTGACAAAAATCGCCAAAAAAATTAAAATCAACGAAACATGTTTTATCCACAAAATTAAATTTATTACTTAAAATTTACTTTTACTTAAAATTACTTAAATATTTACTGTCAATGTGTAACTTTTGACTTTCTATGAATTTTGTAAGATCACTAGATATTTTAATTTTTAATTTATTCAACACTTTTGATTTTGTGGATAAAACATGTTTCGTTGATTTTAATTTTTTTGGCGATTTTTGTCAAAATGATACAACACGTGTATTACATAATGGTACTCAGAAAAAAATAAGCTTTCAAATGATGTCAAATTTGACCCCCATTGCTATTTAAAAAAAATCAAGTTGGCTGTGTATCTCGTAAAGTAACGATGCAAAGCAGGTGAAAAAATTAGGCACAATAGATATTAATTTATAAAATGCACACCCCAAATTTCAATTTAATCCAGTTAATAGTTTTGAAGATATTAAGCCGGCTCCAAACTTAATGAAGACTCTGTATATATATATATATATATATATATATATATATATATATATATATATATATTACATTAAATAATATTTTGAATGCAAATTCATATAGAAAAATTTATCGACTCTGCTGGGATTCGAACCCAGGACCCTCCACTGTCTAGGTGGTATCTCTACCAACTGAGCTACAGAGAACGAGGTGGTAGAGATACCACCTAGACAGTGGAGGGTCCTGGGTTCGAATCCCAGCAGAGTCGATAAATTTTTCTATATGAATTTGCATTCAAAATATTATTTAATGTAAAATCATTATGCAACTTGATAAAAATTAACTCTATCTAAATAATATATATATATATATATATATATATATATATATATATATATATATATATATATATATATATATATATATATATATATATATCTATTTTCGTAACAAGTCGAGATCCGAATAAATTTAGGACAACCCGAGATCCACCAAAAGGTTATCAGTTACGCATGTATATTTCCTGTTGATACAGTTATAATTTACGACTTAACCACTACCCCCTCAGAGGGGAACAGATTTTGCAATTAAAATTTTATTTATAAATCCATAACGCAGCGAGATCCGCAACAAGTCGAGGTCCATTTTTGTATATAGCAAAATATGTATACCAACGTGAGATCCTGCAGCGTTGCCACCGTATTCGACAGATATTTACCACAAAACTCACAAACGAGGGTCATTATGACAACCAGATGTTGTAAAAGGGACTGTTAAAATGACTTGACCTGGAATTTCATACAATAGAAAAAGGACGAATTTTGCTTGAAAGTATAAAATTATTATTCATGTTATTCTGCATGTTAGATTTAATATGATATAGTTATCTGTTAATAATTTTATACAATACAATTACTTTAAGATGTACTATTGTTTTCATAATGATCTAGGACAGCAAGGCTATTTTTTATTACTTTATGTTATACGTTTACACTAAAAGAAATGAATTTAATAGCATTATATTAGCCTTGTTGCCCGAGATCATTATGAAATCAATAGTACATATTAACCTTTAATGTTTTTAACTTCCTTAAAAATATTTTATTTAAAAGAGAAAAAAGGGAAAAAGTTAAAAATATGAAAGGTTAATATGTACATCTTTAAATTGCATTATATAAAATTATTAACAGATAACTATATTATATTAAACCTAACATGCCACCCGCCTTGAAACTATTGATTTTAAAAATAAAGCAAATAAAGATTATTGAAATTGAAAGACTAAAGTATAAGATTGTTTTTAATTACTTCCATTTTCATATATTATTTTTGCACATATGTACTATAATTAATCGCATCACGCAAAATACAGTTTTACATGCATTTTGTTTCAAACCCTAATATTATCTCCCCTAATTATGTCAAATGAATGATATTAAGGAATGCTATAAAGAAAAAATTACAAATTGAATGATGCCTTTGGTTACGGATTGCATTTGATTATAACCGGAAAAAGTAAAGAAAATAAAACTTCCGTTTATGCAAAAAACCAGCTATGCCTAGGAATCATTGGAATGATCATAAATCACTTATTTCAATTTGAAAACATTAGAATGGCGGAGAAAATATTTGCTTCATACGTCAAAATTATTTTGAAAGATTGAATTCTTTGTGTTTTGCGGTATTTTTGAATCTAATATGTACTTTGTTTATAATGTTTATATGGTCGAATAAAATCATTGCTTTCGCAACCTTTAAGAATCTTTATTTCCAGAATCTTCCAGGTTCAAATAATTCAGTAAAAGGCAATAAGATTAGGGCTGATTCTATACCGAAATTACCTAAAATTACTTACTAAATACAAACGTGATAATTGTAACTGTTCGGTACAGGACCTTCAATCGTACGGGTATTTAATAATTTCATCTACGAAAATAACGTGCAGTTGTACAGTGAAATTATTGTAAAAACTAATTTTCTTCTGTTTGATTTAAATCCAATAGTTGCGAAAGCTGATTATACTATTCAAGGTCATCTTAATTTCAACGGTAAAGAAAAACTGTGCTGTAATTTGGTTAATTTTATTATGAACATTAAAGCCTCAACAAAAAGTGAAACAAAGGCGAAAGATAACAAATGTGCATGGATAAACAATTCAAATCTAATAGTTGCTATTAATGGTAACCGAAATGTGAGTGCCAACAACAATTTCGGCTCATATTCCTGACAAACTGCATCACATTATCCTAATCTACCACGTTCGAATGAAGAATTACAACAACCAACTTTGCTCAACAATCGGTCTTTTTTTAATTGTTCGTCGTCAATACATTCAAGCAAATGGGAACCTACATTTGGGATATATTACTTAAACATTTGTAGTTTCTTAGCACACAAATATGAAGTACATCAATTTATAGCTGAGTTTCAACCTTCAGTATTGTGCTTATCAGAAACTAGAGTTACTGCGGATATTTTAGAATGTGAGAGAGAAATAAAGGGGTATTACGTTGTTGTATGCTTTTCTGATAATAGGTACACAGGTGGTGTTATAATGTTTATAAACCGTAAATATAATTTTAAGATTATTCATAATATTAGTGTTGCCAATACGTTTTCGTCGTTAGTTGTAAACGTAAATAAAATAATGGTTGGAATTGTATATCGCTCGTCGAGTTCAAGTGCTATATATTTTATAAATTATTTCAGTAACTTGTTGGATGAGGAGTCTTACTATAAAGGTCGTGTTATTTTTACAGGAAATTTTAATATTGATATGAGGATAGACAATTTATACAACAGAAAATTAAACATATTGTTAATAATATAGGTATGAAACAAATAGTTAATGTTCCCACCAGTACTACATCTAACTCGCAACTACAATTGATCTTGTGATAACGAACGATGCTTACTAAACGTTACAGTAAAAGATACGCCAAAAATTACAGATCACGATATTGTGATTGTAATAGTTATTAACAATCAATCTGCGTCTATTGAAACAGAAAAATATAAAAAAGTGTAATAAACGATGAGGTGATAGCGGAAATGAGAAACAAACTATATCTTGTTTATTGTTTCAAGCCTTATTTTGTGGAACTCCATAATCATGAAATAAATAAAGATTATTAAAAGTTTCACAGTTTTATTAAAATATACCTGACAATATTGTTGCGACAGCTATGCTGTCATTATCAAAGGTAATATAATTATAAACAAACACGTCGCTAAGGTAGATACAAAATAGGTAACTAGATAAAATAATAATAATAATAATAATAAAAATTAATAATAAAAATCATAATTAAACATCTAATACTTCCAGTAACGGAGAATTACTGAGCTCAAGTTGTTCATTCATTAAAGGTACCCTGAGTTTGTGTTTGTATATCTCAAAGGCTTCTAAAATGTCTAATTTGCGTTTGTGATTACAAAAATGTAGGAATTTAATATTATTTTGAGGAGTCATTGTGTGATTTTAATTGAATTACGCCAAACACCTTTTAGAACAAAATCACACAATGACTCTTCAAAATAATATTAAATTCCTACATTTTTGTAATAACAAACGCAAATTAGACATTTTAGAAGCCTTTGAGATATACAAACACAAACTCAGGGTACCTTTAATGAATGAACAACTTGAGCTCAGTAATTCTCCGTTACTGGAAGTATTAGATGTTTAATTATGATTTTTATTATTAATTTTTATTATCATTATTATTATTTTATCTAGTTACCTATTTTGTATCTACCTTAGCGACGTGTTTGTTTATAATTATATTACCTTTGATAATGACAGCGTAGCTGTCGAAACAATATTGTCAGGTATATTTTAATAAAACTGTGAAACTTTTAATAATCTTTATTTATTTCATAACAAACTATATGAATGTAACTGGAAGTATGATGTTATTATTGATAATTTTCGTAACAATATTGTCAATTTGTTAGATACATATGCTCCACTTAAAACGTACAAAATTAGAAGTAATTTAAAACCATGGTTCAATAATAACATTAAGAAAATTCAAATAAAGCGGGATAAAGCATATAAAACTTTTAACACTACTAATGATCCTCAAAACTGGATTAATTATAAAATTTTGAGGAATGAACTCGTTAGTATAATAAGATCAGAAAAATTAGAGTATTATAGATTACAGATTGATAACGATATGGGGAATTCTCGCGCTATGTGGAAAACATTAATTGGAAAATCAAACAACGATCTCCCAGATGACATTGATTTTGAAAATTCTAAACTGAATGAAATTACAATACCGAATAAATTAAATGAATACTTTATTGGCAGTTTAAATGATACTGTTAATAGCATAACCCCGCTTAATTGTGATAATCCTCCTGTATTAAATAATAGATGTTGTAGTTTAGTAAAATTTAAAAAAAAATTATATTAAATGAAAAATTTATAAAACTTAAAAAGGTCAAGTCAAGTCCAGATGAATTTGGGCTGTCCATTATTAAGCCACTCATCGACAGTTTAAGTTATCCATTAATGCATCTTATTAATTCTTCCCTGGAAACTGGTTGTTTTCCAGATAGTTTAAAAGTTAATACTGTTACACCTATACCTAAAGTGAATAACACAATAAAGCCTCTGAACTCCGCCCAGTTTAATCGTTTTTTCTTCACCTTTTATTTTAAGAGTTACTACACGTATAATATTGTCCTTTCCTAGACATACCTGGATTGCTCTTTTCAAATAGTGTTTAGTACTTTTGATTCCAGCCTCTCACAGAAGCCATAGACCTCCAAAGCAAGTTGTAGGGAAGAAAATGCCAAGTGATACCTCCATGCAATAAAGATTGTATTGTATGATCAAAATTGTTGTTTACAAACTCTCCTAGTTTTTTTATTTCGTTTTTGGCTCCAACTAAATTACATAGTACCATTATAGCTAAAAATCTCTTAAGACTTTCCTCGGCGCAAAATAAATCTTTTGAACGTGGCTAAAAATGCACTGTTTGTCTTGCCTAGTCGATGCCGATTGAGTGAAATGGATAAGTCACAGCGGTTCTTTGAACGGGTAAATTGCCCATGATTGGTGCAACAGGTTGAGCCTTAATCCTAAAGCATTTGCAGCAATTTCTTATCGTCATTGCCAAAATGATGGTAATTTTTGGCAACAGCATAGCAAATATGCTGTTTCCAAAAATAGCTCAGAATATTTCATGTATAGTACTTAATAATAATTTTGGACCAGTATGCATATAATTTTAGATGCTCGCTTTCAAAAAGTCATTTAATTAGATAATTATTTTTATGAAATAAAATATGTTTTTATTAAAAGAAAATTTGTGATAGGTAATTTTGTTTACTACCTACTCTCGAGAGACCCTGATTGTCAATGAAAGGTGAGAGGCTTAAAAGATGTTTTTTTTTTTCTAATTTTGCCTTGTTTTAAATTGTTAATTTCCTTAGAAAAGCATACATTCTGTACAAGTCTTATTAATGAATTTAAAGCATTATTAAGTTCAGCAATTGAAGAATTTCTGTTAAAATTTCGACATTCTGATGGAAGTAAACAGTTATTTTTGAATCTGAAACAGACTGCAACAATTTTGAGTAATCTGTTTAGAGACGAATATTTTTCAATAATTGATTGGTATTGGTGACATTTGTATTATTATCGCTGGTAATGAGATGATAGATATTTTGGACTCTATCTAGAATACAAATTATTGTATAAAATTATTAACAGATAACTATATTATATTTAACCTAACAATAACTATAATCAGTTTCCGACTACGGTCAATGTCAGAAGCAGTTAAATTTACGGAATAAGTAAAAGCCTGTATTGTAAATATATCGACATATAGATAAAAATGAAACTCTCTGATAACTAGTGTTTATTTTAACAATAAAAATAGTACTTTTATATTGTGAATTACTTAAAAAACTAAATTTCCTATAATATTGTAGATAAATTACTGTAATCAGATGTTTAGATCCTTTAATCCCACTTTTTTTAGGGGGGCAACATAATTCCCATTCCGATACTTATATCAATATTTACTCTTTGTAGGTGACCCTTAAACTTACTAAACGTCCTGATAGTTATGCAAAAATTTTATAGAAGGTTCCGCAATGGTAATTGTAGCTCCATCGTTGGATTTGATACTTACTTTCAGAAAAGAAATGCTGAAATAGTGATAATTAACCTTGTATACATAACATCTTAAAAACTGTACGCCATCATGTGCAAATAATACTTGATAAGAATATAAATAAATACAATATTCCGTTAACAGTATATAAGAAAATTATTACAATGGTGTATATCCAAAAGAGTATTGAAGGGAAATTCTGGTTATTAATTAATTTGATAGGTTATTTTGATTAACTACTTTAGTGAATTTGTATTTTATTTTAATAATTAGTACGTATAAGTTATAAAAAAACATTTGAATTAAAGAAAGGAAATCGATTTATACATTTCTTAAGTAAATACGGCAATTTTTGATTTGACCCTACTCAACCCATTTGAGGCAAGGCATTAATTGTGCTACTGGGATATCTACATACAATTTATTATAAAAACTGCACACGTATGCTCATTTTTCAATTTATACTATTTTCAAGCCAAAATTAGCCAAGGCCTACCAATATTAAAATAGTTTTCAGCTGGAATTTTGTTAATTCTATAAATTAATTTTAAAAAGGAAACTTCATGGGATTCAGTGTTTGATGTATTTTATTAATTAATCCATCAAAATATCAACGTTTCGACAATGATTTGTCTTTATCAAGATCTAAAACAATTTTAAATACAATTACGCATAAGTTAAAACCTTAATTAAAATTAAAAATTGGCACTAAATGTTATCATAGGTTAAAGTTTTCTTTAAAGTTTAAATCTAACATTTTAATAGATTAAGTAATTGAAGTACAAATATAATTGATTCTCAACATTGCACATTCTAAATTAAAAATCAACAAAAGTAAGTATTGACTAAAATAAACAATCGTTTTTAAAAAAAACTTTAACCTATGATAACATTAAGTGCCAAGTTCATCATTTTAATTTAGGCTTTAACTTATGTGTAATTATATTTAAAATTGTTTTAGATCTTGATAAAGACAAGAAATCCTTTTTAAAAGGAAAAGTTTTCCTTTTAAAATTAATTGCAACAGTCGTGATATTAACAAAATCTATAAAATACGTTAAACATTATGTATGGACTGGACAGAAACATACAGCATGTATTTAAAACAAGAGTGATAGTGCCCAAATGTGTGCTTTTTATAAATAAAACATTGGAATTTTTTTCTTACTTCAGACAAAACTAAAAATATTTCTGTTATTCAAATGTTAGTTAAATAAAGCTAATAATACTTGGGATAGCACTTTCTTCCCATTTAACAGAATTTATACTATCGCTATTTATAAGAACCGCATGCCCATGTATAGAAGTAATTTTAAAAATAAACAACCCAGTTCGTTGACTAAGAAGGCGTGACAATGTCGTTTTCCAAGAATTCAAGTTGCAAATACATCTGCGATGTTGTCAAGCATACCGGATCTCGACTTGACTGTAACATACATTTTGAGGTTTTATCGTTTTATACATAAAAGGCGCTGCAGTGCCCCCTACAGTAAGGTTAGATGAACTGCCAGAGTATAAAATTGCACGAAATGGGTACAAAGTGAGATCCTACCAAAAATTTGAATTTCTTCTTCCCTTCACATCGCCCATTGAATACGTTTAGTAGTGTATGCTCTCAGTATTATATAATATTGATTCTCACATGTATAAACTTAGGAGTTAGCTGATGACTCTGTATGCCATTCGGAGTTAGATGTTGACTCTAATCAAATTTTTCAGTATGTTGTACCGATCTGAAGCTGACGAAGACTATCGTTTCTGAGGGGTAGGAGCATTCTCGATCTTGCTACCGTGCTTTCATATATGAAGAATACGTTTAACATAGAAATAAATGAAAAACTATAATTTTGTTTTATCGTTTTATTTATACATTTTTAATAATAATATGAAATGCTTGCATTGTACCGTGAGATCATTTAAATTTAAAATTAAAGTAGGCGGGAATTTTTTTATACGTTTGGCGATCCTGCCAATTGACTCGCTGTGTAAATTAGAGGTTATGCAATTTTATGTTCTAGATTAAACATTTTGGAGCGTCACTTTGACAATTCAAATCAAACTGTGAAGTGAACAGTTAGTGTTGCCAATCTAATTTAAAAATCACAGCCAACTTTAATTATAAATTCAAATGATCTCGTGGTACGACATGTTGATGATAGGGTAGGTGAATTGTAGGTATTTAGCAGGCTCGAGTTTCTATACAAAAGGATATACAATAATCCGAACGCTAGGTCTGAATAAAACATATTTAACCGATCTTAATGAAGTTGATATTTTATAATTTAAATATGAAAAGTAACATTTATTTGTTAAAGAATAAAACATTAATATACTCAATGCATTTATTGATTAAATAATATTTCTTTTTTATATAAAATAAGGAATTTTCAAAAGCGACTGGGTTAATACGGAATGAAATAATCTATTTCATTCAACAACATGATAATAATGTTACTAGAGCATGCATGCATATTACATCTAGACAGATATTTATAAAATGATACATGTCGTATTAATAATACTAATCTACGCCTTATGTACTAAATCAAGATAAACTAAAAGCTATGCGAGCAAACGGTTGATGCAATCGGATGCTGCCACGCGTTCAGGTTCCAATAATTAATCAGCACGAGTTTCATAGATATCCTTTCCGGTTTGTAAGCAATATTTGATCAGATTAACCTAGTGTCAGACTGCAAAGCCATTCTGAGCGGTCCTTCTTCTTGTGTTAAAGCTATTGCGTTGTTAGGTCTACTAATTAATGAAAACGGATTAAAATTTGAAAATATCTACCTATACGCCTATCAAGTTTTTCAGTATGCTGTACCGATCTGAAGCTGATGAAAACTATCGTTTCTGATGGGGTGGGAGCATTCTCGATCTTGCTACCGTGCTTTCATATATGAAGAATGTGTTTAACGTAGAAATAAATGAAAATATGTATAAATTATCTACATTAATAATAATATGAAATGTTTGCATTGTACGACATGTTGGTGATAGGGTAGGTGAATTGTAGGCATTTAGCATGCTCGAGCTTCTAACTACGGATCCATAGGCTAGAAGAATCAGAATAAAAGTATTTAGCATTGTTCATTGAATAGACTCCCTGTTTCATTTCATACCTTGTTTGTTTCAATAAATAGACAATCGTCAAACGCTGGATAGCAAACTGTCTTTGCTATTTTCCATCCAGAAATTGCCAAGAGGGAAACCAAAGGTGGTACACTCCAATCGTCTGGCGCACTATGAGGGAAATAATGACGCAGTCCCGGATCGGGAAGATGAGGTTGAGGTGGCTATCAATACCGTAAGGCCTGGAGATGATCAGCCAATCTTCAGAGAATTTATGGCTGCGTTTTCTGGAACTAGAAAAGCGCGATTCGGAGTCACGACTGAGATGCAACAAGATCTCTTCCGGGTCCCTGGTGATTATTCCATTGCCCACTGTGTCTCCGAGGATCTCCGTATGTCCAGGGGAATCGCGGTAGTGTTTAGAAATAAATTTGGACGGCTGAATGAACTTCGAGAACAAAATCCCTCTGTTGGTAAATCCTTACGCTTGCCTGATCATGACCGATCCATTTACTACCTGGTAACCAAGCAGTTTTACTACCAGAAATCGAGTTACGCCGACTTGTGGAGGGCATTATGGAATTTGAGGATCGAGTTGCTTACCAGGGTATTAACATATTGGCAGTTCCAAAACTCGGCTGTGGGCGGGACCAGCTGGATTGGAGAATCGTTAGCAACATGCTGGAAGTTATCTTTAGAGGTACGGACGTCCAGATCTTCGTCTGCAGTTTTGACCCACAGCCCGCATTAAGGCCAACGAAGAGTGTAGACTGTTACTTCTACCGTAATGGAACGTGTAGTCGAGGTGAAGACTGTCGATATCGTCATGACCCGTTCTACAGGAATCAGAGCATAAAACCTGTTCTGGGACAGAACAGACTTGAAGAGGGGGGCAGTGTAACAAGAGAGAAAAAGAAAGAACCTCTTCTCGAACAACAAATGGAATATTCTACAGCGATCGAGAGCATTACTCATCGCACGAAGCCTGTGAAAGAGACGCGGTTATTCTAGCAATATACCGGTATGTTCGAGCGACTTCTAGAAGATTTGTAGGAGGGTATAAAATCGACTTCGCGGATAAAAAGGGGAGTTAACAGCGAGTAATTAACTGTGTATCACGAAATAAATAGTAAATGTAAAGATAAATGTTGTATTAGAAATTCATAGTCTGTAAATAATAGTTTTAATGGTTTATAATCATAGCGTTAATTTATAGTGTATTCATTAGTGTTAGTAAATAAATATTTCTTTGTGAATAGACGATTTAAACAGCACTTGTGTTATTATTTTAAAAAGAACGTTACAATATTATAGCATATCAATCGATATCATTCAAGTCTAGCTTACGTTTAGTAGCAATTTATTTTATTTATCATCACAATGATACATCATTTATAGAAGAAGAATAATAATAATTTATTTGCCTGCTAATTTCAAAAGAATACAAAAATACAATAAAAATAATAACAGAGCAAACAATTGAAAAAAGTCACCTAAGCACCAGGGCTTGTGTCGCTATATTACACTTAACTATGGTATAATATTATTCAAAAATATCTATACTAAATATAATAACAACAAAACACTATACACATATACTAAAATTAGGTAGAAAAAAAACATAATTTAAAATAAAAGGTAGGCTAACAAAATAGCGCTTATAAAATATAATAAGAATGACATATTAAATTTCTAAATACAAGATAATCATATTTTAAGTATTATATAAACATAACTTAAAAAGTTACATTTGTATGTAAGTTTAAATATGCATTTCAGTCAATAAAAAACCTATGGGTAAGCAATCAATTTAGATTTTCTATTAGTGAAGCTACATTTTGAAAATTATGCTGTACCCACGTTTTAATTGATTTAAGGAATGGTTTTCTGGGAAGGTCTCGATATTCTTTAGGTATCAAATTGTACAGTTTTGGGGCAATACCAAAAACTTCTTTGACACTTGGTTTTGTTCATTTTCGGAATTTTAATTTTTTGATCTGATTTTATTCTGGTGTTATGGTTATGTATTATAGTTGTTTTATTTTCAGCTTTTTTTATGTAACTTAAAGCTGCTATAGCATATAACTGACGTACGCCTCTAATGCCTGTTTCTTTAAACAGTAAATCCGAAAGATACAGTTTTGATTTTCCAAATATTATCTTAATAATCCATTTTTGAGTTTTGTTAAGCTTTCGCATAACGGTCTTTCCAGCCGCACCCCACGTAATGACCCCGTAACTCAAAAGCGATTCAACTAGACCTTGATATAGTGTTACTAATGAGGTTACGTCTAGTATCTGTTTAAGTTGCTTAAATGACGCTATAAATGGCCTTAGTTTTTTACATAGTAAATTTATATGAGCCTCCCACCGTAGTTGGCTATCTATCACAATCCCCAGGTAATTGATAGTTTCTACTTGTGATATATGTTTTGTACAGTTGCAAATACTTCCGTTGCAGTTTTCTTCGTGTATGAGCAAATATTCTTCTTTTGCTAAAGTTGGCTTTTGCAGTGAAAAAAGTATATAATTTGTTTTAATTTAATTTAAGGTTAGCAAATTATTATTCATCCAAATGTTTAAATAATTCATTGCAACTTCTGCTTTAGCTTTGGCATCACTCCAAGAGCTTCCTGTGATGAGTACAGCTGTATCATCAGCGTAACATAAAGTATCTCCTACTTGCTCTAGTGACAAAAGATCGTTAATATAGATTATGAATAAAATGGGCCCTAGAACGGTACCCTGAGGTACGCCATATAGCACATCTCTTGTATCACTTAGTGTTGAACCTATTTGTACTTGTTGCTTTCGTTCAGCCAGATAGCTCTGTAAGACCTTAAAGATTTGGCCTCTTAGACCGATTTTTTCAAGCTTTATTAATAATCGAGAATGGCTAACAGTGTCAAAAGCTTTTTTTAAGTCTAAAAACAATCCCAATATATGTTCAGAGTTGTCTAATTTAGTATAAACTTTCTGAAAAAAGCTTTCCAAAACATCGTTTGTACTCTTATTTACCCGAAAACCAAATTGGTTTTCTGATAAAAGATGATTATTTTCAAGAAAAGAACAGATTCTGTGTTTTATGGCTTTTTCAAATATCTTTCCCAAGTTCGAGATGAGTGAAATCGGCCGATAGTTCGTCGCATCTAATTTTCCACCTGATTTGTAAAGTGGTTTTATAATTGCTTGCTTAAATATATTAGGGAAGTGTCCTTCTTCAAAGCTCTTATTTATCAATATTTTTAATGGATTAATTATGTTAGCGGCTGTTTTCTTCAAAAGCATTGTAGTAATCTTGTCTTTTCCAGGTGCTTTATGAGGTTTTAATTCTTTTATATATCTTGAAATGAAATTTCATTTTCATCGATAGGAAAAAGATACATAGTTTTTTCAAAGTTCTGTATGTTAATATTTCTTTCAGGGTCTATATTATGCTTGTTTATAATTTTTTCTGCGAGTTCTTTGCCAATATTTGTAAAGAAATCTACGAAAGTGTTTGCAATTTCTGTTTTATCTTCTACTTCTCTTCCTTCTTTATTTATAATACTTTTAATGTCGGTGTCTTCTTTTTGCTTTCCGATAATTTCGTTGGCAGTTTTCCAGAGATTTTGTGTGTCTGATTTACCCATTTCAATTTTATCCTTAAAATAATTATTCTTTGCTTCTTTAACTAACTTGTTTATCCTGTTTCTGTAATATTTATATTGTTTTTCTAAATCTTTGTCATCTGGATCGTTTTGCGACTTTTCACGAAGTTTATCTCTTAATTCAATAGATGTTATCAGACCTTTAGTTATTCATTCTTTACGTTTTCTTTTATACGAAGAAATGTTCTTGATTATACTGGCTTTTTGTTGCAGTTCGTTAATATTCTGCACAAATATTTCACTAGCTGTATCAGTTTCTTCATGCTGGAGATCGTCCCAAATTTTATTACGTAAGAAGTTGTTTAACTTGTCATAGTTAGTTATTTTAATCTGTATCTTGCTTTTGTGTCTCAATTTATTTTCTTTATATTCTTCAGTTTTGATTTTTATAATTATAGGGTCATGGTCAGTAATTTTACTTTGGAGTATAATTGGAGTGATATCATTTTGGCCATTTTTAGGTTTGGTTGTTTTAATAAATATATGATCAATGCAGGATCCACCATTTTTTTCTCTTCTTGTGATGTCATTTATGCACGAACCAAAACCGAATTCTGCCATAGTGTTGAGATAAAAATTTACGTCGTTATCGTCTTCTTTCAATATATCTATGTTAATGTCACCTACTAGCAATTCTGTTGCCGTTTTCGAATATTTGAGTAAATAATCATTTAAGTTTATTAAGAATTGATGTATGTCGACAGCAGGAGAACGATAAAGGGCATTGATAGTTATTTTGTAAGTTTTTAACTCTATTCTTATGATTTTTAATATTCCACTTTGAATTATTTCTACGTCGAAATCCAGATCATTTCTAATATAAACGACAACTCCATCGTTTTTATTTATTGCACTATTATTATAAATCAGTTTATATCCATTCATATTATATAGATCTACATTCTTAATTTGAAATGTTTCGGTAAGTACTATTACTTTAAAATAATTTTTATATAATGACAATAAAACTTCTAATTCAATAAAATTTTTCTGAATGCTGCGTATATTTGTATGAAAAACTGCAAAATCTTTATCACTTTTTATATTTAATAGCTTTATGCAGTCCTCATTTGTTTTTAAATTCAGAGAAATTAAATCTTTTACTTCATAATTTCTTATATAAGGATCCATTTTCTATGAATTTAGTTAAAAAAATAAATAAAATAAATAAATAAAAATAACACATCTATTTAAACACATTTATATGTATACAAGTAAACAATAGGAGAACATTAAAATAAAAGTAGTATGCTAATAGCACTTAAAATAGGTATATAGATAACTAGATAAATCATTCAGACGATTTTCCGTTTAATAATGACTTAGTAATTTGGTAGGTTATAGTTTCTCAGGCTTCTTAGATTCATTTATCCTTGATGATGATCTCAAAGGGGGCACTGAACTAGTGGACTTTATTACATTTATCCTTCCTGTACTTTTCATTTTTTTAATATCCTTTTTTTCTAGTATTGGTGTAGTGGATGTTCCTGTTTGAGGGTTGCTTTCAAAAATTGTTTCATTTATCTCAGTGATGACTCCTTCTTATCTTGATCTTGAGGTATCTCAAAAACATCTCCAATATCTTTGGCAAATTGAAATATTCTAGTAACAGGAGTAGGGGTAGCTGGTCCACTATTAACCTGTCTTTCGTCAGCTTCTTCTTCTGATTCTTTTTCTCCTTCTCTCTCGTGTTTACTTCTAAGTCTGTCTAGGGAGTATTCTTCACCATTGATGACTAATTTTTCCTTTTTAATATATGCATTAAAGCCTTTATTTTTGGCTTCTTTCAAATATTGCCTCAGTTCCTTATTGATATTTAAATCTGATTTGCATAAATCCTGGTTTATGTATATATTTTTCCCTTTTAACTTGCTGAGGTTTTTTAGAACTTCTTTCTTTCTTAAATTAGATATGAATTCCAGTTTTATCGGTGCATTTTCTTTTTTACTGATGAAATAAATATCATTAAAATCGTTTAGGTTTAAATTCAGGTTTAAAATCTCATTTAATTTATTTATCACAGAAAATTCAAAATTTTTCTTTTCTGGTTTGAGTCCAAATACGATTAAATTGTTTCTTCGCAAAATACGATGTAATGAAATAATATCATTTCTAATATATTTAAACGTTTTATCTGTACATTCAATTTTGCACCTAACACTTTCACCTTCAATTTTTATCTGCTCCTTTACAGTTGAAATGTCTGCTTTAATTTTATCGGCCTGTTCATTAAAAGCCGTTACTATCTTTGTGTATAGATCAGTTCAGTGGCGTGCGGTCCATGGAAGCAATGGAAGCAATGCTTCCATTGAGAATTTATTAAAAATAATAACCAATGCTAACAAAAATATTTTTATAAAATTATGGTTATCGTTTATTTAAATTTGTAATATTTAATATCAATTAATATTAATATCAATTCCGTACAGCAAAAAGTATAATTATTTAGAGTACTATTTTAAATTAGGCTCATGAACCTTGCACGGAAAGGTAATACCGATTCGAATGTGTTTTACATACACTGCATATAAGCACTGCTTATTATAACTGCTCTTCTCTTAAATAGCCTTGGCGTGGTCATATAGTAGACGATGCGCTTAGCATTGCTTGGCCGTTATTGTTAGTGTGCTTCATGCCCAAATGTTTATTTATTATAATTTGGTTATTTGATCGACTTAGTGTTGGTTAAGTTTAATGTTACTTAAGTAATGTAAATCTGCGAATGAGACTGTATTTTATCGCATTTTATTATTTCAATTTATATATGTTGGATTTTTTTAAAGACAAATAATTCTATTTAGTTTGCCTATATGCAAATTTAAAATTGCATTATCGTCACGACTTCAAATTCAGCTGCTTCGGTGGAAGGTTCGAGTACATTCGATACATCCGAATCGGGTCGATTTTTTTTTGTTCAGTTTGTAAATTATTAATAAAGAATTTTCCGCATACAGTTTTGGGGAGAAATTACAAATTATTAAGAAAGGCAGATCAAAACCAAAACTTTCGAATTTAACAACAAAGATTAAAATCTGCACTGGTATTTTGCTAAGAAAGACCGGAAAATCGAGTTGCAGTCCATAAGTATAAAGTGTAAAAGTTGTTCTTTGAAAAACTTTTAAGTTTAATAATTATAACACTGTTTTTTATTGTACCTAGCAGGGGCAGATCCAGAGAAGTATTTTGAGGGGAAAATTTTTGGAAAAATAATTATTTTAATAAATAATAATTAAACAAACATTATTTGTTTGTATTCTATGTATACTTATTTCTAAATTGGGGAAAGGGGAATTATTCTCTCCCCGTTAATCCGCGCCTGTACCTAGGTGTATTATAATTAAAATCGTGGTTGCTTCCCTAGCCTAAATTCTCACCGCACGCCACTGGATCAGTTTCAGTTTCAGACATAGTTTGAGATACAGCTAAGTTGTAATTATTGTAATTTACTAACTCCTCACTTATTCTGGTGCGCGCTTATCATTGTTTTAAAGTATATTTAAGTAATTTAAACTTTTTACCTTCCAAAATCTTCCCTATTTTTTCTTTTATTTCTTATTTGAGAATGGTTTTAATTAATTTTCTTATATAAGAATAATTTACAGCAATAGGATAGTTTAAAGATTACAAAATGTACACCACACGTCTACACTCTATGACATTCCACACTCTCTTTAAGAACATAACACTTTTCAGATATGTCGTGCTATGTGCCTAAATACGAAATATAAAAATGTCTAAATCTATGTAAAGCTTAGGATATGTAGGGTTAGCAAAAGACATGAAAATTGAATAATATACGCATATCGCGATACAAATAATACAAGCTCATCACTAGGTTTTTGATAAACGACTGCAATTGTTTGAAAAGAAACTGACGAGAAAGGTTATCAGTCGTGTAAATATTTAGGATGTGATAAAATAAAATTATTTTTTAACATTTTAGTAATGTTTTATTTCAATGGTATATAGTTATATTTTTTATAAGAAAATCGAAAAACATATTACCTAAGAGCATATTTCGATGTACTAATTACATATTAATTAAACATATATAGAAGTAAACAAAGGTTAGTTTAAACGTTAAATTACATTATTAGATTTTCTTGCAAATCCAACAGTCGATGATCATCCATAGATGATAGTTCAATCTTCGGTGAGAGATTGATAGCATCGGTATCCGGCTGAGGTAACTGTAATATCCTGAGGTTCTACTTTAAGGGGAAGATTCGCTAGTAGAAAAGTAATGTGTTCGTATCTGCAAAATAACTTTTTTATTTATGTAAATAGTGACACGGGACAAAAAGCAATTTGTTAACATAGGTTTTCTGTAGGTACCTACGACTCGAATATCTTTACAAAACGTAATCTGTTTTAGAAAAAAATTGCTAAAGTTAGTATATTTTCGACTAATCAAAGCAGGCCTGATAAACATAAAATTAAATAAATCTCGTCGTAGGTACTTCAATTTAAGTTTTTTCTTTCATTTAGTAAAAACCCCATCGTATAATGTCTTCTACTTTTTAAAATATCTTACATTTACGATGATAAGATACGGGTTTTTTCTTAATACAATTGCTTAACTATCAGGCGCAATGGCAATAGTTTTCGATGGTTAATTACTCATGCAGGCTACACTGTTAAAATAAGTTCATATTATGCGCGGTCTATTATTATTTATGGTATTTTATTTTATTCCTTAATTTAATTTAATTGAATCTTATTTCTTAATTTAACTGAAACGTTGATTGCAAAAAGGGTATACTAAGTTGCAATTTTAACAAAAATAAAATTTCTGTCGGAAATTACACGTCCTACTAAATAAAAGGTATATCAGTTTTTTTCACTTATCATTGCTTGAGGTGTCCATACAACGAATATACAATAATTGCGGTTCGTAATATGTAACTGACCTTGTATTTGAAAGTAATAATTATGAGTTCTTTTTAAACAGATTTCACCAGCCCGGTTTTCCAAAAATTTAATTTTCTTTTCTTTAACAACACTTATAACTTTTATCCTTGCTGCTGATGCAGGGCATTTGATTTCAATTAATCCGTCATCGCTTAATAATCCGTCTGGTGATGCAAAAAGAAATCATCTTTATCAATAAAAAGTCCGCATTGTCGAATTTGGATATTAGATTTCTCTTGAACTTCTCTAAGTGCTACTGTTTCATGATCTTGTCCCCATCGTGTAGCGAGATTTCCTTTAAAAGTGCTATACAACAGATTTTTGACTATATTTTTACAATGTGTTATAATAAATAATAATAATAATAGGTCCCATTATTCCCTTAAGGGACACAGGGTTTTAATATAGTCCTTCCAACTCTTCTTGTCTACTGCTATTTGTGCCAGCTCCGAAATCGTCATCGTTTCCTTTTCTGCTATATTTCTCCAGGTACCTTTTGGATGCCCCCTTTTTCTGTTTCCTTCAGAATTCCATTTTAGTATCTTCTTACCAATTTCATTTCCATTTTTACGCAGAGTGAGCCCCAGCCAGCCATACTTTCTCCTTCTTATCTCCATATTTATATCTGCTTGGTTTGTTCTTCTCCATAACTCTTCATTTCTAATGGTTTCTTTTAACAATGTGTTAAGCTTTTCATTTTACAAATCTTACCAAAATTAGAAGCTGTTATTCGCGATGATCTTTCTTGACGCCAAAGTAGATTATTATTCTGACCAGTTGTTTCTAACTGTATCAGATGTAATTCGTCTTTAATTTTTTCATTACTTGTAAAATTTCTTTTAAAGAATCTTCTTCTGCCGATAACCTGCATGTTTTCTTCCTCTACTTTTCCATATTCGCTATCGGCTGGTACCGACTTGTAAGTCTTCCTTCTTTGTGATTTTTCACTTAAACGGTCTCTTTCGACATGTAACCCACTTTTATTTGGTTTTCGCAGCTTTCACGTAGTTTTTGTAAATTGTCCAGGACTTTTGCCAACTACCTTTTTATGGATTACGTTCGAAATATGGCCTGGTTCAAGATTGAAAGTTAAAGCAGCTGCTTCGCATCGTGTTTTATAGGAACTATTTCCCGTAAAGGTAATTCGTTTACCTCCTGTATATTTTGCAACTATAGAGTTTAACATTCGACAGCGTTATTGTCCATATTTCATGGCAAAACTTTCAGAATTAAGCGCTACTCTGTTAGTAACAACCATTATGTCTTGATATTATCCCGAGTCTTTGAAGTCAATAATCCAATTGTTTTCATTTTCACGTTTGGGTCCTTGCAAAAGTAAGTGGCGCAATTATTGTGATCCCCAAAAACATGATGAGAACAGTTCAAAATGTCATTTCTCAGCTGTTGTACTCTCTCACAATGAGTTAAAGTTGCATTTGTAATATAAAAAAGAACGACACCTTGTATACCCGACTTCATTCGTTTGATAGAGTTGTTCAGCTTATTCATATTATACAACAAAAAACAATTATCATTGTGCTGCTTATTATTTTTTGGGTCAGTTCTCTTAATTTACTACAAAAATTTCGTAGAAGATGGTTACGACATTCGATTTTTTTAATTACTTTCTGTCCATACTCAATTGCTTCCTTCTGGAAGGAACGTCGGGATTAAATCTAACGACAGGTGCTCCACGTTAAACATTCTTGGATTTTTTACCATACGGACGAACTTCCAATTCTTAAGACATTTATGCGGGGGAGCTTCAGAATGTTTTGATTTACCATGGTTACACATACAACAGTATTTATTTGTAATCCCTAAGAATAACACCTTTTTTTCGTTTTTTTTACCAACAATAACGCCAACTCCTACAGCTGCATTATAGTTGGTTCTGTATTATCTTTTACTCCAGGATCCATCTGCAATAACAGTAATGAATGTAATGCCGTCTGAATCAACTCGGCCTTCTTCAATTGCTAAACGGGATTCTTCTAAAACAGCTTTTTCCATATATTCCCATGCAGTTTCTTCAATATAAGTAGCAAGAAGTTGTTCTGCTTTTGCATAAAGATTTGGGCCCATGCAAGGAATATCACAATTAGCCAACATTTTCTTCAATTGTGAGTACATCCTATTCCGGTTGCGATACTTTTTAGAACTGCTGCCTTGTTTAAATATCCATTGCCTGATCATTACAGTCAGTTGATATAACAATGTTAACTCCCCACATCTCACATTGAACAACAATTTTACTTTGCAGGTCAATTCTTTGCTCAGAAACCATTTTCAGATGTTCCTTTCTACGCGAAAACAATCCAACATGAGGAAAATGTATAATTGCATTAAAAAATTAGGAATTTCCACAATTCTCCTTCCACTGACATCTTCGTGCTCTTTTTTAACATTGAACATCTCATTTTCAACGTCAGTAGTATAAGTAGGTGGAATTTCTTCTGGGCTGTGGCTACTATTTGTGGAAGTACAAAGTTGATGTGCTGGAGCTGAAAGTTGATCAAATGAAGTTGAAGGTTGATCTTATGAAGATGAAGTTTGATCTAATGAAATTAAAGGTTAATTAACAGAAACAAATTCTGCTGATTGTACTTTTTGGGAAGACCTTGTAAAACCAGAAACGTTTTGCATTCTTCGACGTATGCTCTTTCTTCTAGCTGATACCGTTAATCGTGGCATAATCTTACATAAATAAATTGCACGTACAATATGGTATATAAGTACTTGTTACACTTCACTACGTTACACTAGAATACACTACACGATAATTACACTATGCTATATTAATACTTGCTACGCTTACTTATGTAAGCGTACTTATGTACTAACACGAAAACTATAGCAGTACGGTAAACATTTGTAAACTTATGTAAAAATTTCGTTGTCTGTGGTACAGTTGGTTTCAAAAAAATCGAATACACTTTATAAATCAGTAGTCCATGATTATGAAAATTTTTTACAATGTAAAATGATCTTTATTTATTTAGGTTATGTTTTGTGACATAAGTTGACAACTAACTTTGACATTTTATTTGTCATTGTGACAACATGATTTATGAAATAAACTTTTTAAACTTTTAGAACAAAATCACACAATGACTCCTCAAAATAATATTAAATTCCTACATTTTTGTAATAACAAACGCAAATTAGACATTTTAGAAGCCTTTGAGATATACAAACACAAACTCAGGGTACCTTTAATGAATGAACAACTTGAGCTCAGTAATTCTCCGTTACTGGAAGTATTAGATGTTTAATTATGATTTTTATTATTAATTTTTATTATTATTATTATTTTATCTAGTTACCTATTTTGTATCTACCTTAGCGACGTGTTTGTTTATAATTATATTACCTTTGATAATGACAGCATAGCTGTCGAAACAATATTGTCAGGTATATTTTAATAAAACTGTGAAACTTTTAATAATCTTTATTTATTTCATGATTATGGAGTTCCACAAAATAAGGCTGGAAACAATAAACAACATGATTTATACCACTTAAAAAGGCTGTACTCGATTATTTTGAAACCAACTGTACATAAAAATGCAACAACCAAGCTCAACAAATTTTTCAAACGGATTCGTAAAACTGCGATTACAAAATTACATTCCGATGTTCTGTTTTAAAGGTTGAGTTAAAAGTGGCTGGACAGGCTGCTTTTTGACTAGTTCTGATGTAATGCATCTTTAAACGCTATTATTATAAAGTAGTTATCTTTGCCGAGACTTTGTCATTTTTATTAGACCCGTACCGCAAATACCGCTATAGTATAATAAAGCAGGCTTTGGGATAATTTACAAATTTACGATAGGGTTTGCAAGAAGTCTACAATAATAGTCGGTTTATGTGAACAGAAGGTATTGTGCCTTTTACAAAATGCCGAAAACGAAGGATTCCCTAGAAGTATTTCTTTTAATAGACAATATAGGGGAGGGTCGCCCCAATTGGACCGCCTCCTAAATTGAACCAGTCAATTATCTTTTTAAAGACTAGAGTCACTCTATATTACCTATAAGAGTTGAGCCAACGCGAATGTCAATCCGCCATTTTGGATCCAAAAATATACATTGCAAAAATGATTGGTTATGTTTGCCTGGCAAATGTCAAATGTTTCATAACCTGACATTTATTTCATTATAATTTACCATAGTTTATTTGAATTGATTAATATAATAAAATTCCTAAATAGAGTAATATATATATTCATATTATTTGCAAAATTGAGAAAAGAAGAAACTACTCTCAGCTACAAAAAAAACTGTTAATGTCTCTTGTGCTCTAGTAAGTCAATTTCCATTTGAATTGTTTCCGTAACAAAAACACTGGAAAAGTAGTGAAAATATTTTGCTTTTTTAAATCGTTTTATTTCAGAGTTATTACTCAGTAACATATTTTGCATATTTTATCAAATGGGGCGACCAAGAAAGATATTTTTAACTTCAAACTGTCGACTGATAAGTTTTTTGTAAAGAATAGTCGACCACCTATTCCACTAAAGTCTTCGCAAATGTATGGCATACATTCAGGCAATAACATTTTTGTGTTAAATAAATAAATTTATAGAATAAGAGATAGCTGTTCTGGAACGTAGAGACAATGCATAATTAGAAGCAAGACCATATTACTAGTGAATTACAACGTGTACCTATCGAGATCAATCATGCAAAACTAAAAGATCTTCAAGCCCTTTGTGCAGTATTATCTAATCGAGAACACCGTGGTTTCTATGATATTCTGGGCACTAATGAAGACCTAGGTGACATTGTCGAGGACGACAACAGCAGTGCTTACATATATTTTTTCTTTCATGCTAGAGATATGAATCTTTTGTTTAAAAAAGTATATACATACCTATTTTAATTTTTTTTTAAATCTGCCAGACCGATTTAATTAAAATGTATCTTATGTTTAATAAAAAAATAACAAATCTGTTTTGCCAAATTTTCGTCAAAAACCACAGATTTTTGGATTGTGTAAGAATGTTTCATAAACTGCACATAGTTCCAAATAATAAAAACTTTGGCCTTACATTAGTTTTTGGTTCTCCTAAAGGTTACAGTTTTTTGACAAATGCCGTGTTTGACATCAACCCTTCAATTGCAATTTATATTTCTTAAAAACTTGAAGAGAAATACATAAAAATTCTTACTAAACATCATATTATTTGTCAAATTAAGGGCGATCTTTTCACCACCTTGTAACTTTATTTGTCAGTTAATTGTTATGGATACAATTTATCCTATGGATACAATTGCAGAAACAGTTGTAACCATAGTAAGTAACTTCCACATAAATTTATGAGGAAGTGAAAAGACCTGTCGTATTATTACATAATTTTATCAAACTTCGTGTTTTTAAATTGGCATTAGTGCAAATGGATCCAACCAATCAGCGTCAATTCCCGCGTTGGCCCAACTCTTATAAGTAATATAGAGTGACTCTATTAAAGACTATATTGCAATGCCATCTATCGTCGAAAATAGTAACAGGAGGACTATAGAATGCTGTAGTTTCAATATGACTACAGTGTTCCCGCGATTATCGATGTAATTGCAAATTGTATGTTTATGCCTTCATTTATGTAATTTTCTCCATATGTTTCGTAAAGACTGGTGCAGAAAATTTCGGAAATGTCTGGAAGGCAGTATATACCATTATTTTGTTATACTATTTTAAACAGTCTCGCGCAATTTCGGCGCTGATTATAATTTGAAAAAAAAAAGATTCAGGTTAAATTGAATAAAACGAATGAGTTGCCTAAATTGAACTGGTTAGGTTCATTGAAAAGACAAATGGCAAACAGTTCTTCTGATGGTTTGGCAAAGTCGTGTGCAGAAGATGCTTCATGTCTTTATTCTAAGGATATAACTACCTGAATTCACTTGAAAATGAATGCACGGTGCCTAAGTAGTGCATAGTGGGCCTACGAAGAATGTGCTGGGGTAGAAGATGAGGATTTCCATCTTCCAGTCGTTAGACTTAACAGGTTTATTGTGATTTCTAGTATAATATTACCCAGTGTCATAGTAAATAATTAAGTTTTTTTTGGTTTTATTATTTAGAACGATGTTTATTTGAATATCTGCTAGTCGTTAAAATTAGGGAACTCTTGGTTCAATTTAGGCGACTGGTTCCCTAAATCGAACTGATTCCACATTTTTCTAATTTATTATTTTAATAGAGAATTTATGTTTTTTTCAATATATTTTTTAATTGAATATATGATAAACATTATAAAGTATGCCTTAGTGTGAATTTTAATTTAAATAACCGACAATGACCTGAAATACCAACTTTTTCTAAAAAAGGTTCAATTTGGGCGGCTCTCCCCTACTTTCGGTAAAGTGCAGTTTTTCAACGCTCACTTAGAACACCAACTAGTGATAATATATGTAGCAAGAAAATTTTGTTAAATCATATCAAATTATTTAAGAAATTACCTACCAAATAAATTTTGTTTTAGTAATTCAACCATGATCGCAAACAACGATAACATCATAATTACTAATTACATTAAGAAAATGAACAATATCGCTGATACTTGATAATATTATATTTTACTTTTCTTTTAATTAAATATTAGGTGCATTATCACGAATATCCTATAGATACGCATTATTATTACTATTTATACACAGAATTATTAAAGCAAATGAACATTCCATTGTAACAGTGTATATCATATTTCAGTCTCAACTTTGTTGTGACTCATTCACGTTAGAAGCAATTAAATTTTGCTTGCAAGTTAGATCTGCAAATACATACAGCATTTATTAGTCAGCTATGTGTGTCTCACTTCTAACTATTTGATCTTCGTTGCAAAATATATCAGGCTATAGCGAATCTTGGCCTTAACAATGAAAGTAGGCTAATTTCTTATCACAGATAAACACATACGTATGCCTACTACGTATGCCTACTACGTATGCGTACAAGATTCGCGAAATGGATCCGGACCATTTTGTAACCTATACATACAATATTTAAAGTGATATTTATCTGATATAATATATAATTAGAAGATGCAGATGCAGCAATAATTAAACGATATTTAAAAATAAAGCTTTTACCGTTTTCAATCTAACGCTTTCAACTATTGTCATTCGGTGTTATTAATGATTCAAATCTCGTAACAAAGAAACTTGTTTTAATACTAGAAAGTGTTAATTATTTTACGTGTTATTTTGTACTTGAAATGTTTAAAGAATTTTATAACACATATATTTTGAACAGTACATATGTTTAGATTTATAATTAATTTAAAATGATTTGAGTCATGCCTAATAATTATTTAACGCGATTTAAGATGTATCAAGAAAAATTTCTTGTTTCTTCACGATTGGCTCATATAAGGTTAATAATTGTCTCATCATAATAGTTCATGATAATAATCATAATTGGCTTATAATTGTCTTGTACGTAATTCACACATTAGTAACAATGATTGAAGTAAACATTTATCTAAGCGTAGCTTTCAAAACAATTATCATTCTGTTCTGCTTCAAGTTCGAAGGAAAGGAAGCCGTAGATTTTCTAGCTAAAAGAATTTAAGTTTTTGTGAAATAATTTAATATTTAACTAGTATAAGATAAAGTTAGTCATATAACTCTGTATTTGATTATAATTAAGTAAATAATTGTTTCAAAGTGATTTGAGATGCATTAAGAAAAATTGGACTTTCTTCACGATTAGCTCATATAAGACTGACTAATTGTCTTGTACGTAATTAGCACATTCGGATAATCTTAGAAAACATATTTAACATATATGTCAGTATTAAAAATTTTATTTTATTTTTAAGTTTTATTTAAATAAATCTTTAGGATTCAAAAAGCATTTTTCCTATTATTATTAATGTACAATATTTATCAATATTTTCCGGGAATTATTTTTAAATAAATTGGATTTAATCAAATATACGTGAAAGCATTTTTATAAATAACTCGTATGCAGTAATTTAAAAGACAAGCTCAGTGGTCTCGGGGTTAAGCTATAGACTTATAATCAGATGGTTGAGCGTTCGAAGCTTGCTGGTTCCTTTGATTTTTATAAAAAAGTGTAACAGGTTGCCTATCTACAGGCGTATAGACGTCCACTATACCGATCACTGGACGTTACCAATAGATGGCAGTTGAGACATTAGGAATTCAAATCTTTCAGCGGGAAACAATGACAAGTTGGAAATGACAAGTGGAGCGAGAGAGAGGGCCAGAGCTAGAGAGAGGGCGAGGGCCAGAGCTAGAGAGAGGGCGAGAGCGAGAGCGAGAGAGAGGGCCAGAGCGAGAGAGAGGGCCTGAGCCAAGCGAGAGAGAGAGAGAGGGCCTGAACCAAGCGAGAGCGAGAGAGAGGAATCTACTATACCGATCGCATGACGTCACCGATAGATGGCAGTAGTAGTACTAAAAATTTGAATCTAAGGGCGGGAAATCCTAGATGACAAATTGAAAATGACAGATACAAAATGGCGCGGATATGTAAATGACAGATTCAAAATTGACAGATTCAAAATGGCGGTTTAAAATGGCTATTCAAAATGGCGATCCAAGATGGCGATTAAAAATGGCGGTAGAGTAGGGATAGGAGTAGGGGAAAAAGGGAAGGGGGGCTGGCCAGGTGTCGCCATACCTACTATTGGTGTCAAAAGAGGCCACTACATTTGCTAAATACTGTAAATATTAAACGTGATTTCGCCTACTTTTATACTACTAAATTTTTTACTAGTTAAATATCGTATCTTTCATCCTTTATTAATAAAAGTAAAAGCATTTACTTAAATCCAACATCAGCTCTGGGTAAGTTCGGCATTCTGATCTATCTAATTCGAAGAGCTAGGTTTCCATAGTATACATTATTGCAAATAATTGTAACTATGACAATAGAGCCTTTGGAGCAGAAAGAGTTACAATGCCGAACTTACCCACTAATGGTACTATAAAATGCGCGTTAGCTCCACAAGCAACTTTCGCTTGTCTTGATGTCGAAGGTGCTTGCTTTGCTAATTTGCTATTCATCTATCCGGTGTATCGCAGGATCGATTCCTGCTCGGGTAGTTTTTTCAATTTAAATTTGTTAGTTCTTAAAAAGAATAATTATTTACTTCATTGTTTGAATTATATTTTTTAATGTTATTTGTGTTTTATTATTATTGTTCTTATACAAAAAGCTACCGGACAGGGATCGATCCTGCGACCTTCGATGCATAGGGAATAATTATTGAATGCGCTAACGTGCATTGTATACCATTAGAGCTAATATTAGATTTTATTTATGCTTTACAATTAAATATTAAATGACGTGACGCCGAATTCAAAAACTTCTTTTTTAAATGAAAGTAAATTCAAAATAACGGAATATGTGTTTCTGCATTTAATCTAATACGACACAAATTAACGCATACAAGATGCAAGGTATTATCTTGGTACTGTTGTGAACGGCTCACAACTCATATATTTTTGCATAGATACGAAATGGTACTAGGCAACGCGTATCAATAAACTAGTAGAGTCAAATAAATAATTCATAGAAGTAAATCTGATTTATTTCCTTCTATAAGAATTAATAAATATAGCCCTAACACTTCACCCCACAGTGTTAAAGCGCTATAAATGGTGATCCCGACGTTCCTGAAGAAGAATTTGGCAGTATTGGTCTTTGCCTGCTGCATTGAATTCTCCAGGTGAACCTCATCTAGTTATCTCTGTGTCATCTGTCATCAGCTGCTACTTCTGTCGTCGGGAGATCCTGCTACTGCATCGCTCCAGTGACTTGTCGTGGCTGGCTGAAGGTGATAAAACTCAGATTTACTTCTATGAATTATTTATTTGACTCTACTAGTTTATTGATACGCGTTGCCTAGTACCATTTCGTATCTATGCAAAAATATATGAGTTGTGAGCCGTTCACAACAGTACCTATAAAAGAACTCGCCTATGAGAAAGGCACGGTGGCTGAAAAGTACAGTAACCACCTTTAAACAGATTTCCGCGGGTTCTATTCACGCCAGCTGCAAAACTTTTTTTTAGATTATTTTTAATAAAACTACATCCTGTTTACAATTGGATTATTTTGTAAATTTAATTCAATACATTTTTTGTATCGGAAATTGAAATCGGCGTCACGTCAGCTCTCCTTGTGGAACGACTATAAAATTAAGGGATAATTTTATGTAATTTTTTTTGTAAATGTTATAATATTTACAAAAAAAAGTTTATAAAATATATTAAATAATATTTTTTTGCATCAGCTGAGATTTGAACTCTCGTTCGTTTATTCGAAACTAGTACGCATAATCGAATGCAGCATTCGACTATGGAACTGTTGTCATACATTTCTTCTTTGACGAATGTTCATTTATTATATCTTTTTGGCTGGCTGGTTCTTTATTACTTGTGTTTTAATTCTTTTTTACAGTATTACTAATTACAGTACACTTACTTCAATTGATTAACATTAACTAATCAACAAATAATATTAATTCATCTACGCATATAAGGTTTATGCTTACTAAATATAAATTTCGTTGAAATTCTGTGACAAAGAGGGGAAATGAGTAGGAGAGAGATGTATGATTTTTACTACTCAATATGGGCGTGTAATTTTAGCAAACGAATCCACCCATATTACAGACGATTATTTCGAGGTTATGTCTAAAACGATAAATGCTCCTGCATGGTATAGGTTTTTAAGAAAAGAATATATGCGGCTTTACCTCTAATAAAGTAATAAAGAGTGGTTTACATGGTTACAGTGGTTACAACCTATAAAGCGGTAAACACCAAATAATTTTTGCACAGAGCGTCGCCGAGTCAATGGATTAATGGCATAAAACGGCTACAAAAAAACCCTTTTCTTTTTCGTATTTCACTGCGTGTTTGCTTATAAAGCAATGTGGCCACGTTGCCCTGGCATGCGCTTGTCAAAATAGTTCGCGAATCAGAGAGAAGCTAATAGGATATAAATTTCAAGTAGACGAAATCTCGTATTTATCCTTACTCCTTCGGATGTGTGTTAGCTATATCGAATAACAAGCCTTAAGAATTATTTACGCGATGGTAAAGCTATTTTCTTTTGATAAATATTCAAAATTATTAAAGATATATTATTTTTCGAACAGCTACTAGGAAATCTTCGATTCGAACAAATTTCAGTTCGAACAAATTTTTATTCGAATAAATTTTGTTCGAACAAATTTCCGTAGAGGGTATGCGACAACCTACTTTTTCAAGCTTTCTTATTAGAAATTTACGGATCTTGTGGCGCGTCCTAATTAGTACGTTCGTTAAATCTTGCACGTATTATAGCTTGTAGATTTAATGAAAGGTTTATTCATTACACGAGTGACGAGTCGAGTCGATTTTTAATTTAATTTTAAATAATCTGGCAACGTGTAACTTCAAGCGGATTACAGGGTTGCCAGATTAGGGGATTTTCCCTATTAGAAGATTTTTTTTCTATGGGGTATTTTTTGGGGAAAAAATATTTACCTGGGGAATAACAGGGGATTTCTAGGTCTAAAGCTAAGTACTCACAGCAGCGGATCCGCAGGCGGATGTCATACGATTGGCCGGTTTGAGTCAAATCGAGTCAAACCGACCAATCGTATGACATCCGCCTGCGGATCCGCTGCTGTGAGTACTTACCTTAACACTCCACTCAAATCTCACCTGGTAATACTCAAAATCAAATAAACATACAAAAATCCAATTGAGATTACCATAAAGATTAGTAAAATATAAAAGCTTATATATTATATTTTTGTTTATGTAATTTTTTTATTTGCAATAAATATTTTCTAGCGCTTGGGGATTTATTTGTAACACATAGCTTATTTTGGGATATTTTAGATATAGGCACAAAATATTGCAGTCACGAAAATGTATTAAAATCCAGGAATACCAAATAATAATTTAGAAAAACAAATGTATTTTCTTTTTTTGAATTTTTTTCGAAGAGTCCTAAATTTGGGGGATTTTTAGGTTTCCACTGGGGAAATTGAGCCAAACGATCTGGTAACCTGGCGGATCATTAGGGAAAGTCGTTTACTGTGTTGCCAGCAGTGATATTAAGTGTCATCTTTAATTGTAGTTTCATATCTTTTTTTACCAGTGTTAGCCCTGTTTACTGTGCATGCGTAAATGAGGTTTTACGTTTTCTATAGTTTATCAACATAATTTAAGAATTTTTACCAATTAAATAATTTAATTTGTGGTAATTTATGGTAAACAAACAAACCGTAATGTATAGTATTTGCCCCATAATATACAAACTTAATAATAATATGCCTACAAGTCAAATATAAACAAAGTTCCAAAAGTGGAAAAGAACGACAGTTGTGATTATTACTTGGGGTTATTTCGATTAAATAAGTGGAATTAAAGCAAAACAATAATTATGAAGTCGAAAAAGCGTGAGAGCAGTAGTGGTAGTAGCAGCAGCAGCAGCAGTAGTAGCGATAGCAGTTCAAGTGACAGTCAAAGCTCTCGATCTTCAAGTGAAGATAGAACAAACCGAAGTAAGAAACATGAAAAAGGATCTTCTTCTAAAAGCAAAGTTCATGAAGAGGAACAGAGTAAGATTCGTAAAAGAGAGCATTCTGCAACACAATCTACTGAAGATGATATGAAAAAATCAAAACGAGATGAATACTATGCAAAACATAGTAGATTTGGGTATGTTTTCCATCATTTTGATTTATGTTTATATTCTGAAAATTACCAAGAATGTTTTTTGTAATTAACACATAAACTGTTGAACTATGAATATAAGATGTTTAAAAACTTATTCGCTGGGCGCATTCAGCATTATGATCCAGAGTATGCTATTGACTCTGGAGCGTCTTTTTATTGCTCGCGTGTTAGCATTGCTGGGTTTTGCATTACCAGATGAGATCAATTGACACGAACTCCAACTACTCTCGATTCACAAAGCTAACTAACTACATTGCTCTGTGTATCACAATTAAAATTATTGTAAAAGAGGCATTCAAAATGCTTACACCCATCTCTGGTTTATGGCATATATATTTTTTAATTTGAATATTATTCATTATTAAATACCTTTTTTAATATATTTTTATAATAGTATAAGCAAAATCAGTATTGTCCTAATTGTCGAAATTCTTATTTTATTGTTATTTCTACAGTGTGTCGCAAATTAGGCAGCACCACCCTTATATCTTTTTTATTTTTTATCCAATTTGAACCAAACCCAATTTTCTCAAAGATAGAACACATTAGGATCGGGCGGGGCAAAAAATAGACACTTTCAATTTTTAATTTTCTTACAATGAAAAAATCATAAAGCAGACCTATAAGAATTGCTAATATTTCTTATAGGACATTAGAATGTAGTGCCCTTACATATTTTATATAGCCTATCAAAAACCCCTTTTTAAAAAATAAAGGCAGTGTATTATGTTCCTACCGGTAGGTAACGAAGTTCTGAAAAAAATTGTTCTACCGGTAGGTGCTTTGTGTTTCTTTAAAAATTCACCTTTCGGTAGGTGAATTCTTTTTAAATCATTTTACTTTTACACCTACCAAATCTTAACCTAATTCAACAACAAAACCTAATCATGAATACATTTTTGTAACGTAACTACATACATGAGTCATTTTGACATATTTTAAAATTAATCAAATTATACATGCTCATTTCAAAACTAGAATACAGTAAAATTTGCCAGACACAATCAGCAAAATGTAACTTACTTTTTGTTTCTTTTAACACGTGTTGTTATTGATCTGGCTTCATTAAAAAAAATGGTTATGTGTTAATTGTAAATGCTAATAAGGTGGTCTAAGGTGGCCAGATTTCTTCAGAATCGATAAGGCAGTACATTAGGGATGCCGTCCCTAATGACTGAATTTTATTTCAGATATTTTTAGTAGCTTTTATCTTTTTATAAAATTGTCTTAATTCTTTGATTGTTTCTGTCACCTTCAATGTCTTTTAAGTTTTTATTTATCCACTGATTTTTCTTTACCTTAAGTATTGCTGTTGCCTTATTTCTTTCTTCTTTGTATGTTTCTCTATCTTGTTCTTTATTTTAATTATTCCAATGGGTTGGTGCCTAAAAGATAAATTGGTACAAAAAATATAAATTTACTTTCAACAGTTTGCATGTCATTTCCTTTTGAAAATTTAAAGTTCTCAAGGTCTTCTTTTAGGTACTTAATTGACACTTGGTGTCTGTCATATCTATGATACGGCCAATGTGTCATTACATTTTGTTCTTATAGTAATAATTAATATAATAATTGCTACTACCCATGCTCTGGCGAACTGGTACTTGTGAGGGAGGTGGGTTAATATTTTTTCTTTACTTACATTTCAAGTAAGTGAACATTTCTCATCAGAATCTCCCATCATTTTGCAAACTTTCATTATCTAACAAGCTCTGTAGAATAATAACAGGAAAAGGACCCTTCACCAGCATCTGAGTCAGACTCGCCTGAACTAATATCAATTTTAAACTAATAATGACCGCCGCAATCATCCATGACCATCCAAAAATCTCAAACACATGTACTAAGCATATGGTAAACATCACACTGAGCCAACTGACCAGTTAAAAATTTGTGTTTGTTGGAAATTGTAAACATTGTCTAAAATTCTCATATCTTGTGCATTCCCAAACATTCCTGCATATTTCTACACATTTCAGGGAATTCCCAAAATGTCTGTACATTCCTTAAAATTCCCCCACATTACCTAAATTCCCTAAGCATTCTCGAATATTTGTACACTCATTTCCATAGTGAGACACCCCTCAGAAAGATATTTATAAAAATTATGAATATTACATTTGATTATTTTTTGTAATTGAATGTTCTTTGAAAACTGTTAAACATGACAACACTGTCGGTTTTCATACGTTAGTAGTTCTGCACGTACTCAGTTTCATCTCATTTTCATACAAGAGAGTAGACACCATAATGCTATGAATGGTAATCTACTCTGTGCATAGTGAGAGATATCTATAATTGCGTTTTTCACTTTGACTTATGATGCCAAGAACATCCAAAGCAACAACTTATTATTGGAACGGAAAAGTAATGTCTAAAAATCGTTATGGGAAAAGAATTGCTCAACAGGAAAGTGATGAAGCCTTCATAACCTTAAAAGAGGACAAAGAAAAAGTAGAGAATAAGTTGGAGATATATACAAAAATAAAAAATTTTCAACGAAAAAAATTTCATTATAGAAAATTGCTGGTCAACGGCATAGTATAAAAACAACCAGTAGGTTTACTCTTGCAAATATTGTAAGCTGCGGTGTGTGAACTTTTATTCTTGGGGTTTTAGAACAACAGTTATGCTGTGATATCCCCTGCTCGTTATTACCTGCACGTGGTGACGATTATCAAGCCTCAGCGAACTGATCCTGATGTGTGCGATAATTGAAGCTACCTTAACAACTTCAAAGTTCCGACAACTTAGTGAATATGCGGTATATATTTATGCTGTGACAACACGTTAGCAGAATCGGTCAATCTTATGAGTTCCAAAAACCCAAATTTGTTTGAACGAATTAAACGTACCATTTTCCCCAAAGTCCTCCGTGGTCAAGCGGTAGAGATCTTGCTTTTCTATTAGAGAGACATGGGTTCAAAGCTTGGTTGCGACTGATGTTAAAAATTTAGTACAGTTATATTTGAGCTCATTAGGATAAGGTATGAAAGTTGTGTGAATGACAATGTATGGGAGAGTGTAATGTACTTGCTGCAGTAGCTCCATTATCTCCATTGTACTCCTGTAAATGTTTGTATGGAATCTCAACACTGCAGATGCATAAAAGGGGGAATGGATTATGTATGTATGTATTTTTTTCCAACAGCTTTTAACGAGCAAATTCCATGAGCGTTTAGTATAAAACCTGATGTTAAACTACTTTTTATTTAATGCAATTTATTATCAAATTCATGTTTCTGGGTGAAAAGGAATAATCTTAATATTAACATAAATGAAAACTAGAAATATTGTAACAAGAGAGAAAAAGAAAGAACCTCTTCTCGAACAACAAATGGAATATTCTACGGCATTCGAGAGAATGACTCATCGCACCAAGCATGTGAACGAGACGCGTTTATTCTAGAAATATATAGTAGTTTCTAGCGGCTTCTAGTACGTTTGTAGGAGGGTATATAACCGACTTCGCTGATAAAAAGAGGCAGTCAACAGCAAGTCATTAACTGTGTATCGCGAAATAAATAGTGAATGTAAAGATAAATGTTGTATTAGAAATTCATAGTCTGTAAATAATAGTTTTAATGGTTTATAATCATAGCGTTAATTTATAGTGTATTCATTAGTGTTTGTAAATAAATATTTCTTATTAATAGATGATTTAAACGGCACTTTTGTTATTATTTTAAAAAGAACGTTACAGTGTTGTCAGGTGTGGTGTTTTAAAATAAATAAAATCGAGTAATAATTAAATAAAGTGCTGTGAGAATAAATTTTTAGTGTTAAAATTAATTTCAACAAACAATTAAAATGGTGATGAAACTATTAAAAGATCTCTTAGTGATAAATTTAAAACGGGAATTGGACGAGAGGGACTTGGATAGTAATGGAAAGAAAGAAGTTTTAATAAATCGGCTAAGAGAATGGCTTTTGGAGCAGCAAGAAGACCCTGAAAGTTTCCTATTCGAAATACCTGGACCCGCAATTGATACTAATTTGTTATTAAGTAAAATGGAAGAGAATTTTAGAATGTTAAAAGAGGAATTACTGGAAAAGTCCGAAGAGAATGCTAGAAAACTAATGGAAAATACTAAAGCACTGGAAGAAAAAGTTTTGGAAAATTCTAGACAGTCCGAAGAAAATACTAGAATGCTTAAAGAAGAATTATTGGAAAAGCACGAAGAGAGTTCTAGAAAGTCTGAAGAGAATTCTAGAATTTTTAAAGATGAATTACTTAAAAATACTAAAGCACTGGAAGAAAAAGTTTTGTGAAAATACTAAAATGCTTAAAGAAGAATTACTGGAAAAGCACGAAGAGAATTCTAGAAGGTTTGCAGAATTACTAGAAAAATCTGAAGAAAGTTCTAGAAGGCTTAAAGGTGAATTTCTGGAAAACGTCAAAGCGTTGGAAGATAAAGTTTTCGAAGAATTCTTTGAGAATGCCAGCTCGTTAGGACTCTTGGAAGGTAGATTGGCGGAACAAGATAGGGTAATAAAGATGGTAGAAGAGAAAATAGCCCAAATGCAATTACCACCAACAACTAAGAAAGACGATATGACCGAAATGCTGGAAGATAGAATGAGGCAACTACGGTTTCCCTCAACTTCTGAGAGGCCGTTTAATGAAGTAAAGAAACAGTTTAAAGAAGAAAAGGGTCCTGTCGTAGGGATAAAAGTAAAACCACCCACGTTCGATGGAAAGATACCTTGGTCCACTTACTACAAACAGTTTGAGGCGGCTGCTGGGGCCAACGGATGGACAGGCAAGGAAAAGGCCGTTTCTTTAACTGTGGCTTTGCGTGGAGACGCGTTGAACGTCCTGCAAACAATCCCAGCAGGACAGGAAAATGATTACCAATTGTTAGTGTCTAGATTGGAGATGAGATATGGAGACGCGCATCTTCAACAAGTGTATCACACGCAAGTGAAGAATCGTATCCAGAAGAATAGAGAAAGCCTGCAGGAGTTTGAAGCCGATGTTGCGCGGCTTGTCCGATTGGCGTACCCTACGGCACCCGATTCATTTCTGGGACAACTGGCTGTGCAGACCTTCATTGATGGGTTAAGAGACGGGGAAACACAACAATCATTGAGGCTGGCACGACCAAGAACAACTGATGATGCGCTTGCTCACGCCTTAGAATTTGAAGCTGCAAAACAAGCGTCCCGAGGTCACGGGCGTGTTCGAGCCGTTGTGGAAGAAGAAGAAGGTTCTAAGGATCACCTAGAGGAGTTAGTACTGAGAGTTCTTCGGAAGGAAGAAAGCCGTAAGAAGAATCATCAAGAAGTTCGAGGGCCTCGTTGTTGGAACTGCGGCGAACAAGGACATGTAGAACGCCGTTGTCCCAAAATAAGAAAAGTACAACCGTCGGAAAAGTTAAAAGGGGTTGGCAAGAGGGGGCGAACGTTGACTGCGAGTGAAGATGCCCCGGAGATCATGATCCATGCCGTAACATCAAAGAATAGTAACGGCAGTTTGTTTGTAGATGGAAAGATTGCTAACCGAACTGTTCCACTACTTATTGATACGGGGGCGACAAAATCCATCATACGCCCTGATGTTCTACAATCAAGTATTAAATTGTTACCGAAATTGGTGAAGTGATACCAACACGCGGAGTGGTGAAGATGAAGATTGGCATTGGAAGTGAAGAACGTGAACATGAGGTGCTGGTAGCCGATATCACTGATGACTTCATCTTGGGAATGGACCTCCTGAGAAAATTTGGTTTTACGTTGGATTTGAAAGAGGGTGTTTTGAAGGTCGGTAACGAAGAACTTCCGTTGCACCCACGAGAAGATCCGGTTGTAAGGGTTTTGCTGACTGAAGATGTGATATTGCCGGGTCAAAGCGAGATGGTTGTCGAGGCAGGTTTGGATGGAGATCTTCGGGTAGGATGTGTGCGAATGATGGAGCCTGTCTGTGATAAGAAGATCCATAGTGGCATACTGGTGGGAAAAGCGCTGATCAAGGTTGGAAAGATAGTACCGGTGAGAATTATGAACGTTAATGTGGATCCGGTGACATTGAAGAAGAGTACCTTTGTGGGACAGTGTGTGCCAGTATTCCGAGTAGCCAGGTGTATGGCTGATGTTCCAAAACCAGCGCCCAAAGACCATGGTGGTAAATTAGTGGGTATGGTTACTAGTTCGTGCGAAGACCTTAACAGAACGGAAGTGAAAGAGGTACAGGGTTTGGTTCACCGATACCAAGATATCTTCGCTCTTGACGATAGCCAGAAGGGACGAACAGATATAGTAAAACATAAAATCAATACAGGCAACTCTATGCCTGTCCGTCAGCAGCCGAGGCGTCTACCTCTAGCAAGGCGAGCAGAAGCCGAGAAGATTATTACCGATATGGAAGAACAAGGGGTCATCGAGCCATCCAGCAGTTCATGGGCATCACCGGTGGTCCTGGTCAGTAAGAAGGACGGGTCAACGAGATTTTGTGTGGACTATCGGCAGCTCAATAACGTGACCAAGATAGACAGCTATCCCTTACCACGCATCGACGACACGTTAGATACCCTGTCTGGTTCACGATGGTTTTCGACTTTGGACTTAAAGAGTGGTTATTGGCAAGTTGAAATGGAACCTGAAGACCGAGAGAAGACTGCGTTCACTATTGGTTCCGGACTATGGCAGTTTACAGTTATGCCATTCGGTCTATGTAACGCTCCGGCCACCTTTGAGCGTCTAATGAAGACCATCCTGAGGGGCCTGTCGTGGAAGACTTGCCTGGTCTATCTGGATGACGTGATCGTAGTTGGAAGATCATTCAGTGAACATCTGAAAAATCTGGAGGAAGTGTTCCGGAGACTGCGTACAGCTAATCTGAAATTGAGTCCGAAAAAGTGCCACATATTCCGGAGGGAGGTGAAATATCTCGGGCATGTCGTATCACAAAATGGAGTGGCAGCCGACCCCGATAAAATCCGTGCAGTCCAAGAGTGGCCAACCCCAAAAGATAAACACCAAGTTCGTAGTTTTCTTGGATTGTGTACCTACTACAGGCGTTTCGTTCCTGGGTTTGCCAATATAGCGAAGCCTCTAACAAGGTTAACTGAAGATGGGCGCGAGTATGTTTGGAGCGGAGAGTGCGAAACGGCTTTCCAACAGTTGAAGCGTGCCTTGACAACAGCACCAATATTGAGCTATCCACGGACAGAAGGGAAATTCATACTTGACACAGATGCAAGTAATCTGGCCATTGGGGGTGTACTTTCTCAGGTACAGGATGGACAAGAAAAGGTCATCGGCTATTTTAGTAAGGTTTTGTCGAAAGCCGAAAGGAATTATTGTGTGACCAGAAAAGAACTATTGGCCGTCGTGAAGTCCGTTGAGCATTTCTACAAATACTTGTACGGACGGAAGTTTTTATTGAGGACGGACCATGCAGCGTTGAAATGGCTTCTACAATTCCGTAATCCTGAAGGCCAGGTCGCAAGGTGGATCAAGCGACTACAAGGATACGACTTTGACACAGAACATCGAGCGGGCACTAGTCATCGAAATGCCGATGCTCTTTCAAGAAGACCCTGTCCAACGGATTGCCGTCATTGCTCTCGCTTGGAAGAGAGGGTTTGCCAAGTATTAAGAACTACCATCGTCAACGACAATTGGTTGCCGGAAGAATTGCAACTACAGCAGAAGGCTGATCCCGAACTAAAAATGGTACTGGAATGGAAGCGCGTGGGAGAAAGGCCTGCCTGGGAGGCCGTCAGCCCTTTCAACAGAACGTTTAAAGCATATTGGGCCCAATGGGAGTCCTTGAAGGTGGAAGACGATCTCCTGAAGCGAGTACTGGAGAGTGAAGATGGCACCACCATTAGGTCTCAGTTCGTGGTTCCAAGAAGCCGAGTGGCTACAGTATTGCGACATCTCCATGACGGTGCCTCAGGAGGACACTTCGGTGTGAAGAAGACTTTGGAGAAAGTTAGAGAGCGTTTTTACTGGGTCAATTGTAAAGAAGACGTGAAAGAGTGATGCCGTAAATGCGAACTATGTGCCACGGGTAACGGACCCTTGGGGAAGCGAAGAGCACCTATGAGGCAGTACAATGTGGGTAGTCCTCTGGAAAGAATAGCTATAGATATTGCCGGACCATTTCCCGAAACCGACGATGGGAATAAATACATCTTAGTGGCAATGGACTATTTTACCAAATGGCCAGAAGCATATGCCCTACCAAACCAGGAAGCTGCGACTGTTGCTGACGTACTAGTCAAAGAGTTCTTCAGTCGCTTCTGAGTGCCAATGGAGCTGCATTCGGATCAAGGCCGCAATTTTGAGTCTGTACTCTTTGGAGAAGTCTGTCGATTGTTGGGCATTCGCAAGACTCGGACCACACCGTTACATCTGCAGTCCGATGGAATGGTAGAACGCATGAATCGGACAATGGGAAAATATTTGGCCAAGGTTGTCTCCGATCATCAACGAGACTGGGACCAATACCTGCATTTATTTCTAATGGGTTATCGTGCATCGGTCCACGAAACAACCGGTCAGTCACCAGCGTCTGTGATGTTTGGACGCGAGTTACGGTTACCGTGTGATTTGGAATTTGGGTCTCCACCTATAGAGCAGGAGGTAGCCGGCAATGATTATGTCATCAACTTAAAGAAGAAGTTGGAGGATATTCACGATCGAACCCGAAACAATAGTCGAATCGCGAGTGACCGGATGAAGGCTACGTACGATGTGAGAGCCCAAGAAGGAGGGTTTCAACCTGGAGAGCTTGTCTGGTTATACAACCCGCAAAGACGTCGTGGCTATTCTCCAAAGTTACAGCGGAATTGGGAGGGCCCATACCAGGTGAAGAAACGAATAAATGACTTGATTTATCGCATCCAGAAATTGCCAAGAGGGAAGCCAAAGGTGATACACTCCAATCGTCTGGCGCACTATGAGGGAAATAATGACGCAGTCCCGGATCGGGAAGATGAGGCTGAGGTGGCTATCAATACCGTAAGGCCTGGAGATGATCAGCCAACCTTCAGAGAATTTATGGCTGCGTTTTCTGGAACTAGAAAAGCGCGATTCGGAGTCACGACTGAGATGCAACAAGATCTCTTCCGGGTCCCTGGTGATTATTCCATTGCCCACTGTGTCTCCGAGTATCTCCGTATGTCCAGGGGGATCGCAGTAGTGTTTAGAAATAAATTTGGACGGCTGAATGAACTTCGAGAACAAAATCCCTCTGTTGGGAAATCCTTACGCTTGCCTGATCATGACCGATCCATTTACTACTTGGTAACCAAGTAGTTTTACTACCAGAAACCGAGTTACGCCGACTTGTGGAGGGCATTATGGAACTTGAGGATCGAGTTGCTTACCAGGGGCATTAACAAATTGGCAGTTCCCAAACTCGGCTGTGGGCGGGACCAGCTGGATTGGAGAATCGTTAGAAACATGTTGGAAGTTGTCTTTAGAGGTACGGACGTCAACATCTTCGTCTGCAGTTTTGATCCACAGCCCGCATTAAGGCCAACGAAGAGTGTAGACTGTTACTTCTACCGTAATGGAACGTGTAGTCGAGGTGAAGACTGTCGATATCGTCATGACCCATTCTACAGGAACCAGAGCATAAAACCTGTTCTAGGACAGAACAGACTTGAAGAGGGGGGCAGTGTAACAAGAGAGAAAAAGAAAGAACCTCTTCTCGAACAACAAATGGAATATTCTACGGCATTCGAGAGAATGACTCATCGCACCAAGCATGTGAACGAGACGCGTTTATTCTAGAAATATATAGTAGTTTCTAGCGGCTTCTAGTACGTTTGTAGGAGGGTATATAACCGACTTCGCCGATAAAAAGAGGCAGTCAACAGCAAGTCATGAACTGTAAGATAATGCTAGTCTGAATGTAAAGATAAATGTTGTATTAGAAATTCATAGTCTGTAAATAATAGTTTTAATGGTTTATAATCATAGCGTTAATTTATAGTGTATTCATTAGTGTTTGTAAATAAATATTTCTTATTAATAGACGATTTAAACGGCACTTTTGTTATTATTTTAAAAAGAACGTTACAATATGTACTAAAAATGTTTATTTTTTTGTACACTTGCTATTGTGACCAGTTGTTCCTATTATTGTCATATTCCAGTGTTTAGAGAATACATCTTTTTTTTTAAACAAATGAACTGTTTAAACGATCCCACAGAATCCTTATGGAAAATGTCTTTCACCATTGCTCTGAAACATTGCTGAAAAATAGTTTTTGATGTATAGATCAAAAGTGTCAACGGGTACAAAGTCCAAAAAATTATAGTTTTAGAATTACAGCCATTCGAAGTTGAATAATGCCAAAATTGTTCAAAACCTCAAACGGCTGTAATTCGAAAATTATAATTTTTTGGAGTTTGTGTCTATTGACACTTTTGATCTACACATTAGCGGCTACCATTTACCAAAGTTGCCAGAATCTTAGCTGAAAACCATTTCCCATAAGGATTCTGCGGGTGCAAGAATTATCAACTTCAAACGACTATAATTCAAAAACTATATTGTCTTGGATTTTGTGCCCATGTGCAATCTGGTGAAATCATTTTCCATAAGGATTCTGCGGGGTCCTTTGAAAAGTGATTGAAATAAATAATTGTGTTCATATATAGACGGTTTAAAGAAATTTTGACCTCTGTCTTGTTCAAAATAAAAAAGAAAGTGTTCTTTTAGCAACCCAGACAATATAACTTTATTAAATTAAAACTTCTCACTGTTAGTATACTTTAATTCTGAAATAAATTATTCCAATATGTCACTATTATTATATTTGCATTGATCTCAGCAACTTATCTGTTTTTCTTGATTCAAGCAATAAAGTTCTACATTATTTCTATTTTAGATTGGACTGATAAATTTTTTTATTAAACAGAAATGATGACCGAAATAGTAGCCACTATCATAGTGGGAGGGAAGAGCAGGAACATAGCAGGAAAGAAAGATATAGAAACAGGGATGATGAATCAAGAAGTAGCAAATATGAAGATCGTAATGACAGAAAAAGGAATTACGATGATAAAAGAAGAGAGGATGATAAACCTAGAAGATATGGCGATAGAGAGACAGGACGTTATGATTATCATGATAGGAAGAGGGATTCTTATAACCATAAACAAGGAAATTATAGAGAAGGAAATTATAGAGATAGAAATAGAGGTGATGAAGACAGGAAAGGTTCGCCAAGTGGTGGAAACAGATTTAAACACAATGATAATAGACGAGATTTTAAATTCAGGTATGTAGTTACTTTCAGCATTTAACTTTATTACTATATTAGATAAACATACACCTAAATGCAATAAATACTTTAGGCATCGATTTCCATTGATATGCCACTTATAAATTGAATCAAAGTATAAAGTAAAGTTATATCTTATTTTCTAATTGCAGTAGAAACAGAAGAGATAGAAGTCGTAGTGGTTCGTTTGATCATTCAAACGCTACCTGGGGAAAACAAGATCAAGCCAATGGGAAAAAAGAAAAACCCAAGCCAACTGAAAAAGAAAAACCTAACTTTGGTTTATCAGGAAAATTAACAGAAGAGACAAACACATACAGGGGTGTTGTTATAAAATACAGTGAACCACCAGAAGCGAGAAAGCCCAAACGTAGATGGCGGTTATATCCTTTCAAAGGAGAGAAAGCCTTACAGACTTTGTATATTCATCGTGAGAGTGCTTATCTTATAGGCAGAGATCGAAAAGTTGTTGATTTACCAGTTGATCATCCATCTTGCTCTAAACAACATGCTGCTCTTCAGTATCGCCTTGTACCATTTACAAGAGAAGATGGTTCAGCAGGTGTGTTTAAATAATTTTATATTTTCTATGATTCTAAAAGTATCACTTGGAGAGTGTGAAATATATGATTCATTTCAATAAGTAATCATAAATAATATTTTTATTGTTTTACAGGAAAAAGAGTGAGGCCTTATTTAATTGATTTGGATTCATCAAATGGAACCTATATTAATAATAAAAAGATAGACCCCAAAAAGTATGTTGAGTTATTAGAAAAAGATGTTATTAAGTTTGGTTTTAGCTCAAGAGAATATGTATTATTACATGAAAACAGTAAAGATGAGGCCCAAGATGATGATGTTAAACAAGAAGAAGAGGAACCGCGTGTTAAAGAAGAACCATCTCATTGATTTAAATTGGAGAAGTTTTTTAATTGTTACTAATTGTATATATACATAAATTATAGTTATTATTTTTAAAGTAATTCATTTTATTATAATTATTCTTGTAATTTAAGTTGGTGTCATTAAAAGATCAAAATATAAATTGTTGTTTTAAATTGACTTCCTCAAACAGTTTTTAAATAAGAATGTATGAGCTTGATGTTATTCATAGTCAGTAAGTACATATTCTACGAAGGTTGATTAAAAAATCCAGGAAAATGTTCCTGGGTCAATCCATACGAAATCGGCTAATAGAGAATTAATTAGTTGCTTCATGCAAAAATAAAAACTAAATTGCAAAATTAAAACTTTGCTAAAATGTTACTAAAATGTTTAGAGAATACAAAACAGCAATTATTTTATTTTTATCTTTTTTAATTTTTCTTTGGCAACCATTTTTGTGGTGCAACATATGCTATTTTTGCCACAAAACATGTTTTGCGGTAAACCCCATAAGTTTTTTATTTGTAAAGCTATCAGTTAGTTAAAACAAAAACTATGTTGTTACATGTAAAAAAGGACTATATTTCACATTATACAGATTTAGCTAGGTGTGTTAGTAGTAGGAGAAATTGACACTTAAAACATTACAAACAAAAATTTATAAATTGCTAACTTTGGTTGTAAAATATCATGTGAAGGAATTAAGCCTCACCTTTTTGCAATTAAAGACTGCTAATACCTGAACTTGTAGCTAGAGAATTAAGGGTGAAAACCAAGTCCTTAATTTTATATAAATTTTTAAAAAGTACGTTATTGCAAAAAATTGAATATTTGAGTGTGAATATCTCAAAAGCGAAAATTCTTAAATTTTCACGTAGTAACCTGCTAGTCAATAGTAACAAGTGATTAAAATCTGATCACTGAGACTTAACCAGTTTGGAAGCTACACGCTGTTAAAGTAGTGCTAAAATCACGGTAGTCGGCAGGAGATTGATGTCGGCCAGTCAGAAATGTGATTGTTGGTAACTAAGAAAATATTACTATAGAAAACATAATAAATAAATACTATTCAAAGCTTCAAACAGCTTTTACAAACTTCCAAAGTTATAAGCGCAGTAGACATATAAGACCTTGTTAAACAAACATGTGCATAGCTAGCATATGGGTTTTGAGTGCTTATTGTATATTAAACTATACTTAAATGTAAGTTTCATCAATATTGGTTGACTATTTAAATTTTTATGGTAACTTAAAAAACATGCAATTTTGGCAGTTTTCTCGATTTTGTAACTTAATTATTGCAGTTATAACAATGGGACCGGTACCACTGTGAAGCTATTTTTATTACAAACAAATCATACTGAACATTTTTTCATAGAAAGTCATCCTGATGAGCTACGGAAGAGAAACTCCTCGAAAACGGTTGTGCGCATTTTAAATTGTTAATAACTTTTCTGCTGTCACTACGATTTAGTACGCAACTACATAAATATATTATTGTACACACTATTCTGAATAGGTTTGTGCAATAAAATAGCTGTTAACACGAAAATACACTCTTCACATCTCTATTGACTGGATTAATATGACTGCAGGAATTGACAGGTCTCATAAGTCTGAATTAGGTGATGTGATTATATGAAAAACTTGCAAACATAAGGTCGTAGCACATTATGTTTCTGAAGTTTTCTTCAATATCAGTAATTTTTTATATAATGCGAACAGACTGGTCTTAAAAGCCGATGTATGACTGTCATGATGAAAGTAAATTATGGATGCATAAACGGCACAGGTAGGTTTCATTTACGCTACTATTTCTTCAAGCTTTATAATTTGTGAAAATCTTTCTCCCCATATGTTAATATCTATGTTTATGAACATTTACTTTACTAGTAAACAATTTTTTTAACATTTAGTATTCAGTATTTTTCCTACTTTTTATTTATTTATTTATTAATTCATATACGGGTAACCACCCTTTACAGAAATTAAATAACAATTGTAATATAACAACCAAAATTGTACCATAGTTATATAGATATGTGTATAACAAAAAGAAAAAAAGAGATTTGCATAACCAATAATGGGTCTATTTAAACTAATAGGTAGATCTCTATATTAAATTTATACAATAATAGCAACATAATGAAGTTCCATATTTAATTTACCATATTGATAATTACTTCTTCATTAAATTCACTATAATAATAATTCAATGCTGAAACAGAAAGATCGATATCTAAAGTCTTAGAGTATCAATAGAATAAATACAAACTATGAAAACTGTATTCTTGATACTTGTATTTTAAATAAATAACTATTATTGCTATTAATTATATTACAAATGGTTTTAAAAGTCCCTAATTACTACCTAGTACTACTGCCTAGTACTAAATATTACCTTTATCCACTACCAACCAAAATCTGATGTTTTAAAACATCAACCTCTGAAAAGTTTGAGAATATTAAAATCTCACCTTAATTCGAAAAAGGTACTAATGTGTTTGTATATAATATTAGTATACTAATCACCCTAGTAAGCAGAGTGCCGTCTTATTTATGTGATTTATTAGACATGTTTGGTCGCTGATGACGAATGCCCAATTATAACGTCATACCAGTATGACGAAAGTTTTAACCAAAATTTTGCTGGAAATTTTTCACAAACTTCTTACAATAAACTTACAATTAATAGGTATATTCATTGAATTTGAATAAATAAAATAAACCTAAAAATATCTTGCACGCTTAGCGCTAAAATATTACTTGATATTTAGTTTTATTATTGTTGCAGGCTCAATCATTTTTATAAACAAAATGAACAGATGTGGTAAATACATATGTTCCAAAAATTCAAACTCCGAGTGTTCTAGCATCACGTGACCGGTATCGGTAAAGATTGTGAAAAACAACGCAACGAAGAATAAGAACAGCGTTTACTGTCTCCAGCCTTACTTTGTGGAACTCCATAATCATGAAATATAATATAAATACAAAGATTAATTAGCTAAAAAGCTTTCTTTTTAGAAGCTTTTGAAATATACAGACATAAACGCACAGTACCTTTAATGAATGAACAAACTGAGCTTAGTAATTCTCCTTTATTAGAAGTGTTAGATATTTAGTTTTTGTTATGTATTGTATCTAGTTACCTATTTTCTGTATTGATTTATCCTTAGCAACGTGTTTGTTTATCAATCTTATCTACCTTTGATAATGACACAAAGTGTCGAAACAATATTGTCAGGTTAAGATATTAATAAAACTTGTGAAACTTTAATTAATCTTTGTATTTATATTATATTTCATGAAGAATAAGAAGCCCAATACGTATAAGAATTTGGTTGATGTTGATTTCCTCTTAGCTTCATGATGTGTACATATTTCATTTAAAAAAATATATGTTTGTGGTATTTTATTTCTTGCAGTTTTTGTGTCGGTATTGGTAAAACAAATTAGGATGGCATTTCATACAATTCACCGAAAAGGACCGAGGAAGCATGCAAGTGTTGGCTGACGCCTCGAAAGCAACAGGTGTTTTCTTCTAGATTCTTAAGACATCAATAAAACGTCATTTAAATCATTATATAACGTTTTCTTTACGTCATAGAACTACGTCTTAAAATGACGTGGGGCTGTGACATTTACCTGTCTTATATACAACATTATAACGTCACTTCAAAGGTGAAAATGACGTAATGACTGACTAATAATCGACGTTAAAATGACGTCAGTCTGCTTACTGGGACATGTTTTCTATAGTACATAATATTGTGTTATTTCCTTATTTATAAACAATCATATTTCTAAGTGGCCGACAGAGAGCTCCTGCCGAGTAACGATATTAGCGCTATTTTAAGGGCGTGTAACTTCCAAATTAGTTAAGTCTCAGTAATCAGATTTAAATCACTTGTTACTATTGACCAGTAGGTTACTGCGTGGAAATTTAAGAATTTCCGCATGCGTCACTTTTGAGATATTCACACTCAAATATTCAATTTTTTTGCAATAACGTAGTTTTTAAAAATTTATATAAAATTAACAACTTGGTTTTCAGACTTAATTTTCTAGCTACAAGTTCAGGTATCAGTAGTCTTTATCTGCAAAAAAATTGAAGGTGAAGCTTAATTCCTTCACATGATATTTCACAACCGAAGTTAGCAATTTATTAATTTTTCTTTGTAATGTTTAAGGGTCAATTTCTCCTACTACTAACACACCTAGCTAGAATTCTATCAAGTAGAATCCTTTTTGTATGTAATAACATAGTTTTTGTTTCAACTTGATAGCTTTTCAAATAAAAAAGTTATTGGGTTTACCGCAAAACATGTTTGGTAGTAAAAATACCATATATTGCATCACAAAAATGGCTGCAAAGAAAAAACTAAAAGGGATAAAAATAAAATAATTTCTGTTTTGGATTCTCTAAACATAAGGTAACATTTCAGCAAAGTATTAATTTTTTTGAAAGTTATGATGCAACTACCTCTGGTCGATTTGGCATGGATCGACCCTCTTGGGTGCATCATCAAAATACTTTGTTATTTTTCATTTTAAGACTGAATAAGTTTATGATTTAAAGAAAATCAACAATCTGTAAAACTTGAGATGAGGTTATAAATATTGCACTAGAATTTTTAATTTAATTCTTATAGTTTGTAAATAACAGTTTTGCCTTTGTTTTCTAATTCTAAATCTGGGAGAAAAAAAACTAAAAAAGGTCATAAGACATTTAAACGTAGAGAATTACATGTAGCAGGTATGTGCAACTCAAATGCAAGTAAAACTACAGAATTTTACAAAATAAGTTATAAATTTACAGTAAAAGTTAAAGGTTGTATAACACATTATAAAATAAAGTGAAACATTGTATTTTATTTATTTAATTCTATACAGTGCTAGTATAAGGTCTGGAACTATTAAAATAAATCTTTTATTAAATTTTTTTGAAAAAATCCTTGAAATGTCGATTTTTATATTAAATGAAACATATTTTAGTATAATTGTTATTTGTAGATTGTTTCTGAGTTATGGCGATAGCAAGAATTTTTTAAATGGAAACCCTAATATTATAAAAGATTTGGAAAGATAATGCAATTTTACTGATTTTCTTAATTAGAAATAAGAGTTTTGTAATAAAATTAGTAAATTACATAAGTTCAGTTCTTTATAATAAAGTACCATGGCATAAAGTAATGCTTATATTTGTACATCCAGTAATCCGAATTCCTCATTCCTTCATTAATACGATTTGGTCTTGCATTTATAGGTTCTGATTAAATATTTTTACTGTATCTAAAAAGCTAACAAAACATGAAAATGTCAGAAACTTGCTAATGACCGCACAGCATATGATATGGAATACCTTAATACGCTTTTGAAGCACAAATTACCAGTGGATATTTACACAATAAATAATGGTACAGAACTTACCTTAGACATTTGAACTCCCACTTAGTAGTTAGTGCTTAAAATTAGTGATTGTATACATACTGTGCAGATGTTAGTAATTATCACAGCTATGACAAAGCAAAAAATTGCTGAACTAGCTAAATAAATATGCAAAAAAAATTTGCTGAAAAATAAATTTAATGATCGTTTGAATACCAAAATTGAGTCTTTTTATTCCGGAATATCAGATGCTGAATTTAAAATAGTTTCATTAGAGATGTGGTTAAATTCTAGTGTAAATAATTTAGAACTGCTTTTAGATAACTAGAACTTATCGCAGTAATAGAAAATCTGATGCTACAGGTACTTCAAAAGGTGGTGGTGTCTTATTAGTAGCAATTAAAGGCGGTTAATTGTCAAATCAACTACTATAATCACAATTGTAAATTAAAACGAATTCTACTCATACATAAAGTAGGTATTGGGTCACTTGGGCCAGACGTTTTTAGTGACTTTTTTGTTTACAGTTGGTACCCCTGGGGGAAAATCTAGTGACTTTTTATGTCTGTCTCTCTCTAATCTGTTGACTTTTTGTCTGTCTCTCTCTAGGTGGTTAAGTACGGAATCTGCATTACCGACATTCTGTATTATCGGCATTTGGTTCGTCACTTGGCTAAATGGTAGCGTCGTTGCTAGGGGAAAACAGATGGCGCCAGTGTCGTTTTACGTCGAATATGGGGGACTTTTTATGTCGATCTCTCTCTAATCTGGGGACTTTTTATGTCGATCTCTCTCTAATCTAGGGATTTTTGTTTTGAAGTACGGAATCTGTATTACCGGCCTTGTATATTACCGGCATTTGGTTCGGCGCTCGGCTAAATGGTGTTAGTGTTGCTAGGGAAAAAACAGAGGGCGTTTAATTATTTTTCACACCGATTACGGTCGTTCTGCTAGTTGTTAATAGAGGACGTCATGAAGGGATCTGTATTACCGGTAGACTGTGTACTACGACTAGAGGGCGTCATGAAGAAATCTGTATTACCCGTATGTAGAAGCTACCATTTTATATCACGGCATCTTGCGCGCGCTAAATTTGAATCTGTACTGTGAATCTGTCAATTTTAAATTTGTCATTTTTGCATCTGTCATTTATACGTCTGTCAATTTTGCATCTGTCATTTTAAATCTGTCAATTTTGCAGCTGTCATTTATACATCTGTCATTTTTGCATCTGTCATTTTTTGAATTTATCATTTGAAGGAGCCATCTTGGATTTCCCCAGATTTGAATTTTAGCGCTAACTCTGGGGGTTGGATCCTCCTTTCACTAAGCGGAAACTCTTTCTCTCTCCTTCTCATAGCATGACTACTTACCGGCTCTGCTTTCTAACTTAGGATGTTCGCCTTCGGAAATCTTCGGCTTTTTTTTCGTGTACTCTCTCGCTGATAACGATCTACCTTTTATATATAGTCGCCCTTCACCCTTCTCTCTTCACCCTTAGCCATGCTAGTCTCGTCACCCTTCACCCTTAGTCATGCTAGTCTCTTCGCCCTCCTTCACCCTCCTTCACCCTTAGTCATGCTAGTCCCTTCACCCTTAGTCATGCTAGTCTCTTCACCCTTCACCCTTAGTCATGCTAGTCTCGTCACCCTTCACCCTTAGCCATGCTAGTCTCGTCACCCTTCACCCTTAGTCATGCTAGTCTCTTCACCCTCCTTCACCATTGGTTATGCTAGTAAATAAAACATCAGTGTTTAAATATACATATTATTTATTTTGCTATACATTTAATGGACAAATGTAACATATTATTTGACAAATTATTCATTACACAGTATGAGTTGAGATCATCGCGTAACACTTGCAATTTGTTCAAATATTTTATTCACAATCATATTGCAATATGTACATTTCATATGTTGTAAAAACCTTGGAAAGTAAGCTATTGCTATAGCAACACCAAAGTGGTTAACAATTTCCTTTACATGTCTGTAAAACTGACATGTAAAGTTATGGCCAACTTGTTTTTCTTAATAATTTAAAACAGGACGTTTTATCCGATTTAAATTTGAGTTTTTATAAATATATTTAACGCTAAAACCATATTTTTTATTTAATATTAGTTTTATTTTTATTTTTCCGTATTTTATATTTAATAATTACAATGGAATTAATTAATTTCTAATTTTAAAATACTGAGCGCATACATCGCCATCTAGCGGCGAAGAATGAAACCTTACTTAAAATTTCTTTTGGTCGATAGATGGCTCTGATTGAAATTATGACAGTTTATAAAAGATTTATTTTAAAATTTAAAATTACTTTTTATTTTGATTATCTTAGGATTAATTATTGTGAATAAAATAGTATACATGTTTCGTTAGTAAAGTTTCCACGCCTCGCGATAATTGTTTGACCTCTACGTACCGTCTCGGTCAAACAATTATCGCTTGGCTTGTAAAGATATCCTTTACCAACTCAACATGTAATATACTATTTGTAACCTATTTCTAAGCTGCGACAGATCATGGAACGCTAAAACAATAATACAATAATTGATTAATATAAGCATAAACATACAAAAGTTTTAAACATCTTACCTAGTTCTTCTTCATTGTGCGACTCTTGACCGTTCTCGCTGTACTTGTCGGTACTTGCTGTTGATGATGATGCACGATCTGCAACACCCTGGCCTTCATCTAAACAAGTAACAAAATAGACACAAATTAGCATACAAATATAAACTTGAAGTTTTATAAACAACAACTTACCTATTTCCAGGGGTTCGCTCTCACAGGTCTCGTTATCATAACAATAATTAGGACTGCTCGACATCATCGTAATTGCTGTTGCTGCTGCTGTACACGTACTGTCTGCTACACGCTAACAACTGTCGACTTTATATAGTTGCTTATACTTACCTAGATCCAACGCATGCTCAGTAACGGGCTTACGGTAAACAAGTGGTCGACGTTGACAGACAAGTCTCATCTTGTTTAATGACACGTCATCATCACAGGCAGGTGTGTATGTAGGTAATTACCCCATTCTTGCTTCTCTCTCTCATACTAGTTATAGCTATCACTTTTTCAGGCTATGGTACAAAGGGGAGAATAGTAATAATACACACATATAGAACATTAATCTTTTTATTCATCTTTCTCAAAAATTTTATTGAACAACAACAAAACAATAATTAAATAACTAAACAATTATCTGTTCTCGGATAACCATGATAGAACACTAATCTTGTATTCTATGACAATCTTTCTCAAAAAAATTATTAAACAACTAAACAATAATCAAAATAACTAAACAATTATTATTAGGGTTGAAATCTGTTTTCGGATAACCATGAAGACATACTCGTCACACGTTTGAAACTTGACCTTTCTTTCATTGTCAAACTGTTGTTGTTTATCCCGGAGCAATTGAATGCCTTGTACGATTTGTTATGCTAAATATTCTTTTCAACAATGTCCCGATCTACTACTACTACTACTACTACTACTACTACTACTTAACAGACACAATTGAAAAGAACAAAATCGCGTTTATCAGGTCTATTTCATGAGCATGTTCCCGAGTATCCTCATGTGATTTACATTCAATCACTCCCAAGTTTCACCATCTTTTTTTTTAATAATTAATTACAATTCCAGTACATAAAGTATAACCCTCGTCAGTTTCACTTATTATTATAACTACACTATGCTGAAGTCGATTAGCATATCCGTATTATGTGTTTTATAACGACGACAACAAAAATCACCACCAACAACAACATCAGTAGCTCCAATGAGAGTCCAACAGGGTGACCATCCCATAGTGATGCAGTAGGACTTTCGTTGTCCTAACATATTTATAAGCAAATGAACAATAGTTACTTTTACAGAGTATGTTGCTACTCATACATAAGTAATTGAACTTTTCAATTATATACAATAATAATAATAATAATCTTTAAAACATCGTCCTTCAGATAATGTACCTATTGAAGCTACTACATTACTATAAAATTATTTTACTAATACTTAAGAGTTAAGAATATGTTACTATACAAATATTTTTACTTAAGTAAAGATATACAAATTTTTACAAAACTTGAAAAATACAATTATACTACAAACCTCATAGAATGTCATTAACTAACACAGGGCTTCTTATGTCCATAGGGAACAGAGTCGAAACTGTCGTCAAACTTACGTTTTTCTGACCTAGGCCTGTAGATCTTTGTTCCATTCTTGGTAATGACCTGGTGGTGTTTTGTACGGCGTATATTCAAAGAGGCAATGTATAGAGGTTCAACAGGCTCTTTGGATGTAACCATCTGCCTCATACTGTGGAAGTTGATGAGCTTTAGTACATGATAATTCAGTCTAATACCTTTTACTTTACACACAGTGAAGTAAGTGTTATACTTGGGACTGAATATAATGTAACTGTAGTTCTTAGGACCTCCAGAGGTAAATGTTACTATATAGCTGCCAGGTCCGTAGTCTTCTAGCTCGTCAGTCATTTATCCCAAGCTGGAACCCGTTGGTACATCCCATTCCCCTTTTCTGCTAATGTAAATAATGGAATCTGTATGGTAATATAACACCCTATCTCCAAGACGTTCCAGATAGCTGTATAATTTAAGACGGGCCTGATCTGTCGTATATGCCGCAATTGCTACATTAACTATCGACGAAAGGTCTGCAGAGTCCTCTTTGTATTGCCAACCAACTATCAAATTGTCTTCATTAACAGCTTCGATGTGGTTGACTTCTATAGCCGGGTTTGATAGAAGCTCCTCTAACTCATAAGGTTGACGAATTATAGTTGTTTTAGGCTGATTCTCACGCTGGCCAAATTTACCTGAAAACATGCATTCAATAATTAATATAAATTAATGAATTAGTTGTGATAAACTTACCCCAAAACGAATTTAACATTAGTTTAGCCAAAGCTCTTAATCCTGGGTTCTTAAGTATTTCCGAGAATTCCATGCGTATACCTTCCTTCTCGAAAAATTCTTCGATATATGCATTCTTCTTCTCTGTATTGGACAAGCAATCCCCGGGCCAGCCTGATCCCTGCTGCTTCATTTTGATAAACTTGTTCATCATTCCCGTAAATAACCCGCCAGTCTTCTTCATAGTGGTATACTGTTCTATGTTGTATTGCCAAACTTCGTAAACTTGCAGCATGACATACCCCATCTCCAAGGCTTTTTGTACTTCGTCTATTAACCAAGTACCTGTTAATGATCGTTCACCTTCCGTATGATTACAGTCGTTCTGGTTAAGCTCTGAACCGCAGGTTCTACATAACACAAACATTAACTTGTTGTTCATTCTGAGTGGTAGTACCGGGTGGTACAGCTGTTGCGGAGGCAACACCTTACATTTGATGAGGCCGTCTGTATGTTCTAAATCAAGTTTTTTGCAAGCATCGCCCACGTAAACCTTCTGGGATGTCTAATAGGAAACTTGCCATACTTACACACCCAAGGATATAGCGAACAAACATCAACATACTTTATTTTTTCTCCAGGCCCGACTTGATAATATGTTTTGCAATTACCAGTTCGACCGCCAAAGAAAGCATCACGAGGGTTCAGAGGTGTCGATGCCATTAGAGGGCTGTTTTCAAGTTCTTGTTTTAGGTCTTTGTTTCGTTGCAGCATTTCCCTAAATTCACATTCCCACATTTCGATAACGTCATAGCCTCGCTGTCTCAGTCTTTTGATTTTGTTGCTGGTTCTTTGTAAACGATTGTTCAATGTATCCGAGGGATCTTCATGCACAGGTTCATCTCGCCTTACGGATAGACAGGTGTGCCCGTGATAGTAACAGCCGTGAAATTCAAATACTTGTCGTGTTTCTTCACAGTAACCATCAACCTTGACGCTATCTACTATAGTCTCTCGCTGCTTGGCTGAATGTTTAATGTTGATACCTCTTTGAGTCTCTTCATAGATTAGCCAGAGAGTGGCTATTTTTGACTGAATGTCAACATTTCTGTAACCATTACGAGGTATAATACCGATTGTTTGGGGCTGCAGGAAGTTCCGGCGATAAACCAAGTTACAGGCCGAGGCTATGGTTACTGCTTCCGTGAAAGGACATACATTGCACTCTTCTAAAAAGAGCTTCCTAAATTTAAGACACGCCTTTGTCAAAATATCGACGTCACTGATGCAGTAACCCACTAGTTCTCTTTGGATTTGAAAGTTGTCATTTCGGTGTTCCTTATGCCATTCCATCAGTTTTAGGCGCGTGTCTTCGTTCATGTAGTCGGGGTCGTAGTATTTAAGGTCTGGCAGAGGTCCGTCATAATTAGCATTGGCCTGAGTGTTAAAGTGGTGTGGAAATAACCCTTCTTCAGTTCGGCGCCTAAATCGAAGGCTTTTGGAAGTGCGGATAATGCCATGGGAAAGTAGTTGATACTATCGATAAACTTAACGTTATCGATACCCATCATTATAATGCTGCTGCCTCTCAAAATTAATTCAACCTTGAGATCGGTGTTTTCAAGTACATGCTTAAGAAGAAATTGGTGATCATACGCCTTTCCATTATGGGCCAACACAACAATCCTCTTAAAGGCCTTCTTAACCCCTAGTATATAGTTTAGGAAGACCTGTATTGGATTTAGTTTTATCACCTGTTGTCTCAGGCAGCATTTTGCGCATATGGCAACTGTATTAGCCTCATTAATACAGTTGTCACAGCGTTGTTGGAAGACACACAGGTTGGGTACGTGTATCTTCTCACCATCAGGCCCTCGTTTATCCTACCTCGACTCCAGGTCATAAAATATAAACAGGTAGCCTTCTGAAGATGGTTCTCTGCTATCGGGTTTTATATGACAGTAATGCCCTGCAGGTTGATGTTTTCCGCACATCTTGCAGTATATTTCACCACAAGTACGAGTTCTTTGGGCTGTTACTGTCTTCAGTCACTCGGGGCATTGTTTTATATGTTGGCATACTGTTTTCATGCCATATGAACCGCTAGTTTTGTGCTTGTTATAGCAGTCTGGGCCTCTAAATTTGCGATGACAATCCTCGCACGTTATTTCCTGCCTGCTTTTCTCGCATGGCGGGGTCTGCTGGCAACATGGGCATGATCCAGCACATCTGTGGTCGTTCTTGTTATTGTATGGAATGTGACAAGATTCACAGTAATATATACACACAAACGCTGCTTTCAAGTTGTTAATAACGTTGTAGTGATTGTTGTGGTGAAGCAGGCTGATTTTCGCTGGAACATCAGGACCTTCAAATAGAACGGTTCGCCCTTTAGACCCATATGCATAAACGGTTATTTTAAAACCGTTCATATGAGTCTGGAACCGCTTCAGTTCTTCAACACCAGCGCCTTCCTCAGGAATCTGAATACCAACTTCTTGCATCAGCTTATTTGTCTCGATATCTTGCATCTTTGCATGGTTTTCTCTGATTTGTTTGACGAGAGGATCCTTGAGAGCATAAGCTCTGGCCACAACGAGAGCTCGGGGAAGGCATAGGTTGTCTTTATTGTTAATGACTACTATACCTCGTCGCTTAGCACATTCTTCTTCATAGCTGTTGTATACCCTAGCTCGTCCAGAGCCTCTGTAGGATTTCACTTGGGTCGTTGTCATTCGAAAGCTATCTGAATGAAAGCCTTCAGAATTGCTCTGATATATTTTTCCCAATAAGTCCCATATTTCCTCGAACGATACGTCCCTGGCCTTTTTAAAGGATATTTATGCGTCTCCCTTGGCGAAACATTCTGAGCCAAACGTGAAACCAAGCTTATCTTCAGAGTCGATGTCTTGGCATATATGCGCTACGATATCTTTTAGCCCATTCTTCACCCATGCTTCTGGATCGATAACGTCTTGAAGAATTTCGTTTAGCTTGAAGCAGACACTACGCCGTTGGAAATTATATTTTTTGCTACTTTTTGTGATTTCATCTACTATCTGAAATGCCATTTCTGTTTTGTTTAAAAAGCTGCCTAATACCTCACTTTGGTCAGAGCTAAAGCCAATACAAATTATTACATTAGACTATAGAAATGTTATAATCGTATGTAACAATAAAATTTTAAAAATTAGAGCTCTGTTTAGCTAGTAAGGTGTATCAGAGTATATTATAAAAAATCTTGGAAGCTCTATGAACTTTAATCGACATTAAGACTAGAGAAAAAATTTAAAAAAAATATAAAACTATTCCTACATTGCTGCAATTCAAATTTAACATTATTAAGCTCTAGATAATAATAATAAAAATAAATTCAAAATAAATTTTGCTTGAAAACTGTCTGTATAACGTTGTACGCTTTTTTTAAACAATTCAAATGTATATTAAATATTATAAATAATTATTCTTTCCGCGGAGAAAATGTTCGTTCTTATTCTCCAACAGAACCTCGTCTTGCAAAACTACAAAGATCCCATAACCTCAAATTATTATTTGAATAATTATGTTACAGCCCTAGATAATAATAATAATAATAAACAAAAAAATATAAAACTATTCCTACATTGCTGGAATTCAAATTTAACATTATTAAGCCCTAGATAATAATAATAATAATAATAATAATAAACTCAAAATAAATTTTGCCTGAAAACTGTTTGTATAACGTTGTACGCTTTTTTAAGCAATTCAAATGTATATTAAATATTATAAATAATTATTCTTGCCGCGGAAAAAATGTTCGTTCTTATTCTCCAACAGAACCTTTTCTTGCAAAAACTACAAAGATCCCGTAACCTCAGATTATGATTAATATAAACAAATTATAAATATTGTTATATGCGTGGAAACTCGAAAGTTGATATTAAGATTCAGAATTTAAAAATAAATAAAATATTCCTACCTTGTTGTTGCTGAAGCGTCGATCACTTTTTAAAAAACAATTCAAATTTACTATATGTTATTATTATAAACAAATTAAAGAGCACTAGTGTTTAGTATACTTATTGCACTCACGCACGATCGTTCGTGTACGACTGATTGTATCTGAAACGATTACAGCCCTTTTTATAGCTGTGTGAATAGTTAAAGCAGGAACTTTTTGCATGTTTCAGCCTGTCGATACAGGCTCTCATAAATACGATTGCATAATAATTAAATTAATTACGCAATATATTCGAGTTCTAACCTGTTTTAGCCTGCTTAAGTGTGTTTTAATTCTGATGTTTAATTAATGGGTATTTGAAGCGCATAACAAAGTTACGTTTGTACATATGCCAAAGGAACCCGCTGTTGCCCGAGGCCATTTATGGTCACCAAAGGAACCCGCTGTTTGACGGAATCTCTAGTGCGGTGACTAGAAGTGAGGTTCATCCCATGTGCTGGGAAATTGCAAGCCGCCAGGTAAATGTGCTTAGGAGCTGTCCTGGCCACCCTTTGATCCGGACTGCAGCTGGGTACGGTGATTGGGAGAAGCTCCGAAAGCCATTACACTTAAGGATAGTTGAAGCGAATATATAGCCTCTCACTATTAAGACAACTTCAGCAATATCGGGTACGCACCGGGAGTCTATAACGTGTAGACTTTAAAGAAGCTCTGTCGAGGGCCCACCAAGCCTAAAGTTGGTAGATCGGGGTGGCAAAACCGCTTAAAAACCAAGTCCTGCCACAATTGAGGTTGGATTCGATCGGGCAGTGGTCCCACTTTGCAAGAGCGCATAGCTGGGGAATAGTCCTAAGCTGGACGAGGTACTTGACCCCGTATGAAAGAGGACGGGAGGGTGCCGGCGGGTGAGCAGCGTGTTAAGTCAACTGCTCGGTCACTAGTGAACGCTTAGCTAGTAGAGGGTGGATAGGCAACCTCGCTCCTACCAGTGAGTTAATCTGGGAGCAATTGCACGATTGCCGGTTGTGCAACTTGCGCGCTGATTGGGCGTATCCCAATCACTTCCTCATGGAAGGAACGTGGGGGTATGTTAGCACGGGTACCCCACGTAAAACAATCTTGGATCGACTGTACATATGCAAAAAAACTAATCTCATTAATTCCTACCATAATACGTATGTGTGTCTGTGTATAAGACAAATATTTTCGTTTAAATATATTTATAGAATCTTTTTTTTAGTACTCGAAAAAAATCCCCAAAAGATGTCTCGGTACAAGAACATGGATTTATAGAAGGTCGTTCTACAGTAACAAATCTAACCCTATATTGACATAAATAAATGTAAATTTTTGTTAAACTTTATAAGTGACATTAAATTCTGTTACGCTTTGTAATGTATTATTGATTAACTATTGCATTTTGAGATGAAAATTAGAAACAATTTCTTTTTGTTTTGTTGTAACGGGTGTTTTTTTAAATTTGGCGTCCTAGTTAGCTATGACTATGAGTTTGTTGTGAATAGACCACTATTTTTCAAATGTCAAAATGTCAAAACTTAAAAGTGAGGTTAGGTTTAGATACACTGCGGCGTGGCGACATTCAAAGGTGCGTTCACAATCGAACTCTCATTGCTTGCTCTGACGCCAAATTTAAAAAAACACCCGTTATATGCTTTTGAACAACATAGTAGCTATAAACTCGTTTCAAAGAAAAGGTTTTTATGAATTTAAAAGACGGGGAATAAAATCTCCTAGTCCAGCAGAGGAAGATATCGATGTATTTTTATTAATCTTATCTACCCTTTGATAATGACATTTAGTATCGAAACAATTGTAAGGTTAAGATTTTATTAAAAACTTGTGTGAAACTTTAATCTTTTGATTTTTATTATATTTCATGATTATGGAGTTCCACAAAGTAATGCTGGAAACAGTAAACGCTATTGATGTATTAGTTTTAGATACGTACAAAGGGAAATAGAAATTAATTTCAAGACGAGTGTTGTTATTATTTCAGTGGTTGTTATTACATCATTGTTAAGATATCCGAATTCGAGAGAGTTTGTGTTTAAACTACGACGGTCAACCCCCTTGCATCTTGTTAGAAGTCGTACAATCAAGATTATATATAATTACGCAATATTGTGTAACCTTTTTTTTACATCTCTTTTAGAGATACTTGCATTTCGAAACATTTTAATTTACAGATTTAGTCATAAGTACTTTGTACATATAACAAAAAAATAATCAATCAGGAATAATTCAATCTTATACGAATATACATTTCAATTAGTAATTTTCTATATTAGGCAAAGCTGTTATAATACCCCTATATAGGAAATATTATATCCATATTAGTAATAATAAAGCTTAACGTAGAATAGATTCTGTTTTTTTTCGCAGTTTAAAATATCTTATTATTACTGACATTCACTTTTATTATTATTATTCATAACGTACATGTTAACCTTTTATACTAGATAAGTGTTTGTCCTAATATATATATTTGAAATATTTATTAAACTAGGGATCACATTTAATCAATTCAGAAGAACAACCGATCAATGAAACAGTAATCAGAATAAGGATAAAAGGTCGTACTTTCGACGACGACTAACAAATAAATACAAGTTTCCCCTTTCATCGTAATAATCATTATTACCTGTGTGTGTGTGTGTGTGTGAAACCGGGGTCGTTAGAGTATGGTTATTCTAGTTAATATATATAAGCTTTTAAGTTGGTTAGTTAAAACGGAAAGAGAGATTTTTACCTGACTTATTTTAGCAAAGAAACTATTATCGTTCGGGGCTAATATAAAATCCGTTTGTTACAAACGCTCTCGCGTGACGTCACTTGACACGATAAAACACGATAAAACAGCAGGTGCGGATTTTTGACTGCGGCTCGAGTGTTTCTGAAAAGAATGCATCTTTATTACGTTAATTGGTCAACTCTCATCGCCGTTGGTAGGGCAATAAATCTTTAACAATTTCTAAGAACAGCAGCTGCGAGGACTGCAAGCGAGAAGAATCTTGTCGCCGATATGATTCATCTTGCAACCGGTGATGATGGTGCGTCCCGCCCGCCACCGGTGTCGTTTATTGTATAAAAGCCTTCGAATCTCACAAACTCATTAGTTTTAAATTCGGCAGCATTAGCGCTTTGACGGTCAGTTACACGATTGCGTTGTTTATAAAACTTCAGGGTTTTGTATGCTAATTTATGTATATTTTGTTTTACGTAGAAAAATGGATTTGTTAAAACAATTGAACAAACCCTACAGCAATGGTCTGAAACCTATCAAGAAATTGTGCGACTACGGGGTCAAGGAGATCATCGAAATACTGCAATTCAAAAGAGTCGTTTGCCGCGATAAACGTCAAAGTGTGATTGTTGTTGGTGAAAACTACGTTACATTTCTACCCAAGCGGATCAGCGACAAGTTAACAGATGAAAGGGTTAAGGAAGTTAATGAGCAGATTGCAGCTAAAACGATTTCTCTGGGCCTAGCGTACTTGGGAAAAACAGGCTGCCGCCGCTATGACGACTGCATGTTTGTGGAAACACATAAGGTACGGGTAAACATCAAGTTTACAATAAACCCCTTTTTAATGTTCTATTGTTGATGTTGTTACAGCCCCTGGAACCGCAAATAGAAAACAGAGGTCAGTCCTGAAGTCCTCAAGCTTCAGCTTCCTTCATCACCAGCAATCTATCTATCAACACTTGATTATAAATTAAAATGTAGTCATAACAATATATTAATAAACTTAATTTTAATTCCTATCTGGCCCGGTAAGTAGTCATACTATGAGAAGGAGAGAGAAAGAGTTTCCGCTTAGTGAAAGGAGGATCCAACCCCCAGAGTTAGCGCTAAAATTCAAATCTGGGGAAATCCAAGATGGCTCCTTCAAATGACAAATTCAAAAATGACAGATGCAAAAATGCCAGATTAAAATTGACAGACTTAAATGACTGATGCAAAATTGACAGATGGAAAAATGACAGATTAAAATTGACAGACGCATAAATGACAGATGCAAAAATGACAGCTGCAAAAATGACAACTGCAAAAAATGACAGAATTAAAATGACAGATTAAAATTGACAGGCGTATAAATGACATATGCAAAAATGACAGATTTAAAATGACAGATGCAAAAATGACAGACGTATAAATGACAAATTTTAAAATTGACAGATTCACAGTACAGATTCAAATTTAGCGCGCGCAAGATGCTGTGATATAAAATGGTTGCCTCTACATACGGGTAATACAGATTTCTTCATGACGCCCTCTAGTCGTAGTACACAGTCTACCGGTAATACAGATCCCTTCATGACGTCCTCTATTAACAACTAGCAGAACGACCGTAATCGGTGTGAAAAATAATTAAACGCCCTTTTTTTTTCCTAGCAACACTAACACCATTTAGCCGAGCGCCGAACCAAATGCCGGTAATATACAAGGCCGGTAATACAGATTCCGTACTTCGAAACAAAAATCCCTAGATTAGAGAGAGATCGACATAAAAAGTCCCCAGATTAGAGAGAGATCGACATAAAAAGTTCCCATATTCGACGTAAAACGACACTGGCGCCATCTGTTTTCCCCTAGCAACGACGCTACCATTTAGCCAAGTGACGAACCAAATGCCGATAATACAGAATGTCGGTAATGCCGATTCCGTACTTAACCACCTAGAGAGAGACAGACAAAAAGTCACCAGATTAGAGAGAGACAGACATAAAAAGTCACTAGATTTTCCCCCAGGGGTACCAACTGTAAACAAAAGAGTCACTAAAAACGTCTGGCCCAAGTGACCCAATACCTACTACATAATAATAATAGTAAATGGTCTTTATTTAACAAATGTGTTACTACAAATATTTGCCTTGAAAAGGCGAAGATTTGCTACAGAGCTATTTTTTATTTCTTAACCTTTTCAGTTCACGGAGAGCAAAAAATACAAGTAGGTACAATAATGAAATAAAATCAGTAAATAATATATTCAATGTTTTAAAAATATATTAGACAGCACACTGGTGCCGAAATAATCTATACATACAAGATTCTATTCTAACAGAAGAATGAGGTGGGTACTGGCAGTTAGTATGCACTATGGCAAACATTGCGCAATATAGAATTCTCCAATAAGTCCGTTTTTTTAATCTGTACAGACTTGAGTTCTCTAGAATCTATATTAATTAAATTCTCGTTGGATCCTCTAGTTCAGCAAATTCAAGCTCTGCTTGACTGGCTTTCATGCAAGGATAAATAACTGTAGTCTGGATACCTGGACACGTAGGAATCCAGGGAAATGAAACTACAGATCTAGCAGCCAAATCAACTGTAACACTTGACAATCTAGAGAACATCCCTATTTGATCCAATGACTTTAAGGATTATTTGAAAGAGAGGGTTCTGAACTAATGGCAAATACAATGGATACTCATCTTAAGACAATTAAACTTTTTGTAACTCCATGGAAAAACAAAAGCCATTTAACAAAACCCGAGCAAGTTATATGGTTAACATCTTCCTTCTTCAGGGCCTCAATCCACCTATTTGCCATGACTGTCAAACTCAACTCACAGTAGGGCCTGTCTTAGTGGATTGTCCTACTTACAACGAAACCTGTCGAAGAGCTTCTCTGACTGAAATCTGAAAACATTACAGAAATCGTCTCACCAGGTGTCGAAAATAAGGTTATTGATTTCGTGAGACATAAATCTATTAAATAAACTGTGATATGATATCATGCTTTAGTACTTTTATTAAATTCTATACACATCTACTATTTTATACAATTTTCTTTTTTTATACTTATGAACAAGAATCTATTTATTTATACAATTGTTCATATTTTTTTAGTTTTTTTACTAGCATCGACTACTACGGTCATTGCAGAACTGCATTACAGTTAGTTTTTATAATAGACATTATGCATTTTAAATAAAAAATGAAACTATCATAAAACTATTATAAAAATTATGTCCATTATCAAAAAAATATTAGACTATCAATATACAGTTGAACTTCCCTAAGTCGAGTCTCCATTGTTCACCAAAAGAATTCGAGTAATAGAAATAGAACAGTTGCGATCATTTGCTGAAGAACGATGGAAAAATCATGATAGGGGGTTTTTCAGTTTTTTTGTACAATGTACGTTATAATTCGATCTTGTTTACAGACTGGGTAATTGTAGTGTTGAAAAACAAAATGTTCTTGATTACTTACCATATATAATGTAATAAACTTTTATGTACAGGGTGATCCACTTAACCTTCCCCCCTACCTTTCTCTGTTATTTCTGTAGTTACAAAAAAATTATTCTAACAAAAGTTGTAGGGCTTTTTCTAAAGTTTTTAAATATGACATCAAAAAAATAATTGAAAAACAAATGCCGAAGTTATATATATAAATTGAATTTTTTTTAAATCAACAACAATCAAATTATCACTAATCAAAGATAGTGTGACATTCCTTGTTTTTTCCTCATACCCTTCAATTATTCTTCATCTACATGCACAACCCATTTGTTTTCCACACTTTCATTAAGTTGCATAAATTTTCTTTCATTTATGGGCTTCGTTAAAACTGTTGTTTATTTGTAGTAGTATCTATTATAAAGCAGTAAAGCACCACATATTTTTGGTCATAAATGACGTTTGGATTAAGCATAAAAAGGAAGTTATGGAAGAATGCAGAATGGCAGAGGAATTGTGGCTTGCAGTAGTTTGACAGTATGATTCATCTGGATAATCTGTAAACTACTGCACTACTCCATAATGAAAGCCAAAACAAATTATTGCCATGCAGGATCATAATTTCAATGTTGAAAGTTCTCAACAATGTCAAAGAAATGGCATTTCAAAAACAAATATGAAAAGAAGTCATAAAACTTGTTACGATTCTTTTTATTTCTGGTTAATTATAATAGCTCCCAACAACGTTAACGATGGGTGCTTACTGTTACAGACACTTCACCATTATGTTTTAGCATATCTGTTATACACTCTTGCAGGGAATGGTAAATAAGGGCAGTTCTTGAATGATTTCTTAATCAATTAAAATGAATAAATAGTGTTGCCTCGGACTGCTCTTGAGGGTGTGGGTATGGTTCAACAACAATATTGAGAATGCTATATACAGGGCGCCACAATATTTATTGCGGAAAATATTGAAAACCGGTTTATTCTGAATGTCGATGCAAATAATTATCAATTGACCAATCAGTCATCAATAAAAGAACATTAGGATTTATAACAGTACTCAGTGTTTATTAAAATAAGTTTAACAATGCTGTATTAAAGATGTATTTGAACTAGCATTACTTGGTTAAGCCAAACGAAATTAAAATTAATATATGTTGGTTACAAAGGCATGGATTCGAATTGGTGTATAGAGATCTCTATATGTTATGTACAAAAAATATACATTTATTTATTTTTATATACCTTGATAATTTGAGAGCAAATTAAGTATGGCAGTTCTTATACAGTAAGAAAAATCAAAGTGAGCACATTAGTTTTTATTATAGTCCAAAAATTTCACGTATCTGTCTTTTATAATTGAGCGATATTTTCAGGAACTCCTTCTAATCTTATAGCAGGTTGGTTTCTTAATTCATTGGATAGGATGGCAGCAATGAAACTTTAATGGGACGGTAGATAAATTGCATATGACGGAAAGGTACGGTACTAATAGATCGCCATATGTTAACTAATCTTCTGGCCAGAAAAAGGTCTTCCACAAGCACACAAAAGGATTAGTAGGTCTAAACCACTAAATATTCGATAGAAGAATCTTGTCGCAAATCTTACAATAGATGTTTGATGAATCCAATGCCAATCACTAAATAAATCCCTCCGTAAATCCCTAGAAGAACGGACATGAATATATCAAACAAATATTACCTGAAAATACTACCTTTCCAGAAGGCATAAGATATACCACGTCAAAATCGACAAACTTAATATAATTCCAGTCAAAACGGAAAATAATTACTTTAAATTCAAAAAGTATTGATCTTTTTTATAAAAAGTCAAAAAGCATTTGTTTTTCCAAAAACACTGTGATTCTAAGTTTTTTTATTAGAGAAACCTAGGTAACTAGATGGTAACTAGACAAACAGAATGTTACAATAGTAAGGAGACTGATTAAAAATTATACACTTATGTTATGTTGTCAAAATATAACGCTGCCTACTTACATTTCTTTAATGGTATGCGCATGTACCATTACAAACTGAAAGCTTGATTTATAGTTTGTTTCTTTTTGGTCGAGGAATCTGGATGGCGAAGCTTCGTACCTCATGGCACCGATTACTATGATCCTTTGGCCGGCCCTACTAGAATTTAGCTGAATCTGGGGGAATTCCACCCCCAGTTGGGATTTTTATCGTACCAAACATTGCATTGACAAGGCTTGACTACAGTTTTACTTCCTATCCGAGAAGGCGTTTTTTAATTTTTCTCCGCTATGAAAAATTACAGCTCGGCCGGGGATCGAACCTTCGCCCCTTGGGTTATGAATTATACATGCAAGCTGCTAATCCACCGAGGCTGGCAATTATTCTATATTATCGTATGATCAAAAAGTCTTTGGATCGCAATAATCATGGAATGTAAAAACCATCTATAGAATTATTTACTTCTACTGCCCTAGTTTTTGTGAACTGTACAGAGTAGCGCCAATGTATCTTGAGTAGCGCTAATGGAAACACAGCCACCTGTGTCAAGAAAATACGACGTGCAGACTCCGCTAAACAGAGCCCTATAGTACACAGAAAATGTTAGGTTAGCATACGCTATTATTATTTCTTGTGCTTGCAGTTATTTTTAGTATTATTTAATAACATTTATCACGACCTTCTAGATTTCACGAGACGAAGTCTCTTATCCGGCCTGGGCACTTTTACGATTTCCCATATAAACTTTAATTGTTTCTGAGAAAACGTAAAATTTCGCCGTTTTGGCGCCAGCTGACACGCTGATGTTTATTTGTCACTTGAAGATATATAGGTTAGATAACCCTTACAAATGTCAAGTATTGCATGTTTACGTAAATATTTTGCGAATTAATTAAATAAATTTATATAATTAAATTAATTATGTTATTAAAATTAATTTACAAGTTCAATAACATTATTGAAATTACAATTTTATAACTTCCAGTGAGCTGGATTTAGGATATAGAGATAGTGAGCAGTAAGTACATTATCTGTTCACGTTTTTGCAATGTTTCTGTTTGCCAAACAAGGTTTTAGCAATTTTTAAAGAATTATATTACTAAGTTCCTCCTTGTGGTCGTGGCAAACCAAAAACTGTGAAAAAGCAATTGGAGTTAGAAATACCTAGTGGTGTTAGAATATTAGACGGATTACATTCTCCAGGTAAATGTTCTACAATATGTATTACAAGTTCGATTATTTGGTTGATTAAAAGTGTAAATCTTCTAGTGGAGTATTTTAAGGCACCTCTGTTTTGAAGATTTACAAATCCTATCAGTGAATTTGAACACGAGGCAGCTAACAGAGAATCTAAGAGGCTATTGATATTCAATCCTTTCTTCAGTTTTTTTGAAATGTATCCTGCCAGAAGGGCTACAGATGCTGAAAGAATTCGCAATCGAGATGCATACATAAGGTTTGGATTTCTTTTATTAATTCTGTTATATTTTTAGGAAGTTCGATGTAGAAATTGACTCTTTCAGGTATCTGTAATTGTTGATCTGTCGAAATAAAGAAGTATATATTATTTTGCTGTTGAGTGTTGGTGTCCAGAACCCCAACGTAAGATTTGAAACCATTTTTCTCGTAAGGTAGGTATAATTTGAAGGAAATTCATGAAATGATATTGTAGGATCAGTACTATTACACATTGCATTGCGGCAGTTATACTTTTTTCTGCTAGTGTTTGCATGTTTGCTAAAGTGAACGAAAAAACAGCACAAAAAGTATAAAAGCGCGCGAAGTTAGCGTAGTTTGAAATTGGCGTTTACGTGTTATATATCCGTTTCCGCATTTTCGTGTTTGGTGGCGCCAGCGGAGAAACACGAACTAATGGAGTGCGCAGGCCGGATAAGAGACTTCGTCTCGTGAAATCTAAAAGGTCGTGACATTTCTAAAAAGAACACAGAATGAAATTTATTGAACTATTATCTATTGACATGACAGTTGTGAAGTAAATGTCAAAAATAATAGAAATAAATAATTTCATGGTTTGCATGTTTGCTTCATAATCCAAAGATCGCAGGTTCGATCCCCGGCCGAACTGGTAATTTTTCATAGCGGAGAAAAATTTAAAACATGCCTTCTTTTCGGATAGGAAGTAAAACTGTAGATCCCGTGTCAATGCGATGTTTGGCACGATAAAGATCCCTACTGGGGGTGGAATTCCCCCAGATTCGGCTAAATTCTAGTAGGATCGGCCAAATGATCATAGCAATCGGTGCCATGAGGACGACGGATGCTCCGCCATCCTGATTCCTCGCCCAAACACAAACAAACAAACAGATAGCTTGTTAATTTTATGACAACCCTGATCCAAAGACTTTTTGATCATACTATATTTTGTGGGGTATTCTTTTTTTATATTTTGTCTCCAGCAATCTTTATCCAGCATTTTTCTTTTGTTCTTTGAGATGGATGTTTCCTATTGCGAGTGAAGTATTACTCCTGCTCCTACTCTATGCCAGCTTTCATGGAATTCTGCAAGGAAGTTTCCTCACACCGCTTCTTGCATCTAGAGATTGACAAAAGTATCCAAGAACCTTGCAAGTGGTGTAAGGAAACCCCCTGATAGAATTTTATGAACCGTTGCATGGTGTAGATCAACGTTCGGCAACTGGCGAACCGCGGTCCAGGTCCGGGCCGCGTAAGGTCAAAAACTGGACCGCCAAAAATTTCTTGAAAGTATAAATTACTCAGATTATTTAATTTATGTAATTAGGAGATCAAGCGATACTTTAAATCTGAGAAGATGTATTTAAACGCGGAGGGGCCAGCCGAGGCGTTATAACATCTTCGAGGATTTAAAGAAGCTTGATCTCCATATTGCATAAGTTGTTTTATTTTATTTCGTATTTCAATCCTAATTTCTCCCTTTTAAAATTCATCCGAATTTATTGTACAATGAAGCAAGTTGCCTTGTCTGTGTCATCATACGCGTAACCAAGGAGATAAAAAGCAGCATGTCACGTGTGGCTGTTATGCAACATCAAATGATTTTTACGTTACCAACAACAACGGAGATCAAGTTATACTTTATTTTACTAATTGTAGTATATAAACAATTGTTTGAAATATGAAATGAAATAAAAGTTATTTTTCTGTAGATAACAATACGTTTGAGCACCACCCTTATCATTTTTTAGTAGTAGTTGTGTAACTGATTTGAGTTCTTAATGGTTAGCTATAGGTAGATTACATAGTTGCTATGCTGTGCAGCGCAGGAGAGCGGAGGCGGAAGGGAACAAGCTGTCCGGCCGGCACAGCATGTTATATTATGTCGATTCACGCATAAAAGCTCTGTACACCGGAATGCAACACAAGAATTTTATTTAATGAAATAGGAAATTTTATAAATCGATTTCCGACTCTGGCAACCTCTGCTGGAGCTGGAGCAGGCATATTCATTTAAACACAATTTTTGTGCTTGTAACTCGAACAAAAGCTTACCGCCACTTTATGAAACTTATCTTTCGGGCGGGTGTACTCGGCGGCGGCGACCTTTGACATGGAAGAGCCTCTTTTGTGGTACGTCGACACGTGCTATGTGCCGGCTGTATTTTTATAAAGAACGAATCTAAATAAAGTACACATATATCGTTATTTCGTCAGTAGTTCTTGCGATTGCGGAGCGTTTTGTTATTATCGAGGCTTATAACGCTTCTTTTGCATCGATATGGATCCTAAAAAGCGTAAAGTTGATAGTGAAAATAGGAAGTTTTTGACTGAGTGGACTGAACAATATTGTTTTACGCTGCCTGATAGGCCTGGAGCTGTTCCAGTTTGCCTCATATGCAACAGAACTGTCGCTCTTGTTAAAAGTGCCAATTTAAAGCGACACTATGAAACAACTCATAAGCAGTTCCATAAAAACTTTCCTATGGGTAGTGAAATTCGTCAATAAAAACTCCAGGCATATCTAGCTTCTTACAAAAAAAAGCACGTCCTTACTAGTTCGCTCTATGAGCGAAGCAGCGTTGCGTGTGTGTTGGACGCTTAATAAACACCAGAAGCCATTTTCAGATTCTGAGATAGTAAAAAAATGTATGTTCGAAGTTGCCGCGGCACTTTTTGAAGAGAAAAAGGATGTTGTTGCCGCAATTCAAGGTATTTCATTGTCGGCAAGAAGCAATACAAGAAGAACCGAAATTTTGGCTGCTGACAATAAAAGTAGTTTGCTCGAACTTCTGCAGAAGGCACCTTGCTACGGCATAGCACTTGATGAATCATGTGGCATTGTTGATGAAGAACAAATGTCTACTTTCGTGCGATTTTTGGATATTGAAAGTAAAGCATTTAGGGAAGAATTGCTAGCAGTATTGCCGTTTAAAGGCACGACTCGCGGAGAAGATTTATTGAAGACTTTTGATGACTTCATGACAAAATCAAACATTAGTTATGATAAAATGGTGTCTCTTTCAACTGACGGGGCCCCAGCGATGATGGGCAAAGAAAAGAGACTAGTAAAGAGAATCAAGGATAAGAATGCTGGGCTACTATCTTATCAGTGCATAATTCACCAGGCAGCCCTTTGTGAAAATCTTAGTGTCACTCTGAAAGAGGTTATGGACAGTTTGATCAAGTTGATTAATTTTACGAGGTCTCGTTCTGCTCTTCAGCACAGACAGTTCAAAGAGTTTCTATCCGAGTGTGATTCGGCACATTCTGACTTACAGCAATACAACAATGTTCGTTGGCTAAGTAAAGGTCAAGTGATTGAACGTTTTTGGCAAATAAAAGAAGAAGTAACCTCCTTCTTAGAAAACTTGGATAAACACGAAGCAAGAAACCATTTGGAGTTCCTCGCAAACGAACGCAATATGCTAGCTGTGGCTTTCCTGAAAGACATTCTGAAGCATTAATATGCGCTCAATACCAAACTACAAGGAAATTGGAAATTAATATGTGATCGGATACAAAGTGTCTTCTTTCCGTCGCAAGCTGGATATCTTTGAAAAAGACATTGCAAATCAAGAATTTATTCACTTTCCAACAATTTTTGAATACAAAAATAATTCTGAAATAGACATTGCCGTATTTTTAACTTTTATGTCAGATCTTAAGAAGGAATTTGCAGCAAGATTCTAAGACTTTGCAGAGATAGAGAAGTTGTCGCGGTTATTAAAATTGCGCTTTGAAGTTTCTCCAGCGGCAGAATGGACAGATGTGGCTGCGAAGTTGTTCCGCCTTTCAAAACCTTTACTCCAAATGGAGATAATAGACTTGCAGGAAGATATCTCCTTGCAAACGTATAAAACTGCATCCACCGAAGAATTTTGGAGTAAACATATGGAAATTGCAAAAAATTAGCCATTTACCTGGCTACTATGTTTGGCTCCACATATGTTTGTGAAACTTCATTTTCAAAAATGAATTTTGTGGAGAACAAATATCGTTCAAGATTAACGGCCGTCCACCTTGAACACACTCTTTGCATAAGCTGCTCCCCGCGTGAACCTAACTTTAAAAAACTGGCTCAAGACCGCAAATGTAATTTCTCCCATTGATTTATGAATATAAATATGCCTATCAATTGTATTTCATATTATTTTGTGTGAAAATTAAAATAAAAAGTTAGTAAGGAATATGAGTTTTTTTTCCTGGACCTCGATAAAAATTTTGAAAAGTATTCAGACCCAACCTAAAATTACTTGTCGACCCCTGGTGTAGATGTAGACGCAGTACTTCACTTCTGACAACAAAGAAAGAGTTACTTTCTAGACCAGAGGAGAATTTCGGAGTAATTGCAGGGTGATTTTTAACAAAAAATGAAATTACTGTATAAATTATTATAAATAATTTACATTTTAAGTTTAACTAGGAGAAATATTCTGAATTAAATAACTCAAATATGAATTTGAACAACCGAAAAGCTATATTCAGTAAGCTTTTATATATTCTGATTAATATAGAAACTTTGCTAATTGCAAGAATTAAACTGTGTTTTTTCCTTAATGACTATAACACATATTACTCCCTGATGGTGATTAATATTCAATACAAAATTATGTAATATTAAAGAAGAGATATGTTAAGGGAAAATGATATTAAGGGAAATGTGATAGGGGATATGTAAAGGGAATTTATTTTAAATAATCTACAGTGTAACTGATAAGTCTTACTTTATTAAAAGCATGTACATATCACTAGTCAGATCTCTTTTTTTCTGACAACTTTCTACATACTATTTCTTAGCTGTGTAAGGCTCAGGCTATCTTGTAGACATAGCATTTGCAAACAGTGTCTTACAAATGTGTTCTTTAAAGATATTTACAAAATTCTAAGTAGATTGTATTCTACTCATCCATGTTTTAACTCGCTGTTAAGTATGCCTTTATATGTTTATATGTACATTGGACCACATCTTATTTTACATAATATAAATAATAATCTGATATCTATCTTTATAAATATCAGAAATTCAAACGTGGTATTTTATGAGCAACAATATGCGCTCAAGTTCAGGTACAAAAAGTGTATTCTCCATTTAAAAAATGAATGTCATTCATTTCGCGACTCTGTTTCCTGATTCACATAACTGTGCTCTTCACTTTTAACAGGTTGATCAGGTATCGGAGAATCTTTTTCTTTATCACTTGTCGTTTCTTCAATTATGTTCTCAACAGTAGTGCAGCTATTTACATCAGGCTGATTTACTATTTTGACAGTATCACTTTTAATACTTCGAAAACTTGATCTTGGTATTTCATAACCATCATTATCATCTTCAAAACTGCCATCACAAATTAATTCTAAATATGTTGGTATCTTTGAACCTGCTTCTGTTTGTAAAAAGGGTGTTTTTTCCTTATCTGATTCTTCATCGCTACTGGCTTTCCATGTTGTTGCTGAAACAAATTAAGCATATAAATAGGAATTGCATATAGGAATACAAAATCTGATGTGATAAAAGTGCATAATATGCACATCTTGATAAATTACATCATATTACCTTTTCAGTAATAATACAATGATTAATGTCATTTTGTATGCAAGACATACATATACATGCAAAATATGAAATGATATGCACATGCGTTATTAAGCAATAAGTTAAAATAATTTTTATTTTGGTAATAAATAAATAACAACCAAGAAAATAAGCTTTATAAGCCCAAAACGATACTAGTTTCTACATTCACAGTTTTTTTAATAGAAAACTTCCGACAAAGATCTTCCAACAAAATGGAGTAACATTTGCTTGTGTCTGTCAGATATTGTAATATATTGTTGTGAATTTAATTTTATTTGTGAATCACCTTTTAAATACAAGTATAAGTTGACTTGTATGAATGTATATGAATATGACAGGTTTATTATTATATTAATAAAAGTTATCAACTAGCATCTAAGTATTGTTTATTTCATTGTATTACAGACACAGTCGAAGAGACAATAGCAAATATAAAAGAGTACTCCTACAAGTGCTGTAGTGATTTAACAAATATCAATTCAAAATTAAGAAGTTTTAATAAAATATTTGCCATTTAAAATTCGTTATTATATTACATTAAATTATAAAACATAATTAATAGATATAAATTCAAAATCTTTGATTGCATGGGATGAACTTTTATATTTCGAGGACCTTCTGCTTCAGTTCTAAGATGTGCGCCTTTTGGCTGATCCACCATTGTTTATGTGTAATAGCTCTAGATCTTCATGAATTTTCTATTTTACTTTGCATTTACATGAAAATAAAATCAAATAAATTTAAGTTCACATTCATTTAAAAAGAGTTCTTTTGTATTTTATGAAATTAAAAATTTAGTTGTTTATTTTTGTACAAAGTGAATCCATAAAAAAAGATGAAAATATGAAGGAATAGACTAATACAATTTTGGGCTGGTAGAATTAGTACTACAACAACATTAGATTGTAACATTGCAACTCAAAAAAACATTATGTAATGTAAGTAATAATATATGTAAGGCTGTGTAATGAAAGAGTAATGAATTGAGAGATAGATATTTAAATTCTTGCAAGCTTGGTCTCCATTATAACAATTATTTTAAACACTACATTAGCTTAGTTTATAGAAAAATCTGAAATTCCTGGAAATGGCATTGGGTATGCACAATATAGTGATTTATCGTTCAGAGAAGACATAATTACTGAATGTGACAGATTTGTTTATAGAAACTCTCAAAACAGTTTCAAATCGATTTTCAACTGTTTAAAACTCCTGAATAAACGGAAAATTATTGTGCAATAATTGATTCTTGATCAGTTTAATGATTGGTGCAATTTAGCATAAACATATGACATTAAATTGTACGTTTATGTTTCTGGTAATAGACAAAAGTTAGCTTACCAAGAAAGTAATGTGGTTCATAATACATTGCTCCAAATATTACAATCGATAATATTAAAAAGACAAATTTTAAATAGAATATATGTGCATGTTCATGAAGTTTGAGTTAAGTAAAAAGCATACATTGTTGATTGAGAAACTATGTTACATTGAAAATGTTATTAATTCATAAGTAACAGTAAATTAATAAGTCGTATGGCATCATTGGTTCCTTTTGTAGTAGGTAATGAAGATTAAACTATTTATTTATTCTGTAATTTTCTTCTTCTCTAAGCTTCTGAGAAGTCAACCGAATGCCCTCATAGACTAACTGCAGCTAATTAAATTAAAACATCTGAATTACACTAATAGAAGAGAACTCCACCCTTACACTTGTTACATTTACCTAGTGTGCATTTTAAACTTAAATATCGTATTGTATATTGTATTAGTGTAAATACTAATGTAAATACTATGTTCTGTGATTTCATTATTGTAACATTTGTATTAATGCAATAGATTGTTATAATACCTTTCTGGGGTTGCGGAACTTTTTTCATTAAAATTATGCATTTTCTTATTAATAATACAATCTTTTTACAAAATGCGATGAAAAATACAAACAATCTTGTTCCAATGGTTAATTTTAGGTAGAGAGCTAAATAGGAGAAATCTGTGACTACAGATTCCACACCGGTCACCATTTTCGAATCTGGACAGGTCATCTAAATGTAATCCGACCTGGAAGAATCCAATTCAGCTTTTACATGTATCCAATTTGCCTTTTTGGGTTGTAATCTCAGTTATGCCTGATTACATCAGCAGGCACAACTACAACTAGAAATTTGGACCTGGTAGTATAACTAGAGATCTGACTTGACATCCCAATATGTGCAGAACTCTATGATCTTATAACCTACTTCAGGAAATCTTTAATTTAATCTATTCACACCAATCCTCTTATTAATTAATAGTTATTTATGTTACTAGTGGGATAAAGACATCATTATACGAGTGTGAAACATTCACGACGTGGTCATAAAACCAAGTCGTGAAATCTATTATGCCTTTATCCTATTTATACCTATTATGTGTATCATACAAAATCTTATCTACAACTGCCTCATTATGTCATTTATTACCTCATTAGTGATATAATGAACTTTATTTCCTAACATAAATGAATGACATAATGATGAGTTCCTAATGATTGACTCCATTAAATTAAAATGTCACACCCACCTTAGCCAAAAAATCATGTTGAAATTTAAGTTAATTTTATTTCTCTAATATTATTTTAATAATATTTATATTTATCTACGACATTCTGTCAAAGGCTCATGTTTACATATTACATAATAATAATAAAATACTTGTTTGATATTCGTTTCAAAATACATATTAAAAATTACACACCAATAACATATTTACTTAACATGTATATCAATATATTTCTTAAATATTTCATTTTCAATATTTTATAAATATTTTTCTAATCTTTTAAATATTTAAAAAACATATAGTATTATATTTCTACTTTTTAAATATTAAAAAAAATATTGTGTGCTACTGGGGTTTTAACTGTTTTTTAGCATTATGCTTTTCAGAATTTCATGGAACACATGTGGCAACTTTGTGGAACACCAATGCACTAGATAAATATGGCAAGCGTAACGTTGGATATTTCCAAAAGATACTAAGTATTGTAATGTTAATTTACCTGCGTTAAGTATATTTACATCTTGAAAATAAGCTTCATTCAAAACTCCTTCAGTCACTGCAAAGCATATGAGTTAATTGACATGCAAATGAAATATAATAAGTGGATGATCTTTAAGATGTTTATGATACAAGCACTTTGCAAGCATGTTTAAGAAATTAATAGATAATTATGCAACTGTTTTTCCTGTATTATAAAAAGTTAGAATATGCAATTTAAAAAAGTGAATTCAGGTAGCAAAAGTACATCATAATGCTATCAAAATCTAGTATCTAGTAAAGTATCAGTGGACCAAAAGTCAACAATTTATTATAATTTGTTTTAATATATATATATTTTTTTAATAGTTACCAAATGTAACCCTAAGAAAGTCTTTTAAATATGTTAAATTAATGCATTACGTCACCCAACTACGATATTTACCATATTTACCGATATTTATCACTCAGTGACCAATTTTTCACGTCATTTTCATGTGCCTTTGCTAGCTGGAAAATGATTATGTGTTATGTATGTAGCAAACTCATACCATAAGTCAACGAAGAAAATTTAAAAAGAGAGCAACAAATACATAGGTAACAAATGCTGACTTTAATTAATCATAAGAATATCAATATCCATCGCCATTCACAAATTATAATCAATTTATTTGTATGAAATAAATGGAATATAAAATTTTTTCCTCAAACCCCAATTTTACTTAAACTTTAAAAGTTTATAATTTTTTTTATATACCTATTATGGTATTTGAATCCTCTTTTATTATAAAAAGAATATTCCCTTTCTCATGCAAATATGATAAAAAAACAAAAAAGATTTATTTGATAAATATATGGTATGGTTTTGATATACATATAAAGATCAACATTATTTTGCAAATAATTTTGAATAATATTTTCTAAGCAAAAAGCTTGCTTGAATTAATACAAAACTTAATACTTACAATTTGGTACTGTGCTAATGTATTGTGAATCTTGAGTATCAACTGCTTCATTAACTGCTTGTGTATAAAGTTCCGTGAGCATACTTAAACAATATTTAAAGGTTGGCCTCCTTTCTGGTTCATAACTCCAACATTTGAGCATTAATTCATGTCTGAAATATTATACTTTAAGTATTTTACACATATATTATATTGCCTTATTTTTGGCAAAACATTTTAAGTTAAAAAGATCTATTACTTTATTAGAATTAACTTGTAAAAGATAAGTCTAACAAAGATATTTGATTGAATTTTGAAATTTTTGGTAGCTTATCAAATTTTTTTATTTGTTTATTTTTGTTATTTAGGGATATAACGAATTCAACCCATTCACTTACAATTTCTCCGGACAATCTGTTGGCTTCCCAAGCCTTCCTCCACTCTTAACATAATGTAAAACTTCTAAATTATTCCGAGCTGGGTATGGTTGTTGGCCTAGTGTCATTATTTCCCAAAGTAATACTCCAAAAGCCCATACATCGGATTGGCATGTAAAAACACCATCAACTAAAGATTCAGGTGCCATCCATCTTACAGGTAATAGTCCTTCGCCTTCTTTTCTATAATAGTCATTTTTATAAATATCTCTAGTCAGTCCAAAATCACCAATTTTGACAATTCGCAGTTCAGCATCACTTGAAGACACCAAACAATTTCTACATGCTAAATCTCGATGTACAAAATGCATTTCTTCTAAATATCTACATCCTTTTGCTACATCTACACACATTTTAATTAGTTCTTTAAGTGTTAATGATGGAGTACTGGCCTGAAATATAACATTATTTTGTAATGTATTTTGACTATTAAAGTGCATTCAAATGGCTCACGTATGACAGTCAATGTTAGATATAGAGTGATTCCTTTAAATCATTTTTGTTATATGCATGATGATTATTTTATGATGTAAACCATTTAAATGAACCTTTTAATTGATTTTTAGCATATTACCATTGGATTTCGTGATGAACGTAGATATGTCAGTAAATCCCCCCCTTGCATCAGTTCCATTATGATAAATTGAGGGTCATTATCAAGACATACTCCTAGTAATTGTAATATATGTTTATGTTTAAAATGACTCATTAATTGAGCTTCTTGCAAAAATTCACATTTTTCCACATCAGTAGCTCCTTTTCTCAAGGTCTGAAATAGTTTAATAGTTAAAGAATGCTACTGGATTAGCAAATATATGTATTTCTATAATACAGTGAGATCAAGATTGATTGTCCTGATCCTACACTACTTTCCATCACCTTGATATCAATATTTACATCCAATTTATAAATTAAACTAGTGATATAAAGAATTCTGGGGAATTTATTAGATGTCCCTAGATGTCAATCTGCCAAAATTGTTTTTGTTGTAAACTCATTGCCGTGCGTTGTTAATTCCATTTATTTCTTTATTCTTTTCGTTGTTTAATTATTTCTATACATAAAAGTCTTTTTCAAGACTACCACTGAAGGATTATATTGAGTGCAAGGTAAATAAAAAATATTTTTATTGTTGTTATAAAGTTATTATATGTAGAAATTGTAAATTGTAGGTTACAGGTCAATAACCTCTATCAAAATGCCCTTTTCTCTTGAACAAGAGAAATTTATTATAGAAGCTTATTTTTGCAACGGTGAACGAGATGGTAATGCAGAATGGAAATATTCTCCAACGCTTTGTGCAGAAGAATGGATAAATCGCTTCCTTGATATGGAAATTGATGAAGAAACTTTAATTTGACGTTTACACCGGATTGTGCACCGTTTTCATGAAACAGGGAGTGTTAGTAAGGGGAAGTCAAGTGGTCGTGGTACTGTACTTACAGAAGATGTTGTTGCAGATGTGCGTACTCATGTAGAACGTAGTCCAAACAAACCATTACGCCAACTTGCTCAACAAACAGGTAATCGTAAGAGTTATATGAAAATTACTTTGAAATATTAAATGAAAATTATTGTAGGTTTATCATATGGTACAGCTCACAAGGCAGTAAAGACTATACTACACTTCCATCCATATAAAGTTACTGTCGTGCAAGAGTTACTTCCCCCTGATTATGAAAGACGAATTCAATATGTAACTGGTTTAATGCAAATCTTCGCAATGATGATTTATTGGATCTCACATTCTTTTCCGAAGAATCGTGGTTTCATTTGTCCGGATACATTAATTCACAAAATTATTCGAAAATATGAAAAAACGAGTAGATGCTTGTCTGGCTGTACATGGAGGTCATTTTGAACACATACTATAAATCTATTGTAATAATTTTAATTGTAAATTGTTTAATTGTGTTAATTTGTGTAATTTTAATTGTTTATGAAATGAAATCTTTTGTATTTACTTCTTATTTTTGATCGTAATTGATCTTAATGATAATAATTGATAATAATAGTATTGGTTACCAATACTGTGGCAAGAGAAATTGACACGTCTTGTTATTTCTGTTAAATATTTCAATTAGCATTCAGTAATTCTTTTAAATTCCTGATGTTTATTTTGCATGAAAAGGATAAACTTTTGCATAGTTCAAATGAGAGAAAATAAACAATCCTTATAACCATTTCAATATATTTTTTAATTAAAAACGAACTTGTTTTTCATGTTTTTAATTTCATACAAACCAAAGTGTTTCTAAGTTTCTGTACATTACTTTGGAGGTTAGTTTTTTGAATGTCATCCGCACACCACTGCTTTTGTCCTGACTCTCAGGTGATGGATGTAAATATTGATATCAAGCTCGTGGAAAGTAGTGTAGGATCAGGACATTCAATCTTGATCTCCCTGTATTTTAGAATAAAACTAATACTCTACTCTTAATAAATTATTATTAATGATAGTATTCATTCAACTTCAAATTTGCAATTTAGCTTTTTTTGCAATAGATTGTAATGCAATGTAATGATATAAACCTAAATCCTTTAAATAAATGTTTACCTTAACAGCAACGTTAATATCATCATCAGCTCCATTGATATTTCTGGCTTTACCTTCAAATACTTCTCCAAAGGCCCCACTACCAAGGAACTTCATTAATGTAATTTGATCTCTATAAGAACACAGAAACAAGATATTAAACAATGGTAATAAGAAAATAACATACTGTAAATGAAAAAACAACTCTTAAAGGTAAATAAAGCAAACAGAATTTACTGTGGAACAGTTTATTTAAGAGTTTGTTAGAAAATTCTGCCGAATCAGAGTTAACTAAAGCTTTCGAACCTAAGTCTAGAATTTTTTATGCTTCGATAGTCACCTGGAATTTTCAGTGCTGAATTTTTGTAAAAATACTAATCATCATCATCAGTCCCATGAAGTCCCGTAGAACTATAGGTCGCCTAGGCGGCGTTTTTAGACAAGTTTAATAATTTGCAAAGGTTGTCAGCCTTATACAAATGTTTTCACTTTTACACTTCACATTTAGGTTGGGTTAAATTTATTGTTTATTGTTTAAACTTCAAATTTTTCTTCTGTGATTGCGCACATGTCGTCTACAAACTCTTTCCAAGCAACTTTATTTAAGGCTATTTGTTTAACATGGCTCCAAGTAGTTCTCATCTCCTTACATTCCTTTGATATGTTTCTTTTCCAAGTTAGATTTGGGCGACCTTGTTTCCGTTTCCCTTTGACGTTGTACTCTAATGCTTGCCTTGTTATATCTGTGATTGGTTTCCTTAGAGTGTGCCTAATCCAATTCCATCGACATCTTTTTAATATTTTATACATGGGTTCAGTTCCGGTGATTTCCCACAACTCTTTATTTGCAATTACATTTGGCCAGTATATTTTTAGGATTCTCCTTAGACACTTATTAACAAAGGTTTGTACTTCTTTCATTTGTTGTTTAGTTAGGGCCCACGATTCAGATCCGTATAATAAAACACTGAGTATATTGGACCTAAAGATTCGGAACTTTGTGTTCCTTGAGAGCTCATTTGAGTTCCAGATCCTTTGTAAAGAATAGAAGGAACTTTGTGCCTTACAAATCCTAAGTTTTACGTCGGCTTGGCAACCTCCTTGATTTTCTATTTTGCTGCCGAGATAATTAAAACTCTTATTAGTTTTCACTTTTTCTCCATTTAGCATTATTTCTGTATAATCGGAGTGGTTTGTCGTTAAAGAGCATGTCTTCTTTACGTTTATTTCAAGTCCTGTATCTCTTGCAATTGACCATAACAAGTTTAAGTTTGTTTGTAAGTGATTTTTACTCTCCGTTATAAGGCAGACGTCATCTGCATATTCTAAGTCTGTCAAATCTTTATCAAATCTCCACGTCAACCCTTTTTTATTTTGTAGTGATTTTTTCATTATCCAGTCCATAACTAGTAGGAAAAGGAGAGGTGAGAGAATGCAACCTTTTTACTCCGGTATCGATTGTTATATTCTCTGATCTCGTCCCGTTGTGTATTATACAGGCACTATAGTTCTCATATAACATTTTTATCATTTTTCTGGTATACCATATTCTTGTAATATTGGCCATAGTTGGTCTCTATCTATTTTATCGAACGCCTTGGTAAAATCAATAAAGCCCAAGTGTATATCTTTTTGCCATTCGTTGCTTTCCTCTATTATTATTCTCAGGGTTGTTATATGATCAATACAAGCTTTGCGTGGTCTAAACCCTGCTTGATTATTCCTTATCATGGACTGTGTTGCTTCACTAAGTCGAGTTAATAGGATTCTAGATAAGATTTTACTAGTTGTATTTAGTATAGTTATGGCTCTCCAGTTTTCACATTCCATTCTGTCCCCTTTTTTGGGGATTTGAATGATTAATCCTACTGACCATTCCTTTGGTATTCTTTCTTCATTCCATATTTTATTTAATAGGAGATAAAGGATTTGAGTATTTGTCTCTATCCCGGCTTTTATTATCACGGCTCTTGGTACGAAATCGCCTTCATATCAATGTTGAGTTTTTCTCTTTCTACTCCCTCGTTATTAAGTTTGTGATGTTCATGTTTATGTTTGTTTCATTCTTCGTATAAATTTCTTTAAAGTACTCCATCCATCTATTGATAATTTCTTCTTGCGATTTAAGCAGTGTGCCATTCTTATTCTTGACATTGTTTACTGTTATAGCTCTATATCCTGTCATTTTTCTTGTCAAGTTGAATAGTGTTTTCATATCATTTTTTCTAGCTGCCATCTCCGCTTCTGTTAGCCATTCCTCTTGCTGCTTTTTTTGTCCCTTTTTGCACTTTTCTTTATTTGTTTATCAATACTCCAGTATGTTTGATCTAGCTCCAATTTTCTGTTTCACTTTATTTCTTTCTTCGATTAATTCTATAGTATTGCTTGTTAGCCATGGCTTATCGTTTCTTCTTCTTACTCCAATTTCTTCTTTCGCTGTACTACTTAGTGTCATGACTTCAATGTTTAAGTTTTCGAAAACTATCTCTTGTTTAAATTTTTCTTCGAGTCTCGTATTATAAATAATTCTTTTTTCCTCCTCGTCAAATAGTTGGGTGTTATATTTTACTCTTCTTTGGTTTGGGTTCTCTTTGGCTTTAATTTTAATTTTAATTTTAGTATCTGTTACGTAGTTTATCGTAAACTGATTGTAATTCATCGTAATAGTCGACTTTAATATTGTAATTTGTTGTGTCTGTTGGTGCATAGGTATTAATTACTGTGATATTGACTAGATTAGCCCTGAATCTTGCTGTGATAATCCGTTCCGATACCGCTTCCCACTCAATCAGTGCTCTTTTTGCTTTCGTACTTAGCATAAAGACAACGCCATATTCATGCGTGGCGTCACCACTTTCACCGGAGTAAATTATTGTTACCCCCTTTTCTGTTTGTACCTCGCCGTTTCCTGTCCATCTTACTTCGCTTAATCCTAGTATGTCTAATTTATATTTGTTCATTTGCTTAACAATCTGGCTTGTTTTCCCACATGCATACATTGTCCTTACATTCCAGCAACCAATGTAACTTTTTGATCTCGTATCAATTAATGTTTGTTTATTTAGTTTTAACTTTTCATATTCATTTTTCATAGCCCCTGTCGTCGTCATCATCCGTCCTTTTTTAAATTCCGCTAGTTTTTTGAGATATGACGTGTTTTGGTTATCTTCAGTAATTTATCTCTTATTGTTTGTTCCTCCCCTATGTTTTCCGGAGATCTTTGACTTAACGTTCTGCCTTCTTTTACGTGCAGTCTTTTTGTTGAGATTCATTGGTAGTGCTCGACTTCTCACTTTCTTCTGACTGTATATTTTCCTTTCCGCACACTTCTTCATTTTTTGTATATTTTACTGCTTCTTTACTTGTGTCAATTATTTCAATCGATCTTAGTTGTTCGAGGGAGAAAGCGTCTCCGTTGACTATCAGTTTATTATATCTAAGTGTTGCCTGGTTTCCTTTTGTTTTAATCATTTTCATAAATTGTACCAATTCTTTTCTTTGTAGTAATACCTCTCTTGAGTAGTCCTCTTCTACATATATATTCTTTCCTTTTAGATATTTTACTACTAGTATTTTAAAAATACTAATAGTAAGATATAAATGACAATGCTAAATTTGTACAAAATAAAGGTCTTCGCACAGTTAAAAAATAAAGACATTATAAATAATTAATAAATAACTGTATAATTTATAAATTATAGAATGAACTAATTGGATATTGTTGCTATCATACCATTCCAGTACACTCTTCGCGTAATGTGATGATGCCAAATTTGGCCAGAAAAGTGTAGACTTAGTATGCTATTGCAAGAAAGACAGTAGTCTCTTTTGTAGGCACCCCTCCTTATAAATCTGTTGATTTATTGTTCCCTGGGGTATAAAAGAGGCAGTGCAATCTCCGCAACTGCAGATAGCCTTCCACACTAAATATTTTTTGGTGAATTTGGCATGCTTTTGGTACTTAAACTCCTCACTGCCTTCCAAAATCCAGCAGCTGTATAATATTATCCAGGCAGTTGTGGAAAATCCGATTTGACATATATTTCGTCGTCCATAACAATGCAGTCGAATTTTCGAAGAAAGTTGTCATAGCGCTTACGAGCTCGACTTTTTGCGGTTTTGTTCTGATTTTCAGTACGATGAGGAGATTTTTTTACTTTTTTACTCTTCAGCCCACATCGCCGTTTCGTGCTCTGCACACAAGCTTGTGATACACCTACCTTTTTGGTTTCCTTCTGAAGAGCTGACCAACCCTTTTTTCTGTTTCCAGGCATGCAGGGCGACTTTTTCTTCCGATTCAGCCCTTCGATCAAATGCTTGATGTTTTGAAAGTCGTTTCAAAACATCTGCTACCGTGGATGTGGGTAACTGTCGCTTTTTGACTATTTCTCGTATGATGATATTGAGTGATCTCAACATTGAATCAGTGCCGGAAACAATAAAAAAATATTTTGTGAGATATGAAGCTCGACTTTCTGTGCATCTTGATAACGTAGCTACCCAACAAAGAAAAAAAATTATTTCAATCTTTGATGAACGTGCCTATATCCACATGTACAGCTGAAATATCGTTTTCAGTACAGTCGTTTTTAGATGGTTTCATACAGCTGAAATGGAATTCAATGTTTTCTGCTAACTGTTGTTATTAGTATTATTATATTATTTCAATGCGTTACAACGCCCCTTAAAACCAGTACAAGTACCATCATGAATATGAAAAAGGCAACATTAACAATGTACGGGCCATCAGAAGGCACTGATGAAAGCCACATTTCTGTAAAATCTTGAATTTGACAGTACATTGAGTTGTGACATGTGGCGATGGGATTGTCTTAACTGAGAGGCTGTGTTTTAAGACTTCTTTTCGCATCAATGCCCTTAAAGGTAATCCCCGGTATATCCTTGCTGGCAACAGCTGGATAGGTCTTGTCCATCAAATGCAGAGAGTCTGACTGAATAGATGCAACTCTACATGCAATTACACCAGAGTGCCGAAAACGGTTTCTCTAATGACAGTGACTTAAGGGATCACTACCGAGATGAAGCTTACTAGTTACTGATCGCGTACTGGAGTCCAGATGTTCGGGGATCATCCCTAAACAGAACAATATAAATAATATGGTTGACTGAGATAACATTTAGTTAGTCTTCTATTGGGGAACCCCTTTTGACAGGACTTAGTGAGTCCAAATTTAAATAATAATTGGATTTTCACTTGAAAAGAATTACTAATGAACTTACTAAAAGAAGGGTACTAAGTATTCAAATGAAAAAATTGAAACGACAAGAAAATCGCGAAACCTACTCCAACATTGGACTCATTCAGCAGACCTACCAGTCACACCAGTCTGGGTCACCGGTAGTTGTTTTGCTCACCACATTTTAAATACGGTTTGTTTACATACCGTACCGGTGCAATTGAAGTGAGGTTACAACAGCGTCCCTTGACGTTTATTTTGTTGTGCTTAATAAATATTTTTACAACCTCTACCGAAAAACCTGTTGATATTTACAATTTAGTTTTATTATCCTCATCTACTATTAGCTGCTCCATTATTATTAGTACAAATATCGAATTAGGCTATGTTACTATATTTGGTAAGTAAATTTATTAACCGTAAATTTATTAAATATATTAACCGCTAACTAATTTTTCATAATTCAGTTAAAATCTACCGGTGAGCAGCACCGGTAAGTCTGCTGAATGTAGCCATTGTATTGAATGTTTTTGGTGATTCAAGTATGACGAGCCATGATTTTCAAATTATTTTATTTTAGTGCATACACGCTTGTTTACCTAGATTATTAGGAAGTTAATAATGACGGTTTCAAACCTCACAATTGAATAACGACTATGTCAAATGTTCATTACTTTAATATTTATTGATTTAGTATAGAAGTACAGTTGCTATTAGTCACTAAGGAACGATGAAAAAATAGTGATCGCCGGTTTTTCATTTTTTTGTACAATGTACGCTGTAACTCGACCTGATTTATGAACTGGGCAATTATAATTTTCAAAAATGAAATGTTCTTGCATACCATATAATAAACTTACATTTACATTGTACAAAAAAATGGGAAAATCGGCGGTTATGATTTTTACATCGTACCTTAGTGAATGATCGCAACTGTACAACAAAATACATAAAAGTAAAATATTCAATGTTAATTGCCTATGATCGACTTTGAGAGTGGACACCCGATATGCCCTTACGTACGTACTTAAAGTGACGTTTCACTTTTTCCCGTTTGCATTTCATATTTACCTCATATCCAGGTTAAAAATGAAACGCAGTGTTTACCTCTTCATGACTACAAACATAATTTTATATAAATTGTTTACATATGGTCTTATAGGTAAGGCTAAAGGGAATCTATTGATGTATAAAAACGAAGACTTTTTTAATTTTAAGGTAGTTTAAAATTAAAAGTTTTATTTTTTGTTTCTTATTTACCCCGGTTGACCCTAAATATTTTGATTATCTTTCTTTTACAGACGCAGACCTAATAACAGTGTGGTTTGTGCAAACAAAATATTATCCCACACATCCTGAAACACATATGGCTATATTATTCTAATGTGTACATATGAGCGTGAAAGAGATATTCCAGGCATTGTCTGTGCTTCGGGTTTGCGTATGCACTAATTGCTACTATCTAATTATAGTAATATATCAGCTATAAAACATACCAACCATTAAAGGTATAATAACACTTTGTTGCAATAGAGAATAACATTATGTTAAAAAGCTGTGTTAATGTTACATGTGTCTCATATTAAGTTTATTAACAAATCTTATCTTACCTTCTTATATGAGGAAGCATTGTAATTTCATCAGATGATAGTTGATTTGTCGTATATAAAATGTTTGTATTATGAATCCATCTTCGAGGCAGCTCTCTTAATGTTGCTAATTCGACATCTGGTCCTCTAGGAATGATGATGGTTTGCTTTGTTTTATTTTTTGTACAATACCATTTACCTGAGAAGATCAGGTAATCAATAAACTGCAATATTAGCTTTAAGAAAATCAAAACTTACAACAACAGAAACATACGACAATACAAAAACAGATAACAGCTGGAATTAATGCTATGAATATTAAACTCAATGGATCTTGCTTTTCTGCAAGTTGGGCGGCAATGCTCAAATCAAATTCAGAACTTTCTTCACTTGTATCACTCCATCCATATGCATTCATTGCAGATACACGAAAGGCATATTTTTGTTGTTCATCTAATCCATTTATTATCCAAAATGTGTCTAGAAAAACAAAAGACTAATGATTTCTGACAAGTTATGAAGTTATGATATATACCATTTCCTTTATACAAAGGAATCCAGTTGTCTTCTTGTTCATCAATTGAGGGTGCATTATCAAACCAAGGAGGTCTATTTGTACTTCGTTTATTTCTGTTATAAGTTACTAATTTTAAACCTTCTAGCAAATATAATTCTATACGTGCACCATTGTCTCTCGAAGCTTCCCACAATACTTGATAAACATCACCTTTTAAATTTTGTACTTTTGGCATCCCTGGTGGAGATGGTTTATCACCTATATTTAATTTAAAAAATAATTTATTAAAAAGTTAAAATTTATCTACTTAATTATCTACCTAATGTTTCAAATGCAAATCGAGAATGATCTGCAGGCCATATATAAGGCTCAGAATAATTTGGATAAAAAAGGATCATTCGAAATCTATATTTTGTTTTAGGCTTCAACTTGGAAATTCTGATGCTTATAGTATCATTACTTAAAATTGTGGAATTAGGCTTTACATCAAACCATTCATCAGATATTAGATAGGCATACTGTACTCTTTCTTTGGCATAAGTATATTTTTTTAAATGTATGTGCAACTCATCAGCAGTGCAGTTTACTAATGTAATGTTGTATGGCTCTGGGAATGTTGTTATTTTGACACTATCACTGTCACTATATGCAATATTAAGTGTATCACTATCATTTGATGGCTCATTAGTTTGGCTGTATGCTCTAATCCAAACTAAATATGTTTCGTTAGGTACCAATTTTGGCAACTGAGAGTAAAAATTATTTTTTGTATCTTTTTTGTCTGGATAAAGAACTATTTGTTCTCCTGTTTGTTTTATCCCATTCGTATCACCTTCAGTTTGCCAATTTATCCCATACCAAACGGATTCTCCATTTATTTGTGTTGGAGGAAACCAACTTACTTCAGCTAATGTTGGGCTTAATACAGTTGCTGCAATATTCTGTGGCTTTGATGGGGCTGCAAAGTCAGAATAATGATTATGAAGATCTAAATAAAAAAAATCTAAAAATTCACTTACCTCCTGCAGAAGTTTGAAAAATTGCTGTTGGTCCAGAAGCAAAGTTCTGCTGCATTAAACGTGAATAATAGTTGCTAACTGTTAAAAATAATATGTATTTAGTGAAAGGTTGTAAGTTTTCTATCACAATACGCTTTTCAAAAGTAGTTATTTGAGTGCAACTTTCATCACATTGTAGGAAATCATCATTATAGGGCATATAAGAAATTCTATATTCAGTAGTAGGTGTGGACATATCTTGGCAATCACTATCTAGTTGAATATCTGGCAACAATATTGTTAATGTGTTCGAGGTTTTTTGATGCAATGTTATTTCCAGATTTTCAGTGTAGTCTGGAATTAGACATTTATGTGGTGGATAAGGTTGCATGTGGGATCCATATATTAACATATTATTTGCAGTTATTTGCTCCAATCTTGCCATGCCATAATCACTTTTTTTAAATGAGTATACTAACCCTTGACTAGAATTTGTCCAATATAGCATTCCAAAATCTGATTTTAATATTCGCAAAGGAAAACTATCACCCACTACATTACTATCAGCAACAGTATTACAGTTGCAACCAAATCTGTCAACAGACACTATATTTTGTGAATCGGAATCTACGAAAATCAGCAGAGGATTTTTTTTCAAATCTGAATGATCAATTGCAAATGCTTTTTCGAGAAAGGGATCTGATGGGCAGTTGCATGAAGAAAAATCAAAGTCAGTATTGCTCTGATTATATAATTGGCTTGAAAATAATGGTTGAATGTTAGATCCATCTGTATTGCATTGCATTAAGTGGTATTGGTCATAATCCTTTTGTATCCAATATAATTTCCTGTGAAAAATAAAATGTTAACTACTATGTTAAAAACAAAAACTAAAGCTAAAACTTAATTAATTTTTATATTTGCTTGATTATAATTACTTACCTAGTAAAAGGAGACACTTCAATCTTTGATATATTAAAAGGCATACTAAATATGTGCATACTTGAAATTCCTTTATCACCTTCATTTAAATTTAATTTATAAACAGAAGATTCTAGCTTGTTATTCTGAATATAATATAAACTTCTTTCTACCCAATCTACTGTTAAACTAATGGCGTCTCCATTTAACTCAGCTATTTTGCTCCTATTCAAGTTAATGAGATCAAAAACAAGAAGTTCTTTCATATCATTAATCCAAAATAATTTATTTTCTTTTAAGATATATGCCATTTCTATGGGTGTATTTATTCCATGAAGAAGGGGTGTATTCTTGTTGATGTCAATATCTTGTATAAATATAGAATCATCTGAAGCTATTAATAATTTTGGTAAAGGAAGTTCATTACTTGTGTTAACTACCAATACTTGTGAAAGTTCTCCATCTCCTATTTCCGTAAAAGCTTTAACCTAAAAAATAAAAAGTAATGTAACATAAAATGGACAAAGCGATTTTTAAATTTAAAATACTATATGTAAACGTGTAAATAACACGAGTAGAGCTATGCTCCAAAAGACGAAAGGTGAAAACTTCTAGAGGTAATTTAGTGTACCTAGCTAATAAAGAAAATAAATTATTTTACAGTACTTACTTGAAAATAGTAAATTTCATGCTGTAGCAGATTGTCAATTAAATATTCTCGTTCATTAGATTTTCCAACAGCATTTCTACAGACTTCTATTTCAGTATCACCTCTTACATGCCAACATCTTATTTTATAACCTTGTATAACTCCATTAGAATTTAGCGGTGCATCCCATCTAAATATAACACGAACTTCTTTTGTGTCATCATAATGTATATGGTGTGAAACATATGATCTTAAATTATCAGGTGCAGATGGTGTAGAAGGAGGTGAGAGTATTTTAACACGTACTAGTGGAGATGATCCCCAGTAGGTGTATGCCCTTATTGTTACATGCAGTTTGCTAAAGGGTGTGACAGTTTGCCAATACTTTATATAAGGTGTAGTTGTAATTTTCTGGAAATAAAACTTTGCGTTAAATTAACTAGATCTATTAAATAATACATAAAGTCTTTCATTTTGAAAATTAGAAAAAAACGGATATTTTCATAATATATTTTCCACTTTCTAAGTTGTGCTCCTTAGTCCAGTAAATAGAGAAGTGACGAGTGTATTTTCGTGTTAGTAGCTATTTTATTGCAGAAACCTGTTCAGAAGAGTGTGTAGAATAATATATGTAGTTTCGTAGTAAATTGTAGTGACAGCAGAAAAGTTATTAACAATTTAAGACGCGTACAACCGTTTTCGAAGAGTTTTTTTCCGTAGGTCATGAGGATGACTTTCCATGAAAAAATGTTCAGTATATGATTTGTTTGTAATAAAAATAGCTTCGAAATGGCACCAGTCTGATTGTTATAACTGCGATAATTAAGTTACAAAATCGAGATAGCTACCAAAATTGCGTGTTTTTTAAATGGCCATAAAAATCTAAATAATCAACCGATATTAATGTAACTTACGTTAAGTATGGTTTAAATTATGTACAATAAGAACTCAAAACCCATATGCCAGGTCCCAAGTAGCACACCATATTTCTTTAATATTTAAAAAATATAAAGGTAATATTATATGTGTTTTAAATATTTAAAAGATTAGGAAAGTATTTACAAAATATTGAAAATGAAATATTTAGAAATATATTGATATACATATTAAATAAATATGTTATTTGTGCGTAATTTTTAATATTTTGAAACGTATATTATGCAAATCTTTTTATTATATACTACAATAGATATTTATTGGAAACATTGATGAATTGTAAATCTTGCTTATGATCGTGCGCGATCGTGTGTCGTCGCGTATGTTCGTAGAAGGCAGGCAGAAGGAAGATGCAACGACGCCATTGTGAATTTGTATGGTTTTTCATCAGTTTTGTGTTTTTTTTTTCGGATTTAACTGTTTTATGTAGGTATGTATTGATATTAAACCATAAAGTATTTACCTAAGAAGTGACTATTCTACTCCTACGAATAAAAGAGAGCCTGCATATCCACTGAAAAGCTGCTCATCATCAAATGGTAATAATACATATTACAAATAACATGGTTATTCAACCAGCTACAGATTGCTGCAACTTTGACAAAAAAGGTATGATGATTATAATAAATTTATACTTTTTCTAACGGGTGATTATAAACGCTCAACATCTCAGTTGTGAAATTTAAAACGTATGTGTCGTATTACTCAAAAACAATAATTTTTTGAACATCAAATAAATTACATTAATTTATTATATGTCTAAAACAGTAATAAAACACATAGGTTTTAAATTTCACAGTAACTGAGATGTCAATTTATTTTCTAGAGTTCAAAAGAAAAACCTATCAAAACTAAAAAAGTGTGTTAAACCTTCATTGTTTTTACCGATACGATTATTATTATGTTATTAAATATTACAGAAGCAGCAACCCTAAGCCCAAATACTAAACAACCGAGCACGTCATCATAGCAGCTATTAAGAATTGGTTAAGACATACTTCGAGAAGATTAAACAACAGCTAGTAAGTGCTTTTTTTTACTCATGACATTGAAATCACTCATTTTGCAATTGATAACGATGATTGAAATCGCATTTCAACCACTAGAGGTTGGAATTTTCGGACTACTGGGATTTTGAATTTCAAACTGTTCGACATTCAATTGCTGACAAGGGAAATGTCATGTTTTGTCACTTAAATGTCATAATTTTTTCTAAAGTGCATTAATTTACTAAAAATTCGGTGAAGAAATAGTATATGCAATGCGTGGCTGATAAAATTTCAACATCTCGAGTTACTTACTTAACTTTTGATTTTTAATTTTAATTCTTTTGGTTGAAGTAACTCATAAAAAGTCTGCTGAGTTTTATGCTTGTATATTGTTTCGAAAATATTCGATTAATTTTAAAAAATGCTTAATATTGCCTAATCACATTTTCTATTATTGGTCGCCCCACATAATGGTATTGGGCTTGACTACATCAAATTAAGATTTTCTTAACAAGCATTATTTTTTCTTAAAATAATAAAACACTTCAATTTGTTGCAAAATTTGACTACACTAATATGGTGACTAGAAGTACAGATGTTTCAAAAAGTCCATGTTCATTATATAAATTTCCTTAAAATATGTTGCTGCGAGAGATCGACTATAACAATAACGTCTTTGACTATATATAACCCTAAATCTTTTTTTTTTTTCTTACAGAAAGAAGAATTATGAGTCCCAAGACAAGCTTCCTATTGAATAATTATCGAGTATTTATATATTTTTACTGAGTGAATAAATTCTTTTTGCTACAATATATCTTTTATTCTAGTCCTATTCCATGAGATAAGAATTATATCCTTAATGTACCAACGAATAAACTGCTATTTAATTTAATATTTCCGTTATAATATAATTATTGAAGTCTTCAGGATGGATGAGAAGTTATTTTTTTATTGGATTGTCGTGAATTAAAATGAGCAGTGAATATTTTTCTCAGGCGTATAATCCTTTTTGTGATACTACCTGCAATTACAATTAGAGAAAAAAAAACATTTTCTTGTTGACGGTCATTTTACCATTTCAAAAGAATATACGTATTTAATTCAAACCCAAGTTTTTTATTACTAAGTGTAACTCTTATGCTAAATAAACTTCAAATGCAATTTTTGTCAAAAATTTTCGTATGTTACACTGGTTAGAGAATATGGTTTCATAAAGAGAGCAAAATTCTCTTTTTAGTAGAACAACATGTATAGGGTTTTATTTGAAAAGTTTAAATGACCTGAACAAGAAATGAGTGGTGAAAAGAAAATTGAAATTCATGTTGCTATAGAGCATAATTTGCTGTACAAAAATATTCTTAAAAACATTCTAATAATATTCTAGGAATATTATATGAATCAGCAATATAACATTCATAAGATATCCTAACTATAGTATGAACAAAAAATAACTCCATCAAAGGTGCATTTGGTATTATGAACTTGTATGTGTATTAATAACACCAAAAAATTATATCAAATTAATAACAACCGTCACTGTCAAAGGACTGATTATTTTGTATAATTTTCTAGTGTTATAATAAACATGGCTTCAAAATCCTAAAGGCACCTTTGATGGAGTTACTTTTTACTCATACTATAGAATGTTAAATAAATATTGTTGAAGAAATATTTTAAATAAGATATTAGCTAAATATTTAGGTGGATGTTGAAAAAGATATGTTTTAAATATTTGAAAATGAATATTTATATAATATATCTGTGCTATTGGGGATATAACATTCATAAGATATCCTAACTAGAATGTTAAATAAATATTATCAAAATAATATTGAAGAAATATTTTAAATAATATATTAGCTAAATATTTAGGCGGATGTTGAAAAAGATATATTTTAAATATTTGAAAATGAATATTTATATAATATATGTGTGCTACTAGGGGTATGCAACAATGTTTTGTTTAACAAGGTTTTATACGTATACTGCGCTTAAAACTTTGGAAGTTTGCAAAAGCTGTTTGCAGCTTTGAATACTATTGCAACTGTGCATATGTACAGGGTGGGATTAAAGTATGGAATATAAAAAAAAGCGAACTCAACCGGTTTTTTTAAAAACGCTGAAACACGTCGATTTTGTTTTTAAAAATACACATAATATGTGCGATTCACCTCCCGACTTTCATTTGTTTCTAAGTTATGACGTCATCACAAAAAATTTAAATGACAATATAGATTTTTTATAGTGGAATCCGATAGTGATTTTTTTCCCTTTATGATTATGCAAATAAATCATAAGATTGCATAACAAAAATTCTGAGAAAAGTCGATCTGAACTATGTAAATGTTTGTTAGTTATGACATCATCACAAAAAATTTAAATGACAATATAGATTTTTAGTAGTGGAATCCGATAGTGATTTCTCTTCCCTTTATGATCATGCAAATAAATCATAAGGTTGCATAACAAAAATTCTGAGAAAAATCAATCTGATATTTTGATACCATAATATCAATAACATTAATTTGCATGGTCATAAAGGGAAGAAAAATCACTATCGGATTCCACTATAAAAAATCTATATTGTCATTTAAATTTTTTGTGTGATGACGTCATAACTTAGAAACAAATGAAAGTCGGGAGGTGAATCGCACATATTAATGTGTATTTTTAAAAAACAAAATCGACGTGTTTCAACGTTTTTAAAAAAACCGGTTGAGTTCGCTTTTTTTTTATATTCCATACTTTAATCCCACACTAATCATTAAAAATCGAGTGCAATTTGTAAAACTTGAATGCGTTCATTTTTGCAATTTTGGTGACGTTTTACACCAGCTCATAGTTTTTACGTTTATAAATACAGTAGAAACTGCCTAAAGTGACCACCTTTGTAAAAGTGTGAATTTTTATACACAACAATTTTTATTTTCATGCGATATATATATATATATATATATATATATATATATATATATATATATTGGTTTAATCGACGTTGTCGGACCCGCTATATGGTAGGGTCGTTAGTAGACCCGCATTTTTTGGTTTTCAAAATGTGTATATTTTACATAATATTGATCTATTTCTGATAAGCAATATTTAAGATCCTCGAGGGGTAAAAATATATGAAAAAAAATATTGGTGATATTTGACAGTCGTTCTTGGACCCGATACATATTACAGTGTTTACAGACCCATTTGTATAATTTTAAGCAAGCCTACCTACCCTACCGAACCCAGCAATGTTGCCGAATGTATCAGAGATAAAATTACGATTGACGTAATGATTTCGGGATGCTAAGCACATAAGTGATCTTTATTTTTGTTGATTTGTTCGTAAATTCCATAAATAACCTTAAACGCAGAAAAATTAACGTTTTCCGTAAAACGATGTAACTCTGAAAATTATTATTAACGTGAGAAAATAGCATTGAGCCTCTTTTGTTCTAAAATACATAAGGTTTATGCAAATAATTGTTTTTTAATAATTTGCTTTTAAATCATTTATTTTAACATGATTATTTTTGTTTACAAGAATACAATTAAAAGTTTCGAAGACACGTCATGTATATGTGTTTTGAAAAAATAAATGTTATAGCCAAATCTTTTGACCTCCTGAACATTTTACTGTTATGTTTTTAGCACAAATGAACAGTTTCTAATATATGTATATTTTAATGCCACGGTAACAGTTCAGTCAAATTTGTAAAAATAGAGGGGAATTGAGGTATATCCTTGGATTTTTGATAGGCCTTCTTTGTGATATGTTAAATAACCCCTTAAAAGTTACTACTGAAAAGTGGTGAACCAGAGAAGCTGATGATGGTAAGCCATGTCCCCAGAGGGTTTTTACTGTTTTTTCAGAAACTATTAGGTTTATCAAAATGGAGACAGTTAGGTAAAATAGGATTTTACTTAACTTTCATACCAAAAAGCTAAGAAAACTTTGTGCATGTTGTCTTGTTTCTGTGTTATCGAAAAAACGATCATATGTCACACAGACAAATAATTTGTATCGGTACATATTATACGAGAAGCTTCGAGCATAACTTTGTGTGATTAGATGTTCATCATGAAATAACTATGGAAATCTCGTTGAGCATCGAACGCGATCCTGGTTCAGTCTTATTCTATCTCAGCATCTCCAGCAAAATCTACGAGGCGATATTATCATTATTATTTGGGGCTAGTCATATGGTAATTCTCGTATTGGCAAGATACATTTTAGGGGTATACCCTGTACTAATCAATCTTCTTAGTGAACCTAAAACGTACAGGGTACTTCAGGGTTTTTGGATATCTCTTACTTTGTCCTTTATATTGATATTCGTATCGAGTAATTTTTTTCTTGAATGGTTTTTGTTTTGGAATTCTAAGTTCACGACTTAATTCCACGCCTGCTTTAAAATGTAGCTAGATATTTAACATTAAATGGGACTTCACCCATTTTAGATGTAGGATATCTCGAGCAGACGATGCCAACTCCTGAGGGTCAATGCATTTGATCAAAATAGGCCATTAAGCACAACATATCTATGTTCAAAAATGAAATGTTACAAAGCTATAGACCTTCAAAATAAAAAAAGTCAAAAATGCAATTTGGATAAAATTTTGTTTTCAAGGACAGTTGTTATTAGAACATACATTAGTGTTATTTTGTGCTTGTGGTAGCTGTAGCGTACCCGCTACCGCTAGATACGGAATTCTGTGCCAGTGATATGTTTAATGAATACACCATTGAATGCAAAATTTAATTCTTCACAAAACAGGTATACTTGACCCAAGTCAAATAATGCTCTATAAAATGCAGAAAGAAAATAAAGGTAAAACGTCATGCAGTATGACGTACAAACGAAGTAAGAAAGATTTCAAAACAAGGTGAAATGCCCTATACATTTTGGTTTCTATAAAATAATTTTCCAGTACAGGGTATTCTCCTAAAGATATTCTTTTTAATGCAAAATTATCATAATACTACAACCAACAATAACAACAACATCGCTTCATGAATTTGGCAGAAGTGATGCTAAGGTTGCACTGCGAACTCAATATTTTTTTTTCTTAGCTAAGTACTTGATGACGAATACAAGATCGCAATAAGTTATGTTCTGAAGTTGCTCCGTCAAATGTATTGGTAGAAATTGTTGGTCTACATACAGGATGTTTTACTCAACTTTCGTATAAATTGCATGTGTGATAGTATTCATCAATAGGAACAAAAAACTCTTTTTGTTTTTACGCAAATCAACAAAAATTTGCTAAAAATGTCAACTTTTGGAAACTGCTGGAAATTATAGTCAAAACAAACTGCGACATCACCTAGCAGCTGCTGCGTCAATGTATCAGATAGGCACATCCAGCTCCAAGTGTGATTCTTAGACCAGTGACCTGCTACCCACTTTTCAAAAACCATTCTTTTCTCGGTTATTATGAAAGATAGACACTAATGATTTTCAGCTTTTTTGTTGCATTTTATGTGTACTACCACCTATTCAGATGATACGAATCTTAAGTGAAACAACCTGTATGATATATATTCATGCGCCAATTAAATAAGCTTTATTTTATCTAACCCACTTAACAACCAGTCCATAAACCTAACAGTTTTTGAAAATAAAACGACAAAATCCATCTGAAGGCGTGGTTTAATATTGATATTTTACAAAATTCAGGATATTATCTACTCGTAAACATGAACAAATCAAGCATAAAGTCATTTTCAAGTTTAGTTGACCAAAATAGACTACATTTGATTAGTTTAACCTAGATTAAAAAATAGCAGTTTCTATTTTTACTGTGCGTTTGTACAGTTACAAAAAAATTATGGAATGTTCGATCCCTACTTTCTGTTTAATGAATTTGAAGGTACAAAACAATATACACTATATGGTGGTTAAGTGCCTTTAACAGAAGCGTCGAAAGGTAACGAAGAAAAGAAGTTTTTTCAAACCTTGCCTAATTCCGTTATATTGCACTTGTACTAAGTTAAAGATCAATTTTTATTGTATTCTGAAATAGCTATTTGTGAATTGGAATATGTATTATATTCTTAGTGACGAATTGTACACCAGAGATTTTCTGATTACATTTGAAATATATGTAGTTCTAAATATACCAGGCGCAAATCATATTAGTCCACCCAGTTTCATTTTTGTTAAAGACGTTCCACAGAATTTATTCCGTTTATCTTTTGTTCTATGAGGTGGCCGTTTCTTGTTGCTATAGTGAAGTGCTGCTACTGCATCTACCCATACCAATGTTCATGAAATTCAATTGGGGGTTGCAACATACACTGCCCCTCCGAACCTTTTGAGTGACCTGTTTCCATTAAAAGTTCCATTAAGTAATCTTACAAATTACAGACGAGAAAGTTTTCCTTCAGCGTTTTAGCAAAAAAGTCACAAATGATGCTCAACTTAGTTCGCCCATTTTAATTTTTGATAAAGAACACCTCACGATTTATACCCTGAATGGTCTACGACGTTGTTATTTATTGGTGGTATATAGTACATATCGTCGCCGTTAATGCATATGAACTTAATTCTTTGAAATGTTGTAACTAGCAATGTTGCTAGTTGCGATTTCAAAGAATTCATCATGCCATCTGTAACAAAGTTTTTATAAGCATTTAAACTGCGCTCCTGGAAAATTGCTAGAAAATAGTTCCTCTAGTATGCATTAACGTCGACGATATTATGAATGAGTACTGTGATCCAGTGATATGTATGTGTGCGTGTAGTATCCAATGCAACGAATATAAACAAGGAGTCAGGAAATAATTCAGAAACCAAATAGTTCAAGCATTCATTCTCTGATCTTAACAGTAAAAGAATAAAGCATTCATTAACCACAAATAGTCTTTCAAACAAACAAACTCAGAGGATATTACATGTGGTGACCGCCGACTTTAATTGAACACGCAACAATCTGTCAAGAAACTTACTCTTGCTAGCATACCATTCAAGATACCAGGATCCTATTTATGAAGCAGATGTCGAGAAATCAATTAGCATAATTCCAGTAGAGGATCAATACCCTCTCAGCACCACCACTACCAGTACATGGAGAAGTTCCATCGCTGAAGTCATAATCTATCTGAAGTCACGGTTGTATAAAGTTTTTTCTGTTCTAAATTTTTCTGCCATCAAAGCAGACTATCTACAGCATTTAAAGAAAGTATTTCAACGCCTATATCATTACGGTTAACTATCAAATTAAAAAAGAAGCAATCTTTGAAGCCAAAGAACTAACTTGTCTCGACCACACAGTGAACAGTGATGGAGTTACGCCGCAAGTTTCAAAAGGAGAAGCTATTCATAACTTTCCAATCCTTAGAATGCAACAAGAATTATCCCATTTCGTTGGCATAGATTGTCGACTTAAACCTGAGCTAAACCTATTTATTTCAGAAAAAGTTTCAGAACCCTACAAGAAACCCACACAACAGTGTGTCGCAGAACGTATAATTACAAATCGGTTGTTGTGAACTTCAATAAACGGTCGTACCAAAAATTCGTTACTTCGTATGATCGGGCACACAGGGAATACATAGCAGATAAACTCGGATGCAGCCCATTACAAATCCTTCTTATCTTCTTTTGTACCGTTTATGTATAGAACGTTCGCAATTACTTTTTGTTACCTGTTAGACATATTTGTGTACATAAATTTACTATTTTCCTTTTATGTTGCATATACGATTATGATCCAACTAACAACCTACAAGTCCAACAGTATCCTCATACGTTCCTCTTAGGTTAAGTTTTGTAGTTTTTAGTTATTTACATTTTGCAACGAGCCCTAAAATTAAGAATCTGCTGTCTTAATTTTAACCGTTTTCAATTATCTCATTCGATTATTAGCTCATTTCTATAGGTTAAGTTCTTATCATTGTAACGAACATTAACATTAAGAGCCTTGTACTAACTTTAATCAAATGTAAAACCAGCCAAACAAAAAAACGCGGTATTTTACGTATCTATCAAGTTACTTTACAATCACAACCGCATCTTATGCGTACATTCACTAGTTCTTTCCAATCCTGTCCTCAAGCAAACTGATGGAGACTTTTTCTGCTGGAAAAATTCTAAAAAACAAGGGAGCAATAAATGTGATGATCACCGTTGCCTTGGATACTTTGTAGTATCCAAGGAAACGAATGTAAACGAGGGATCAGAAAATAATTCAGAAACCAAATAGTTCAAGCATTCATTCTCTCATCTTAACAGTTAAAGAATAAAGCATTCATTAACCACAAACAATCCTTCAAACAAACATACAAAGAATATATTACAGTACTTTTATACTAAAAAATTTAATCAAGTTCTTGAAATTTATCGTTACTACGGAAAATGACATATGTACTTTTCCACCTTATTTGGAAACCATCCACTTTCCCCAGAAATTAACTTTTCCGTATTATGTTGCGTTGTCTCACTTGTTCGAAAATCCTGTTAACCTTACTCTAATCATTTATATAAAAAATGAATTCAGTTATAAAGTCCTACTTAAAGATACCATTGATATGAACACATGGATTGTAGGTAGTAATATATGCTTTCAATCATACAAATATAACTTTATAAATTTATATCACTCTCCAAACTCTAGTGATGCTCAATTTCTAATGAAACTTGAAAATTTGTTTGATGTATATGCTAGTAGATCAGAGACCTTACTAATTATCGGAGACTTTAATATTGACCTATTAAAGGATTCATATTATGAAAATAGGCTGAGAACTTTAATTAAAAATAATGGACTACATCATATTATCAACCAACCTACAAGAATCACTAAGGACAGTGCTACACTCATAGATCTTCTTGTATCTAATGAAAAATCTATTGATGCCCAGGTACACCATGTTCCAAAAATAACCGATCACTCAATAATAACTGTAAATGCAAAAGTGAAAGAAAAATATGAAGAATATACAATACAACACAGAGACATGAGCAACTTCAATGAAATGCAATTTCAATTAGATCTAATGGATCAACCATGGAATCCGGACTGTACAAACACCAATCAACTAGCAGAAACATTAGTTAAAACCATAATGAACACACTAAACAGGCATGCTCCAACTGTTAAAAAACCATTAAATGTCAATGGAGTTGTAAGCGTTGGTGGACCCCAGAAATAGCCTTGGAAATTGAAGAAAGGGACAGATTATATAAAAGAGCAATCTTTACACAAGAAGAAAGTGATATGAATAGGTATAGACAACAAAAAAATGGAATTGTTAGTTTGATCAGGAACCACAAGACAAATTATTATCAAGAAAACTAGATGATATGAAAAATAACTCAACAAAAATGTGTAAAACAGTTAAATAATTAATTAAAGGAGGCCATAACAGACAAAAAAAGGAAGGTATTATTTTTGACAATGAGTTAGAAAAAAAGGAAAATCAAATTGCAGAAAAATTCAATATTTACTTTATTAACAGCATACAACAAATTATTACATTAACAAATTTAACCCAAATTGAAACTGATTTAAGCCACATTAATGTACATCAATGCAAGTTCGAAAAAGTTTTACCAATAGAGTTTTTGGAGTTAAAAAAATTTATAAACAATTTACCTAATAAGAATAGTAGTGTCGATGGTATTACAGTAAAGATTCTTAAATTAGCTTTCAATGTAATAGGACAGAGATTTTTGCATCTAATTCAAATGAGTCTAGAAAGTGGATCCTTCCCAGAAACCTTGAAGACATCCCATATTATCCCCATTGAAAAGATAACCAACACTAACAAATGTGAAGAATACAGACCGATCAACATGATGCCAACTTATGAAAAATTATTAGAGCCGTCGTAAATATCCAGTTTCGTGACTACATTGAAGTGAACAAACTGTTAACACCTTTTCAATCAGGGTTTCGGAAAAATAATTCATGTGAAAGTTCAATACAATCAGTTCTTTTGAAATGGAAAAATGCTATTTACAAGAAGAAGGTGATAGGTGTAGTTTTTCTAGACTTTAGACGTGCTTTTGAGACTATTAATAGAGATCTACTATTATTGAAATTAAAAAGATATGGGTCGGCCCAATAGTTATACAATGGTTTAGTGAATATCTCAAAAACAGATTTCAAAAAACTAGATGCTTTAATAGTACATCTTCAGCTAAAAAAAACTACCTTTGGCCTTCCACAAGGAACTGTATTAGGCCCTGATTTATTTGTACTATGCATAAATGATATTGTTAATGTGATTAAAAAATGTAACATTATTATTTGCAGATGACACTTTAATATATTTTATAGGAGATGATGTTGAAAAAGTAATAAATATCATCAATGATGAATTAGTAAATGTATATAACTGGTTAGGTAAAAATAGTCTTTCTTTAAATGTAAATAAAACAAAATTCATGATAATAAAAAATAAGTTTAACGAAATTGATACATCTAGTGATGTGGGAATACAAATTAATAGTCAAAAAATAGAACAAGTTTATGAGTGGAAGTACTTAGGCGTAATAATAGATTGTCACTTAACATTTTCTAGTCATTCAAACTATGTTATCAGTAAAGTTTCAAAAAAAGTAAATTTCATGGGTAGAATAAGCCAAAATCTTAGCAAGTGGTCTAAATTATTACTATATAAAACAATAATACTTCCCCATTTGAATTATTGTGCTAGTATACTTTACCTCCTAAATAATACTGAAATTAACAATCTTCGAAAAAAACAAAATTGAGCATTAAGAATAATATTAAAATGTAGTAGGTATACTAGCATAAGAAGAATGTTGCAACTTACATCTTCGTTAAGTGTTAAGCAAAATATATTTTATAATACGATGACATTAATATTTAAAATAAAAAACCGAATATATCCAGAGCACATTTTAAATGAATTACTATTCGTAGAAGATGTTCATGATCATAATACTAGAAGTAGAAATAATTTTTATGTTCATACAGTTACAACAAATATAGGACAAAATAATCTGTTTCATAAAGGTTTAGTTGAATATAATTCACTTCCAGCTAATGTAAAAAACTGTACATCTTTAACATTATTTAAGAAACAGTGTAAAAAATATGTAATAAATTACATTAATATTTAAGAAATTATAATGTATTATATGGAATTTATCTAGTTATATGCTATAAATAAAGTATATTATTATTATTAACAAATATTAAAACCTTCAATTTTTCAAAGCCAGAGAGTTATTTAGTTTGAAAAGAACTCGCATACGAGCTAATGTAATTCTTACGTCACTTTTCTCCATCAAATATTAAATGCGAGCTATTATAACCAAACGTTTATAAAACAAAGCTTAACATATGCGTCATGGCAATGTTGCCAGATTCAGGGCTTAGGAAGACTGTAGAACATAGCGGGTTTGATAGCGTCTTGTATAAAAATATACGATATACACTTGAGAAAGGCGCGACGCCCCCTATAGTTCATTGTGATGAACTACGATTGTATAAAACTTTTTACAGACCCTACTTTTCCAAACCCAAATTGTATATTTTTTTATTGCAGTTTTAAGTAAACATTATCCTGTAGACCTCGAAAATATAGGAGAACGTTGCCAGACCCAAGCCCGGGTCTGAGAGCGTCGAAAATGATCCGACAAGTCGGTAGAATATAGCGAAACGGGTATGTATAAGCGGTTAAACAAATATATATATATATATATATATATATATATATATATATATTTATTCGACAGAGCACTTACCCTACTTATTACATGCGATAGATATGTGTTATGTACATACTACTTATAGGTACATATTTATTTAAAAATCATGTAACGTAGATTGTCTCAAGATCATATGTTTAGCACAGATTAGTTCATTAATACAATTTTTAGCATGATACAGTTCTGTTAGGATTCCAGGGCAGTTCTGAATAGTAAAATGTTCCGCTGTTTTTCTTTCACTGTGGTTTTCTAAAAACTAACACCTTTTGTTTTTCTTTCAAATTTAGTTGTTTGTAAACTTTTTTTAAGTCATCTTGATCGCACTACTTAACACAAGGGTTTCAATCAATAGATGAAACAAGACCGATTTTATAAAACAATTTTAAAATTATCCAAGGGTTACTAATGTGAAAGTTTGCAGGTAATGAATTTCTCAGAAGCAGAAATAAAGTCTTAAAACTTGGAAATACCTGAACCCAACTGGTCACTATTAAGGGATTAGATGCATTCTTAGAAATTCTTTGAATGCAATTTGCATGTACATGCCTATTTAAACTTTTAGAAGATTAGTTATAACTTATAACTGTAAGTAATCCCTTGGTTAATGATCACATTACACAAATATTTTTAAACAAATATTTGAGGTAAATGTGGTCAATGGTCACAAAAGACAAGTGGTCAGTTTATACAGTATAAATTACATTAAAGTAATGAGATTTTTGCAGGGACTGAGAAAAAGTGGTCAATATGACCAGAGGGTCAGTTTAAACAGGTGGTCAGATTTACAGGTTTCACTGTAATTAGGTTTTCGGTACGTAGACGTGGTCATTTATGAAATATTCCATGGGGTTCTAATGGACGGCAAAAAACACGCAATTTAAAAAAGTTTAAGTTTCGATGCTTGGATCCTGCGATTTTCGGTGTAAGTACCGTGAGATCATTTAAATTTAAAATTAAAGTAGGCGGGAATTTTTTTATACGTTTGGCGATCCTGCCAATTGACTCGCTGTGTAAATTAGAGGTTATGCAATTTTATGTTCTAGATTAAACATTTTGGAGCGTCACTTTGACAATTCAAATCAAACTGTGAAGTGAACAGTTAGTGTTGCCAATCTAATTTAAAAATCACAGCCAACTTTAATTATAAATTCAAATGATCTCGTGGTACAATGAGATCATTTATGCTTGTCCAAAAAAAAACTACCTTCCAAGTAGTTATCAATATTTCATTCTAGTGTGATATTAGCCTTACTGCGCAATACATTTGTTCCGTTGTTTTCGCTTGTTCTCGGTGTTACGTTTTTTAATTTCCCTTTTTATTCTTGGACGCTGTTATTATTACACAAAAAAGTCTTTTTCAAGACTAATTAGGCATTGTTAAACGAAGTTTACAGTAAGTACAGTGTTTCCAATTAATTGAAAACAGTAATAATTATGTTTGTAAATTTTAGGTTATGTATTCCCTTGAACACAATAAATTTATTATAGAATCGTATTTCCGCAATGGCCAATGCAATGAGAATGATGGTGAATGGAAATATTCTGTAAATTTGTGTGTAAATGAATTCGTTAATCATTTCCCTGACGTCGACTTTGATTACGATAATCTGAGCAGGCATGTAAAGCGCATCGTACATCGTTTCCAAACAACGGGTAATGTTGATACAGGAAAATCTCCTGGAAGACCAACCCTTTTAACTCAGGACAGATTAGAGGATATACAGACACGCATTGAACGCAATCCTAAAAAACCATTACGACAGTTAGCGCAACAAACGGGTGTGTATTTTGTAAACTAGAAATTTTTGCATATAAAATTTATTATAATTTGTAATTGCAGGGTTAAGCTATGGAACGTGTCGAAAGGCAGTAAGACGAAAACTGCATCTACACCCATATAAAATATAACTGTGCAACAGCTACAAAATGTTTTTAACAGCATGAATAGAAGAGTAGGGTGTTGTATCAACAATAATGGGGCTCATTTCGAACATGAACTGTAATTACTAATTAAGTATAATTTAGTTTTGTAAAATTTAATATTTTAATTATGTAGTTAATAAAGCAAATAATGTTGTAATTAATTCCATTATTAACCTTAATTAAAAATGATAGTAAATAACTTCTTATTTTCTTAATTATTTTCCTCTTTTGAATCTATCTGAAATTGCTAACTTCATTTCATAGATGACAGCTGGAGGATGTAAAGATTGATATACTCTCTAGAAGGTAGTTTTTTTCGGACAAGCAATCTCGATCTCCCGGTATGTATTAGGCTAAGTAGGCAATTGTTCGATGTTCGAGAGCGCGTTTCGCTCTATTGCAATAATTTCTATTAGAAATATGCAACTAATAATCTTGGGCAATTGTATACTTATTCTACAAGGTTCACACTGTACACATGATTTTGATTCATTTCAATATGTTAAATAATATACGAGTAGTGCATACCTACGCAAAACGTATGTTCCCTTTTTGGGAACATTGGACACTATTGGTATGGAATAATGTATATTGCTCATTATATATAAAACAATGGAATATGGATTGTTTTTATTCATATTTGCAATTATATTGTATCTCTACTAATTGTTTTTGAAAAAATTGGCGGTTCCAAAGAAAATTACTGATGTGGACTAATAATCATTTTATTTTAGAAAACTGACAGTCACTGCTCAACAGTAGATCTAAGAATTGTGATATTTCTTCAGCAGTAACCGTAAACTATGCTGATTTTATCTCTTTTTGCATAAAGGTTTGTTCCATCAAGTATGACATTATGTCTTTACTCCAGAATAAAGAAAAGATTTCATACTCAGTTTTTACTGCATGTTCTATTCCTAGTTTTTTGGGTTCAGCAACAGTCGCGATTGCTAAATTTCCACACTTCTTCCAATTTTTTTTTTAGGAGGGGTTATATATCCTCTTTTATCTTCCTCGATATACTTGCTTTCTGTAGTTCCACTTGTCCTGGCACTTGTCGGCACTGGCACTGATTCTAATATTTCATCATCAATTTCGTTTTCATCGCTGTCCATTTCCTTATCACCTGATTCTGGAGGTAATAGTAGGATATCATGCATACCCTTAGATGTAGATACTTCTACGGCATCTAAAGTATCACTCAAAAGACGGTATGTACAATTGAAATCAGTACCTTACAGAATGTCATTTATTATGTGAAGAAGCTAAATATAAATTATAAAGTAAAACAAATAATAATGAAGTAATGTTCCCATTATGGGAATGTTATGGTCACTAAAAGGTTAAAAAAAAAGTTTTATATACCTGGCATACAGGTTTTAGGTGCTTATTGTACATAATTTAAATTATATTTAACGTAAGATTCATCAATATTGGTTGATTATTTAAATCATTATGGCAACTTAAAAAAATCACGCGATTTTGGCAGTTTCTTAAATTTTGCAATTTAATTATTGTAGTTATTTACAATCAGACCAGTGCCATTTTGTAGCTATTTTTATTAAAAACAAATCATATACTGGACGTTTTTTTTGTAGGAAATGGTCCTGATGTGCTATGGAAGAAAAACTCCTGGAAAATAGTTGTACGCATCTTAAATTGTTAATAACTTTTCTGCTGTCACTACGATTTTGTACGCAATTACATATATTATTCTACACACTATTCTGAATAGGTTTTTGCAATAAAATAGCTGTTAACAGGAAATAACCAAAAACAGATACTTTTGGTTACCTGCCGACTGTACTACCTAGAAAGCAGTTAAATATTGCATATTTAAAATTATATACCTATCTAAAGTTAGATAACAACAGCTAAACATATGAATTTAATATAATCACGATCTATATATAATAAGTATAAGAATACTTACTGTAGAGCCATTCTGTAGTATAGTGTCTACTTTAATTTCATAAAATACAGTTCCATAATTAACATTGTGACATGGTTCCCATTCTATATTAAAAGAATTCCATGATCCAACTGCCCTAATAGTATTCTTTTCTATAGGTTCTGGTATTACAGATATACTATTAACCAGTTTATTTGTTGTATCTAAAAAAAGTGCTTAACAATTCTATAACTTTGAGCAAGTCTAAATAAACCTTACTTGGCCATAAATAGAGAGTTGGGTCCATAACATAAACAGTAGTAAGTTCAGAAAGTTCTTTTCCATTAACTATAGCAATATTTTTTCCCTTTAAGTCACTCATAACAGCATTTTTGTCATCCTTAAGCCAAAGTAGCCTATCATTAAAATAACAAAGTCGCCCTTGCATATCTGGAATTTGTAAATTTGATACAGATTCTGTAACAGGAACAGTACCAGGTGGTAAAGTAGCTGCCATTGGTGCTCTAAATAATGTAGATCCTTCCGAACTTCGTATTATCCAATATACCATATTATGATTCATGTCTAATGTTAATCCCATAACTAAAATTAAGGTTATTATTGTATTTCCAGTTTCAAAAATGTCCTGTCTAAAATAACCTTGTCTTCCTGAAAAGAATTCTCCCGAATGATAAACTAGTTTGTCAGCTCCATTCAGTCGTGCACATTCAACTGCATGACCGGTTGACCAATATAAGTGTGCTTGTATAGCATCAATGTTTAGTTCTTTAGCAACTGTTAAAATCGGCAAGGGTTCTTGTTGAGTACCATTAAAGTTTCCTCTTAGAATCTACAATAAATTTAACAGTAACTTAAGTAAAGTAATCTTGTTTATTGTTTCCAGCCTTATTTTGTGGAACTCCATAATCATGAAATAAATAAAGATTATTAAAAGTTTCACAGTTTTATTAAAATACAACCTGACAATATTGTTTCGACAGCTATGCTGTCATTATCAAAGGTAATATAATTATAAACAAACACGTCGCTAAGGTAGATACAAAATAGGTAACTAGATAAAATAATAATAATAATCATAATTAAATATCTAATACTTCCAGTAACGGAGAATTACTGAGCTCAAGTTGTTCATTCATTAAAGGTACCCTGAGTTTGTGTTTGTATATCTCAAAGGCTTCTAAAATGTCTAATTTGCGTTTGTTATTACAAAAATGTAGGAATTTAATATTATTTTGAGGAGTCATTGTGTGATTTTGTTCTAAAAGGTGTTTGGCGTAATTCGATTTTTCAGGATGTTTATTTTTGTAATGACGTACGTGTTCTTTATATCTTATGTCAAAATTTCGAAGTGTTTGTCCAATATATACCGAACTACAAAAAGAACAATTTAAACGGTAAATGCCCGATTTCATGATATCATGTGTTCTGTCTTTAGCATTAAATAAAAATGAAAAAGTGTTAGTGTTGGTTTTATAAATGTGCAATTTTTTCTGATATTTTGCCAAAATATGGTATAGATATGTAATTTGTGTCTTCTGTTTGATTGTCAATGGGATATATTCTTTTGATAGCTAACCTATAATCTTTTTGTTTAATTAAAGTGTCAATCATGTTCGGATTGTAATGATTTGCATGTGCTAGTTGTTTAATGGTTGATATCTCTTTTCTAAAATCTGATTTTGTTAGTGGAATAGTTAAAGCTCTGTGTACTAATGATCTGTAGGCTGCTATTTTATGTGTATTATGGTGACAAGATTCATTTGGTATTGTTATGTCTGTTTGTGTTGGTTTTCTGTATATGGAAAATTCAAATAGATTGTCTGCAAGTACCTTTGATAATGACAGCATAGCTGTCGAAACAATATTGTCAGGTTGTATTTTAATAAAACTGTGAAACTTTTAATAATCTTTATTTATTTCATTAAGTAAAGTAGCCTGCTCAAAATATCTATTAAGAGCTCATGCACATTGAAGTTCATAAGATTTATAATTTCCGACAATCAAAAACCTCAACATCAAAAATACCTACTTATTCTGACACAGAAGATAGATAAACAGGCAGAATAGCAATTCTAAATTAACATGATATGCAGAAATCCTAAATTGTATGAACTTTGATGTGCTTGGGTTCATAATAATTAGATATTTAGGATTAGAAGCAAGTACAAAGTAAGTGTTTTAGCTATTTATATAAAAAGTTAAACATCTTCAAGTACTAAAAGCAATTAAAAGTATATGTGAAATTTCTTCTTAGTCTTGTAATAACTTACCAAATGTTGTTTTGGATCAGTCCAATATAACTTTTTACCAATCCAATCAATAGCAATGCTTCCAACAAAGTCATTGTTTTTTAATACAATCTGATGTAATTCGTGATTGTTAAGATTATACCAAAAAATTTGGGATTTATTGTTGACAAAGTATATACGATCACTGTACCAAGCAACATCTGTTATTAAGTAATCTTTAATAACTTGCTTATGTATTAGTGTTTGAACATTATCCCCAGTTGCATCAGATTTTAATAAACCATTTGCAGCAGACCATAATACCGTTGGATATCTTCCAGTTTTTGAAAGTTTGAGGGTTTTTCCACGGAATTCTGATGACCAAGGCCCCTTTCCTAAATCTGTATATGCTGCTACTTTAATAATATATTCTCTATCCTCTTCTAGGTTTTGGATAGTACATGAAGTTATATTTATATTTCTGTGGGTTCTGATGTGATTACCATTAACATCCTTGATGGATATTTCATAAGACCAATTTTGCCAAGCACCCTTTCCTATGAAAATAACATTCTAATTAAATTATATTAAAGCAATTTTATTGACTAACCTTGTTCCCCCAATAAGTGGGGCGCTTTCCAAGATATTTTTACTACCTTTGGTCCAAATATAGCTTGTAGTGAAGTAGGTGGATTTATTGGAACAGGTGTTGGTTGAGAACTAGGTAGATTTACAATAACTTTCAAATAAGGGCGGTCTGTTAAATCTGGATATGCATTATGGTAATAACTTTCTCTTAAGGGATTATATTCTTCATAAAAAACATCATTCCCATCAGTCCAATAAAATGTTTTATTTGCTGTTGCTAACGATAATACTTTTTGCATTTTTCTGGCAATAATTCGTGGTCTAATATTTACAACTTCTTTCCTAAATAACATAGTTTGTTATTAAAGAAATTAAAAATTGTATAGGCTAAGACTTACCCATCTAATGAAACAGAATTTATAGTATTCTGGCTTTGATTGGAACACAATAGACGAAAATTTGTATGATCTACTGTAAATGCACCTAAGTTTGGTTCTGCTAATATAAGTTCAGGTTGCACATTATGTTTTATTCCATTACTTATGTCAGATAAATCTAAACGATAGAGTCCACCTCCCGTATTTCCATGTACAACCCAGAATAAAAATCTACAAATAATTCAAAATATTATTATACCTCAGAATATGCTAACTATATTTGGAAAATACCCATTATATGGATCCACTTCAATATGATGTGGTTTAGTCCTAAGTCCAGCTAAAGCTACTTGTAATCCTCGGCCATCTAAATCACAGCGTGTTATTTGCCAGACCTGCCAAGGATGTGTTACTTCCCCTAATATGTAAAGTTGATTGTTTAACCAATCAACTGATAATTCCAATGGCATAAAATTAATGTTAGATGGAGTAAGTATTGTAGAACGTTTTGATTCATCAGTAAAATTTGTAAAAGCTATGCGATGAACACTTGCTGATGAATCTGATACAAATAGGAGATGACGGCTAATATGAATGGCAATTCCTGAAATAGATCATTCGTCAACATTTCCTCTTTTACTTAATACGAATAATGTGAAATATACATAGTTATCACAAAACTAATCTAAAAACAACACTATAATAGCAACATAATGTTTATTTGATATTTAAGCATAATATAGCTACTGTTTTAAATTCATTGGTGGACTTTTGTCACTGCTCTTATAATTGACAATACAATGTAAGTGTTTCAAAATTTCAAAACTTAAGTTTTGTTTTTCCTAATTTACACATAGAGATGGGAAAGAAATTATTACCTAACTATCTTATGGGAAGTAAAACACATACACGCACAACAAAACATATACTTACTTTTAGTAAGTCAGAATCAAATCCATAAACGCGAACTGTTTAAACAACATAAGCAGAAATTAGTTTCTTAATTTGAAGTAAAGTATGTATTTTATTTATACATACTTATATTTTTAAAATTTTTGTATAAATAAGTAAAAATCTATTCTTATTCATTATTAAATATACTGTTTATTCAAATTAGAAAGTATTTTGCAAAAACATACTGGGAATTCTAAAGGATGATATAAGTTACAATGTCACCATTTATTTTGTTTAACTTTCATAGAACAAAAACCAAATGAAGCAGTCTCTGCCATACTATCAAAAGATTCAAGTGAATCTGATAATAGTCAAATTTGTTAATTCTGTTTACACACAGATGAGTTCGCTAGGGTACCATTTGAAAGAAGCATTTTAGCTTAGTATATCAAATAATTTTCAGCTCAGCTCTTTGCTTAGTATTTGAGTTATAGGTCAGAATTTCCAGATGACTACACTGTTTTTCTTTGGAACCTGCTAGAACAACACATGCACTTAGCCGAAATACACTTTATACGACATTTGAAAATCTGATGATTTATAGTCAAAGTGACCACTTCCGGTCTGCCTGACCACTTGTTGATGAAGTGATACTTATTTTTGAGATGTTCATGAGTTGCACATAGATACAAATAATATGACATGGGAATGTGAATAATAATAATTAGTCTATTTATAAGTGATGCAAGTATTTTATAGTATTAGTAGATAATATTTAATTTATTTGGAAATTTTTAGTTTTATAAGTAAAATTAGATTCACGCTTCACAAGATAGTAATAATCTGCCAAAATGTAAATAATCCTTTCAGATGAATGAGATTTAAAATGACAAACATGCAGTTGCAGTAAAATTTTACAAGTACACTCTCTTTTATGTTTAAATTGAAAGTAGCGTGGGTATATAGTATAAACATTTATCAATCAATAAAATGACAACCAAAACCAGGTAATTTTTGTATGTGAGCTACAGGTGCAACTTTTTAGTTATTAAAAATCTTAATTTCCAAATTTTTTGATGTCTGAAAATTTTCTATGAAAATAACTTCAAATAAGATTTCTGTGCAGATAAAAGCATTAGGTATTCTCGAGGCTATTTAGTTTAGTGAAGGATGTATTTTATGTAAATAGAACAAAATTATCAGATAATAATTTTGAGACATAATTACTGTTAAAAGCCAATACTTTCTACAATAATAAATGATTAAGTTAATAATAAACTTTTAGTTAAAGTATATAAATGAGTTATTTCTGAATTATTTTTAATTCATTCTAAATAATTACAAGTAATTAGAGAAAATGTGAACTAAAAAAGTAACTTTAATTATACAAGTTTCCCTATGATAACTACTCCTATGCTACTACTATGATAACTACTCCTATGCTACTACTATGATAACTATGGTTACTTTTAGTTCTATGTAACTTGGTAATGTATTCAGTAAGTTTTTTGTAAAGTGAAATAACTTACTACTTAGTTACCTTTTCTTAGTAACATATCCAACACTGAAACTTTGTTTACTTGTTATGGATTAATTCCTGCTTTCTTTACCAATTTTGATCTACTATAATCAGTTTTAAATTATACTTTGATATTTGGTTAACTGTATTTTCTAATTGCTCATAGATTCATTGTCTTCTCATAATTCCTTCTGTTACATTCTGGAGCCTACATATTGATTATACTGACATTTCTGTAGTATGCTGAGTCTTTGTAATTTTGTTTTTAGTTATTAAAGAAAACATTAAGTAACAAAAGGTGTTTATACTCAATAGGTTATGGGCCCAGATAAGCTACTACTTACTAATATTAATGTAGTTATTAAATTAGAATTGGAAAAGTAAAAATGCATAAGTACAAGTTTTTACGAACTGTAAAGTTATTCACAAACAAATGTGAAGCTGAAAAAAATTTAATGGAGTAGGTACAGATGGTAAACACAAAAAGGAGTCAAAGTAAAAGCAATTCAAGTACAATTTCTAGTACTACATTATGCAATTTGCATTCATCATTTGAAAGTATGGTAGCTATTGTTTCATTTGGTTCTTTAGATCAGACAATAAATAGTGTTACTATGACATTTTGTTTGTATAATTCAGCTTGTATAAGTAAGATCGAAGAAATTTCTAAAAACTCAAATATGACCATATCTAAAAATATATGCATAAGGAAATGAAATAGAAAGAGGTCAAATGAAGCATTAAAATCTTATCTGCTATATTAAATTCCAAATTTATCTAAGGCTGTTTAAATCCTATTGATTTATAAAGAGAAAATCTTGTTAAATAAATTATTTTGAATTCAATGTAAATGATAAACTTACAGATTGCAATAGATTAGATACAATATAATTTGCATAGGATGCAATAGAACTAATTTAGGGCTATTCAGAAGCAAAATGGTATAACAATTTCAATCAATTCTGCAAGATAATTTAAAAAGTTGAAAATTGTGTAGTTTTAAATTAATAAGAAATGCAGTTTCCTCTTCTGGTAGATAACCTATTTGACCATATCATGTAAAAAATATAGTTTTATAGCTTAGCCAGTACTTAAATAAGTAAGAAAAACAACATACCTTTAATTTCTTCTTCTGTTTGATATAATACTACAGGTACTTCTAACATGTCAGTCCCTTGTTCTATGACAACATGACGCGAACTTAATATTAAAACTGGTTGTTGAGTTTCTTTAGCTGTAATAAAATTTATATTTAGTTCATTTAAAAGCGAGTACTATTTGAAAAATTTGTAATTCCTTCTTAAATAGATATAATACATATAAGCTATGTCTGTTATTTCAGCTCTCCACAGTAGAAGAGCTCTGTTTTGTATATTTTCAATTGCTAGAAATAGTTGTAGCAGCAATAATAAAGCTTTAAGAAAAGAATTAACTGGAATATTAATCATTGGATGCATCCAACACCAATAAAATGTCAGCTGTATATTATCATTTTTCTGCAGTATTTAATTTGTTTAATTGGTAAGTGTTGCAGAGAAGTAGTGCACAGTAATGACGTCTGGTGTAACAAACCACCCTTGCAACCCCTGAAGTGGGGGCATCCAAGGAAAAGAGGCCCCCCCACATAATCAAAACTATGTTAAAATTGATTATTTTCTTAAGATTTTACGTTAACACGATGAATAGGAAATAAAATGTTAATATTATGAAATCACGATACAAACTTATGTTGACGAATTTCAAGTCTCATTATACAGAGCACAAAAAATTAATCGCTATTTCAGGCTGTATTTTAAAGTATATTATTGTTACATTGTACATGGTTTCTGTTAATTTTGTCAAACAATAACATCAATAAATCGAATTTCATTTCTATGTTGAGAATGAAGTGTATCCCATCTGATATCATTTTATGCCTGCATTGTTAAAAAGATTGTGTGGATATTCTAAGTTTATTTTCCGGTTTTTACTTTTTTTTTGCAAAAAGTGCCTAAGAAATGAATGAAAATTACGCGAAGAGGCTTAAGAAAACGTTAACAGACTATCAAAACTTTTTACCATTTTTTTAATGCACTTTCACCTGCTAATTTGGATTGTAAGTTTTTTGAATGCTTATGTACTAGCTAGACAATTAAAAATATTTTACGCAGTACTATGTCACAAAGATTATCAAATTTAGCCCTTATTACTATCGAAAATAAAATAGAAAATAATGCACAAAATTGATATTGAAAATTTAGTAAAATAAAATCATTTGCAGTAGAAAATGTATTTAAAAATAGTCTTCTTTAAATTGTGATCTAATTATTATTAGTGTTGTGTTGTTTACATTTTATTGTACTTGGGGAGGTCTCAATTAGTTGTTATGGTACAGGTAATGACTGTTGTTTTAGCATTGCTGCAGTTTTTCTGCAGAACTTTATGGCATTGATGCAGCCAAAAGAAGAATGATGAATATCAGTGGCGTATTTAGAAATTTTTTCGGGGCTATTCTACAGAAATTCCGAATCACAATACTTAGATTTTCACATAACATAGATTTTGACACTATTAAAGAAATTTCGTGGGGGGGCTTCAGCCCGATAGCCCCCCCAAACACGCCACTGATGAATATTACACATTTACACTTTACACAAAAGTTTAATCATGTTATTAACTAGAATAATATAAAAAAGTACCTAGAGGTTCAGAAGGTGTGGATACTAATATTTGAGCTGCTGGTCCAGTACCTACTCCATTTGTCATGCTGAGGGATAGTGTATAGTTGCGAGCAGGTATCAGATCTCGATACATGTAGAAATTATTCTCTGCCGGTATATCCTATTTGTAAAAGATATATTTGTTCATATAAATAGTAAAATTATTACTTCCTTACAAATATATGTACTCACTATTTTTATTAAGTATAATACAGTTTTTTGAAAAAGTAATGCCAATATATAAAGACATTTCAAAAATAAACAAGCAAATAAAATTATAATTTTAATGAAATAAAATTTCACGTTGCATTTTCTCAATACAGTACCTACAAGATTATTTTGCTATTATTTGTGTCATTACTGTGTCATTACACAAAATCTGTACATACTATTAACCAGGTAAGAATTGATTTTAGCAATTTTTTACACAATTATCAATTGACTGAACAATATTTTTAAAACAATGAGCAATTAAGATAATAAGTTAATTGAGCAACAATGATCTAGAATAAATATCAAAACAAAAATAATCTATTAATAACTAGATCATATCGTCGGGTTACTGCGAAAATAAGATAACTCCACTTTTTTGCATTTTTCAGTTATGTGCAGTTCTATGCTTAAAATGTGTTTAAGAATATACTGTTAAAACAAGAAAAATATTTTACAAGTATAAAAGGTAGATAAGCATGTGCTAAAAATAGTTTAAGTCCACTGTGATCATACTGAAGCCAGCTAAAACAAGATAAATGCATTTGTGTTTTACACAAAATGATTGTAAATTGTGAATTTTGAATATGGAGGAAGACTATACACATGAGGTTTTAAACAAAAGAAAACAATTGATCCCGATGATGAAGAAAGCAAGAAGTGAAAACAAATTCTTTCTGAAAACTTTAACCTCTGCTATTTCAAACTTATAAATATGTGACTTATCTGGTTTTTGCAGTAATCCGATGATATGTTCATCTTCTTTTTTCTAAAATCAACTCTTAAAAAATGTATTTATAAGGAATTGAAATTATCGATTTATTTAATTAAATGTGATATGATGCAGAAAAAGATAGACACCATAAATCGGAAAAGTAAATTTTACTAATAGCCAAAAAATGCAATCAAGGCCAAAATTGCTGATTTTCAGATTTTAATACTAGTTAATAGGAGTAACATTTGGCAACATTACAAGTTGTAATAAAGCATTACTACATTTCCCTTCCCTTATTCATAATCTTTGATCATCACAGTTTCTAAAAGAGTTGATTTCTCAAATGAATTATTAATAATCAATTTTTAAAATATAACTAAAGCTTGTTTATCTGATCAATGCAGATTTTTTTCTAAATGCTCAGTGAAGTCTGCAGAATAGCATGAAATTATAAAATGAAAACCAGTTTTTCCCACTTACGGTACCTTTTTCTGCACCACATCATAATCTAGATATACCAATATATAATTTGTTATTATAAAAGATGGAATTGTCCTAGTAGCGGTAAGTACTCTATAGATATTAGAAGTGCTTTCTAATCCTGTTACTAGTTATGGATGTGTATGTATTGCAGGTAGGCTTTCTACAACTTAATTTTTTGAAATAAAAATTTACTACATACCTGTTTTCACTTTTAAACTCATTTTTCTGTTCTAATTATGTGTAATATGTAAAAAGTTCTTACTATATCCGACCTATGGCGAAGACAATAAAACAATTAAACATATGTAATTGAACAATACCTGCGCTCATTGCTATCTCCGTTAGTATTGCAGCTACAAAGTCGTTTAAATTAGCAAATTACCAGTATTTTTCCGCTGATTAACATGGCGAAGACAAAAACCAATTGAACGTCGCGTTTTCGAGTTATTCTTAAAAGTAACATTTTTTTAATGGCACATCCTGTATATTTTTGTAGAAATGGAGAGACACCGACATTATAAATAATAAATAAAGTTTATGTACATTACCTTTTTCAAATGCATAATAAAGAAGTTATAGGACATTTTTCATATTTTTCATTCATTGAATAAATGGAAGACGCGACCTTCAATTATTTTTTGTATATGTTAATCGACAGAACAAGTACTATTAAGTTGCTAATTTAAACGACTTCGTAGCTGCAATACTAACGGAAATGGCAATGGTGCGCCGATATTGTTCAATTGTTTATCTTCGTCATGTTAATCAGCAGTAAAAATATGGTAATTTGCTAATTTAACAGACGTCGTAGCTTCAATAAAAATGGAGATAGCAATAGTGCGCCGATAACTGCGAACGCCCTGTATACAGGGTGTAACTAATAAACTAGAAATCTCGTAACGCGGGGTACCTGTAACGATTTAAAACATATTTCCCTTATCAACATGTGGTCCCTTCCTGCTAGTTTTCGGGAAAATTGCATTTTAAATTTTAAGTACGCCCGTTGTTCAATGATTACAGCACCCCCCCATTACGAGAGTTTTAGTTACCTCAGTTACATCCTGTATAATCTTGTGATATCCCTCAGATATTATAGATATTCGAATTTGAATAAAACTCTATTTCTTTTTGTTAATTCTAAACTAAGCAATGTTAGCACTTGAAGATTCATTGACGAAACACTATTCTGTGAATATATCGTCATGTGCTTTATCTACAAACACTTTTAAGTGGTAGTTACATTAGTTAGTAAGATGATGGTAAGTTGATAGCTTTGATATCATTATCTATATACAGAGCGAGTCAAAAGTAAGGAATAAATTTGATAAACGAGAAATAGTACCTCTAAAACCCGTTTCCTTAATATAAGATTTTCTTCAATGGGTGTGTTATCGATAGAATTGTAAACTGAGAAAGGTATTGGAGCGATATGGTTTATGTATCATACAAGCAGTAGCATACTTCAGATTTTAGACGCCCCCTTTCCTCCGTCTTCCAATTAAAAGGTCAAGGCCACTAGATTTGGGTTTATGTCCTTCGCCTACCTGGTTTTCGGGAAATATTTGACTATCAGAATATGTATAGTATAACTTACAAGATATCATTAAGTCAAGATTATGGCGGTACAGTCTAAGATTGGGAATATTTATTGGGTTTTTAGAAAGCCTATTTTGTAATATTTTACACATACATATATCGTAATGCTTATTTCATGAAAAACAACCCTTTTACAGATTTTATGAAATAGATTTCTTGCTCATCTTGCGAATTTAATAGTTCTGTTATTGCCAAATCCATGAAATCGGCACTAAATGTTCTATTTCGTGAAATCGGCAAAATGATTTATCTTTAATTACTTAAATCATTTTTGATAAATGTGTTGGTACTATTTTTAATAATCAATATTTAATCATCAAAATAAAGGTTTTGTGTTTGCTTATTTACAATGTATTGGTTGAATGGGCGTGGTTTCCGAAGCCGAAAAACTTGCAATAGATCTCGACAGTGTTGATTGTACTAACTAGGAATTATCTAAAACTTTTGCCAAGTATTAATAACCAATTTAAGACATTCTATATATTGGTATTTCTAGCAGCTTATGCTACGTTTAAAGATATTTACTGTGCATTGAAAATCATAAAATATACCTGATTGAATTTAATTAAATCTTTATTATTCACTTAGAGGGCAATGAATTGAAGAATATCAGAAACTTAAATGTTTCTGAGTTAAGGTTTAAGCTCTGACTTTCAACACTCATGCTGCCGTGCTTAGCAAGAAAGCAGTATCTGCACAAACTGCTATCTAAAAATATACTATGTGCAATTGTAATGAATTCTAATAAAAAATATGATATATTTCTTAAGTTGCTGTCGTGGAGATACTGCTTTCTTGCTAAGCACGGCAGCATGTATCTCTACTGCCTACCATACCGAGCACAAAGCAATAGTAAGGATCAGAGGATTTAGTAATCATGCGTGTTATTAAAAAACGAAGGTGGTTATAACATACAAATATTGATAGTAAGGAAATAATCAAGAGGTTAGAACATAAATTATTTTATATAATTGAAAATTAAAGTACAGAAGAACATAGTGCAAAATATTTACAAGAAATGGTGCAGCTGCAAGAAATTCTACTACTATCTCGTTGAAGGTAAAACCTGTAAAAGATTTCACAATTTAGAATAAATTAATGAATTAAAGTGGTATTAAAATTACTTTAGAAAAATCCGACTATATTTTTTCATGCTAGTTTGAAAACTACGTGATAAAGCGGATAGTACAGCAAAAATTCTCAAAACTAGTCTAAGTAGAAAGTATAGGCACTTAATAATTTAATTATAATTCTGTAACTATAACTGGCACACCTTCAGTGCCGAGTATCCATTGTTGTCAGTTATATGGAGCACATAGGAGAGGAGAGGGCCATGTGGGAAAGGGCCAGGTTCCCAGCTCACGCTGATATGCGTGCAATCGATTGCTACCGCGCGTACAATAATGGGTGGCGATGCAGGTACTCCGGCTGGTAGAGTACTGATCACTACACTAGCAGCAGACACAATTGGTTCGCTATGTGGAGATAGCAAAAGGGCCACTCGAAACTGCAAAAGTTAATCATCTCTTTTGTATAAATTGTTCTTTCCAAAGTGAAAAAGATAAATATGTTTTATGTTTAGGCATTGAAGCAAAGATTCACAAATAGGACTTTCATTCAAATCAGCAGTAAATAAATACAATGGATGTGATTTGCATTATTGCCAAAAGATCTTATGAAGATTTCTCACCATCCGCCATAAGAAAAACTTTATAAAACATTCTAAAATATTATAATTCGTCTCAAAGTAGGTATTCTGCGTGTTAAAGATATACAATGTTATCTTTGCTTGAATGGGAATTGCACTCAGATGTTGCCAGTTTTATGCAGTGAGCGATGGCCTAAACGGAATCCAGGACCTAAAATTATATGTAAGTTACAAATCTCTTTACTACTAATGCTACTAATTTTACGTAATACTACATTTGTTTCTAATAGTAACTTATCAACTTTTATCAGTAGCAGTAGTATCATAAAATGTGCGTTAAAAAATGAACATTTACTTTTGGTACACACAATAATTATTTATTTCAAAGTTAGTTTAAAATAATTCCGGAAATTTCTAGGAACTGTCCGCTTTAAAATTTTATTACGTATTATTTCTAACCCTGCGGTAGGTAAATTTAAAAAAATATCGTGAATTCAATACTTATTTGTAAACGCTTCTGCTACAGTAAGAAAATGACTTTCTAATTAGTGCCATGATGAGTGTAAGGAATTTGTAATTTTGGTTAATATCAACTGCAAATACTGTCTTCTAAGTTATTCAGTAATTAAAAAGCAATTTCTGTAATTCTTGTACAGAATATCTTTAGTAGAAGCCATTATTTGTTCTTCGAAGCGCGTTAACATTTTCGAGTTGCGATTATTTGTACGGTTATGGATATGCTATTACTGTTTTATTACTATTTCTTGGTGACTGTTGTTGTGATTTGTTGTTGGTAATTGTTATTTTCTGTTGTTGGTTATTGTTTTCTTGACACCGAATTTTGACCGCAAAATAGAAGAAATTGTTAAACAGAAACGTGGAAAATCCCTGGAATTTTCAGAGAAGCAGATGCTAATGAATATTATGAATTATCATTTTAATCAGGATAACAACGATTCTGTATTAAGTGCAATTAGGAAAGTATCAGAAATGAGTGGTGTTTCTAAAAAGACTCTGTTTCGCGTGCGACAAGAATATTCATCATCTGCTGGACTACAATCTCCAAAGACAAGGCCCCAGAATAGAAAGATTGGTACTTCTCCTGACCACAAGTACGATGAAGGTGTCAGGAGCCATATTTGCAGAATATGCATACATTTTTTTGTGACAACATACCACCAACAATAAACTTCATATTAGCTGTTGTAAATGCGAAAAAAACTTTACCCAATTTTTGACGGGCCACGCTACATTGTTTGCTGGGTAATATGGATTTTGTGTTTGTAAAACGTGTCAGAAATTCGGTTTTGATTGAAAAACCGGAAATCATCTTGTGGCGTCAACGTTATTTACGCGCAATTCGTAAATACCATGGAGAAGGGTACAACATAATATATTTGAATGAATCATGGGTAAATGTTGGGTACAGTGTGAAAAAAGTATGGGTTGGTAAAACAGTTACATCTCATCGTGATGCTTTTGTTCGTGGTCTGACAACAGGACTAAAATCTCCAACAGTTCGTAGTCCAAGATTCGTGTTATTGCACACAGGATCTAGGATCTAGCAGTGTATTTGTTAATGGTGCAGAGCTCACGTTTATGGCAAAGAAAAATACTCTGGACAACCATGACGAAATGGATGTACCTACCTTTGAAGATTAGTTCGAAAATAGCTTAATACCAAATTTGTCAGAAAAACTGTTGTGATAACGGACAATGCCTCCTACTACAGCAGAAAGTCAGAACAAATTCCCAACAGTTCAACACTAAAAAAAACATATTCAAGAATGGCTTCTGTCAAAGGATTTATTTTTTGAAGAAGACTATCTAAAATGCGAGTTACTTTATGTAGTCAAGGCCTTCAAAGAAGGATATGACAGGTACATCATAGAAAAGATTGCCAAAAAGCACAATGTGAGGTTCCCACCCCAAACACTGTGAACTCAATCCAATCAAAATGGTTTGGAGTGAAGTGAAAAGGTATATAGCTGGACGCAACATGAATTTTAAAGAAGCTAAAATACGAAATATAATTACAGCAGCATATCAGGTCATTACGCCAGAGAAATGAAAAACTACCTAAACCACGTAATAGCAACAGAAAGAAGAATGTAATATTGATAATTTGTTTGCTGATTTTATTGGTATTTTTTATTAGTTTTATTTTCGGATATTTTTTGTAAAATAAACAGCAGTTAAATAGTAAATAGTATAATTACCTTTCATTTTTATAATAACCTTAATTGACCTCCGAGCTATAGGAATTTATTCGTAAAACAACGAATTTTTTTACTGTTGACCTTTAAAATCTAACACCGGCACGATCTCACCCTCGATTTTTAATATAATATTTAAAACGATAAACTCAAGCGATTAAAATAAAAAAAAATAGTTCCGGTTTTTTTAGAACAATAATCCTAAAGTAGGTAACTGGACTAATTTTTGTTTTATTATATACTATAATCTAATTATTATAATCTAACCCAAGTATATTGTAGCAAATATTATTTATTATATGTTTAAGAACCACTGACAATAGGGTCGTTAGTTGGCATTGGTACTCAAGCTGCCCTCATCATAAAAGACGGATTAAGCTGTAAGTAACAGGTGTACGTTTATTTCAATATAAGTTCGCATATAAGTATGGCATCAATGTCGTGCTCGTGTAATAACACCTGTGCAGAATACTCACTTTGAGACGAACTATAGTTAGATATTAGCTAAAGCTACTGATTTCAAGCAAACTCTTACTGGTGCAAACTTTTTTAATCATAGTATGTACATTATTAGTATTAATATACTTTTTTGCAAAAAAAAGATCATTTAATGGTTTATGCCATAAACAAAATACATATTCATAAGTAGTTCACGTCAAAATTATATTTCAAATTCATACCCTATATTTAGTATACGGCTGTAAATTAGATACATTAACAGTGTCGTGCGGCCCCCACGATTGATTTCTGCAGTACTGCCAGGATGCCGCAAGCTCTTCATACCTCCATTGCACATAATAAGTTAGTCCAGCATGTTTAATTTCAGGAGACTTCCATTTCAGACGCAAAGAGGTTGGTGTCAAAGAATCAGCTACTAAGGCTGGTGCAGATGGCGTGCCTAATTTTGCACGAAGTTGACTAAAATATCTGGTTACTGCATCATTGCATCCCATGACACAATACAATTCTTTTGGAAAGAGTGGCTCTGAAGTTCCATTCTGTAACATAAAAATTAAATTAACACAGAACGTCTGTTTACCCATTTCAGCTTTTTGATAAAGAATAGATTCTAAGTAAAATCACAACGTGTTTAATCAATTCAGTTTCAGTAGCGTTAATGTACTATGTAAATCAGAAGAATTGAAGTAAATACCTACAAATTATAAATAAGTTATGTAATGGAACAATATCAAAAGAAGACTTGCTTAAATATTTAAATCTTCGGTTATTTTGCAATTTAAAGCAATTGTCATGTAAAAACCGTAACCGTACTATATTTAATTTAAATTTGCGTAGGCCATACTATTTTAAACTCGAAGTTATGGTTGGCAAACAAATTTAGGACAGTTTAAGGGAATTAAGCTTAAGTTTATATACTCGTACAATTATTGAATATACACAAAGTTTTTATTACTGTTCAAATTGCGTGTTTACGAATTTAATACGAAGGAATTTGACATAAGAACAAATTACATATGTTTAAAAGAGTTTTAGTTTAACAGTAAACAGATTAAAGGTCATTATCAAGAATTTCGATGACATTCTGTTAGACATTATTGACTTTCAAAGGTTTGAGATTTCTATAATATAAAATGTTCGCTTATAAAAATTATCTTTGGTGATTTTTGTATGGATTGTTATAACTAACTCTATATAACTTTGAAAAGAGCAGAACAATCCAAAGTTTCTAAGACCAAACGTTCTTTGGCAACTACTTCTATATTACTTCAGACATTTTTCTTATTGATATTGAAGTTTTAAAATCGTTCTGATGAAATTGAATCAAAATCTCCCTCTTCTGGAATCAAGTTCAATCATCAACTAATAAAGTCAATGTTAAACGAAAAAAAAATTTTTTTTCGTTTTTGCTAGCGATAAGGCTATTCATGACTTTGCAATAGTTTGTGTGGATATTATGGAGTAACCTACTAAACTGTTTGGCTTACTTCTCAACATATTTCATTAGACTGTTTGCAGTGGTATCAAAGTTGAACTCAATATTGGATCTTGGACAATCCCACTTTCTTGTGTTTTAAATATCTTCTAACTCTTCGTTTCTTTCTTTTGTTTTCTTTTCTGTTGTTATTAATTGTAGAAAATACGTTATTATGTTCTAGATATTAGTTGGTTTCTCAAAATCGCGTTGAATAATATTGCAGATGTATGTATTGACACTTCTTTGAAAAACTACAAAGACTCAGAAAGTAACAGGCTACCAAAGAAAACCAAAAACAATTACGATCGAAGACTTGTTGGAAACTTCATGGGGTTGCGAACTAATATAACAATTATTATTATTATCTCTTTAGCGATAGGTAGATCACATAAAACTTTCATTTTATGCCCTTTGTAGCATTCTGTACCTTTTACAGTAAGGACAATTCAGTGATAACCAGTTCTATCTAATGACGAGTGAGTTAGTTGTCAATCATCGCACCAGTGTAGGTTGTGCCGCGAAGTAACACCTGTTGTCTTTTCACACTATCTTTATTTTAATTATATACAACTAAGTCACCAGAATGGCTAGTGCCAGTGATGGCGAACCTTTTTGAGAAGTGGGTCAAATTTTGTTCATTATTTGTTTTAATACCAGCCCGTGGGTCACTAAGTCAGTGGCGTCACTTGAAGGGGGGGGGGGTAAAAAGGGTACCAATAATTTGAAACGCTGACAATTTGTTAACAGAAAAACTTGACAGTTGACCCTTTTTGTGGTTCTCACTTTTAAAATCCTCTAAAAAGGTTTACGTTTCCTTTTTGTTTTACAACTTTTACTTTTGCAAGTGAAGAGCAAAAAATAAAGGTCGGCGTCAAAAAATTGATATCAATGGGGTGATACCATGTCATTCTTTCCGAACTCAACCATCGGCTAGGTTCAAAAATTGGTGCAACTTAGAAAGTCCAGCGGGGGCTCATTTTAAAGCTTGAAATCTCTACTTTCGAATGTCACATGTCTCCTATATGAAAAAAATTATATTTGACCGCTAAAACAGGGTCAATACATATCCAGTTCAAAAAAGAATTTTAAAAGTTGAATAAATTAGGAAAAGAAATATTTTTTAAATTTTTTTAACGAAATCGCATTCTTCGTCAAAGATTACATAAATTTTGTCAACTGCGTTTTTTTCCTAGAGTGCTTCAATTTTGAGAACAACAATTTGCTATTTTTGAAAGTTTATCATTTTTTCATCAAAATGGCGTCAGATAGAAAAAGATTGATAAGAGTAAAAAATGCTTATTTTTCTCGATGAATACGAAAAAAAAAATACAGATTGATTTAAAGCGATTTTGGGGATTTTCATCATCTTAGAAGGTTATACCGTTATATTATTCAAGCCCATAGATAGGCAACACCTAAAACCGTAATTTTCAAAATTGCTTTAAATCGGTCTGTAATTCATTCATGTAATGTTTTCGTATTGATTGAGTAAAAATATGCGTTTTTTACTTTATCATTTCTTTCCTCTCTGACACCATTTTCGATGAAAAAAATGATAAACTTTAAAAATGACAAATTGTTGTTCTCAATTTTACTCGAAATTGAAGCACTACAGAAAAAAAACGCAGTGGACAAAATTTATGTATTCTTTGACGAAGAATACGATGCCGTTAAAAAAATTAAAAAAACTCGTATTCATTGAGTAAAAATAAGCATTTTTTACTGTATCATTTTTTTTCTGACACCATTTTCGATAAAAAAATGATAAACTTTCAAAAATGACAAATTGTTCTCAATTTTACTCGAAATGAAGCACTCTAGAAAAAAAAACGCAGTGGACAAAATTTATGTATTCTTTGACGAAGAATGCAATGCCGTTAAAAAAATTTCTTTTTCTAATTTTTTCAACTTTTAATTATCTTTTTGGAACAGGATAAGCGTTTACCCTATTTTAGAGGTCAAATATAATTTTTTTTCATCTAGGAGACGTGATATTCGAAAATATAGGTTTCAAGCTTTAAAATGAGCCCTTGCTGGCCTTTCTAAGTTGCGCCAATTTTTGGATCTAGCCGGTGGTTGGGTTCAGAAAGAATGAGCCATATATACATTATGAAATATTTTTTTTAATAAACATGGTTACAGATATGTGTATGTATAATAAAGTTGTTAAAACTATATTTAATGTGAAATCTGTTGTTACTTATTTTCAGATAGTTTCTTAATATTAGAAATGATAGAAAATCAGTTAGAAAAATCAACGTCCACTTGGAAATATTTTTTTTTATAAATTCGACATTAGATATTTATATTTTTTAATATTTTCGATTTCCTGTTCTCTTTTTTATGATATAAAAAATAAGTTTATAAAAATCATCGCGTGGGTCATTTAAAAAGCCTTCGTGGGTCAGTGTCTGACCCGCGGGTCATAGGATCGCCGCCACTGGCGCTAGTCATTTCTAAATGCGAAGTATAGAAGTTTTCATAGCATAGCACATTAGACCTTAGATACATATACGGTTTATAATTATCCGTTGTATATGCCGGGTATACGATCAGGTGTTTTTTTTTTCTATAACATATCTTTAGTGCATCTGTAGACCATGTTATCGTTATTCCAAATACCTGATATAAAAGTGTTTGATAGAGACAGCAGGTTGATGACAGTACGGTAGAGTCAATAGAAATGCTCATCCTGTTGCTGATTAATTAGGGTGACGAATTGCTGGAATTGACAACAACTGTGCTTGATGATGGTAGAACTAAGCCGAGATGAAGCTGTGGTTGTATGGAAGATGAGCTCAAAGAATGGAATAAAATAGTGGGTAGATAGATAAAAAGTGGAGTATACATGGAGTACAGCATGACGGACAACGGTTTACCATTGACTAATGGATTGGCTGACGTATTGCATCGGCAAACAAGCTGTACACTCTAACCAAACAGTAATCTCTTTTTGTAGTGGTCATCTGTTAGCTAGCAGTGGAGATGTTTGCGGTTCCAAGTTTTTAAGGCACTAGTCTTGCAGGGAAGACATTTAGACAAATATAGTAGTAACCATAGCAGTAAACCAGGAATATATAATATTACGGTTCTAGAACATTATAAAAAAGACAGCAAATCGAGTTTGGCCGAAGATTCCAAACAGTTAAAATAGAGGACAAAATAGACAAAAGACAAAAAGATAATTTTAGAAACGTGCAAAGATTCAAATAACTAAAACATTAATTAAAAGATAAATGAAGGTAGCAAAAGAGAAATGGTTGGTTAAAAAATTAAACAGATGACTTGTGTGAAGAAAAAAACGTGCAAGTGCACTAAAAGGATAATCGCCGACTAATCATGGATATGAAAAAGAAGTTACATACATGAGTATTTGAGTAGACTACACATTAAAAAATTATTTTTCAAGATGATAAGATTGATTTGGTAGATGAATCGCAAGTAGAACTACGTGAAGTTGAATATCCCTTAAAAAATACTAAAGGTAGAAGGAACCTTCCTTCCACCTGAACAACTTATGAAACTCCCATAGAACTATCGAAAATGAGACAACCAGATTCTAGATATTTCGGTAGATCTTTTTCTCAATAAGCATGATAGCGATATACGTTCCATTGCCGTAACCCTGGGTTAGACATATGGCGCAACCGCCACTGTAAATAACTAGTGGTATTATCCCTAAAGAGTGTCTACTATCAAATTTTGTAACAATTCCAAACAAACGCAACGCTAGATGTTGTACCAAATTTAGAACCAAATATAAAACCTAATGAGCCATAAGATCGTCCACAATAAAAAAAATAAAAACTCCACGAAGGCACGTGATTCGCAGTTGGGTTTAGAGACGGTGTAATAACAAGCGCTTTTTGAAATTAATGTGTTAATACCGAATCGCCTATATAGATATAGAATATGCCTAGGTTTCGCGTCCGTTGCATAACATCCAGATGGAATTTACACGATTTCTAGAGAAATATATGTACTTCAAGAATATCTTTGTCAACTTTACCCCATCCTGGCAGAAGTGCCTGGCTGACCACCCCGAAGAGGCGGTTTTGCAGCGTCCCGCTTCCGTGATAGAACATCCACTAGCTTTTTTTTAATTGAAGGTTAAACTGTCTAAACAACAAAAAGTTTTGTCAGCCTGAGAAAAACTTGATAGAAATGTATATTTTAAGGAGCAGTAGATCTGCAGCACCTTAAAAAACCGTCTGCTACGCATTTATACCAAGTTTTGTTGGGGTACCTGACAAAGATATTCTTGTAAGTAAGCTATTTCTCTACAAATCCTGTAAAATTCATCTGGATATTATGTAACGGACACGAAATACTAATGAATTAGACTTAATTAGGCCATTAACTGCAGTCGTTCCAGGATTTGCTTATAGGTGTATAAGAGATTTGGTGTTTCACCACATTTTTCATGAATTAGTCGTATGTTCGATGGCGGTCAAAATCTTGCGGTCGTCGCTTGGACTACAGGATACAGCCTTAACAATCTTCAGTGTCTGTGTTTTTAAATTTGAAATACAGATAGTTTAGTAATACATGGTCTCTGTTTCGACACCATGCTAATAAAGGTAACGAAGCATAACACACTACCTATATTATGATAAAATCGCTGTCACCGGTGGTTTACTTTGCTCGTTCTATAACAAATCACTCTACAAAAAATGTTAAATTTTTAAATCGATATTTTTATAGTTATTTGTGTTGATGCGGTTATATAAACTATAGCAAAATAATCAGTCACCCTCCTTAGCTTAATTACGGAGAAAATGTAGACGAAGGCTGCAGATTTCGGCGAAAGTCGGTGCAATAAAGAAAGCTTTAAAAGTGATTTGAGCCTAACTCCGCAGAACATCAGGAGTCGCATAGTGTCCTTATATTATCTGACAAAAATGATGTCTGATAATAGTAATATGTGATAGATCACTTTTAGGACTTGCCATAAAGAAGGTTTACATACGACAAGTTTGGTCGAAATCCGCCAAATAATTTTGGCTTGGTCTCCTTGTGAATGTACCGTAACTCAATGTATGTGTCAACTGTATGTGTCTCAACGTTTCCGTAAATAAGCGGAGGAGGTGGATATCTTTGCTAAAGTTTATGTAGCAACATCAATATAAATACCCATAAAAATCTCAATTCAAAACTTCTTGGGAGGTAGTTAGTTATAGAACCGCTCTTTGACTTTGCTTAACACAAATAGGTTACTACAAGCACACAACCAACCAAGCTTTATTAACTTAACTTAAGTTATTGTTAAAATAAAGCAGGTAAAATAAAACGTGAATTTGTTTTGATTTTCTGGGGTCTTACAACAAGCACAACTTTTTATCAAGAATGACATTTTTCGATAAAACTAAAAATAAAAGTTTTTTCCCTCTTGTGAACTCAATCCGTGGACACACCGTATTTCTTCTACAATATACGTAAATTATTATTATTATTAACTCATTTGTATCATTGTAAATTAATAACCCGAAACTGAATTTTTTGTACTATTTATTTTACCATAGTAGGTACTTAACCAAAAGTTAGAAAGCACAGCACTTATTACTATTTCAGAAACTAACTAGTTTTTCTTCTATCAGAGGTTAGAAATGTATTTTTACTTTATTAACTAAAATTATATCCTCTCTTTTTCCTATCATCGTATATCCAAAATACTTTTTCTTTTTTATATAATTTTCACTAATTCGTGGCCTTTGTTTACACATTATATAGTACTTTTACCTACATATTGTACACACATTTGTTATTCTGTCTATACATAAAAGTTCCAACATCCTTTTACTATACCTTGCAAATGCCTTGATATTTAGATGTTTTCTTGTTTTAAACTTCATGCTTCAATTCCATACAGCATTTCGGAGGAGACATAGCATCGTAACATTTGCAAATCTATGCTTATATTACGGTTGCAAAGAAACCTTTTTGGAAATAAATGGCTTACCACCTTGCTATTTCTTGCTTTTATCTCTTTTGTTTGTTCCCTTGTTTCAGAGAGCCGTTACCCTAGATATTTGTGTTTGCAATAAATTATTACTAATGGATTATAATTTGTGTATGAAAATCCATTTCAATACGTTATTACTGTTACGTTAATAAAGCTTGGTTGTGTGCTTGTAGTAACCTATTTGTGTTAAGCAAAGTCAAAGAGCGGTTCTATAACTAACTGCCTTTCAAGAAGTTTTGAATTGAGATTTTTATGGGTATTTATATTGAGGTTGCTACATAAACTTTAGCAAATATGCTAGGGTTACCCTACCCCAACTGCATGCACAGAATGAGCCAAATCGGCGGCGGCGAGGATGGGGCCTCTCCTCTTTAGTGGGTGACGTTTATGTCATTATTAAGCAATAATTATTTCAAATCCAAAGTATTTCGAATTAGAGTGGAGAAATGTTTTGAGGTTGATGGAGGCTACGTCGAATAGTTGGTGTTCATTTTTAGTTAATGTTAGTTTTTCTTTATTATCTTTGTTATTGATTATAAATAAAAGATTACTGTTGCATGACAATTTGGAAGAGTTATTGCTTAATAATCACTTAAACTTCACCCACTAGATTATTATTAAAGTTTTGAATTTAACGCAAAATTGCATACGGTTTCACAGAAAATTGACTATAAGATGAAGCAGCTAAAATAAAATATAAATTTGTTTTAATTTTCTGGGGTCTTACAACAAGCAAAACTTTTTATTAAGAATAACATTTTTCGATAAAATTAAAAATAAATTTCATTCCCTTCTTGTGAACTCAATCCGTGGACACACTGTATAAGGCAATACTAATTTAGTTGAATTGAGACCATTACTAATCTGAGTACATAGTTATTCGATGAAAATAAAGATATTAGTTACGACAAAAAATCCCATTTTCTAGATTTTTGTCCATTCTTTGTAAAAATATGTTTTCCTAATGCATTGCAAACACATTATAAGTATTTGACTATTCTTTTTGAAATTCGTTCCAAGACAAAGCATCTTTGTTTTACAAATAACTTGACCCCAAACTGAAGATGTGAGTAGGTACACTTCTTTTGTTGAAATAACAAATTCTGTTTGTTTAAAAGCATAAGTTGTTTCTTTTTGTAGATGTAACTAAAGTGTGAATGTCAATACTTACACAGACATTTTGACATGAAGATTCCAGAGCTTGTTTCCACAGCTTGCATCCTTCGATACACTGAAACAAAATTAAAAAGTTAAATCTTTATAACCACATGTTGGACATTACTAGAAATGGACTTTATTATGACCTAAGTATACATACTACATATTATTTGTGGCTAATATACTTTTAGAATTCTAAATATAAAATAATCATGCACCATGGTGCATGTAAAGTGTACCTATATTTTTTTATATTTAGTTTTACACTGTACTCTAATAATAACATTTAAAAATAACGTCGTTCGTCTACTTTTGGGTACTTGTATAGTAAAATTGTAATAACGCGAATAAACAAACGATGGAAAGCGGATGCTCTAATAATTAGTAATTAGAATTAATGGGAGTGGATACAGCAAAACAAAATATTACCGTAGTTCCCACGATTAGCACTTCCACTCGAACAAAAAAAGTTATTTTTGATTAATATGTAACTTATCCAAAGTTATGCACAACAAAATATAACAATAAATTGTTCAAAGAGGAAAATCCTAAATACCGAATTTCCAAAACAGAATAAATAATAATAGTGTGTTTGTAACATTGTGTAACATTATTACAAGGTTGCACAGAAATAATGTAAAGACTTATTAGTTGTAAAGAATAATGTAATAATAATACGTATTATAGTTAGGAAGTAGCTGAAAAGAGAAAAAAGAAAACTTTTGTACTATTCAAGACAAATGGAAGCCCACCAGGTCACGAAAACTATATAAGAGAATAAAACAAATAAAGGACCACCACCAAGAAAGTTCTGCAAATAATATGGAGCGGGCCAAAAAAGAAAGTTTGAAAAATGCTCAGAAATAGGAAAGCTGAAGTAAATCGCACAATAGAGATCAACAAGAAACCCAAAAGAAACTTTAGCTTAACGATTGGCAGAAAGCGGCAAGCAAAATGAAGGTCAGCAAAATAGTAAACGACGGGAGAGATAAAACTTCACATTAAAGAAATAAATAAACTTTTGGAAACATGTAAGCCAAACAAGAGTGCCCACCAAGAGTCACCACCATTAGTGTGTAATTCTTGAATAATTTTTCGATATGAACGACAACCAAATATTGATCAGGTCACAACTCTAAAATAAGTAGATATTTTCAAGAAAAAACGGATACGAGTAGAGAAAATATTTTCTGATTGTGGAAAACAGTTAATGAAAACGAATATATCAGAGGGAAAAGAAAAGAAGCGAAGGGCTAAGATGGCTGAAAAAAATTGAAAAAACGGAGAAAAAAGATCGGGAACGCTTGAAAGTGAAAAGACAAAAAGAATGCATCACCAAGAATGGAATATCAATAAGTAAAAAAAAAGATGCCACTAGGATAGTGTTTTATATCTATGTTTTTTAAATCAGATCAGTTTAATTGAATAAAAAAATTCTGTTTTTTTAAATTATATCATATCTGTTCCTTATACTTAAATCATAAGTGCCCACATAAATCATATCTGTCCCTAAATATGATTTCTGTCTCTGACAATTTTATAGTCTTGGCCCTTTTGTTTGTTATCAGGTAAGATTTAAAATAAGTTAATTAGGTGCATATTGTGTCTTACATGTAAAACAGGGACATTGCGATATCAAACTACCAAGGAATGATTATTTAAAAATTTACTAAAAATTGCCTGAAAAAAAGGGAGAAAAATCCTGCTATTAAGGAAGTAATTTTTATGTTCCCTGTATATTTTTAGCGAAAATACGATTTGATTATTACTTTAATACGTTAAGCCACAAAGTCTCTAGTAAGTAAATGGCATTATAATACACAACCGGTAAATAAATAGAGAGAACCAACAACGAGGACAGAAATGATGGTTTTATGAACTTTGTTTTCTTTTGGACCAAAAGAATGTGTTGTCACCGTTTTATTAGTTTATATAACTTTCACAAACATTGAACAAAAATAATTTTTTTTATCACTTTTTATTCTTGAATTAGACCATTTTTTGGGACTGACCCAACTCCAGAATTGTCATTTTGAGATAACCAAAGAAAACCTTCTACTTCAGTTGCAATTGATTTCACAACATTTTGGTACATAGCAAAATTGTTGAGGCATTGATTGTCTATGTCTATGAGATGGTGGGCGAAGAAAAGTTACATTTCGATTTGCATAAAAGTTATAAACAACTAACTGATATGGAGTTTTATACTGTTTTTCCACTCAAGTGAAACTTTAACAAGATGATTGATTTTATTTGAACGGAATAAACAAGTTTCGAATGGTATTTCGTTTGACATGGATGGCAAGTGAATTCCTTATTATGAGGATCATGAGCATGAAAACGTAATTTTTCAACAGGATAGGCACCTGCTTAACGCTGTCGGAATACACGAGGAGGGTTGGTAGTTTCACAAATCCCAACCTTAGAATGTCCATCATGCTCTCTGGACATTAACCCAATGGAAAACGTGTGAGGCATTATCGTTCAAAAGATTTACAGTGGAAATGATCCTTTCCGAACTGTAAATGATCTTAGGAGAGCCATTTTGCAGGCCTTGGTAATGTCACTATCAATGAGCTTAACCATCTCGTCTTAAGCATGAACAATCGAATTTTTCACATCATTAACCATAATGGCGGTGCTACTGATTATTAATTTAATGATCTTTTATGGTTTTGATAACTTCATGTTTAATAAATGGTGAGTTTTAATTAGTGAACTTATTTCAATTTCCAATTTACAAACATTTAAAACTTTTTCATTTATCTTCGAATGTTATTACCTTTTGTACCAAACATGTAATGTTTTGAAAAGGTAGGAGAACAAAAAAAAGTTTAATAAATAAGCCTTTAAAGTGGTTTTACGGTAAGATACGTTTTAACAAAAGTATTTCAAAAATTATATTAATATTCTAGGTGAACCTAGAATATTAGAATATTAGATATTATGCTATTATGGGATATTTATGTAAATACTAAGAAGGACTAAAGAAGACCCCTAATTGTAAGATGGAAAAAAAGAAATATCTGAAAGATTCTTAGTTTGTCGACATATACCCCGTCATTATAATTAATGCTAGTTATCAACATGATTTATTTTGATGTAATGGCTGTAAGTAGTGAAAACTAATTAGTTACATGTTATGTCTTTATCTATAGTATACAAACAAGTGTAATATTGTAATCATTTTTGCGGTATACATCAATTGAATACGAAGAACAATAATTTTTGGAGAATCTTTTAATGACAAGAGTGAATTTACAATAGATTCTTAGAGTCAAAATGGCATTAATCAATAATTGGCATTAGATCAGGAGTAATGCATGTGCAGTTGTACACACTAAATAGAGCTATTTAAGTAAGGTTTTGGAAAACTTACTTTATATGTTACGTAGTTCCAAAGTAATAGCATATTTTTGACTTTTGAACTAATCGATTACTTAAATAATTCCTTACATTCATAATTTTTACCGTAAAACCTAAAGTAGTACATAAGCTTCCAATAGATTTTTTTTTAAATAAATATTTTATCAATATATACTCAATACCTGTAGAATAATACAAACACAACTAACGAAGCTGTACCTGTCAAAAGAATTCAACGGTTAACGTCAATCGCGTGTACGGCATTAACACTGTAATTTAGTAAAATAATACAGACGAGTTGCCTAATTCCCAACTTCCTCATTAGTATTAAGTTAGAGAATCCTCCCAGCACCCTCTGAATTAACAATGATTGCTGTTTGATTGTAGGGTAACATTACGTTCTGGGAATGGTCAACTTACGTGCATTATTTTTATTAAATGTTTTATTATTATGCATTTCTTTTTTTGCCGTGCCGAATAAATGTAACAACCCCCTAATAACTCATGTTAAAGCTGTTGTATGGACTCCAAAGGTCAAAATCAGCCATTATAGTAGTTGCTATAAATTGCATGTAACATTAATTAATTGAAGCTGGATGTGTTTAAATTTAAAAACAAAAGTGAAACAATAGCAGGGTAGTGAGTAGGTTTGAACTTTTCTAAATAAACTGATAAAGCACTTATTAAATACTAAAAATTGATATATTAATTAGTTTTGCTGTAAACACTGAAACACATGTTTTGTAAACTTTCTTTTAGTAGAAAAGTAAATTTTACATAAAAGTTCTCATGTATTAAGCTCTGACTTGATGAGTGACAACAGAAAAAAATAAATGGTTCTTTTCAAACAAGTTAAATATACTGCATAAATAGTTAAATACATTTACAAGTTGAATTGAGTATGTCATCTATATTTCCCACCCTTGTATAAGATATATATCATACTCCTGTCAGGTTGTTAATACATAAAAACCAGATTTGTTTGTTGTAGTTGTGGTTATTGCAACCATAATATATTCTATACTATATGTGATGTGAGTATAGAATGCAAAAGTAGTCGGCTTCTGTATTATGTAACAACATGCATCATATCGTATACAGTTTACATGTTACCAGATGCCCTGAGAGAAGATGCTTTACAAGAGGGGATATCACTATTTCAATGAGGCAATAAATTATCTGTTAAGGTGTCTGTCTGGGATAGTTTAAGTATTAGAAAGAAATGATTAACCATAATTAGTAAAGTTTGTTTAAAATATTATGAACATATTACTTGAAAATAAGAGTTATTTTGTTTTCTATTTTGAATAATGAATTTTACTTTGTTTTTATTGAAGGTTAAATGTAGGATTTCCAACAGTAATTTCTATTTCCAGATTTGAGTATAATAATAACAATAAGGAATATTTAGAATATATCACATCTATTTTCCCTTTCACAACAATGGTTCAAGAATTAGTCAAACTGGCGTACTTCGTACATTTTACATTAATTTTCTGCATTTTGGAATTTTAACACAAAATTCCAGCACAAAGTTGCTTTATCTTTCATATAAACAACCTGAATAATGAAGAAGAAAATTCTTTCTGGTTAAATGAGAATACAAGCAAAGTCTGCAAGGATATATAGGTACAAAATGTACTAAAAATCACATATTATCGACCTTTCTCTTAGTACACCCAAATTAGACTAAGAAAATGCGAATAGAATAAATCATAATTTATACAGTTTTCTTAATTGGGGTATGGAGTTTCAATAAGGCCAGTAATAAAGATCTATTTGTAAAGATATCACAATATATAACATGTCCCAGCAATATTATAAGGTTGTATGTGAAACATGTATTCTGTATGTTGAAAAAATTAGTGTTAGTTATCAGATTTATAATAATTAAACAATCATTTTGTACCGTAATCAAACATGTCTGGTGGGCGAAAAGGGAAAACTTTTTTTTAAATAACTATACCTCGGTTAATTAACTCCTAAATATCAACAAACAACCTTATACGAGGGTAGATTGAAAAGTTTCCGGAATGGGCAAGAGATGGCGCGCGTATCGTGAAATTGTTATGATGGTTGTCAAGGCTAACCTATTTTAGGAAAGCTGTCAAATTTTCAGACACGTGCGTCGTTCCGTTTATGTTTACTAGGATATCTTGTGAAGCAATTCAGGCACTTTTGCAAAAATGGATAAAAACGAATTTCGTGCAGTCATCAAACATTTCTGGATGGACGGGAAAACGGCGACGGAGATACGAGATATTTTGCAGAAAGTTCATGGCACATCCACACCTTCATTTTCGACTATTAGTTTCTGGGTGAGCGAGTTCAAACGTGGCCGTACGAGCACCAAGGATGAACCACGCAGTGGACGTCCAAAAACGGCCACAAATGAAGAAATGGTCGATAAAGTCCATGATCTCGTGTTAGCCGATCGACGAGTGAAGTTGCGCGAAATAGTAGAGACCACGGGCATCTCATATGAACGTGTGCAAAATATCGTGCACGAACATTTGGGCATGAGGAAGCTCTCGGCGCGATGGGTGCCGCGTTTGCTGACTATGGACAACAAGCGAAATCGTGTGACCACTTCGAAAGAGTGTTTGGCCTTGTTAAATCGTAATCCAACGGATTTTTTTCGCCGATTCGTGACCGTGGACGAAACATGGATCCACCACTACACACCAGAAACCAAGCAGCAGTCGAAACAGTGGATTTCTCCAGGCGAATCTGCTCCGAAGAAGGCAAAGACTGTCCCATCTGCTGGAAAGGTCATGGCCACCGTTTTTTGGGATTCGCAAGGTGTGATACACATCGACTTTTTGCAGAAGGGAAGAACTATAACGGGACAATACTACAGCGATTTATTGGATCAATTCAACGGCATTTTGAAGGAGAAACGGCCTCATTTGCAGCGAAAAAAAGTGCTCTTCCATCACGACAACGCGCCGGCCCATTCATCCCGAATCGCCAATGCTAAATTGGTTGAATTGGGCTACGAGGTGGTGCCGCATCCCCCGTACTCTCCAGACCTGGCCCCGTGCGACTTCTTTTTGTTCACAAACATGAAGACTTGGCTCGGAGGCAAGCGCTTTACGTCAAATGAGGAGGTCATCGCCGCCACTAAAGCTTATTTTGCAGAGTTCCCGAAATCATATTTTTCTGAAGGCTTAAAAAAGTTGGAGCACCGCTGGGAAAAGTGTATCGCCCTGCAAGGATATTATGTTGAAAAATAAAAACAAAAACCTGTTCAATTACTGCGTTTTCTTGCCCATTCCGGAAACTTTTCAATCTACCCTCGTAATATAGAGGCGACGATATACCTTATGGAAGAAATTTTAATCTACAATTTCTTTTTTACGTATTCTTCTTATTAAACCAGACGGTTCTGATATTTGCTGTGAAAAACCAGTTGGGCATATTTTTGGCTGAGTACTCCAAACGTCGTCTGTGGCAAGCGCATGCTGGGTCAATTTTAGGGCACGGGAAAATATTCCCTTAGACGGCCCCCCACCCCACTTCGGTTAAATCTTTTAAGCATAATTTATGTATTAATTACAATGAACAACAAATTTGAGGTCATTAAAGTTTTTTTAAATGAAATATAGTGTACGTTATATACTCGAATATGGAACACTTAATTGTGACACATTTAAACACTTGGAATTAGATGTTGTCTAGCACTCTTGGTTAAAAAAGCAATTCTGATGGAGAGCATTTTAATCGAATTTTTATACAAAATAAATTAACAATATTCACAAAAACTTATATGAGGTTTAATCTTTTTCTCTTTACTTTGTCTTTTATAGTCGCTGGAAGTCTCGGTAATCAATGTCCAACAATTGCCAGCAATAGTCTGCTTATCTGCTAGCATAGATCAGATGTTGTAGATCTTTAAAGATGCTTCCATAGGTTATATTTTTGCGAACGACAAATTTGGCATAAAGTGACATGCAAGACTTGTAAATCGTCATATCAGTGACGTATTTAGGGGGGGGGGGGTAACGAGTTGGAGCCTACCGAATGTTTAATAACCCAGGACATTTATGTCAAAATTCCCCCCCCCCCAAGAAAATTCCTGCTGCCAACACAGCACCACACAAATTCAAACGTGAGATGAAGATTGTTTTGAGAGGTACAACTCTAGTTTTCTCGTACATCAAAAAAACTCTGATATAGCCGTCAGAATATGGAATCCTTAAATACGCTACAGCACTGTAATCAATTTCAGACGCATCCGATAAGTTTTTTTTGACGGCCGAGGCTCACCAAGCCTATAATCTGGTAGATCGGGGTCCCAAAACCATTAAAAAAACCAAGTCCCGTCACAATTGAGGTTGGATTCGATCCAGCAGTGGTCCCCAACTCTTCGAGCTGGGGAATAGTCCTATGCTGGCCGAGGTACTGACTCCTGGAGGAGAAGATGCCGACGGGTGAGCACGTATCTGCTCCGGTACTAGCCTGAAGAGCTAGTAGAGGTTTGGATAGGTATATCTCGTCCCCACCAGTGAGTTACTGGTAGCACTGTTTTTGTCGATTTGAGAGCTTATGTGCGCCACGTTAAAAGAACGCTGCCAGTTCTAGTTGATTCTAGGCACAGTTGCGGTTAACTTATATGTCTCGGGAACATTGGATGGGTGAAACAGACTATACGGTACCTACACATAGAACTGACGCCGGTAAATCCAATCCCAGGAATCTGAGCTACGGGTTGCTCAGGCCAGAATTAAATGTGTGTGGTAGAGTTATACGAAAGTGTATCTGGGCGAAGAATACTCATAAACGTTGACTGACTGACTCTTATGGAAGAGAATTGAAATAAGGTTTATCCCGGTTAGACGGGGTAAATTAAGGGGCTAATGGGAAACTGCATGCCACCAGGTAGTTGTGTTCAGGAAGCTATTCGGAACACTTTATGACTTAACTGCAGGAAGTCCTGTGAACTGAAGAAGCTCTAGAGCCACTACACTTAGGTGGTGATGAAGCGAACACAGCCTCTCATGCTCAAGACAACTTTACCGTAACGGGTAAACACCGGGAGTCTAGAACGTGTAGACTTATAAACGGAGCGCTGTCAAGGGCATACTAGGCCTATATCTGGGAACCATTAAAAAACAAGTTCTGACCAATTGAGGTTGGATTAGATCGGGCAGTCGTCTCCCACCTATGTTGAGGAATAGTTCAAAAGCTAGACGAAATGCCATCTCCTAAAGAGGGCGCCGACGGATAAGCACGTTTACAGCTCCGGTACTAGCCTGGAGAGCTAGTAGAGGATGGACAGTAACCTCGTTCTCACCAGTACGTACTGGTGCATTAGCAATGTGTGCTAATTTAGCATATCTTAATTCATGTCTTAGGACGGGAAGTGAACACCCGAACGTTCAAACAAATACAAGTATCAAATACCATAGTATCAATTAAGTTCTATTTGGGTATCTAGGTGATACGCTATGAAATGAAGAAATAGTCATAAACATTCACAGAGCATTATCTCAGGAACAGGGTCATCCCAATCTATTTTCGCCATCAATAATTGCTGTATCAATCTTTTTACAAAGAGAACCACTGGGGTTAAAAATCTTAAAGGACTGGAAATTCTCGCTACTTCCGATAAGAAATTTCTTTTTGTACAAGGGCAATCTAGCAGGCGACACAAGTAGAAAAACACGTCGGTCATGGGGTTCCAATAAAGACCTAAAACCTTAATGAAGATAGGTTCTTCTTTGTCGAATTGAACTGGCGTTTGGACATCAGCCGATGGTACAGCCAGCACCAGAAGTTCCGGGCATTTACTTATTCACTTTCGCAACTCGAATCCACCGGATCGCAGAACTTGTATTAACTCCAATTGAAGTTTCTGGGCAGAACCTACAAAATCAAACCCCGAAATTACGTCATCAATATAAATATGGTTACGCAACGCATCCGCAACATTAGGATACTTCGATTCTTCTAAATTAGCGAGTTCTTGAATGGTTCGCAAGGCTAAAAACGGGAAAGGATTATATTCAATCGTCGCTGTTTGTCAGGTGCGGTCGAGTTCAAGTATTGTTTCTACTTTAAATATAATTTAATTGTTGGTAACTTTAATTCAACCGTGTCGTAGGGCCCTTCGAGGCAACTTTATAAAGGCCTACCGTGAAACTCCCGGTATCCCGGTGGGCCAGCACGCGCCTGACCGAATCGTAAAGAATGGATAGTACAATATGTACAATGCATATAAAAATAAACCGTGTAGACAGTATTCACGTTAAGTTCGTATGTGATTCACAACCAAGAAAATCCTGTTCATACGTGCAGTTGCAATTCTTCGTCAAGTGGACGAACTGCAGCGCATTGATACGGAAACATCAAATTTTAACGCGCGCAAGGCACACATTGTTCACAAATATGCAAATCACGCATCTACGAATAATGGTAGCCGGCTTTACTCTATAGTGTCTGATTAACATTTATGAGCGCCATATTGAGTCGAAGAAAGCGTATAATTTAACAAATTAAAATTACATTTTACGAATTAGGTTTAGGGCTTTCAGAATGAAGACAATGTAGAAAAACCTTTTAAATTAAACGTGGATATAATTAAATTTAATACAGAAACAATAATAAACAATTTAGCGCTTTCTTCGCCCCAATATAACGTCATTCGAGGTTCTCTGCCCGGCCATCGAGGCCTTGCTGGCTAGATGTAGTGACTCTACTGCAAGTTGCGCTCAATTATCAAAATTGAAATCGTATATATCCACTCTGCGGGTCGGTGTGTCTGACGCCTCGACACCGAAAGGTATATGAGGTTAAAGATTATATATATATATATGATTTGTTACTACCAAGCCCAACCAACTGGGTGCTGAATGGGTAGTTAATTGCACAATTTCGTGTAGTCGAATGTATAGGTATAAAATTACGGTAGGTTACGGTACGGTTAGGTATACATGCGACTACACGAAATTGTGCGCTTAACTACCCATTCAGCAACCATGTGGTTGCCCTTGGTTACTACCATGGTTACTACCTAGTTATAAAAATTAATGACTGTACAGGGTGGCCCACGCAAGATGATCCTGACCTTATCTTTGAAATTGTAAGAGTCACGAAAAAAAGTTAAATATCAAAATTGGTTGTTGTAAAACAAATTGTTATTTTCTAATAATTTTGTATATACAGGGTAAGTCATATGCTGTGGCTACTATCAACTGTTCTATTTTCAATTAAACACCTTGTATATCTTTACTGTTTTCGATTCTACACTTTATTTTAAGTATGTTTTCCTAATGTATATATCGAGATTCTGCACAGTTTCTGAGCAAATTAAGTTATTTTTTGGAAAATCCAAGTTTGAAGAAATTTACATAGTTCAAGTTACATTTAAACGATTATAATAATACAATCCTCAGATAGCTACAAACTCATTTATCTTCATTATAAGTGAATGAAGCCAAAAGCACTCATATCAACTTTACTTTAAATGTACAGAATGCCCGTCGGTGTAGCTGCAGAAATCCCTCCAGCAAGTAAAGCACGCTACCTAGGTCTTCAGTTGGATAAGAGACTTACATGAAAACACATACAATACGAATAGAAAGGAAATAAATTTATAAATTAAAAAAAAGTCTGGTCGCTTGACAGAAAATCGTGCCTATCTCTGGACAGTAAGATTCTTCTTTATAAGGTGATCATTAAACCGATCTGAAATTAAGGTGTTGAACTCTAGGGTTGGTCCTGTAAATCTAATGCTATTATTCAACGCCTTTAATACAAGACACTCAGAATGATACACGTTCATTCACGATTCAAGTTCATCCAAACACTCTCGCGTCCAGTCTACAACATGATGCCCCCCCCCCAGAAGATCACAAAAGAAATGGCCCATGAAATTACGAAGAAGTTAGCTCCAAGAAACAGGATAATCGCTGGAAGAATTCCGTCGTGCTAGTATCGCCATCCTATTAACTCATATAACTCTAATTTTATAAATAGTTCTGATTGTTAATGTACTAACAAATCACAATAAAAATTAATATTAAAATATTACAACTGGCTTAAAAACGCTTATTAGATTGTTTCTAAGAGGAAAAGGGCCTCTAAAGGGAACGGGTCACTGTAAAGAGACAATCCGATACCGGTGGATAGAGCTCATGAAGTAATTAGCCATTTAATAGTATTTTTTTGTTACTACGAGGGTGGTCCCAGAAGTACCCGACCTGACCAAGAGGTGGCGGTAGTTGTTTGAAAATATCACTGTATTGGAAAGTACGCAGTCTATAAAACATATGTTTCAAGTTTGAAAGCGCCACGTTGTTCAGTATTTGTTTGGCAGCCATCAATAGTGAACGTTGTCAGTGAATTTGTGAAAATGGAGAAAATTGGTCATCGTTATGTGATACAATACTTTTATTTGAAAGGCCTCAGCCCAACCAATATAAAAGCTGAACTGGATTCTACTCTGGGTGAGTCTGCTCCTTCGTTTACAACAGTTAAATTTTGGGTAGCTGAGTTTAAACGAGGCCGTACGAGCTGCCAAGACGAGCATCGCAGTGGTCGACCAAATGAGGTGACGACTCCAGAAATGGTGAAGAAAATCCACAAAGCGGTACTTGATGATCGTCGACTGAAAGCGCGCGAGCTAGCAGACATTACGGGCATTTCAAAAAGTGCGGTACATCGCATATTATCTGAAAATTTGGACATGAGAAAGCTGTGTGCAAGATGGGTGCCGCGTTTGCTCACACTCGAGCAAAAACAGAGTCGTGAAAATGTTTCAATTTAGTGTTTAGCGAAGTTTCACAGCAACAAAGCAGAATTTTTGCGCCGTTTCGTAACAATGGATGAAACATGGGTCCATCATTTCACACCCGAGACAAAAGAACAATCGAAACAATGGACTCAAAAGGGAGAACCAGCTCCAAAGAAGGCGAAGACCGTTTCATCTGCAGGCAAGGTTATGGCGTCGGTTTCTTGGGATGCGCGTGGAATAATTTTTATTGACTATCTCGAAAAAGGAAAAACTATCAACGGCCAGTATTATGCAAACTTATTGCAACGTTTGAGCGAAGAAATCAAGCAAAAACCACCGCATTTGGCTAAAAAGAAAGTGTTGTTTCATCACGACAACGCGTCAGCTCACAAATCCGTTATTGCAATGGCCAAAATTAATCAATTAAAGTTTGAATTGCTACCTCATGCACCATATTCGTCAGATTTAGCCCCCTCGGATTATTTTCTGTTCCCAAACTTGAAAAAATGGCTCCGTGGTCAAAGATTTTCCAACGATGAAGAAGTGATGTCAGCAGTTAATGGCTATTTTGAGGAGCAAGACAGTTCTTATTATAAAAAGGGTATCGAACTTTTTGAACACCGCTGGGAAAAGTGTATAGAGCTGAAAGGAGATTACGTTGAAAAGCCATAACTTGTATCTTTTACTCACGCTATTAAACATGTGGCAGTAATTTTAAGAAATGTTGATAAACATAATTATAATTTGATAATCTCTTCTAATAGCCCAGATATTCTAAATAAAACGGTGGAAAATAAAAATTAATATTTGAGATAGTATAATAATATGCAATACGAATACCCACATAAATGCTTTATTGGTATATTTAAAAAGACAATTTAATAGCTCATACTTTTTATCTAGTTTTTTATAAAGGTTTTTATACTTCACTGTGGATGATGCACAGTTTTTTGTCGGCGTTAAAACAGAGCAGGCATTGCATGAGTAGAATTTTGATTTCAATTTATCAACTGAATTATACCACATATAGTGCCTTTCCCAGTTTATGATTTTAATAATATGTACAGTAAAGCTCTATCGATACAGACTTAAAAGTCTATGTTTTAGTTGAGTTGATATAAATAAGTTTTTCAACGTTGGCGTTTTGTAGAAAAGCATAGAAAGGTAGAAAAAGAAATCATAATTTGTATTCAAAGTCATTGAGCGATACAATTAGTCGATTAATACATATTCTACACGAAATTATTTGATATCTTTATTGAAATCTTATTTTTGGGACAAAATGGTTGAATACAATGTTGTCGGCCACATGAACTCAATATAAATGTTGATATAATCCAAAATTTCTACAAATAGGTAATAATTTGACAATTAATGATACAGTAAATAAATGGCATGTGCTTTTATATGTCCCTCCATTCCATTAAGAGGTATTTCCATTTTGTTTTAGAATTTTCTTTTCTTGCGATGAAGTCCTTTATGTCGTGCAAAAATAGCGTATACCCGAGGTATACCTACCTATACGTGTTTTGTGGTATATACAGTCTGTTTGATTTAAAGCGCCCCGCTTTGTAGCAACTTTATTTTCAGTCAGAAATATGGTATAAACCATATAATATTAAATGGCATAAAATTCTCTATGTTATGGTACAGAAAGTTCTGTATTTACTAAATCGGTGTGAGAGTAATGACGTCATCGATCTTTTTTTTAAATTACATGATAGGTATTTTTTACTGAAATAGATAGAGTATTGTGTTCTCTTTTCAACCATAATAAATATTCACACTCTTACTTAAGAAAATTTTCAAGAAAAACGTGAAAAATGATTTACGACTAGTAGGCTTTGATTTCTGGTTCTCCAATTAATAAAACAGTAATATATAGCAAGCTTAGATAAATAACAAAATTTTAGTTGTTCTAGTTGCGTATTTACAATTTTTCTCGGGGGGGGGGGGGGAGGAGGTTACTCTATAAATATTCCGAATCCTAATACTTAGATTTTGACATAAATGACCTGGACTATTAAAAAAATGGGAGGTGGCTCCATCCCCCCCCCAAATATACCACTGAGGTTTTTTGATGGTCTTTAATCTTTAGCAAAACTACAAAAATAAATAGTAGAATAAATTGAAAAACTTATTTTAGAATTCCGCTAATGGATAGAGAGCCGCAAAAGGAAATTATTGATATGTATTGATGCACTGCATTAGTGGATGGGTCACGTGATATACTTTTTACCACTTCATTCTTTTTTCTAATACCTTCTTGCATCATTAGGGATCCAAACCATGATTGCCAGAAAGATTGGAAAGTCGCGCGTGGGTGCTATACCGCCCGAAAGACTTTAAATGAGCGTCCTCTATAGGGCGACTGAAATGCAAATTTCTTATGGTCATATTCTTGTTCCTCGTTTTCGATATGATAAGATAAACCAGTGCGATAAAACTTTATCATCTCATGTATCATGAAAGATATCAAGAATTTAAGCTTTGTTTTGGCCACGAAAGCTACTGTGTAAGTGCTGCTATTTATTTTTAAAGTGTATTATTTAATATACACGAATAAAAAATACCAAAGATAGCAAAGAATACCAAACCATAATTGCGCGTGGGTGCCAGGCCGTCTGAAAGATTTTAAACGAGCGCCGTCTGCAGGGCGACTGAGATGCAAATTTCTTGTGGCCATATTCTTGTTCGTGTTTTATATGATAAGAGCAATCAATACTTTCTGACATGGTAAAAAATACATCAATAATTTCCTATTGCGGCTCTCTATGTATTAGTGAGATTCTAAAATAAGTTTTTGAATTTATTTTTTTACTGTTTTGTTCCACATTTTCCCTAATTGAAAATTAAACACCAACAGAATAACTCAGCAGCTTAGTTGGGGGAGGGGGGCTAACGGAATGGCGCCATCTCCGATTCTTTTTAATAGTCCGGGTTATTTATGTGAAAATCTAAGTATTTTGAATCGGGATTTTTATAGAGTACCCTCCCCCTAGAGAGAAATTTGTAAATACGCTACTGGAACAACTAAAGTTTCGTTATTTACCTAAGCTAGCTAGATAATTCTGTCTTATTAATTGGAGAACCAGAAATCAAAGCCTACCAGTTGTAAATCATTTTTCACGTTTTTCTTGAAATTTTTCTTATGTAAGAGTATGAATATTTATGATGGTTAGAAAGAGAACAAAATACTAATACTAATAATAGAGAAAAAATACCTATCATGTAATTTAAAAAAAAAGTTTGATGACGTCATCACGCTCACGCGGATTTAGTACATGCAAAATTTCCTGAGCCAGAACATAGAGAATTTTATGCCATTTAATAATATATAGGGTTTATACCACTTCTGATTGAAAATAAATTTGCTACAAAGCGGGGCGCTTTAAATCAAACAGACTGTATACCCCCAGGTACGGTATGGAACCTTCCGACAGTGCCGGCGTTTTCGGCGAAAGTGCATTTCAGCACAAGGTCGTTCCGGCGACAGGACTTTTCGGCGCCAGTTCTGTTATTAGCGTTGTTTCTTATGTACTTAGTGTGTGGATTTCCTTAAAAATAGAAGTAACTTGATGATGTAAAATTCTTCTTGAAAGCCTACAGTCGTGAACATGTGATTTATCTGCAAGCTGCTAAAATTAATTTCCGTTGTTCAGTTTTTTTGGGTCCTTCGTGATCGAGTGGTAGAGCTTCTCAATCACAGGGACAGGTTAGGACCGTAGTGGATCAAATCTCGGTTCCAACTGAATTTGAAAAAATTTGTACACTTGTATTTGAGTTCCTTAGGATAATGTATGAAAGTTGTATGAGTGATAAAGTATGGGGGAGCTACAATAGTTCCATTACCTCCGTTACACTCACATAAGAGTTTGTATAAACCTTAACACTACAAATGCGGTAAAAGGGGAATGGATTATGTATGCTGTTTAATTTTTAAAATGAATGTGTTGCGGATAAGATATGTTTGTCCTAATCAAAAATATATGCTTTTCTAGGATAGAAATTGAGTTTTTGCAAACAGATTAGTATAGTGTCAAAAAAAATTTAAAAAATGCTCGAATTAACTTTTATTACCTTGAAAGATGTTTTTAAAATCTTTATTTAAAAACATGAAAGACAGGTTACAGAATGAACCATTAAATACAATAATATATTTATTCGTCGTTAATTATACAATATGCACTCGCATAATAACTTAAACCGAAGCCATGGTAGCTCAGTGGGTATGGCACTTGACTACCAATCTTACGGCCCTGGGTTCGAATCCCAGGAATAATACATTGGAATTTTAAAAATATCTAAGGCTTCCAGGTCGACTCAGCCTGAGAAAATGAGTACCTGGGAAATCATTTCCTGGGGTAATAATAGGCGGTCGGTGCGTAAAGCTAGCCACTTTACCACCCTTGAGTGCCGAACGGCTCGAGAATAGCAACCTACCCTGCTATACCCCAATGGGCTTTCATGGCCTGTGAAAGGGGACTATTATTATTATTATTATTATTATAACTTAAACACTATGCAGTTATTCAACTGATAATCTAAGCTCGGAAACCTAGGTACGTGACATCCCTGGATGCTTACTTCGAAGCTTTCCGAACGGTCGTATACTGCAACTCGAACTGGCCTCACAAAGTAGTGGTCTTTATATACCCTTCTGCGTTCAGTAATCCTTTGTTTGGATTTCACACGTGGCGATAACGTTTGCATAGATTTAGCATACATTAATTTGAATACATTAGAACAATATAGATGCATCCATTAGATTGCATTAGAATAATATTAAAATAAGGTTTCTGAATATGGAATATATTAGCAGCGCTATCGTGCAGATGGCGATAAGGTTTATAAATAGTCTTGGATGACCATATATACTGGTAATGTTAACTCTCACCTACTTATAATTATAACTAATTTTAATATTTTCCGATAGGGTATGTAGCTTTTGATAGATCAGATTCGAGAATTATAAAATTCTCAAAATGTTTGATAAAATATTTTGGTTTTGATAAAAAAGAGTTATATGTATTAACAGTATAAATTTAAATAAAATCTTTGAAGTAAAGAAAATTATATTTCAATACAAATACAATATCCAATTATACCACTAAAGTATTCAAAGTATTATTTTGTCAGTTCAAATCAACGAAAAAAATAAAAACATTGGCTATCTGATACATTTAATATTATTATTAATATTATTAACTTATTATTATATATATTATTACACTTATATTATGACTGTTGGCGAAACGACCCCGCGTCGAAACGTTCTGGCGCCGAAACACCGTCGACGAAACGGCAGTGCCGAAACGTCCTAGACTGCGACAGGTGTTTATTTTAAAATAAACTTCACACTTAGGATTAAAAGTTAATTGGTAATATATTATTGTTGCAGTTGGTAGAACTATAATGCTCAGATTTACAGAATTTTTACTTTAGCTCAGCTTTATCTTAAGATTCAGTTTTAAAACTGAGTTTAAAAGCTTTAAGAATGTTTGCATCTGGATTGCTGAGACATTTGAACAAATTCGAGTGCTCACTTTGTAAGCCAATTTAAACTAATTTAATGCTGCCCTGAAGACTATCTGTCTAGATATATTACAGTGAATTATATCACCGCCACCTCGCAATTTCATGTCGACTAACAAGGTTATGAATATTTCAGGATACTGAAAGACTTCTGCTGATTACTGAGCTTCTGATTATCTACCACTTGTAGAGGTAAGGGTGAAAACCATTACGCTAACTTAATTTGCAAGTTAATGCAAGTCTGTGATCTTATTTCCATATCTTACATAAATAACTAAGCGATTGGTATTTGTTCGCGTCTAAAATTGTAAGAGCAGTTTTGGAGTACTAAATTCCGAATGATCAGGGCAGTAATGGATATGAATGATAAAAAGTTAAATAATTTTGTCTATCAAATCTGTTGCTTTTTTGTCGAAAACTACAATTATTGAACTTCTCCTACCTGCAAGGTCCCCTACAGTATACAGGGTGATTTAAAAATAACTGATATCCTTTAAATGGTAGGTAGAGGGGAGGCAGTAGAGCTAATTTACCTTCACAAGTATAGGTCAAAAACGAAGTTTTCTAGAAAATTAATTTTAAAGTTTTATTGAATTTTTGGATCCAGTCCTGACCTTGGATCCTTTTAGATGCAAAATTCATTAAACTTTAAAATTCATTTTCTTGAAAACTATTCGTTTTTGACCTTAACACGCTGTCCTGCGTGGGCGACTACTTGCGGGCGAAGCGAACGGTGCGGCCGGGGCGAATTTATCAAAATTAAGCGGATTTCAGGTGGTTGATGCGATCAAATTATTTGATATTTCCGCCTTAACCGCATTAGTCGCATCTGAGTCGTCGGTATAGCGGGTAATGTTTTGATTGAATTTAATTTTAAAATGGAAAACTAATAATAAAATTAATAATTTTGAAATAATTCTGAAATAAATTTGGACAATTTGTTAATATCTTATATAAATGGTTTTCCAAAGGACCCAGCAAAATGCTTATGGAATATGGTTTTTACCAGATTGCTCTGAAACGTCGGTGAAAGATAGTTTAGATGTCTATATCAAAAGTGTAAATGGGCAGAAAGTCGGAAAAATTATAGTTTTCGAATTAGAGCAGTTTGAAGTTGGCAATTTTTGCACCTGGTAGAATCCTTTTGAAAAATGCTACTGGGCCAAAATTCTTGAAACTTTGGTAAACACCAGCAAATTATAGATTAGCCATTTGAAGTTGATAATTTTTGCATTATTCAACTTCAAAAGGCTGTAATTCACAAACTATAATTTTCTGAACATTTTGCCCATTAACACTTTTGATCTACACATCAAAAGTCTTTCAACACTGTTCCAGAGCAATCTAGTGAAAGTCATCTTCCATAATAAGGATTTTGCGGGATCCTCTGCAAATAAACAATATTTGTTGAAGACCTTTTCACCGATGTATTTTTTTATTTTTACAGTAGCGTAATTTTAAGTATTCTCGGCCATTCAAATTTTGCGTCCGTTCCACCAGTCCATTTTTACCAGACTAGGGTATCATAGTTCTGTTTTTTTATTTTTTTCGCGCGATTTGCAATTACGAAAATGTGCTACGTAGGACACTCTCAATTCGCTTCGTCCGCACCGCTATTCGCTAGCTTCGTCCGGGTGGTCCGCTTCGCCACATTGATCGTTCACGTAGGACAGCGTGATACTTGTGAAGGTAAATTAGCTCTACTGCCTCCCCTCTACCTTCCATTTAAAGGATATCAGTTCTTTCTGAATCACCCTGTATAGTTAGTAAATATTTAACTTTCAATCATCACTCATATGCCCATCATCAATGGATTACTTGGTGGTTAGATCGGACTATTGCAGAAGTCTTTGCTGTAAGTAATCTGAAAATTAAGACAAAAATGTCTAGTACTATTGCAGAGTCCTTTTGGTAAGCAATCTAGAAATTAAGACCAAAAAGTCTAGTTGGTGGAAATCTTTGTTTACTTAGTTCACACACGTTAATGCGCCTTCATTAGAGATACGCGTCCATAAGTGAAAATCCGTAGAATCAGCTTCATATTTATATATAACTATATATTGATATAACTATTAATAATCTAATATAGCTATAGAAAAAGATTATCATTGCTGAAGCTCGCAGTCAGATGCATGCTAAGCATCCAAGGGCATTTCTACATAGAGAGAATGCATTGCGATCACGGAATAATGACGTAAAATTATTATTTATAAATAGTATTATTATTTATAATTACTAATTATTATGTACATAAATGGAACCTCGACATGGAAAATCACTTTTTGTTAAGCTTTCTGGAATCTTAATTAGCTCATAAAATTGTAGATTCTCAAATGTAAATATTAATTATAATTGTACAAAAAAAACAATAATTGACTTTTACAATAATTTAATGGTAATGTACAGTAGTAACGAGCACTGTATAGTGTGTATACTATAAATTATCAGTTCAAATCTGTCATAAAAATATAAAAACGGTTTGATAAATGTAATTCCATCCTATTAAACAAAAAACATATAGATAATTACAAAAAAAAACAATTTTTAGAACAACCTATGGAGACGTAAACAATAATCAAAAATATTTGCAAACAAACTGACATTATTAAAATTCTAGGGTCAGACTATGGGGCCCCAATATGACCCTCGACACTTTTTAAAGATAGCATTGGCTCCAGTGCTTAGCGCACTTTACATACATATGTAGTTGACATGCAAAATATCTCCGGTAGTACTGGCATAATTTCTTGTAAACTATTGACCCACTGCAGAATACTTAGCGATATGAGATGCTGTAGTCAGCAATATAAACACATAGTATTTGAAAAATGTATTATATAAAATTCAAGAGAGGAATGTGAATACAAAACAAGCTGTAAAATTGAGTGATAAAGAAGAGTAACGACTTTTTGATTTATTAATGTGTAAATATTACTTGAAGGAGTAGAGAGTAAAATAATTAAATTTCAGGTAAAAATCATTAATACTGATCTAGAAGATAAGCTACTGCTACTATGTACTTTAATACAGTTTCGGAGATTACCGCGAACAAACATGCAGAAAGACGGACACTGTCTTTGCATTTGCAAAACTCGTAACCAGGAACTTTTGGCATGCAACAAGATTTAACAGTCACCTCAGTTTTGCAACATTTCGTTAGAATAGTATAGCTCTTCAACCTCAAAAAGTCGAAATGATCCATCCATAAAAGAAAACAAGAAATACACCAAATACGTCAAATAAAAAGTAACCAGAGAGATCAAAAAGGTAAAAAATAATAATGGATGTGGTAATATGAACTTAGAAAAGGACCCCGCACGTTTCTTACGGAAATTGGATCCCGGTCAAATTGGCTGGAATTGTGATATTGTAGTTTGTATTATCCTGATCGAAAGTCTCCATGGACACGAAACTCTAAAATTAATAGTTTTGGAGTTACAGAGCACGAAAAGCAGAAAAAAAATTCATACTTCGGTTTATGAATTTTTAACAACTTACAGCCTCGGTAACTTGGTCATTTTTTGTGTATATTTTTTTGTCTTGATTAACCACGCGGAGGTTGCGCGAGTGGATTTGGTTTATCATTTGGTCCTGATAAGGGCCAATTTATTTGAAATTAGAAAATGTTGTTTAAAAATGAAAAATATCGTTGATTATTGGTATGGTGTAGATGGAGAGTGAAACGGCCAAATATGGTACCGTATATTCTGTAGTATATTCTGAATGGTACCGGATGCCGGATATTTTGACACTTTATAAACCTATATAACTTTTGAACTAATTGAGATAATGAAATGAGGTGTACACCAGTCTTCTTATTTTTTGAAAGTTTCTTTTCTGCGTATCCGTCTTTTTGACCATTTCCAGTTTAATCGGAAATAACATAACGTATTTTCGGGCATAGGTCAACTTTGTGATTTTAAATGGAACATCCTGTATATTTCTCCACAGTTGAAAAGCCCATTGTTTCCCCTTTCCGAAAGTGCCATACTTGTCATGGTTATTATGCTATTCGCTATTCTTCATTTTCTCACGCATGAAGATTCAAACCCAACTTTACCAACACTGTATATCACTCAGAATATTCAAACATGATCCAAAGATAGATTTTAGTGTGCGGCAAGTCTTAAGGCTGTAAACTCAATATTTAAAGCAAAGCAAGCATTGAGCCTATGCAAAAAGGGAACTGTGCGAGAAACAGAGAGACTTTCCAAAGTGATAATGCAATACTTCTGAGAAAACTGTCTAGGATGTCTAATTAAAATAATTTCTGTAAATAAAATGTAAATAACGCTAAACAGGTGTTTTTTAATAATGAAAGTGCATATATTTATTAAAAATTTCTAATAAACGCATATTTCATGATTTTTAAGTGCATAAAGTGTATATATTCCACGTTTTTATAGTGCATAAGTGCATGCATATTTCAGCATTTTTTAAGTGCATACAAATCCTATACCTACTAATTATATTAAGTTTCTATGATTGACAAATTGTATAATTTACAAGTACACAATATAGTTAGGTTAGGTGTAGGTTATATTAGGTTAAGTTAGGTTAGGTTGCAAAAAAATCGAATTTGCTTTTGCATTGCGTTTCGGTTAGGTAGTGGCGTTTTTGTGGATGTTATGTTGGTAGCAACATTTTGGAGGCTTATTGGCGTTTGCCCCAAAAATGATTTACATAGGTATTCGAAATCAGCATAAGATTTCGGTTAAAAAATTACAAAATTTACGTAGGTTGAATGGTGGGAGTTTGGTTTGTCAGTCGTTAAGTGACATGGAAACATCGGTGTGAATACAGTAGTAGAGAAAGCGCGCGTAAGTTGTAACGCGGGGCCGGGTTCCGGGGAACGCACTGAACCCGCCTCGCGCCGGCTCTATCTACAGTTGTGATCATTCACTAAGGATGAAAAAAAGTGATTGTCGGTTTTTCAGTTTTTTGTACAATGCACGCTGTAATTCGACTGATTTATGGACTGGACAATTATAAATTTAAAAAATGAAATGTTTTTGAATACTATATAATAAACTTACATTTATATTGTACAAAAAACTGAAAAATCGGCGGAAAAAATGTTTTTTCATCGTTCCTTAGCGAATGAACGCAACTGTACATACTACCAAAGTTTCATTCGTCTTGAGTTGCTGCTTCATAAGTTTTTGAATACTTTTTTAGAGTAATATAATTTTACAAAAACGAAACTTTTTGAAATATATGGAAAGAAAATAGTCCTCAAATGGATGTATATAATTACTATGTTTTAAATGAAACAAAACGAAACAAAACAAAATGAAATGTAAATATTAAAACAAATGAAAAACAAGAGAATAAAAGGAGAAACAACAACTTCTAATAGACATTTTGCCACTGGATAATGAAATGTCTGAAACCTGAGCCATCAACATCTGAAAACCGTCTTGATAATTTAGTGATGCCCACGATAAGTCTCGTTTACGAGAGTCTCGCAAATATGGTCTCGTTTACGAGACGAGAGTGTACTTTTTGCTTGTGAGACGAGACGAGATTTTTAAAATATCATCTCGTGCGAGAAATCTCGCAGTCTCGCAAAAGTCTCGTGTTATAGAAATTATTTCCAGTGTAACAAGCTAAAAATCATTGTATCTTTTATTAGAAATTCGATTCTATACAATACAATAATTTACTGTTTAGCTATAAATTGTATAATTTACTTTGTTGCGGTCTACGTTGCAGTTCTATTATATAAAAAGAAAGACAAATAAATCTATATATTTAAAACACAAGGCTTATTTTTGTTCCAGTTCGTTTGAGAGTTCCACCGGGCCGATCTAAGCGATTTTTTTTAAATTGAAGCTTACGCTGTGTAGATCAGTCAATACTATTTAATTTTTGTATTTTTTTAATGTTTATATTTTTCATTTAAACAAATATAAAATGTTTAATTTGAGACGGTCGAATCGGACATTCACTTGGTGCGCCCTCTCACTTTTTACGATGGCGAGTTTCGTAAGTACTCCCGCCTATAAATATAAAAGGGTGATGCAGCTATCCACTTCAATCATTAATAAGCGGTTAATGTTTAAAGAATTGTTAGGTTACGTAGACAAATCCCGCATAGTTGAAAATTATGAACAGACGAATTATTATACAAATAATAGCATATGGCAATTGCTTATTCAGAGCAATTTCATATTGTTTGTATAAAACGCAGGAAATTTGCCAACACTATGTTTATGTAATGTTTTTGAAATATTTACTAATAGACGTTTTCAAGAATATTTTAAACAAGATCGATTTTTGATTTTATCATTTCGTAAGGTAAAATTTTCGTATGTATGTATGTAGAATAAACTGGCGGGGAGGGGCAAGCCAGAGAGGAATATATGTCGGAATAGAGGAGGGTAAGCTGGGAGAGAGTATTTCTAGGCTTAAGAATTTTCAACTGGTTATGTTTGGTTGCGTTTATCTAAATAATCACTCACGAAAATCCAAAGGATTGTAATCACACATCGAAGGTTGTATATAGGGAAATCCTTCAATGCTTTTGACCGTCATGTCTTGACGAGGTTTCCCTAGTAATGTATAAAATATCATATTTCACAATAATCGGATAATCACTTATATTTCGTTATGGAGAAAATATTTTGTATATACGTTTATGGCTTTTATTTTGTTAGCCATTTCGGTACCGTGTAATAAAATAAAGGATTAATGAATGTTTACATGCATAAGCACCCAAAAACTGACACCGAACTGTTTTTTCTGAGGTCTGTTTAAAGAAATGTTTGATACTAAAAGAAGAGTTATGAGATGTTAAGAAAGGAAACTAAATACCTAGATTATGTTAAATGAGCTAAATAAAAAAAAATCATTAAAGTATGATTTAAAGTTTTCTTGGCTCTGTAGTTTTAGTGTAATATAAGTTTTGTCTTTGGACATTTGGTCCCATTTTGTTGTTCGCTCACGGTAAACATTTGATTTTTAAGACGCATACTTGCAAATACTGACAGTTTTTTAATCTAATAATTTTAAAATTAGTTTTGCTCTGATTTGGAAATATTAAGATTCGTACTAGTTTCTTAGATTTAAAACAGTATAAATTTTGAGTTTAATGTAGGTAATAGGTGATTATTAAAATTACGCTTGTTTAAAATGAGTCACAGTTTTTCTAAACGAAAATGAAAAACATTGAAGAACAAGAGAAAATTTCAACTCTAGTGGTAATTATTCTAGTGGAAGTGACGAATTATTTATTTACTTCTGAACAGGGCCGGCGTAAGCTTTTACGGGGCCGGGTTCAAAAATGCACTTGGCCTAAAGCAACTTCTACATTATTTGTTGTAAACACATTATTATATATTACAAGAGGATCATCGAGTATCATTATAGTTATTAAGTGTCGTTTCACATGAAGCGTATGGTCAGTACCGACCGTCAGCACTGACCATCAGTTCTGACTACTAGTGCTGGACGTATTACTTTCGCATGCGGTCAGTTTTATCGAAATGTATCTTAGTTGCCGTAGCTTTGCTAATTACAAAACGAAGAGGAGAAAAGAAAAACAAGAGATTATGGGTCCATCTTATAGTCAGTGTAAGTCATTTGAAGGGTACCTTCGTCACATTATATTCACAGTGAAGAAAAGACGTTTTTTTTAACTATTTTCGCACGTCAATTAAATCGTTTACATACATTACATACGAAACTAGAAAAAAAGCTTGATCTTTTTCGATTAAATTTTAAAACAGCTGTCATGTCCCTAAAAGCTTTAATTTTAACATCTTTAAAATTAAAAATTTTAAATTAATTTTTATATTCCTCACAGGAGGGCATCCCAAATACATCTTCGATTTTCTATAGAACAAACTAACAATTCTGTGTCCATTTTATTACTATTCATTATGTATTGTAAACGCAAAAGAAAAAGATTCAAAACTACTGGCAAACCTACAATCTGGTACGCAACCGACCATCAGCGCACATGTGAAATAGCTAATTTACAGCAATGCTCGTGAGCGCGCTGACTATACGTTCGACGCACGGGCTCGACGTAGGCTCGGCATATTGAATGGTACGGACTGATCATACGCGTTCCATGTGAAATTGTATATTTAAACACACGGTACTCTCATATACGTCCTGACGGCCAGTACTGACCATACACTCTATGTGAAATGACACTTACGCGAGTGATTCATTTGCGCGAATGCGTTGAAGATGACTTCGCGTATCGAGTTTTGCACAAAATTTTTTGAAACGAACTTGAACAATGAAAAAACATAATTAACCAAAATCTGTAATAATGTTTCGAATTCAAAGTAAACATGAAATCAAGTAGGCAATAGCATTCTCTTCTTGCCAATAGAAGACACTTGCACATTTGTCAGTGGAATTATTATCGATTACTAATCTTTCTTTTATCATTTCTAATACCCAAATAGTTTCTAAATTAAATCTTAGGTATAATTAAAGAATTCTCTCCACCAAACTTTTTTTACCAAACTGGTATCATTTTAACGGAGATTTTATGCTGATACTAAATATGCAGATCATTCTTGGGGCGAACGCAACAATTTAGTTAGGTTAGGTTTAGGTTAGGTTAAGCTTAGGAGCTTTTGCCCCAGAATTCCAAATATGTAAATCAATTTTGGAGCGAGCGCCCCAAACGCCATAATTAGGGAATCAAATGTAAAAAATGCTTCATTTCCATGGCAATGAATAATAATTGTATTCAGTTTCTACGATTGCTAAATTGAGTAATTTACAATTTAAGTTAGGTTAGGTTAAGTTTAGGTTAATTTAGGTTAGGTTAGGCCTAGGAGCGTTTGCTCCAGAAAATGCAAATTCCAAATATGTAAATCAATTTTGGAGCGAGCGCCTCAACCGACCCAAATTAGGGAATCACAAGTAAAAAAATGCTTCATTTCCGTGGCAATGATTACACAATTTATTTAGGTTAGATATGGTTAGTCTATGTTTAAGTTAGGTTAGGTTAGATTTAATTTAGGTTAGGTTAGGTTAAGTTAGGTTATGTTGAGAAACACGCGAATTTGCTTTTGCAAAGAATTTGTTTTTATAAAGGTTAGGTTGGTAGCAATCAATCTTGGAGTCCTAGGGGGGGTTCCCCAAAAATGATTTGCATACCTGCATAAAATTTCCCTTAAAATGACACCAATTTGGTCTTTTATTGTTGGTATTTTAAGTTGTAACGCGGCGCCTTATAATGCGCGGGGCCGTTCAAAACGCGGGGCGGGGTTCCTGGGAACGCACTGAACCCGCCTCGCGCCAGTCCTGCTTCTGAATATGAAAATGAGAGTGACGTTTCAACTGGGAGTTCTGCAACAACTATCAAGACAAATTTATCAAAGAGAAACAGTAAATTTCCAAACTATTTTTCAAAAACAAACTACGAAGAAGGTAGTATTATAAAACGTTTAAAAGATTTAACTTTTATAAATAAACACAATAATTTAGACTTTATTTTAATTATTAATTAGGTATTACAGTCCTTTTTGATTTTTTGTTTAAATTCTGATATATCTCTCCAAACAAGATCATTTTAAAGTTAAGATCCATCTCAAAATGGAGTAACCATAAATACATGTGATAATAAATGGTAATAAATAGACTGTAAGTTATTATTTATTACCAGTTGTATTCCAAAGAAGAAATGTGAGACTTGCGAGACTCGCGAGATTCGAGACGAGACGAGATTTTTTAGCACGAGACGAGATTCGTTTTATTTTGTGCGAGACGAGTCGAGAGTTAACAAAAATTTCGTCTCGCGGGCATCACTACTTGATATAATGGAGTTGAACCTAAAGTTGGACAAAATGAATGAATATTAGAATCTGAAATGGATGGTCTGAAAGGTGTGCAGGACCTTCAGTGATTGTCGACGAATGAGGGGAGAAAATATTTGCTACGGATAACAAGTATCTGAGACTGATGCCACCAACGTCGACAGCGTTTTTACACCATGGTTTAAAAAATCCCCAAAGGGATCAAAAAAGGCGTGCTTCTTTCTCATCTTGGGCTAAGGAACAACTCTGCCAAGTGGTTGCTCTGCTTGCACAATTTGTCATTTCTTTCTGCATGCCACATCCTTTATAATAAAAATATGGTTCAACTTGTAAAACTCTTAATGAGTGTATGCCAAAAAGAGTAAACCACCTATTATCAACAAAGGGGAGAGGTCACATTCCATATTAAGGGTAAAAAATGTAATTAAATATGGGAAAAGTATTAGAACATAGGTAATATTGTATTTTTCTAGCAAGGTATATAGTTATTTCATCGATTAAGGGCCTTAGGACTGAAGCTATGGATACATTATGTATTGATTAATAGGGGCTTATTATAAGCGAAACTAAGAAATAACCTTTCTAAAATTAAACAATCTATTAATACGTTAACTTTAGCCGTATCTACTCTTTAATAAATAATACAGACAATAATTATGTGCCATTTTATAATTTTTGCATTTTATTCATTTAATGAAACATCTGCTTTTAGAGACAATAATTAGAGACCACCAGCATATTCAGAAATTTCTAATTTCTCTGAATTCTTGTAATTATTGTAGTATTCCCTTCAGTGTTATAATTAAAAGTTAATTATGTACATGCATTAAATGATTTTCTCACTTATGTATAATGATAGATTATAATACTAGATCTATCACAATATTACTCACTTCATGAATGTATCTTTATTACAGATAATAATTTATCTAATCAATTATAAAGAGGTCAGGATCGAAAATTATTAATCTATATCTAGGGGAAAAACTGTACTGAAAGTAGATCTTTAAAAGATATGCTTTAATGCGTGTTAATGTCTATGGAGTACATATGATCTTTTCAGGGACGAACCCATGGGGGGGGGATGGGAGGGGAAGCTCCCCCCTCAAAGTTGATAATTTTGAGCGAGAGTTGGCAATTTCACAATTTGAGAAAAATGAGAAGATAAGAAAATGTGTCTAAAACAATTTATTTTTTTAAATTTAATCTAATTGCCATGCATACACGTTGGAGAGTTTTAAATAAAAATAAGATTTGTGTAAAATACTAATTTTGCTTCATATAATGTTAGGTACAAATAAAAACATTTTCTTACTAGTAGTTGGTATTTTCATCATCGTAATAAGTTGGCAATTTTAAGGTTACCCCCCTCCAAATAAACTCTTTAGGTTCGTCCCTGGATCTTTTCAAACAAACGATCTGATTGTGAGTAGGGCAACTAATAGAAAAAGAATAACATTTTTGACGTGCATAGAGCTTTTTTATTTTTCCAACTTTTTTTCTCCCCAAATACGAAAAAATGCCTCTCATATGCATACATAACAATTAGTGATCTTATAATGGTCGTTGATCCGAGTAAGTTTGACATAAGTTAGACAGATGCATCTAAAAACCTTAAGAAGCTAACAAGTGGGCGCTGAGCGTGTCTCGGCCACTTAGTAGTTCGTTAGAATTGAATTACAGAACTACAATAGTCCCGAAGTGTCCTCGAGCAATGTGTTTACTGCCCATTTAGACCGCATCACAATTAGCCATTATTGACCTTTCAACATTGCATATTCCGTTCTCTTTCTATCGTTTTAGATTTGGATGTAACAGAATAAATGGAATGTAACAATGTTCACAAAATTCTGCGTACAGTTCTGCTGATGTAACGAGTATTTTTGAAACGGGCACAAATTAACATTGAAAGCGATTAACAATTGAAACAATTAAATGACGCATACGCATAAATGATAATTTTTTGTTATTTCTCAAATTAATAAAAAAAATACAGATTACTGCATTTCATAAACAATTTTGATCTTTATTATTTATTGTTTTCATGATGGCGAAAATATCAAAAACATTTATTTCAATAGAAGTGTTGATATTTTACAGAACTCATGTTTACTGTATGTAATTAACAATGCTAACGTAACATAAATAACAATCGATAACTCAATTCTCATCATTGACTTTAGAATTTGTTGGTATAAGTAGGATTTATTTAGCGTTATTTTTGCTTTTTGACTTCAGCAATGATCAGCATTCCTGTCAAACTTTTACACAAAAATATACTATCCCAACTATCTCAAAGTGTCAGTTGTAAAAAAGTATTTCGAAATCCTCCACCAGACCTTCATAGTGGTATATTTTGTAAGATATTCGCAAGCATTCTAATGCACCCTAGAGTAAGATTTAAACAGAGTTCAAATAGATTAATAAACATGACGTTGTTTATGTACTTTAATAAAAGAAACTTTGTAATGAAGTTATGACATAATCCATTGAATTAAATGAACGTTAGCATTCCACTATTTCTACTCTGTGTCATGCATACAATCACATAGAAGCGCTATATCGAAGATAAGCTTTCACTATTCTTTTAAAGCTAGCCAATAATATAACGATAAGGATTATCAGAAACATAAAGTAAATATTTTAGTGTCATATTCATAATCTTCAGCTCAACTGCACTGTTTTATATCATCATCTAGTCATTTATTAGTTTTCACCGTTCTTATATCAGTTCAGTGTACACTAGTGTAACACAATCTGACTTCTGAGTGCAGGGTGCTTTTTTCATCAAATGTAAATAGGGTAATCGTTAGTTCGTTTTCTTTACAAATCATTAAAGCTAAATATTCGAAGCAACAGGTTGTTTTAAAAATTATTTACCGTCGCTATCGTCAGAATTTAACTTCTCGTTAAATGGCATGCAATAAAAGCATATATGCGCTGCATGCATATTACTTCTGACTAATCTGAACTTTAAGTTACTAATTCCGTATTTTTTAAACGTTTCTGTAAAAATAAAACACAGCAAAGTTTTGAAGTTGGAGGTTGTAGTGGCCGAAGGATGCCCGCAGGGGGGAGTTTTATCACCTCTGTTGTGGAATCTGGTAGTCGATGAGCTCCTAGTTGAACTAACAGACAGGGCTATTACACCCAGTGTTTGCCGATGACTCTGCTGTACTTATCTCGGGGAAATTTGGAACACCATCTCAGAGCTCATGCATAGAGCTCTAGAGATCGTGGAAAGCTGGTGTATTAAGGAGAATCTGAGGGTAAATCCACAGAAAACAGCACTAATTCCATTTACAAGAAGAAAAATGGATGGTCTCGTACTGCTTGATTTCTTCAATGCTCGATTAAAAGTGAGCCAAGAGGTTAAATATCTAGGTATACTCCTGGATGCAAAGTTAACCTGGAACTCACACATTCGCAAAATTGTGAGCAAAGGCAAGAAAGCGCTTATGGCAACAAAACTGGTACTGGATAAGACCTAGGGACTTAAACCACGCATGGTATACTGGTTGTACATAGCTGTGGCAAGACTTATGGTAACCTATGGATCGCTGGTGTGGTGACATAAAATAGAGCAACGACAGGCCAAACTGGAGCTAGGTAAACTCCAAAGACTTGCCTGTCTCAGCATCACAGGAATCATGAGAAGCACTCCCACAGCAACCATAGAAGCCATATTAAACTTGCCTCCCCTAGAAATTATCAGCAAGGCAGAGGCAAGGATGGCAGCATATAGACTGAAATATAATGGAATGGCAATCCAGATCTGTTTCTGGGCATGTCAGGATAATCAACACTATTACAAACTCATTACTAGATATGAGCAGTGACGCCATGCCGTCAAAACAAAATCTTAATAAGCCCTTCAATATCCAGCTTGAATTGAATGAAGGGCAGGAAAAAAGGTACTGTCAGGGAGGTAAAATTATCTGGTACACAGATGGATCCAAAACTGACGGCGGAACTGGCGCTGGAATATACCGGGAATCGCCCTGTTTTAATGCATCTCTAGGGAAGTATGCCACAGTATTCCAAGCAGAGACTCATGCAATACATCTGTCTGCAAGAGAACATAATAAGGAATTATCAGGACAAGGATATCTATATTCTGACAGACAGCCAGACTGCCATAAAAGCTCTGGCGAGCCACCAGATTAATTCAAAATTAGTATGGGATTGTCTTCAAAACCTTACAGCACTGGCAAACCACAATAAAGTTACTCTTATGTGGGTGCCAGGACATAAAGGAATACAGGGCAATGAAAGAGCTGATATACTTGCAAAAAAGGGATCAGAAACTACCTTTACCGGCCCTGAGCTAGTATTTGGAATTGCCAAAACCACAGCTCGCAGCTGGCTAGAAGGTTGGGTAAAAAGATAACACCAAAACCACTGGAACAATGTGGAATGTATGAGACACAGCAGATTGATGCTAAGAACTCCATCTAAAAACCTAACAGATGATATACTGCAACTAAGCAGACAACAAATCAGGCTAACAACAGGGCTAATGACCGGTCATTGCAACCTAAGAAAACATACGCATATAATGGGCATATACAATGAGGAACCCATATGCAGACACTGCAATGAAGAGGAAGAAACAGTCCTTCATATCATCTTTGAGTGTAAGGTCCTTGCCTGATGGAGACATGCACTCCTAGGAGGGGCCTACTCTCGAGAAATTTGGTAAAAAGATTACTAAATCTGATTGGGACAATAAGCCTGTAGGCTGCAGTGTCAGGGACACCTAATCCTCATCCGTCATCATTCAATCAATCAATTAATCAAGTTTTGAAGTGAGTACATAACAACTGCTGGATAGCAATTTATGTGGATCTTGAATTTATTGTTATTACATAGCAATCGATTGGTACAGGAAGTGCTTAAAAAATATCATCATCATCATCATCTTCCTCATTTACCCGTAGGTGTCAACGTAGCTTAAAGAATACAACTTTTGCAAAATCGCTAGTTATGGTTGGTTGTTCCATAACAATCAATTGACGTATAACAATCAATTGACGTGTAACAATTGATATGATTGCTTACAGAATAGCCCTGGATCTCTTCTTATTTATTTGTCTTTTATTTCTTGATACATATCTGCGTCCTACATCTATTCCAGCTCTTTCTGTCTTTCGTTTTCGACATCCCATTTGTTCCTGCTATTCTATGGATGTCATATCATCGGTCACACAACACTCCGTCTTTTCGTACACGGCCTTCATTCCGTAATTTTTCACGTTCATCTGCCATTCGTCATTCATACATGTCCGGCCCATCTTCATTTTTTTAACAATAGTTCAGTATATCTTTCATTTTCGTTTATTTGTTTTATCCACTCTGTTGATTTTCTCTTAATACGTATCCCGTAATTGCCTTTTCCATATGTCTCCTATGTATATTGTTTTATGCCAACTTTTTTTTGTCAATTCTTTTGGAGGATTTAGTTGTATTTGACGAAAGCTTTGTTGCCTTCTTCCCCATTCTTCCCAAAAAGCCCATTCTTGAGTACATTTTATAGCGACTAACTAATAAACGACTTAAAGGAACATGAACATTAAACTGATTCATATAAATAGGAGTGGTATTACATACTGGACGCATTCAGGGACGTTCAGCCACTGAATGACGAATTCAACTGTTTCCCTGAATTGACATGGCTGACAGATTGTCAATAACTGATGGATCGGTCTAGAATGTCTTCATTTACTTAATGGTAATTGGTGGGGATGATTCGCATGCGAAACAAACCCAACTACCTATCCTTTGCAACATTTGTAATACGCCGTTAAACGCATTCGCCTTTACATAAATGATCAATGATACTTATATCTTCCATAGCTTTAAGAAAAACCAATACATTTAAATGTTTTCAGATATCTAATAACCTCACAATCAGAAAACACGATAACAAATCAAACAAGAATAGAAAATGGCGTAACAATGTTATCTTCCTAATACAAAAGCGTGCCATACAGAGAAACACCAGCTGATGATATTCCGTTTTCTAAAAGTTGTATGATTGTCAGAATTTAGCCGCTAGGCATCTCTGAATGCACTCATTGTTCGATAGTTAGAAACGAAATGCTTCTGGTTCAAAATATGTGATTTAACTTTCCAAAGTTTAGTTTCACATCGGTTTCACAAATCTGCCGTTTGCATGTCCTTGGTTAATCTGATTCTTTACTCAATATAACTATAGTACTGATCTACTTCTTCCACTATCTTTTCATCGATTATCGCTTGTTCGTTCTCATTATTGAAATCATATTTGCGCCCTGTTCTCTTTATCTTAGCCGTATTCATTAATAAACACTTTTCCCAATTTTTCTTGCTGCTCCACTAGCATCTCTATTAACTCTTCGTAGTTACTGGGTATAATTACGATGTCAACAAATCAATTTCTCTGAACAATGGACATAACGTTCAATAAAGTAAATAAAAACAGCAGTAGCGGTCGCAAATTTGTGAAATCATCGTGAAGATCTCGATGGCATTGACAGTGATTGGTATTTTTACGCAAAAGTGCATGACAAGGATAATGGTGTTGGGGAAAGTAAAGAGACTGGTACCAAATCTACCCTCTAGAACCAAAGCAAAGTGTTTTCTGAATCTGAACAGAACTGATGCGTGAGGTGTATATATCTTCGAAATATGTTACAGACATAGAACGTAAAATGGATACATTTTTCTTACTTCCAAATAGGCCAGATATTCTTACAATTTTAGAACAGTTCATCCTTTTTAAAGACAGATTCAGTCATCGGTGAAACGTATTAGCTGAAGCAGGAGGAGATGACAACGACTAAGTGTGTAAAAGATGTAACTGAAATCAAATGTAAATTCAATTTTACATATATATGTGTACCAACATGTATGAATTTTCTGAAAACTTTCAAAAATCATGCCTGTTATATATCCAAGCCCTCTTCATAAGCCTTAAAGCGAGATCATGCCAAATCTATACCTGAAATGAATCGCTTGCAAATGGCATTTAATGTTTTGGCGGTGAGCGGTTCTAAGAAATCTTTAAAATTTAAAAACTAAAAGATGGAAAACAGGAAAAATCAAAAAAGAATGATTTTGTATATATTGTATGATAAGCAACAACATGCACTGATTGATTTAACATGGTCCTAACCCTACTGTCTAAAGATAAGGTTTTTAAATGTTTTTTTTTGCTAAAGCCATTCACACTATAATGAAGTGATATGTGAAACCGTATAAAAGTTTGATACTAGAAATAATTCATGGGTGTTTCTAGAAGACTGCACATGTTGTAGAACTTAAGATTCAAAGGCTTTGTCCAAAGAACAACAAGGAAGTTTCGTGAATAGGATTTTTACTAGCACCATCTTCAGAATCTAAATGTAAGCCTTAAGAAGCTGGCAATCTAAACTACTTACTACTACCACTGTGTGATATTATCGAGTTTTCTTTGGGATAACAGCAAGACAATAAACGTGCTGCAGGTACGAATTAGATCAGTGGATCAAAATACAACGTAAAAGTATCATAGAATAATTTGTCTTCATAAGACATATTTTTGGTAAGTCATGATCGACTATGCTTAGTATAAGCAATAAGAAATCGTTAAACACCTTAAGAACACATTGGAGCAGAAGGAACCAGTGATATCTAAGTAATGCAATTGCTTAAAGGTCTGTATAGACAATTTGAAAAAAGATATACATTTGAAAAAAAAAGCTAGGTATACATTCTTACTGCAAATATTTCACAGACATTTATAATTAACCAAGATAATATAGCCCTGTAGAAAAATGAAGTAAATGACCAGACAAATCTACAAAAAAAGCCCGGTTTAAATGTCACTGCTTAAATTATGACATAACTAAGAAAATATGCTCGTACTCTGCAAATTTCCTTCCTTCTTGATGATGTAGTAGTTCAGCGAACTTATGTTAATTGCTAATTATGAATTGCAAACATTATTAAATGTACAACCAAAATTAAATACCACAATAATGTTAAAATATGTACGTAATCCAGTCTATTTGTATTATATGTAGTTCTTAAAAAAGAGCTATAAAAATATCCTCCTACTGTTTATTATTTTTTCAGTATTGTCTATAGTATTGGTATTGGTAATCCATAGACGATAATCACAAAAGCGAAGGGTCTTCAAAGATGGGAAGAAATCTTGGGATTCTGAGGATCAAATTCTATACCGTTCCATATAGCGTATCTGAATCCATATGATTTGAAGCGTTTTAATGATATTGTACGATAAAGTAGGCATATGTAAGGTTCAGTAACGTATATCCTAAGCAAAAGTGCGTAAACTTCTTGAAGGCATTTGGAAAGTGTTGAAAGTGAAGCGGCGGATCTCATACTATTCATTTAAAATTGCAGTGCACTTCTAGTGACCAGGATTTGGTTCCATATTGTCTTTTATCAGATATCAACGACGTTCAAATTTGTGTATCGACGTTCAGGAATGGAGATGATTATGTTCGCTAATTTTCGTGCTCGTTATCAGTGAAGCTACTTTGTAACTTCGGAAAAGAAAAAAATTAAAATTATTTCGGGCGTAACCGAACACGTCCCACACGGGGCCAGTCGGCATCGAACATGTTGGAAGTTTAAATAAATTCACCAATAAAACATATTCGCCCTACCTCCACTGAAACCGTCATTTACTTTATTCATATTTTAAACAAGTATCAAGAAATTAGATTAATTTGTTAAATGTGAAACATTTTAAATATTTAATATTGTATTCCTATACAGCCGCCATTGGCGCCGACCTCAATTTCATGATGAAACAAGCTAATGAAAGAACAACCTACAAGAAGAATAGAAAAAAATGGGTTTACAAATAAACATCGAAAAACCAAATGTATGTCATATGAACATAGTGGAACCAAGGAATATTAAAATAAATGACAATGTAGTAGAAAATGTAAAAGAATTCACTTACTTTAGAAGTAAGAGTCTGTGAATAATAATGAATTAAAAAAAGTACTGGATAGATTTAACAGTGTTAATAGTGTTTGGAGTACAAACTTTTTAACTGTAATAACTGGGCCAAGTAGACAGAGACAGCTGGACGCACGGACAACTTGGCGCGAGACAGTTGGATGCAAATACATGTTATACGAGGTCTGGCTATTAAATAACGAAACTGCGCGCACATAAGACGTCCTAGAGGGGTAAGGGGGAAAACGAATGCAGTGTTGGATAGCTGGAAGTATCTACTATGCCAGTACGAAAACACGTTTTTGTTGCTGTAGTAGTATTTTTTTCTATAGAGGTTAGAAACGAACGTGTTTTTTTCTCGTGCCGATAAAAATGTGTGACGAAAAACACGAGCAACGTATCAATGTGAAATTTCTCGTTAAATTAAAAAAACTCCGACTGAGTGCTATAAGTTGTTCAAAGAGGCCTATGGTGAGAATTCTCTATCTCGTGCGCGTGTTTTCGAATGGTATAAACGGTTTTCCGAAGGCCGAGAGAGCACCGAAGATGACCAACGTCCAGGTCGACCTGTCTTTGTTTAAACTCCGCAAACAGTGACCAAAATCAATGAAATTGTGCGCGGAGATCGTCGTATGAGCATTCGGATGATTGCTGAGACTGTAAACGCCGATAAAAAACTGTCAGAAAAATTTTACATGACGAGTTGAACATGAAGAAAGTTTGTGCAAAGTTGGTTCCAAAAAATTTGACCCCTGAACAAAAGCTCGCCCGTCAACAGATCTGCTCAGATTTTCTTGAGAGGTTAGATGAAGAGCCTGAATTGATGGAAAACATCATCACTTGCGATGAAACATGGATATTCCAATACGATGTTGAAACTAAGAAGTAATCCATACACTGGAAAACTCCTGCATCGCCAAGAATGAAAAAAGCAAGGATGTCGAAATCAAAATTTAAAGCCATACTAATCATTTTTTTTTCGACATCAACGGCATCGTGATGACTGAATGGGTGCCACAGGGTCAAACTGTAAACCAAACTTACTATTTCAAAGTTTTGGTAACACTGCGAGAGCGAGTTCGTAAGAAACGGCCGGAGTTGTGGAAAAACAAGTCGTGGATCTTGCACCAGGACAACGCACCTGCCCATAACGCGCTGTCTGTGAAGCGTTATTTAGCCGCTAGAGACACTCCAGTGCTGGAACACGTGCCGTACTCGCCTGATTTAGCACCCTGTGATTTTTTCCTGTTTCCGAAAATCAAGTCTGCCTTAAAAGGAACCCGGTTCGAGTCGATCGAAGTGGTGAAGCGGAAATCGGCGGAGCTCCTAAATGCTCTTACAAAAGAAGACTTCCAGCATTGCTTTGACCAATGGAAAAAACGAATAGAACGGTGTGTGGCGAGGGGAATGGAGTACATTGAAGGGGAGCATTCGATTGTAGAATAATTTTTAAAATAAAACTCTTTTTCATAAGCAGTCTCTAAAATGTTTCTGATCCGAAAAAGTAAAGGTAAATTTGGTTTCAGTATTGGTTTCATATTATTTTCAAATTTAAATAGGCCTATAATGTTATTCTTAGCCTATAGCAGCCCCGAAAATGTTATTCTTAGTCAAGGTCTGTCAAAGTGACATTTTGGTTAAAAGGTTGTCTCGATCCCTATACATTCAATACTTGACGAAATTGTTTTGTTTTTGTGACGTAGTTTTGAGAATTTTTGCAAATCAGGATATGGTTAACGTATATCAAGATGACGTCACAAGCCAACTCGAAATCTGAATAGGGAAAATTTCGTTCAATTCGTTCTAGACAACCTTTTAAGCCAGAATGTCACTTTGACGGACCTTGATTCTTAGTAACTTGGAAATTACTTTAATAATAATAATAATAATAGGGTTAATTGGGCCGGCGGTGGACGAGTGGTGTCAGTGCATCACTCGTGTTCCAAGGGTCGTGGGTTCGAATCCCACTTGGGGCGGAGGGATTTTTCTAATTGGAAAATTCCGCCACCTCAACTATGGATATGTGTATTCGTGTTGCATGTTAGATGGGGGACAGATGACCTTAGATGTTGGTTCCCCCGTAGTGTAGGCGTGAAATTAAAAAAAAAAAAAAAAAAAAAAGGGTTAATATTGCTTTATCATGAACATATGTAATATTGATTTCATAATGATCTAGGACAGCAAGGCTAATATGATGCTATTTTTATTATTTTATCCTACGCATTTACACTGAAAAAAAAGAATAAAATATCATTTTGAAATCAATAGTACATACATTGTAAGAATGAAAGTGAAATCTGCAGAAAAATTTTAAAATAGAATCCTCAGGGATTCCACTTCTTACAGACGGAAAAGACACCCGCAATGACATGGAGCAGTGGCTGTCGGGCTGCAGCCCCCCTTAACATACCCATTTATTTCAAATGTAAAAAATTAAGTTTACATTAATTTTAATTTTTTTTAATCTGTAACTTGTGAACATTATCGATCGCATCTATTCAGGGGAATCCCTCAATCGCTGATCTGACCCGAGCCTTTTCCTTACCTGTTTTGTTTCTTTTTCGTTTTTTAATTCAACGAAAGGTTGCATCGTCACTCTAGATTAACACAATAAGGTAGGCTTAAAAGTTCACAATAACAATCAATCTCTAAAAACGTTTGATAAATGACATTTGCTTACGATCAGTTTTGCTGTTTATCAGTCCTTTCTGCCCAATTATTTTTTGTATCTTTCATGTTTTTCTCTTATGTTTTTTTTGTGTACAAAAATTGTAATTAAAGTTACTGCCCTGTTAAGGATAAAGGTCGTATCTGCATAACTGTAAGTTTTGAGAAATCAATAAAAAACTAATTGATATTGTTACATCCAAAGCGTTTTTGTTTTGTATTAAAGTTGCTATTTTATATAACAATTATTACAATTATGCAGATACGACCTTTATCCTTAACAGGGCAGTATATTATTATTATATGAATAGTTACCGCACAGGTACATTAATGTCAATGCGCATCGTAAAGTTTAATTATTCCATATCTTATTAAACATTAACATGTCTTTCCAATCTACCTTTTTTAACCATGCGCCTATATAGATTTATTTATATTTATCTTAATAAGAAAAAACAATGTTCAACTATCAAAAAATTGTAATTTTGTGATCTGTAGCTATTGTTAAGACTAATATTAGAACATTTAGCCCGCAAAGTGATAGCAACAGGCAACGAAGGGTTGCAAATGCTTTTCTGTCGGGACATGCGTAACACAAGAGGTTCTTGTACATATACATATGGTACATATGTTGAAAAAGCTTGAAATAATGAATGGAAAGAAAAATAACGCCAGATTTCCTCAATAAATAATTATTAATAATGATAATGACAGCATATAGACGCAATGCGCAGCCCTGTGCTGTTTGAGTAGTACTGTCTATGTCAAGTATGCATCACGTGATTATGCGCAGTAACATAAAACGTGTGTGGTTGAGTTCAAGTTATCTAAAAGAGGGGTGTTTTGTTCGTATCTCATATATGTCTGCTGATGTTGGCGTAATTCGGTAATTGCAAACAGTAGTAATAAAATATAAAAGAAAGTCTATATCACATATTTAATTAATAAACTATTACCATAAACGCTATAAATGAATGAAAAAAATATATAATTCTAAGTGATAATAATTTCACTTTGTCGTAATTTAAGTTAAAAATCAAAATAATAAATCAATAAAGGAAATATATCGTTTTTTGGTGTCAGAAAAAATAGTGCACATAAATCGTGTACATAAGTGTCTTTCGCACTTTCGTGTGATATCGTCCACACTCATGCTGTTTTATACGTATTTTTAACTTAACACCCTTTATGGATAATCACCCCTTCCCCTTGAACCAAATATCTCGGTGTGCTACTAACATTAAGGGGTATATAAAAAAGCAGGCAAGATATCATATATCTAAGCCAAATAGCACCCTAGGGTTGCTTGAACCAAGTACTTCAGTGTGCTACTAACATTAAAGGTTATATAAAAAACAGGCAAGATAGCATACTGTAACAAATAGTAAACCCACATATGACATCATCAAACATTCTAGATATAAGAGTCAACGACTGTATGACTCATCAATAACACCTGCATGTAAGACTCATCAATCAACATCTGCAAGTATGACTCATCGACACGCCTCATCGACGTGACTTATCAACAGCTGCATGTATGACTCATTAACACGTCATCGAACATTCTAGATGTATGAGTCATCGTATGAAAGATATAAATTGAGTCGCGAGTAGAAGGGGGCAGTTAATGTTTGACCGGCATAGTGAAATGTACTCTGAATAATTAGTTAATAATTGTTGCAATACATAAATAGGTTTTATATAAATAGTCCTCAAATAAATTTGTAAATATCTAGCATTTAAATAATAGTTCGTTAAATAGTTTATAGTTATAGTGTTTTTTAATTAAGTGCATTGTAAATAATCTTTCCTTTATTAATAGACGATTTAAACAGCATTTTTGTTATTATTTTAAAAAGAACGTTACAATACATCTAGGTCAAACAGCACCCTAGGTTTGTTTTATTCAATTAGAAACTTACGCGATTGGTTGGAAAATCCTGATATCCAATTACCATTTGAGTTTTATAACAAGAAGAGTAGAATAAACAAGCGAGATAGATTTTGTTGTTATTTCCTTTTTAATATATTTATTCGCAATAATCAACAATTATTTTGTTAATATCTACTGCCATGGAACAAAATAGACAAACAGACAGGGAAGGAAATAAAATTTCCAGTGTAGAAATATCTTTATGTTGTAATGATAACATCATTACCCAATAGAAGCAGATTAAGATTATTCAAAATCATGTATTAATTTCATTTAATTCATGTTCAGGAAGTGACCTCTATGATATGTTACATAGTTTTGAAATAAAAGATATTACCAAAGGAAAGAATAATTATGTAACACTAACCTAATTTTAATCTTCCTTCTACCTTGCGGAACAAGGGAAGGGTTGTTGTTGCGCCCCGGACTTGAGTAATTAAGTGGTATCATATTCCGCAAAAGAATCTGTACCTATATTTTTACTGACGTGTAATTCCGTTAGTTAATACAGGAAACGGATCTTTGGTCAGTGCGCCAGATGAATGTCACGCCGAGAATATCAAATTCATGAAATTAGATTTGTAAATCCATCCTCATACCTGCACATTACAGAATATAACAGCCAACATCCTGATTCATTTCTCCCAATTCATTCGAAATCAAAAAACGGACGGATGTAATAAATCGAATAACATTTTTTTTATTTGAATAGTTCATTCCGGTCTAAAAATTAATAAAAACATAAAACGATACAAATCTTACCTTACTAATACTATTGCATTCAAATCCACATTCGAGTTCATAGTGTCCCCCATCGGTTCGATTCTGGAATCAAAAAACACATTTGCGTTAATAGGATGTTGATTAAATTCAATTTACTGTTGTATTTTTGATATAGCCGCTGTTGATTCCATGATTTTTAATTGAATATTTCAAGGTTCAATGAATTAAGTAATCAAACTCTTTATTATTTTCTGATTAAAAATTTGATAAAGTTGTTTACATTTCATGAAATATTGTTCTTCGTGTGACATTATACATATAATTGTTTTCGTTTTCATTTTTGTTATCATCAAGACAAATTCAATACATAAAGACTCAATAGTCAATATAAATAATTTAACAATATGTACTACTATATAATAAAAATGTATGTTCCTGCAGTAACAACTTCTAAATAATTGGAAATAATTATTATTAGGTACCAATCATCATCCTAAACAATTTTTCATAAAAAAAGTCTTACGTGCATCCATATTCAAATTGTAAGAATTTTTTGTATACATATAACAAAGAATTCGTAATACTGATTCAGAGAACTGAAATGATTTTATATGAATACATTTTTTTAACTATTTACTTCCTCTATGGTAGTCAGTTAGTTGACTGTAAAATAGGAAGTAATTACATATCGAAGATAATAATTTATGGAAAAATGTTCTTAGTAATGTATAATAAAAATAAATTGTCATATTGCATATCTTAATACAAATTTTAATAATTTACGTGAATGTAGTCCGTCAAAATCTAGCTAGAACTGTGGAGTTAAATTGAAAGTATTTTGGAATAGATTTCCAAATCTTTTAGATATTTGGACTTTGCAGTATGCATATTATGTACCCTACCATACCATACGCATACCAAATAACACAATATAAGAAAAGTTAGCATTATTATCTATCTATATATTTAAAACACAAGGCTTATTTTTGTTCCAGTTCGTTTGAGCGTTCCATCGGGGCGATCTGAGCGATTCTTTGTTTATATTAAAGGTTTCACTGTGTAGATTAGTCAACACTGCTTAATTTTTATATGTTTTTAATGTTTATATTTTTAATTTAAAAAACTCTAAAATGTTTAATTTGAGACGGACGAATCGGACATTCATTTCGGACGCCCTCTCACTTTCTCCGGTGGTGAGTTTCGTAAGTACTCCCGCTCTCCCGCTTATAAATATAAAGGGTGATGTAGCCGTCAACTTCCATCATTAATAAGCGGTTAATGTTTAAAAATTGACGAACTAAAATAATAGATGATGGCAATTGCTTATTCAGAGTAGTTTCATATTGTTTGTATAAAACACAGGGAATTTGCCAACACTATGTCATGTTTTTGAAATATGTACTAATATACGTTTTCAAGAATGTTTTATACAACATCGATTTTTGATTTTATTTTTATCATTTCGTAAGGTAGAATTTCCGTATGTATGTATGTAGAATAAATCGGCGGGGAGGGGTAAGCCAAAAAGGAATATATGTCGGAAGAGAGGAGAGTAAGCTGGGAGAGAGGAGTGCTAGGCTTAGAATTTTCAACTGGTTATGTTTGGTTGCGTTTATTTAAATAATCACTCACGAAAATCCGAAGGATTGTAATCACACATCGAATTTTGTATATAGGGAAATCCTTCAATGCTTTTGACCAGGCGCGTGCTGGGTCAATTCTTGGGGCCAGGAAAATATTCCCTTAGAGGGCCGCACCACCAATTAACTTATTTAGATTAATTATCAGACATTTTAAACTATCCAAGGGTTTTAATGAAACTTGTCAGGTACTAAATATTCAAGTCATCACCCTATCGCAAGATGCTCTCATTTTTGTAAATAACGTCTTATGTCATTGTGACTTTGATATTTGTAAAGTAAACAGAAGCAGAATACACGTAGACAAACCATGAATCGCTAATAAAACGCGCCTCAAAAAACACAAAGTTACTGTCTTAGGAAATCGAGTCAGGACTTTTGCGCCACCTAGTACATAGTATATAGTCAGTATTTTTTGATTATTCAACTAAACATTTGAATAAACGTGAAATATAAATAAATATTTAACAAATATACGAATATAAAAATATTGTTTTTACTTTATAAATATAATTTAATATATATTATGTAATTAGGAGATCAAGCGATACTTTAAATCCGAGAAGATGTATTATAACGCCGAGGCGCCAGCCGAGGCGTTATAACATCTTCGAGGATTTAAAGAAGCTTGATCTTCGTATTGCATAAGTTGTTTTATTTTATTTCGTATTTCAATCTTAATTTCTCCCTTTTAAAATTCATCCGAATTTATTGTATAATGAAGCAAGTTAGCTTGTCTGTGTCATCATACGCGTAACCAAGAAGATAAAAAGCAGCATGTCACGTGTGGCTGTTATGCAACATCAAATGATTTTTACGTTGCCAACAACAACGGAGATCAAGAACGTCTTGAACTCCGGTGTCATTGACAACGGAGATCAAGTTATACTTTATTTTACTAATTGTAGTATATAAACCATTGTTTGAAATACGAAATGAAATAATATAATTTATATAATTGTAGATAATTTAAATTCATCCGTTTCGTAGGGCCCTTCGAAGCAACTTTATAAAGGCCCACCGGGAAACTCCCGGTGGGCCAGCACGCGTCTGCTTTTAACCGTCATGTTTGACGAGGTTTCCCTAGTTAATAATAATTTCACAATTCTGGAGAAAGAACTATATTTCTATAATAATACTAGAGATACATAGTATGTAACATGATATGGGTATAGAAAGCTGCATTTAATAATAGATATAGATTATTGTCAAAACATTAATTTTTTTGAGCCCAGAGCTGAGCCCTCATTAGTATGGTTAATATCTTAGGTAGTAAAAATTCTAAATTCAAAATCTAACGAAGTCTCAGTAGTACTTGTCCGGCTGGGATATTTTTGTAATTTTTTTGCGAAAAGGCAAATAATTATTTTAATCTTAGATGAAGTTGCTTATATCCACATGTATATAGCTGAAAGATCATTCTCTGCATTATGCAGACTAAAACCTCTTTGCAAAGGTTGAATAGCCCCAAAAACATTGCTAAGGAATAGATAGTTGCAAATATTTTGATTGAAAAAACTGGTACTCGAAGAAATGTGTTTTATTCTAAATAAGAGCTTATTGCTTTAAATAAGTACCATTCAAAATTCTTGGTTAACTGTTGTTATTAGTATTATTGCATTATTAGGACGCGTCATAATGCACCATAAAGCCAGTTTATATACCGCAGTACTACAACGAATGTGAAAAAGGCAACATTAACGATTTACTGGCCGTCAGAAGGCTATGAAAGCCAACATTTTTATTAAATCTTGAATTTAGCAGTGACAGTTTAGCAATGCAAGAGGTCTGTTTGTCTGTATTTATTTGCGAATTTATGTGACTCATCTGCGGACAAGGAATTGAAATTAATAGCGCGGCGCCCATAAGTGAGTCCTACCAGACGGTCTGGGATCATCCCCAAAAACCAAGGGATAGAAGCTCTAAAACCAGTCCAGTCATAGTAGGGCCATAACTCCTCCAAACACTCTAGACCCTCAAACACCCGCCACGAGCGCAGCTGGGTTTAGGGCGCCAAATTTTTAATTGACCTTTATTGTTCCATTATATTTCAATATTGCGACAAAACGTAATTTTTATTTTGTTATTAAACATTATTTAAGATACAGTAGATCCTCGAGTATCCGGGGGCGGACAACTCTGACTGTAATCTCATGGTTTAAAAAAATTCCGGTAAACAGTTTAGTTTATTTTACCAGATTCGGTGATAAAACTGATCTTTCTCTTTCATTATTGAACAAAAAGCTGTTCTCACGCACTCGTGGTAGTGATAAAAGTAAAGTACAACAATAAATTGAATCATATGGCTTTGTTTGGATAATAATTCCAAGATTCCAACTAAACTCTTCAGATACCTCCCACCTCCCGGTCGGTTCTGCTCCCCAATATACCGGAAATGCTCCTCAGAATGACTCGATAAGATATGCAAATAAAGTTATTTGTAAATTGATACATTCGAATTAATTTATTGATTGACTAAAGCGTTTAGATGGGATCAATAAAATACCTTTATTCATTTTTAATTTTAGTGGCTAAGTATGGGACCAAAAATTCTCAAATTTCATAAGAGAAACTTTAACTTGTGGGATACATCCCAACCCACAATTTAGTTTTCAAGCTAAAAAAGCAACTGTGTTACAAAACAATTGTTATACTATACTAATTTACATAAATAAAGTTAGAATCTTAAAACTAATTACTATTATGTTTTTGAATTACTTCTAAATGATCGCAAAAATATTAGAAAACATTATAAACTCCTAACCTTATTATAATGAATAATGTATCATATTGTAACAAGAGAGAAAAAGAAAGAACTTCTTCTCGAACAACAAATGGAAAATTCTACAGCAATCGAGAGCATTACTCATCGCACGAAGCCTGTGAAATAGACGCGGTTATTCTAGCAATATACCGGTATGTTCGAGCGATTTCTAGAATATTTGTATGGTGGTATAAAAGCGACTTTGCGGATAAAAAGGAGCAGTCAACAGCGAGTCATTAACTGTGTTTCACGAAATAAATAGTAACTGTAAAGATAAATGTTATATTAGAAATTCATAGTCTGTAAATAATAGTTTTAATGGTTTATAATCATAGCGTTAATTTATAGTGTATTCATTAGTGTTTCGAAATAAATATTTCTTATTAATAGACGATTTAAACAGCACTTTTGTTATTACTTTTAAAAAGAACGTTACAATATCATTCTCGAAGAATGAGACGAATGTAATAACTAATTGGAAAAAGTCCGAAATTGAGTGACTAATAAATCTTGAACAGGCACTAACCAAAGTGGAGTTGTTGCAGATAGTTTCTCAACAAAAAAATAGAAAGAATTAGCCAGATCTTATGAACATCAAGTGCTACGGTAACCCCCTATCATTGCCATTTTAAAGCTATTGACCAATATAGGGAATAGTAAAGCAAGAATATGACAAACATATTATGGAATCAGCTGTCACCGATGGAAATGTTCTACGAACTTGAGATGTGCTGGCGAAGATTACAGCCGAAATGTGGAAATTCAATACGATGCGAAATGTTGAAAATATAATTAAGACAGCAAATGACCTGGAATACAGGAGAATCAGAAAACGACAGTTATTTTAGTGACGGTGAATAATGATAAATAGCTGATCCTTGCATTGTCGAATGAGTGAATTTAGGTTTTCTGTTTCCACAATTCTATAGTATTATTTATTTTTTTACTTCAAATGGTTTATTTGTTTCGTATGCACTTATTTTGCGAGTAATAAACTTTCATTTTTATTAAACTTTTAATGAATTTTCAGATTTTCAAATGTATCTAGTTAAAATACCGATACACTTAAGAAACTGATTGAGTACCGCCCGTCAAAGCAAAATAACATTAAACGCTTTCACGCAATTAATAAGTAAGATCCGTAATACTGCTACTTTACCGACAGATATGGCCAAGCAACGAATGCGAAAGCCTAAGCAAGGTGGTGGATATTTCTAAGAACCATCTTAATCCGGAAGCGGCAGTTTACTGAGTTTACAATTATTTACTAGACCATATACAGGGTGTTTCACTTAAGATTCATATCCTCTGAACAGGTGGTAGTATTCGTCAATGGGAACAAAAATCCTTATGCCATTTTTGATTTTACGGATATCATAAAAATTTGCTATAATAGTCAACTTTTGGCAACTGCTGGAAATAATAGCCAAAACAAAATGTGACATCACCTAGCATCAGATGCATCATTGTATCAGATATCATGTTGGAAATTCAGTTAAGTACGTTCAGTTTCAACTGCTATTCTTAAACCAGTCACCACCAACCCACTTTTCAAAAACAATTTTCTTTTCCCAGTTATTATGAAAGATTGTCATTAATGATATTAAGCTTTTTTGTTCCATTTTATGTGTACTATCACCTGTCTAGAGGTTACGAATTTTACTGAGACGCCCTGTACTATGTGTATAATCATCTTAACGTTATAAAATATTTATAAAATATCGTCGGCTTCACATGAAAAGTGCATAAGTCCGAAAAACCTGTTTACAACAAATGTAACATTTTTCATGTTGTCTGTCAATGCTTTTGCACTTGTGCCTGATTTTATTTTCGCTATTTAAGCGACTTCTACTAATTATTTTCGGAATTTCTGGTATTTATTTTATAGAAAAAGTAATAGTTAACCAGATAACGTTAAAATCTCAGTTTTTTCAATTTTGGCACTTACGCCCTTTTCATATGAAGCCGACGATATGCACGATTTTCTTTAATAAACATTATTGATTCTTCTTTTACTGTACTTCCTTTAACTGTAACAATGTATTTGCGTTCAAGTAAGCCTAATTTTATTGTTAAAAATAGTATTTCATAACAAATTTTTCTATAAGGATATTCTTCTAATAGGTTTTTCCTTCAATGCTTCCTCTTGCACTTAAAATTTCGGACTTTCTAAAAAGAATGACATTTAAAGGTAATTTTCCTTTTATGTTATACCGCTCTAATATGTAATAATGATGTAATTATTTCAAATTAGTTAGACCATTTAGGATAAATGGAGTGCTTCTTTAAGACCGTGTTACGGTTACGATAATACTAGTGTATATTACGTTATTAGCAGTTTAAAATGTGTCCTTTTTAGGTTACCTACTTAAAAGCATCTAAAAGGCACAATTTAAAAAAATGTTTAATAAATAGCAGACATAACTTAAAGAAAACATTATTTGCAAAACGCCATATCGACATCTGCAACGAAGATTATATTTATTTTGCTTTCTTGAACGCCCAAGAAAAACATGATTTATGGAAATCTACATACTATATATTTCAATCAGTATATTTATTTTGTTTACCAGTTTCTCAAAAATACTCACCAGAGCTTTGATATTTACTCTTACTGATTTAAGATGGGGTGCATAATTACCCCAAAGTAAAATACTCCAAAAAATGTTGGTTGGAGGCAATTAATTGTGCTACATGTCAGTAGAGTTGTGATAGCATTTTATCTTTGTGGCACTTGCAGTTTGATATTGTGTCACAAATTGTTTGGTATTTCTTCTTGTAGTTTGAAAAGGAATAAGCTGTAACTGTGTCCCGTACATACAAATCTAAAGAAAATGACAAAAACAACAAAGCAATTATAATATTTCAGAAACTGCAATGAGATTGTATGTATATTTTAATGTTGGCCGGAAAGCAAGACAGGGTACAGAAAAAATCGGTGCTGGACGAAAGCATGTGTTTTCAGCTCAAGATCACACAATTAAATCAACAATTATAAGATGTCCTCAAGAAAAACGTCCATTATGCAGGTGCCGCCAGCCCTACACATAAAAGTTCTTACAGCCATTATATAGTTCATATTTTGGAAATGTGAGGATGGTTTGTGACGAAAAGTTTGTGACGATTGTGACAAGAAGGCAAACTCACCAATAGAGAATTCGTAAAGTTTGTTGGATCCATATGGCCTCCACTCACAGAAGAGAATATAAACGCCAGTGGCGTGCGGTCCATGGAAGCAATGGAAGCAATGCTTGCCTTGAGAATTTATTAAAAATAAAAACAATGCTAACAAAAATACTTTTGTAAAATTATGGTTATCGTTTATTTAAATTGAAATATTTATCAAATTAAAGCTCAATATCAACTCTGTACAGCAAAAAGTATAATTATTTAGAGTACTATTTTAAATTAGGCTCATTAAACTTGCACGGAAAGGTAATACCGACTCAAATGTGATACATACACTTCATATAAGCACTGCTTACAAATGCTCTTCTCTTAACCTTGGCGTGAATCAACGAGCGCGGGGTGTTACAATAGACGGATGCTGTTTGGCTGGTTAACATCGTTTGGTCGTAATTTTTATTGTGCTTCGTTACCAAATGTTTATTTATTATAATTTGGTTATTTGTTCGATTTAGTGTTACTTAAGTAATGTAAATCTGCGAATGAGAGTGTATTTTGTCGCATTTTATTATTTTAATTTATAAGTTGTATTTTTTTAAAGACAAATAGTTCTATTTAGTTTGCCTGTATGCAAATTTAAAATTGCATTATCGTCACGACTGCAAATTCAACTGCTTCGGTGAAAAGTTCGAGTACCTTCGATATAGCCAAATCGGGACGATTTTTTGTTCAGTTTGTAAATTATTAATAAGGAATTTTTCGCATACAGTTTTGGAGAGAAATTACAAATTATTAAGAAAGGCAGATCAAAACTAGATCTTTCAAATTTAACAACAAAGATTAAAACCTGTACCGGTATTTTGCTAAGAAACACCGGAAAATTGATACGTAGTAGTAGTTTTTTTTTAAATAAAGAATAATAGTCAACAAATTCCATTAAGTATAAAGTATAAAAGTGCTTCTTTGAAAAACTTTTAAGCTTAATAATTATAACACTGTTTTTTATTGTACCTAGCAGCGGCGGATCCAGAGAAGTATTTTGAGGGGGAAATCTTTTGAAAAATAATTGTTTAATAAATAATAATTAAACAAACATTATTTGTTTCTATTCTATGTAAACTTATTTCTAAATCGGGGGGGGGATTATTCTCTCCCCGTTAATCCGTGCCTGTACCTAGGTGTATTATAATTAAAATCGTGGTTGCTTCCCTAGCCTAAATTCTCACCGCACGCCATTGATAAACGCTGACTTTACACATTGTGGAATTTCCAAAGTATGAGCCTTCTGATATTGGACTATAGGAAGAATATACCCGCGTTATTTTAAAATATTTAAATATGTTATAAATATTTGCAAGGAGACCTTACAGCTTCTAGTGCAGAAGCAAAGCCAACACAAGAAAAGAGTTTCTCGGCAAAATTCCAAAAAGTGTAAAAGTTAAAGGGGTTTAAACTAGAGCACACCAAGTAGAAAAACCTGTTATCTGTCCTTATGAAAATTTCCTTTTGCCTTTCTCCCCTCAATGAGTTTAGATAACAACAAAACAGAAAAAATAGTATCGAATACTACGCTTCTGAGAAAAAAATGTTATAGGGATCTTTTGTTTGTCTTATCGATGTCCAACTATTTGCCGCGCTTGATGTTTCCCTTATGAGACATCCTGTATAAGTAAGAGTAAAAGCTCTGTATTTGCACCGACAACTTTTTTGTAAGAATGTTTTAAAACTTATGCAAAATAAGAGTTTTTCCTCGAGCGCAAAAACAAATAACGCCTACTCTCAGACTGACCCTATCCAAATCCAAAAAGTAATCTCATTTTTCAATTTTAGCATTTTCATGATAAAAGCGACAGATGAAACTGACACGATTGACATGTAGTTTTTTAATAAATGTTAAAAGCACACATTTCTTATTTAGCACATAGCTTAGTTAAGTCAACCTCTATTTTAAGTAGGGGAGGGAGATTTATTCTTTTGCAAAATCTATCTAGTCACCAAACTTTTGTTATTATGAATGCCTTGGTTATCTTAACCTGTAATTCACCCCAGAATTTAAATTTGAATTTTCATATTTTAGTTTTCAAGTCTAGCTGTTTTGATGAGTACATAATTCTTTGTTAATTTTAAATGTTTGTGTAAGTTATAGAACAACTAAAACATTTTAGTTTAAAACTATTTTATTATCTTAGTAAAAGTTAGACGGCCTTAAACTATCCAGATAAATTCAAGAATGTATTTATAAATTTGTTTGAAAAATAAAATTATCAATAACATCCATTTAAAATTGGAATTCGATACTTAGAAGTCTCCTTAAAGTCGAACATACACTATGGTCCGCAATGTGGTCGCGGATGTCATCCTAGGAGAACATCCCCGACGTGGACCGGATAATACGCAATGTTTAGATTGACTTATTTGACTTATTGACTTCGAGATTGTACAATACAATTATATGTGTTAAATCTAATTAAATATTAAGTATAATGAAGTAAACAACGATTTATTTCATTTTGATAAACACGTTTAACACAAATACAATACGTATTATTTTATTATACAAACTGTCTCGAAGCCCAACTTGTTTATGCAGTAAATTACAGCAAATGTAAATATTGCGCCATTATCCGGACCACGTCGGGAGATGTCATCCTGGAATGACATACGCGATCACATGGCGGATAATAGTGTATGTTCAACTTTAGATTGTATTTTACCTTGTTTAACATATTAAATAAAGAAATACGTCAATATTACAGCAGAAATTCAAGGTTGTGTAAATATCAGAATAAAATTAGTGCTAAAATAATCGATTAGTCGATTACACGATGATTTGAACAATTCGATTAATTAAAAAATAATCGACTACTTACAAAATAATTGAAAGGTCGATTAATCAATCAATCAATTTAACCGATTGATCGATTAATCACTTGGTTTGATAATTCGTGTCTTTTATGTTATGGTATAAAGCCTATTCTGTATTAATATAAGTAATTAGTACCGTCTTTTAAAATTTTGCTAAAGTACATTTTTAAAAATTCACTTCAGTTTGTGTATGTTCTATTTGACTGACACAAGTAGTAAAAAATCGATATTTCTAAAATAAAGGGAAGCTGAGTATCAAATTCCCTTACATTCAAAATATTTTGAATCAATTTGATTTCGAGACATTAATATACAAGGAGTAGTTAGTAGCAGTACCTAGTTTTTCTAAAACTCATTACCATAGTATTGTTATATGAAAGTATGCTTGTATAATAGGTTGCAGCGAAAAAGTTAAAAAAAAGTTTTTTTGTTTCAGATTTCTAATAGTTATAAAAAGTTGCTTGGTTGTGCTGTCTTAAAAAAAGCTTTTGTAATTTAACATAAAAAATTCTTTTGAGGGTCCGCCGGGCCTTTTAAAAGTCGAATTTTAGGGAAAAAAGACCATTTCCTTTTAAACGTATTAAAATATATTTAAGTACTTTTTGTTTTCTAATAGTAAAATGTATTTTGATTTATGGAATAAATAAAGGGTACCAAAAATCATCACTGTAGATACCGTTACTATTCTTAAGAATTGTGACTAATTGGCACTACTGTATTAGCAATACACCAAACAACCCAACGGACAACCTTTATTATATTTTTAAATCTTCGGCCAAGTTCAAGTACTAATGAAATGCAAAACCCTGACACTTAACTTTTTATTAGTAGAACAATAATATGGTTAAATGACCGTTCGTTTTGATTTTGCAAGACAGTACTTATTTTTGAGCATGCAGTTTTGTATTATTTTTATACTATCTTTATGTAAACAAATTATCATCAACCACAAAACAATAAAGGTTTTACTAAACAGCAGTTTTGATCTGTTGTATTTAGAATAACAATACTTATTCCCAGAAAGTTCATAAGAAAGGCGGCCGATTTCTAGTGAAAAGTAATAAAGGTTTTACTAAAGGAACTTTGTACTACTGTATTTAGATTTTAGACTTCCAATAAAATAAATAATAAATAAAAAATAACAATGCGTATTGATGGATAGATTAAATTAACCAACATATCTTTAGTTAATTAACTAATATCTGTTTATTAACGAATAACAAATCAAATTTAATAATATCATTAAATGGGTCGGTATTAAAATGATGTCATTTTTGCATGCTTTTCCTACTATTAGAACACAGGGGAATCCCCCGGATTAATAGAACGTTTTAAGTTGTTTCAACAACATCCAGACTGGAATGTGCGCCATCTGCATCCTTGTCGTGTTTATTCAACATATGTTACGTTTTTGTACTGATGGTGTCAATTTCTAAAACGTTTGCATTTAATTCTATGCTTCTCGTACTTTTCTGAAAACGTAAGGCAAAATTTTCAAGTTCATTTAATTAAAAAATGTTACTAATGTTTTATGTTTCTTATGACCAAGAAGCTTATCCTCAAAGTCCGATCATTAGGTACTGAATCATCGTGTATAAACGTAAATGTACAAAATATCTTAACATGCCTTATGCAAGATATCCTTTGAAAACAACTATTAAAAAAACAAAAAAACATATTTTTTTTAATGTTTAATTTCTTATATTTTATTAAAGTACATCTACAATATTATTTTTCTGTGTGACTGTGTTCTGTGTCACTGTCTGTTAGGCCACACAAATTAAAAGATGTTGCCATTCTGCTGACAATGCTAAAGAAGATCCGTATTTTCGATTCTGCTCCACCGAAAAAAAAGAAAAAATAACCATTTTCACAACGCACGTAGGTATTTAAAAACAACACAATTAGTATATGTATATATCAAAATATATGTACATACTATGAACTATGCATACTAAATATTGGCCATAATACATATTGTATCTATTTATAATTATATCCAGTGTCGGATTGGGCCGCCGGGTTACCGGGTAAATGCCCGGTGGGCCCTCATGGAAACCGAAAAGTGGCCCGCCAAGACCCCAAGAGCAATTTGCAAAATTCAGATTTTATTAATTTTTGACAAATAGCCAGACATCGTGAATACAAGAATATAACTGTCTGTTAAAAATTAAAATTAAATTAAAAGTTAAATAATCAGTAATAGTTGTTGAAATTGAATAAAACTTCATGGGATTCAGTCCTTAAATTTATTTTTTACAAGTTCATTAAGACGTTTCGATAACGATTTGTTTTCTTTATCAAGACCTAGAATATACAAATTACAAAGAATTAGACCATTAGTTCATCTTCTTAATTCTATGCCTTTCTATCGTTAAGTGTAAGACCATATGTACTTTACTGTTCTTTCGTGCACTTTTCTCTCCATCTTTTTCTATCTATGTCATTTGTCTGATTTCTTCGATCAGATCGATTCATTCTCTGTCTGTCTCTTCTTTGATTCCCTCATTCCAGTCATCCCTTTCAGTTCTCACCATCCATATTCACTCCATATATTCTTCTGGTGACCAAATCATCTCAAATGTCCTTCTACTAACTTCATATATTGGTTTGATTTTGAATTGTTCTCCGATGGTTTCGTGCCTAATTTTGTCCCTTCTTGTTATATTTCCTATTTTCCTTAAAAATCTAATGACCATTGCATAGATTCTTGATTCCTGTTTGTTATTGTCCATGTTTCGTTGCTATATAGTATTGTTGATCTTTCTACTTTCTTGATAACTTCGGTTTTTATATGTTTTGGTACTTCTCTTTTACCCAAAACTGTTGTTTTCATTATCTTATATACTTTCACCGTCTTTCCCAGTTTTTCACTAAGTTTTGCCCACGTTTATTTTCATACTAGACTTTTGTAATTTCTGGTTTAATACGTTTAAGTTAAATTGTAGGTTTTGTTCTGAATCAGCTAAAATGATCATAGCATCTGCGAACACTAATTCTGTCAATTTCAGTTCCTCCATCTTCCAGTATCCTATTTTTAATTTTTTCATCTTGTTTCTTATCTCTTTAATTAACTCATCCATCACTAATGTGAACAATAAGGGACTGAGGTCACATCCTGGCTTCACTCCTTTTTCTGTTGTAAAATTCTTCGATTCTTCATTGTTTGTTTTTACTTTATTTCTTATTTTGAACTTGCGACTTTTGACTCTTTTCTTTGTATTTTTCATAATGTCCGGTCTGTTTTGTACTTAGGTATTTTATAATTCTTTTCACTTCTTTATTCCACGATTCCGTTCTTTTTACATTTGTCTTTACTATTTCTGATATCCCACGGCACTCTTTGCCGACTAGCACATTTTCTTACAGCTCTTCCCATTTCTCTTCTATTCCTTTGTTTCAAATTGTTCTTTCAGGTTTTTACCTTCCGTTTCCTGGAATTTCGTTCTAATTTCTTCGTTTCTCAATTTATAACTCCTTATCTTTTCTTTTACTATTTTCCTTCTTTTGCCGCTTTGTATCTTTTTAAAACTATTAGTTAATTTACAAATGGTTTAATTCTTTGTAATTTGTTTTTGCATATTTTATTGGGCAAAAGTAAGACGGGAATGTTGTTGAATGTTAACGATGTTAATGAGTTGATGATTGAATAGAGACCGGGGTTTTTTTGATTTCTGGAGATTATAAACTAATAAATAAAGATCGTAGAAAACCGACAAAACAAAATTCTTAAATAATAGTCAACACCAAACCACAATAAAATTATTTGACATATGCTATTATTTTTCAAGATTCTTCATCTACAGGAACCTTGTCTGGAACGGTACTTTCCAGAATGCACTACGTATCACTCTTTTTGCTAAATCTTGATAATTTTGTAAAAATAACCGTAATATTTATTAAGTTATTGAAGCGATTTGACATATGTTCAAGTTACTAACAAAAACAAGTGGGGCCCCCTTCGCTGTTTGCCCGGTGGGCCCCAATGTCGCCAACCCGACGCTGATTATATCCTTAATTTCACTTCACTTGTTAGTTTCCTTTTTATCCTAGAAAACTATAAAAAGAAAATAAATATATTACAATAGTCATGTTGATTTGTTTAATGGTATAAAATCATACAGAGAATTTCTCTTCACAAATTCTGTAACCTGTTTACCTTGACTTTTGTTCATATTTGTTGTGAATTTAATATTTATTATGCAACATAAGAGAGTAAAAACATAATTTCTAAGTATTCCAATCTACATAATTCTCTTTTCTATAAAATTGAAACTGTTTTTCAAATTTTACGATGCATCATTTCGTTTCTGAATCCAATATTTAACAATATTGACAAAAACTTATAACGAGTTAAATAGTGACAATAAAAAAAGAGTATGAAAGTTGTCACATGAGTTTTATCTCCGTTTTAGTTATAAGCAAGTAATATTAATCAGTGGGTTCTATAGTATAATTATACCTATCTATAAAAAAAACATAATTTATCATCCCATGTGAATTACCTTCACACTTTAGTAATGTCATGTATGTACGTTACACAAACATAAATACCACGATATTATGAATCAACCAATTTTTGTATTTCCTCACATCTATATTTTATAAAATCACCTTAGTGTGTCCAAAGGAAAAGGGAGTGTATGTAAAGTATCCAAAACCGGTAGTAACGTCAACCAACCATGTTAAAATTAACGAGTCAGGTGGTTATTAGATAGGGGCTTGACTTTTAAATCAAAATCTGAAAACAGGTTGATCTATTATGTCTGGTAAAAGCTATTAAAATTATTTCAAACCCCTTTCAAAACTGTTACATATTTAAAAAAGCTGTTTTAAAATTGCGATGCTTATCAACGTAAATAAAAGCATGAAGGGAGATACCTACATGTAATAAAAAATAAATTTCAAACCATAATTTTATGCATGAGTACTTTTCTGTAAAGTCATTTACACAAACACCCTCAGTTATAAGGAAAGGAAGTAAAGCAACCGTTATTAAGACGTTGAGCTTGAGACATTACAATGAAGAAACGTTGAGTTCGTTAAGTTCATTTTTTACGAAACAATTTTTATTGTCCCATATCTTAATCTGAGAAAAAAAGGTAGTTAAAAAATTAAAAAATAATAGATAATTTTAAATTTGCAGATATTAACATTTTGCTACTAGACGCGTGCATTAGCAAAATACAGAATCAGCCAAGGTGTGTGCAATTTCAAAGGTGTACAATGGTCAAATGATATATCTTTTTTAGAAACTGCATGGATGTTTAAAGTGTTCTCCATTTTCTTGTAATCACACCCTCTCCTTTTTAGCCTCAATTTTATGTACAGCATCCATACAAAAAAGCAGTACCTGAATCAAATCCAAATCTCAGTTGATAATGACGACAAAGATATATTTATGAATACTCTTGTACCACATTCTTGTCTAAAGGTTTGTAGGAATCTAAAACAAATAAAATTTACAAACAAGTAAAATAAATATTTACGATTTATAAAAATGAATGACAAAATGTAAAAGATAACAAAATAAGATTACGAATATTGTTAGTTATTGAACATTTTGTTGACAAAAAAATGTAATTAAGCCCCAAGACAACATAATACACTCAGGAAATAATTACATAAGAATCATCTCCTACACGGAAAAAACAAAATAAAGATTAATAAATAAGATTTGTGATGTATAACGAAGGAGACATAATAAATTTCGTAACAAAAAATTTCCTTCCAGAAATCCAGATTTCTTAAAAAAATTTCACATCTTAATTTAAAGGATCGAGCACAAAACAAATGGAAAACGGGGTACAGTCAGATTGAGGTGAAAGCCAGGGTAGGAAGAACGAAAAAATTTAATTCGCTTGCAAAAGAATAATTCTTATAAGAATTTAAACATACTATCATGATTCAAGCAACAAGAGTTTGGATTATCTATAAATATATACAGGGTGTCCCAAAATGCTGTTGACACGCAAGATCTCCCTTATTTGAAAAGATAAAGAAACCAACCAAAAACTATTGTGAATGACTCAAAATGGACTTTCAAAAAACATCCTTAAACGCTGGTTACATAGCAATGTTTAAGAGATCATGCCAACTTGATTAATTTTTCAAATTGCACCCTATGTTTTTTTTCACGGAAATGTATTCTTCACTTCATTCTGCATATGGTAGTATGCCTTACTTAATTATCTAATGTGCATTTAAGGGTTGAAAAAATATTTTTTATAAATTGTACACTTCATATTCACTAACTAAATTATTTATTCAAAAAATATTATGATTAGAGCCGTGTGTAATAATTAGTTACATTATAAGCGTAATGATAACAGTATATTACATTAGTTTTTTTATAAGATAGAATTTCTATCGAACTAAAAAGGTAAGTAACCTATCTTGCTTATATATAAACACATGACGGCATACCCTTCACGTGTCTTTTACAAATATTTATTTGTGCATACTCTTTGATATTACTGTAATTTACATTTAGAAATTGACCTTTAAGCTAAGTATCTCAGAATTACTAAAAATGCACATAAACCCTTTTACTTCTAAATCCCTCATTTTATATTAATGTTTATATGTAAGTATTTATTCTTATGGTTTCCTGGTTAAATAGAGTAGCCCTTTGCCAGAAAACTATACTAATATAAATTTTAGTTATTTGCAAAATAAAGCAGTGTTTCTTTGTATATAAAAATTAATAAAGGCGTTTATTATTATTATTATTATTACATAATACAGTGGCATCGTGGGGGGGGGGGTGAACGGGCTGGACCTCCCGATTTTTTTTATTATCAAAATCTAGGATATGTGAAAATCTAAGTAGTATTTTGATTCGGAATTTTTATAGAGTAGCTCCCCCCGAAAAAATCCTAAATACGCTACTGACATAATACATACTATATATTTACATTTTTAGATGCCTCGCCGATGTTAGATAGATGTTAGATAATTAAGTAAGGCAATTTTTTCTTCTTCCTACCCTGGCTTTCACCTCAATCTGACTGTACCCCGTTTTCCATTTGTTTTGTGCTCGATCTTTTAAATTAAGATGTGAAATTTCTTTAAGAAATCTGGATTTCTGGAAGGAAATTTTTTGTTACGAAATTTATTATGTCTCCTTCGTTATACATCACAAATCTTATTTATTAATCTTTATTTTGTTTTTTCCGTGTAGGAGATGATTCTTATGTAATTATTTCCTGAGTGTATTATGTTGTCTTGGGGCTTAATTACATTTTTTTGTCAACAAAATGTTCAATAACTAACAATATTCGTAATCTTATTTTGTTATCTTTTACATTTTGTCATTCATTTTTATAAATCGTAAATATTTATTTTACTTGTTTGTAAATTTTATTTGTTTTAGATTCCTACAAGCCTTTAGACAAGAATGTGGTACAAGAATATTCATAAAGGAACCTTTTCTTACGAACAACGAAACATTACATTATTTTTAATTGAATATTTACATAATTTGATAATACTTTAATTAGATGGTATGACATTAAGGGCTGTTTTTAAATCAAATTGATATATCCTTTTTACATTTTAATTAATGACTTATATTTATTCATACAATCTGAATTCTGAATAAATTATCACTACAGTACCTATTATAATGTATTTGTTAATTTGTATCTATATATGACTGCCGACATTATAATGTATTAAATTATTAATTGTTACATGAACTTTGTTTATTAAACACAATAAAGTTTTGAATCAAGGTATTCTTTTCTGTGTGTAATTAGCCAATATTAACTCAATAATGTTAATATGTTGATATAACGGGTCTCATACTGGCACAGTATGGATGGATATCGTTGGATATGGTTGCACCCGGTGCATAATAATCATCGTTATTATATTTTTTAATTATATTATATTATACACTGAGAAAAATAGTTCGTAAAAGTTATGTCCCTGTCGTCATATTAGCGCTCTTGATCTACAATTTTTAAACCAATAGATTTTTCGAACTATGTTTCTCATTGTACAATATAATATAATTAAAAAATATAATAATGATCATTATTATACACCGGTATGCTACCGATATACAGCCAATGTTGTGCTAGTATGAAACCAGAGTTATACCAACATATCAACAACATTGGGCCAATCTTGGTTAGGTGAAATGGGCCAAGTACTTGCCAGTGTTATCATTTCGACACTGGCCCAATATTGGCTGCCAATATCGGCTATGTAAAATGGCCCAAGTACTTACCGGTGTTATCATTTCTGCACTGTCCCAATATTGGTTGCCAGGATTGGTAATAACGGTGCCAATATTGACCCAATATTGGTCCGTTTGTTCAACATCGGCAAATTCTATATGGGACGCAATAGAACAAAAACAGTTGAAAATACTAAGCTTACCATTCTCAGACGAACTTTATTTGAACGCGTTATTTAACAAACACCTCCGACTTACCCATCACCAGCCCCGATTTATCCTCCCTTAGTTACCCCCGTCTAACTCGTTTTCCGGCTTACCATCCTCAAACTTTGTCGGTCATTTTGTCCATGTACCTTAAGAGATAAAACATTAGTTCTTAGGCAGTCCTATTTTACTTTTTCATCAAATATCCCAATCTACAAAATTTAAAAATTTCGAGAAAAACGACAGACGGAGATATCGAATTTCGTGAAAATGCTCCACAGTTATATAGACTAAGAATTGTTGGTGTAATAGTAAGCAGGTATAGGATGTTTAGTTCCTAAACGTGACGAAGCAAGCGCTGTAAGTGGAACCTTGGGAATATTGAAATACATCGATTACAAATAATCCTTTTAAATTAAAAATATAATAAAAAAAATCACAAAACTAAAACTTCACAGACTAAAAAACAGCTGTTTTGAAAACATAAAAATAAAAAGTAAGTAGTTTTAACTAATCGACGGAGTCAAAACTTTAATATAAAAAAGTATAAAGCATATCGGTCTTGTATAACCCGTAGACAAAGTGGAACAAAAATGAGCCGTGTTTTAAATATATACTTAGATTACTAAATAATAATTAACCTATACAATAAAGTTCAATATGACCGCTGCATTCACTATCAAAAGACATAAGATAAGATAAAGATAACAACTTGCAAACGTATCGCACGATGCTTTGTTTTGTCCAAAACTCCAAACAATATGAAACAGCTATAAATAAGCAATTGCCATCACCTAATATTTGTATAATTTGCCTTATATGGTTTCCCACTATGCGGGTTTGTCTACGCAACCTAATAATCATAAGTTAACCACTTTAATGATGCAAGTGGTGGGTTGCAGCAAACTGAGAAAGCTTTGATAATCGTGAATAGTTACCACCGTGGAAAGTGAGATGGCGCTGCAAGTGGATGGTCATTTTCGTGCGTATATATGCAGAAATTAAGTAGTTTTGACTAATCTACACAACAAAAGCTTCAATATAAAAAAATCTATAGATTATATTTTACTTAAATATGATAGTTTTCCTGCTAATATGTCACTAAAATTGCTCAATTCAGAAATAAATAAATATTTAATAAGACAATTAAGAAGTACAGATTAATTTATGAGAACCAAAAAGAAAGTAAGTAAACTGTATCATTGTATCAACTAATTAATTACTTGACGTTATTAATAATTTATTATGAGTTTATTGATGCATATGTTGTACTTTTAACGTTTGGCCTTTGAAATATAGCTTGAAGATAAGTTGTTTACATAATTGAATTTTATGTTCTACTGAGTTTCTAGAATGTAAAAAAGCGTTAAGAAACTATAAAAAGGAGAACACGATATGATACAATAATAGACGTAATATACAGATTCCTGTTGCATGAGTTCCATAAGCTAAATAGAGCCCATCTACATACTAAATAGCATCGATACTAAAATATAATCTTAATAAGTATTTATTTTATGTCCAAAACTAAATATCAAAGAGTTACACCCCCTCCCTCCTCATTCGGACCTATTTGTGCAGAGTTTTTTTGCGATGGAACTTACTTCAAGATGGAAACACAAAATAATAATTAGTCATAAATCTCTTGTGCATAATCCTACTTTTATACTATTTTGTATAATTTGTAAAATTCCGACCTGTAGCTTTAAAATCGACAAAAATATCACTAGTCAATGGCATAGAAAGTCAGTTTTTAGGTGTTAAGATGTTTTGAATGGAAGAGTGGAAATGTTAAATTTGATGTTATCGAGTAATAATAGATTACATTATAGATTATAAATACTATTTAGTATATCTTCGTTTCATATGAACTTGAACATGGCTGAAAAAGGAAATGGAGTAGTATAGTATGGAACACTTAAAATATCGCTTAGAAATTGTACTCCATTTGCATTTTGTTTACTTCATATTATCTACGATTGATTTTGAACTAATTATTGAACTAATAATACTTTTCAATATTTAGATCTCAACATTCAACATTAATCTTACAGCGTTTTAGTGTGGTATGATTCTACAATAGTTAAAAATAAAAATCAAGATATTTGATATTTTCACCATTACTATTCTAAAGTTCAAACAAACGCGTGAAAAACTGCAAATATAATAAAAAAAGTGCATGAAACATTAGATATATCGAGTTTAATTCGTATACAGGATGATTTTTATATAAAGGGTTTTGGCTTAATGGGTAACATATGAATAAAGGAAGAAGGCAAAAATGCATAAAATTCCGCACTATCTCAAAAACAAATTTTCATTAAAAATTGTTGGGCACCCCCGGAAAATTAATCAAACTGAAGCCCTGGTGTCTGGACGAGCTATTATTTCTATGCTGATCATTCATTTAATTTATGTCAAACAAAAAGATGTTTACTGTTTAAACTGCATATAGGTAGTAATAAATACATAAATTTGTCAAATAGACTAAACAATGACAGCACCATAAATATTAAAAACATTACATGTCCTTATCCCGAAATTATCATTTGCATAGCTGAAATTAAACTACTAAAAACGTACAAGATCGTTAATTTTAAAAATAACAATGGCATATGGTATACGATAATTTCTGTCGATTACAACAGTGTAATAATTAATGACGTGACGTAATAATTAATTAATTCAGAAGATACTTAGTTAGATGTAAAAACTACCGCTTTGAAAAGAACTTTACTAGTTTTGTAAATAAATCTAACAAAATATTAAGAATTCGCAGAAGGTATAGTACCGCATTCCTTTGAAAAGTTTTGTGATTATTGTTTTATTGAATTGCCCGTTTTTAGACACTATTGTTATCTGCATTTTTATAAAGTTCCTTAAATGTGCTCCTTCAGGCAGGCATTTCTAATCTACGTTCAAATCGTTGAAGAAAATATGACAACACTAGTGCAAAAATTAATTACACCTGATTATTATAAGTTGACGGATTAACCGAATTAAAATATTTTGTGTAGATAAACAAATAACCCATATGCTGTAAACTAAAACTTCCATAACTAATAATTACCATTTTATTATAACATCTGTTAGTTAATATCAACACAAATGCATATTTAATAAAAGTTATTAGGGCCGGCGGTGGACGAGTGGTATCAGTGCATCACTCGTGTTCCAAGAGGCGTGGGTTCGTATCTCACTTGGGGCGACGGGATTTTTCTAACTGGAAGATTCCGCCACCTCAACTATGGGTGTGTGTATTCGTGTTGCATGTTAGATGGGAGACAGACGACCTTAGCTGTTGGTTTCCCCGTAGTGTAGGTGTGAAATAAAAAAAAATAAATAATAGTTTTTCATGACGCACTCTTTCATACTAACGGATCGTATTTCTAAAAAGTATTTTATTTACGTTAAGACATTCAGACATCCATAAATTACTTTTTTATGTGACATACAATAACAATATTTAAATGGCACGTAGATCTTAAAAAAGTATCACATTTTTAAATTACATTTGTACGCATTAAGGTAGGTTAGTGTTATAGGGTCGGACTTGAAAATCAATGAAACTTTAAAATTCATTTTCTCGAAAACTATTCATCTGAAGAACAAACTTTATAAGGAAAATCTGCTCTACTCTATTCCACCTATCTACCATTCACCCAAAAACCTTCAATTAAATTACACCCTATATAATAACTTTTTTGGCGGTTATATATTTAACTTTTTTGGCTGTTATATATTTAACATTTTTGCTATAGATTCTACATTACCACCAAACTCTCTAATTACACAAAACTAGATTTTAAAAGGTTACACTTTATTTATATTTTTGTTCTATTATACCATGTACGATACTCTGTTTCAGAAATTTACATTTACATACAGGTTTTGCTCGAAAGAGAAAATACAAATATGACTTCTGATGAAACTTTAGATTTAAAGAAGACATTCAGCAAAAGATGTGCGGTCTTAACAGTAGAAAAAGGTATCACCTTAAGTACCTACTATTTATTTGACATGAATTGATCTGAATGACGATCTGAAAAATATTAATGTCCATAACATGAAGTTCCATTGATATACATATACGTAAATATAAACAGTATTTCCAAAGTAAAATAAGTTATACCTGAAACCTTAAACAATTTAATTAGCTTATTAATTTATTACATAATAAGTATTAATGCTATAAGTAGACGACTCACCTATTTAAGAAAATACTTGCACTACAGAGAGTCACACGATGAAGTTATCTTTACTTTTTTAGGCGAATCATGCAGTATTTCAAAACAGGAGTTTAAGAAACCGACGGAAATATAAGGACTGCATTAAAGGAAATTCTTTTCAAACGAAACCTAAAGCAAATGAGATTTGTAGGTAGGGTAGTCTGGTGGATGTTTGCGAATTTTACTGTTAAGTGACCACATCATTATTAAACCAACCAAGGGAACAGATTTGCGTAGCCAATAGTCCAAATTTTTTGGTAACAAATCTCTTGGGTAGTGAGTATAACATGTTATATTCAAATGCATGGGGGTTTTAAAACTTTATAGCTTACTCTTCCTTCTTTTCCGTTTTATGCAGTTTTATTATACCCTATAAAATATAGTCCTGAAGGCAATATATTCTTTTGTGAACATTTAATATTGAAAAGGTTTGGCTCAAGATAAACACACTATTTGCTTGAAAAGGGATTAAAAATTGCTGTATATTCTTGATAAGAAAAATATAATAGCGTGCTTCAAACAAATAATTTATGTTTCAGACAATTCTATTGACTATACAATAAATAATGTGGTCTGAATACGTGACCAAAAGAGGATTTTGATACATGTGTAAACCAAATTTCTTTTTGATGCAGATGCAGATACAGAAAATGGCGGTAAATTCTGAAATCAGCATTCCTAAAGACAAAAATCAGTCAAGATATTTCCGATCTGTTATTAAAAGTATCAGCTTCAACAATTTCTCAAATGCTTCTGACAGCAATAAAAACAGAAAAGAAATTAGAAGCCACCATCCCAATCAAATATTGAATATTTTAATAAAAGTCTAATATCTGCCTTTACTTTCCGTATTTTTGTAGAATACAAAGCAGTAAAAGGAATCATTACACTTGTAAATAAGGCAACGTGATGTAACATATAAAGTACTAGACACTTACTTATTAGTTTGATTTATGTAAGTAAAGTTTTTGCAATGCCAATGAAGAAATAATTTGTTTTCCTTCTACATTCATCATTTACGAACGGGTAGCTACATTGCAGTAATTACAGTATTATTTTCACAAACCGTAACAAAATAACAATACAATCTTGACACTTTTTTGCAATTTAGGTTAGTAACAAGGCTAGTTATACATACATTATTATAAGGTAGTAGTTACATTACGTAACTGCAACAAAATACTATATAATCATCTTCCTATTTGTACACATATGTATAACTAACGAGTTATCACGGTATAATTATAGCAGAAGAGCTGTGATAGTATCAGAGGTCAAACTTGACAAGAGTCCATCTTAAACAGTACGTAATTAATTTTTAATAGAAAGACATTGTATTATTTATTAATTTAACATTCTTTAAAAAACGAAATCTATATAACTCGAACTTGTAGTTTGAGAAGTAGAATTTAGTAAAACATTAAGTAATACCGTTGTTGATAGTATGGGCGTTAGTTAGATTGTCATAAGTTCATCTAACTGTTCTGGTATATTTATATTTATTTATCGTTATTTCACCCGTTTATTTTGTTTTTAGACAAGTTAATCTAATAAAAGATAACAATTAGGATACTTTTTGATACATATAATGAATGTCAAGTGTTGATGTTTCATTGTTGTGGTAACAAGAAGTGTTATTCATTCTTTTGAAATTTTTAGTGATACATTTCCAACGTTTTATTCTAAATTTAGAGTTTGTAAGTTTCCCGCCAATATTCTTAATGATAAAGTAGTATCGCTGTTAAAATTGCATATCAAACATTAAAAAAAGGTCACTTAATCAATTTGTAAATAATTGGCAGATTTGGGAGTTCTAATTAAGATTACAACCCAAATAGTTGATGATTTTTAAGCCTCAGTTAAGTATTACGTTTTAGATTGATTTCAATTTACGACAATTTTATAGGTCAGGGGTGACCATAGTTTAAACAAACTGTTGGCAATGTATTTATTAAGAACAAAAATCTTTTCGGTCTGATGGTTTTATTTTTCCGGAAACTGTAGACGTTTTTAGACATTCTAAACATCGTAATAAATAAAAGATTTAGAAAATTTTGAAATAAGCTGATACAGTGCTTATACATTTTAAAAATCTAATTTATCAATAATAATCTTTAATGTACTTTACGGTAGTTGTTTATTAAATTGTAACACAATTGTTTCAACAGCTAAGCCGTCATTATCAAAGGTATATGAATATGAACAAGCATGTCGCTAATGTAAATACAAAAAATAGATAATTAGATAAAAAGATAAAAATAATTAAATATCTAACACTTCCAGTAACGGAGAATTACTGAGCTCAATCTGTTCATTTATTAAAGATACCCTCAGTTTGTGTTTGTATATCTCGAAAGCTTCTAAAATGTATAATTTGCGTTTGTGATAAAAAATGTAGAGATTTGATATTATATTTTGGGGAGTCATTGTGTGATTCTGTTCTAAAAGGTGTTTGGCATAATTCGATTTTTCGGAATGTTTATTTCTATAATATCGCAAGTGCTCTTTATATCTTATGTCAAAATTTCGAAATGTTTGTCCGTTATATACCGAACTACCAAAAGAACAATTCAAACGGTAAATGCCCGATTTCATGATATCGTGTGTTCTATCTTTAGCATTAAATAGTAATGAAAAAGTACTCATATTGGTTTTAAATCATCTACAGTCATTTGTTTCAAGTCTCAGGTTTGTTCAAGTTTTTTCCTCGTATAGATACACATGAAACGACATTAATTGTTTTTTAGATTTTGTGGATGAAAAATGGCCGAAGTAGAAGAATTCCGATTTTTTGAAAATGTTGATATCCAACGCTCATCATCATCGTACTAAAATTGCCATAACTCCCTTATTTGTTGAGTTATCTGGCTTATCCAGGTATCAGATTAAAGCTAGTTCTTTAGCCTTTCAGAGTATATTAAACGTACAAAGGCACTGCATAGTATAAAAGTGCACACACTAAAACGCGCTAAAACACTAAAAATTTGCTTTCAGAGCCTGAGACTCTTCTAGTTGATATAATCTGATATATCTGATTGATCCAAAAACTAGCTATAATTTGACACCTGGATGAGGTAGATAACTCCGAAAATAACGGAGTTATTTGCTAATGTCTCACGAGACGAGATCAACGAAGAGCACTCTCGGTGTACTTTTGCACAGAACGCTTGACACAATCGAACACGCAAATCTCGATGACCGGAACGTTAGATGAACCAATCGAATACGGAATTTGCTCTCAAGCGTGGAGTGCTCTAAGAGAGCAGTCAATTGAAACTCTATTAGTAATCCAAAATAATAATATAATGGGCGGGGAATCCAAATCCGATTACTATAATCATTTCTCCGACCTTACTAGAATCCCACACCCAGTAAAAGATTTTATTGTGCCAAATAGCGCATTGACACGGCGCCTACACAGTAAAAAGTATAGGTACCAATACGCTCTAAATTGACCCTAACGGGAGTTCCAGGAGGTCTACTCGAAAAGAATAAAAAATATATACAGTCTTGAACAGAGTGAATTCTAGAGGACAGTTTACTCTACTAGAGCATAAACTTGTCTACCTGACTGATGGGTTTGTTCTTTGTCATTGTTCGTTGTCTACCTGGTCATAACAACACAAGGTGCTAAGGTGTCTTAGAAAGGAAATCCCCTAATCCTCATTAATGTGAAAAGCAAAATCTTTCATATTACGGACTATATGTGTTAATTATTTAAAATTATCAGATTATTACATTCTCTAATACTAACAAAAAGCTTATCAATAAGGTGGGTAGTGGATAGTGGAAATTGAAATAAGTAAATGAGTTTCCAGTGTTTGGATAAGAAAGTAGCCACGATTCGGTCCATTTTTTTATAATAACAGTAAGATCTTTGGCTGGTTTAATAATTAAACGGAACCCAAGGAATTCAAGATATACCTATATCTATTTTTTCATTTATCCTATGCATCCTATTAGCAATGCACACTATAAAGAACTAGTTTATATTATCATTTGATTTGTTAAAAATTAATTATCGCTTTATTAATAAAGATTTGCAATAAAAGCCCATGGTGTTAGAAATTGGTAAACACTTTCTCACGGGAAATATTGTTATAAATAACAAATCCGAAACTTACCTATGCTTCAAAAACACTTAATAAAAAAATTATTTACTATCAGTTTTATCAGTTGGTGTGCTTAATTCCACCACAAAAGATTTTAACTTTTTAAAATAATTTAATCTTATAAACAACAAACTTACGTTATTATACGTAAGTATAATACCAAAGAATTCTCTCACATACCTAAAAATTTTATATTAATAAAATGTTATATTTTTGCAGGTTTAACAATTATGTAATTTCAGCTGAAGGATTTATTAAATGAAAAAGAATCCGAAATGATCATATTGAAAACAATTTGATATTTTTAATTATTAACAATAAAAACGACTCGTTAAAAATTTTCCTGCATAACTTTTAACATGCCTGGGAAAACTTTCGCATAAAGAGATGTTCTATTCGTTTTATGAAATACCTAACCAAACATGCAACACTGAATTTACGATAACAATTACTTAAAATAGAACATATTATTCAATTACACATTTTAAAAAGATAGTTAATTATCAAGTAATGCCAGAAATATCAATTAATTCTAATGTGTTAATATCCAAATTGGCGACACTAGCGGCGGGTCCTTTTAAGATGATAATTTATGTTAAAATATACGCATATAATGATATAAAAAGAGTATAAACAAACATTACTATACTATGGTCCAGATATTTCTTAAAATTTACATTTTTTTAGGTATAATCATATAAACAAACACACTAGAGGTTAAGTCTTCATTTTCATTACTTTGCCTACAAAATCATGCCTTCTTATTAGAAAAATTAGAAACGACTACTTATGTACTAATTAATTTGGTAGGGCTCAACATTCATTCGAACTGACCACAATTATACATGGCTGCCTATGGAATTCTTAGTTAACATTCTTTGTTTTCCTCTGAATTTGTTAAAATTATCATCGTTTTGAAGATAATCAACTGATTGGTGCTGAATCCAGAATTTGTCTCACTAATACTAATTATGGAGATGATTTTCTAGTTTAGTTTGGTTTACAGAATCAGGTACATATTTGTATGAAATACGCGGGCGCTGCGCGCTGTGCTGTCAACTTAAAATACGCACCTACTTATCTAAAACGCTAACCCGCATAAATGGCTTACGACGGTCTCTTCAACGACTACAGCTTAATCAACTTAAGATTAGGGCAGTTAAGTTTTAATTTTGTCTGTGGTTGTAATTTATGTCTGACAAATACATTGCTAAACGTTAATATAGCCATAATTTCATTGGCCCATTCGTTACAGCATTGACGAAAATTATATTGCGGAAACATTACGATTTTCGTTGTTGATAATTTCTCATAAAGCTAATTTCACGTAAATTATTAAAGACAAACACATCGATGAAAAATCCGTCAGTATTCGTTACTATTTCATTTGGTGGACGAAATCTTGGGAAAACGGAACTCTTTAGAAAAAGTATAGTTAAACAGTTCTTAGCGTAAGTTTTATTTCAAAATAATTTTTAATTAGAGTATGAGTAAACCTCTGTAAGAGAAATATCAAAACTGTGTAAGGGAATAAACAACCAAGGAATTCATTATTCACATTTGCCCAGATGTCAAAGATCACATAGTAATAGTGTTGAAAGTTCTTGATTCACGGAGGATTTAGTCAAGATTAATTCAAGAGTCCATGACTTCTCCAATGGTATTTGTGAAATAATCTCAATAATAGATCATCCGTTCCTAGAACTGAGAAATCGTACAAATTCCCAACTCCAACCTAATTGTTTTTAGTTCGCTATTTCTATTGTTCTAATATTTGCAATTGACTTCAAAAATGTAATCCGTTATAGGCAATAACAGAGGGGCGGAATTAGTTTGCGCTTGTGTTATAAGGGTATGCAGATACTACACCTGCTATTAAACACAATACAATAGGGCATGAGCAATTGGATGTAAAATTGATCGAAAAAGTCATTTTTCAAGGTTTGGGCGACTTATACAATTCATAGAAACAATTTCATTAAAATCATGACCATTTTATTTATTTTATAGATATTCTTTAATTAACTATTAATTAAAGGTTGTTTTCACTAAAACTTGTAGAAAATCTTAGAATGTTTCTTTCATGCCATCTATTTTATCTAAAAGTTTAATTAAATCTCAAATAAATCCCAAACCACATATAAAAAATAATTGGTCGTTTATGTCCTTTTTGTCTGTTTTTTGTACAATTTCGAATACAACAAGCCTATTTAATAAAACAGTAGCTTACTGGTGCCATTAAACAGACGGTCGTCCACTTATAATATTTTCGAGAAATTAAGCAGATGCCTGCTATTCAAGCGGGTACAAGGAATGCTTCTGCTGAAAGCGTTTAGTCACAATCGTAAACGGTTCTCTGAAAAAAAATGGGTTGATTATTATTATTCATTTCGTAACCCTGCTGATCATTAAAGCGAACAATGTTACCGAAAAATTATGCTCTTATTTAAAAAAATTGGATTGTGCGTTTTGTAAATAATATCAACAGCAAATTCCAAAACAGATACCCTAAATTTACTGTTGTAATGGTATTACCAATATAAGATTGAACATTCGCTAACATATCTGAAAAGTGTGTTTTATTTATGGTTTTAATAATGATAACGTACTCCCACGAGAGTTTGTATGAAACCCCGATACTACCTATGCGGTCAAGGGAAAACGAATGATGTTTGTCAAATAATAATATTAATTATTATCATTAATTATATGGTGATGATATGATTACAGTGATTAATTATTCCAGCTAGTCAAGAGCACCCATACTGGCAATAAAATACATAAAATATGTGACAGATACAATAAATTAAAATTGCTTAACAATATCTAAGACGAGTAGCGTCGAACAACGGGTTAGAGAATTACATTCCTCTCTTTGGATAAAAAGTGCAACAAATGCTTATCTCCTAATATGGCGACAGAAAAAATATTTTTTCTAATTTGCGTTTGTAATACGTTTATTAACGTCTATCAGTAGGAGTCGGTTATGGCTATCTATAAAAGTACACTGTACTTTAATGAATTATAGGGTTATTTAGTTTTTAAGAGTTGGATGGGTAATGCGTGGAATGTGACAACTTCAAACTGCAAGTATCTGTCAAAATTGTCAACCTCCGATAAATTTTTAATTAATATCGTTGAATTGGTTCGCTGTTTGTTGATTGTTACTTACATGAAATTTCACTTGAAGTTATCGTCTATTTTTACTTGGAAAGAAGGTTAGGTTTTGGATATTCCTAATTAGTAACATAAACAAGTCTCGTGCCTACATCAAATCTGCTTGGACAAATCAGTAAGTCCAATTCATGTTTGTAATTTTATGATACTATAAACAAGACACGTATCATCGATTTAATCCTCTTTGCTTCTTTATTTTCTTTTCTAGTAGCTACTCGAAATACAAATTCTGTTATGTAAAAGGAACAAGTGCCGATGACACCCAATATTGTAGCCGTTTCAAGCAATATGAAGCATCCAAGTTCAAAAATGTCAAGAAATTGATCAATTGGAAGGTTTATATTGTTGCCGCTGGGACTCAAAGTATGCCAACACAACATTTTCTGAGACAGTCTGAATATTATTTTCTTTTCGCCAGTCTTCAAATTTGGCAAATTGTTTTTTGTATGCCGCTTCTGATTTGTCAGGCAACAAATTTTGCGTTGTTGCTTCGGCAATTTCGTGAATATCGGGCGGAGTGCAAATTAAGTTGTCTTCGCTCATATTTTATTTATTTGTAACACTAATAAAGTAACAAAAGTAATAACTAATTTATTTGAAGTGACGGATGATGACAAATGATTCAAAAACTCAAGTGGGCGCCGAGTGTTACCAACTGTTACCAACTAACACAAAATTCTCTAGACGACCAAAATATTTTTTTTTGTATTAAAATAAGAAAAAAGGGGGCGCAAATTAGAAAAAATAGCATAAAATACTCGTTTTATAAGGGCATTGGCGCACTCATCCCATAGAAAAACTCGCCTGCGGCTCGTTTTTACTAACTTGGGATTCGTGCGCCAAATCAACCCTTATAAAACTTGTTCTTTAATATACTATTTTATGGATTTATGGAGATATATCAATTGCAAAGCATTTTAAATAAGTTAAATACTTTAAAGAAACTTTGGTAATTATTGTGTTTTCTGTGATGCAAAAAATAAATCTAAAAAGTACTACAGCACAAAATGAGAATTTTACTACTGTCAAAAAAGCAGTTCATATTTCGTCGTCGATCGATATTTTTTCTACGTTAGTAGCAAGTGAGATTTTCTTCCCTCATTTCAGGGAAGAAAGTGTACGTTTCCACTCAAGAGAGAAAGTAATTTTCTATCCCGTCGTTCATAATGTAGCCGCAAAACGTCCAATCTTGTCCATATTTTTACTTTAGTTTTACTTTTGTTGAGCATACCGAAAAATGTGCTTTCAAATAACTTTATTTCTTAAAGTGAAAAAAATTTTTCTATAAAACATGATAGTTTACATAAATGAACATAAACATGTATAAATTAATGTTTTGCAAACTTACAATGCCAACAAAATGCTTCTTAAACAATTATGTTTCTATTACTTTTCTTTAATGTTCAGTTCCAGGTTTTCTATAAACAAGTTTGACAAAAATTTCTTTTATCTTCATGTTTGAAAACACAAAAAATACAAATCAAAACACAGGAGTCACTGTCGACTGCACATGCATAGCAACCAGTTATATAGTTATTATTGAGCATTGTTGATTTTCTACATTCAAAATAAAGTCAAATAATAATAATAAAGGTCAAATAATAAAATTAAAACTTTCCGATAGAATCTCTATGTATTTATAGTTTTGGTAGCAGAACAAATTATATGTGTTACTCATCGAAAAAAGTACATTTGCACATTATCTTTATTAAATTACAGAACTAGACTGCGCATACGGAAGAAAATAAAATTTGTAGTGTTTGTACATCCTCCATCGAATTATTTTGGAGAAACCAATACTAGTCCCATACATTTACTGGGAAAACTTTATTCACAGTAAAAACAGGATAATCATATAGAACGAGCGCATTAAACATTCAAGTGGTTTCAGAGTCTTCCATGATTCCTTTAAACTATCAAAAGAGTTCAATATCCTAGGCTCAAATCAAATAAATCGTAGTAGATAAGTACTGTCAGAACCATATCCATTCTAATGCCTCAATTCTATAAGCCTTAACGATCTAGCATGAGCCGATTGTTTACAAGCGATTATCGTTCTGTTTTTCCATCTAGAATTATTTAGTAAACAATTATCTCTCCCGCTAACGAACCATGGTATAGCTCTACATCAATCGTTTGATACATACATGAGTTATTTTACTATTCAAACTTCAAAAATTACAAACTGGGTTAATCTATATCCAATTTACGATGCTGATACCAATCATGACACCGATCGGATTTAAAACACTAGGTCGACTTTAGCACCTGGACAAGAATATTGGTTATCTTATCTTTGCTAAAACTTTCAAAATAAGTATTTTACGTATGTGTTTCTGTATGTAATATTATAGTTTTAGCAAATATAAAATAATTTTATTTTTTATGTTACTCCACTTTTCCGTCTTTCCACGAGGGCGCTCAGGACAAATGTCCCGTTTACTCCAACATAAAAACGGTAACGGTAAACATCAGTAAGTTGATGTTCTGATTTACGCAAGAAATATGATATGAGGATATATTGCTGAATTGTACAATATAATAGAATTCACTTTCAGATATCTACCCAAAGATATTTTAGCATTGGAGTACAAGGACATTGTAACAAGTTCTATAATTGTATGACTTTCCATGCAGCTACTCGTATTCTTAGAATTGATAGATTTATTAGACTTTATTTCACAAAACAAAAGTACGATAGTTTTCGGTCAGGAAGTGCACCGCTATTAGACGTTCACCCCTCTCTTGAATGAGTTCTTTAAATCTGAATTTAGAAGTCAAAGAATTTTATAGGAACCAGTGCCGTGCGGTGAGAATTTAGGCTAGGGAAGCAACCACGATTTTAATTATAATACACCTAGGTACAGGCGCGGATTAACGGGGAGGGAATAATCCCCCCCCCCAATTTAGAAATAAGTTTACATAGAATAGAAACAAATAATGTTTGTTTAATTATTATTTATTAAAACAATTATTTTTCCAAAGATTCCCCCTCAAAATACTTCTCTGGATCCGCCCCTGCTAGGTACAATAAAAAACAGTGTTATAATTAATAAACTTAAAAGTTTTTCAAAGAAGCACTTTTACACTTTATATTTATGGAATTTGTTGACTATCATTCTTTATTTAAAAAAAAACTACTACTATGTATCAATTTTCCGGTCTTTCTTAGCAAAATACCGGTACAGGTTTTAATCTTTGTTGTTAAATTTGAAAGATCTGGTTTTGATCTGCCTTTCTTAATAATTTGTAATTTCTCTCCAAAACTGTATGCGAGAAATTCCTTATTAATAATTTACAAACTGAACAAAAAATCGTCCCGATTCGGCTATATCGAAGGTACTCGAACCTTTCACCGAAGCAGTTGAATTTGGAGTTGTGACGATAATGCAATTTTAAATTTGCATATAGGCAAACTAAATAGAACTATTTGTCTTTAAAAAATTCAACTTATAAATTAAAATAATAAAATGCGACAAAATACAGTCTCATTCGCAGATTTACATTACTTAAGTAACACTAAATCCAACAAATAACCAAATTATAATAAATAAACATTTGGGAACGAAGCACAATAAAAATAACGACCAATCAATGTTAACAGCATCCGTCTACTATAACACCCTACGCTCGCTGATTCACGCCAAGGTTAAGAGAAGAGCATTTGTAAGCAGTGCTTATATCAAGTGTATGTATCACATTTGAATCGGTATTACCTTTCCGTGCAAGTTTAATGAGCCTAATTTAAAATAGTACTCTAAATAATTATACTTTTTGCTGTACAGAGTTGATATTGAGCTTTAATTTGATAAATACTTCAATTTAAATAAACGAAAACCATAATTTTACAAAAGTATTTTTGTTAGCATTGTTTTTATTTTTAATAAATTCTCAAGGCAAGCATTGCTTCCATGGACCGCACGCCACTGATAGGAACTTATCGTTTCTAAGGTTATGCTTCAAAAAAGTAAAATAGTATGTACAATAATAATGGCTGTGCTTTTAACAATCGTTTGCAAGATCTCACTATGTAAATAAAATTATTATTTCTGTGTATCATTTTGTTTATTAGTTTAAAATCTCGAAAATAGAAAAAAGCATTTAGTCCCTTTATTAAAGAAAATCATTTAAATTAGTGCAACTTAAAACAAGTGTGGTGCGCTCAAGAGCCTAAATGACTCCATAGTTCGGTTAGCCGGAGCGAGGTGATAATAATCCCAAGTCGCTGTTGTCCCAGGTTCGATACCAGTTAGCACATTACTTCTCCTTTTTATATATTTTTGAAAAACTTATTCAAAATTTTCAAAGAGAAAGACTGTATTTTAAAATGTGTTTTGTAAAAATAATAGATTTTAAAGAATCTGTCAGCTGGAATCGAATCTGTGGCGACAGAAACTTAGGGTTATTATCACTCCACTCTGGCTAACTAATTTATGGTATCATGTTGGCGGTCGTGCACGCCACACTTATTCTCAAAGTCCTAATTTAAGTACTAATTAAGTACTAAGTACTAATTTAAATGATTTTTCTTAAAAAAAAGACTAAATGTACTTGTTCGTTATTTTCAGAATATGAGTACTATTTAAGCTAATAAAAAATACTAAAGCAGAGATAATAACTTGAATGACTTGAGGAAATCTTATAATTGATTTTTTAAAAGCACAGGTCAATCCTTATTAAAATAAGGAACAGAAAAACTATTGGTACAGGAATACAGAAAACTAGGAATAAGTGGGTATTAAGACGCGTCAATAAATATAGACGGCATTGTGCAGCAACGCAATTAGATAAAATAATGTCGATATGCGCTAGTTGATCATGCATGCAACCAATGAGCGCATGCTTTAGTTGTAATGTAACGAGTGCAACGCATTGTCTGGTCCGGCCGTAAATGGGTCGTGGAACATTCCGGAGCGGCAGCGCAATGCACTCGACCTTCTAGTGTATTCTAGAAATACATGGTATGTTCGGGCGATTTCTGGTGCGTTTATATGAGGATATAAAAGCGGATTGCGGATAAAAGAGAGGCAGTCAACAGTCAACAGTCAACAGCAAGTCATTAACTGTGTATTACAAAATAAATAGTGAATATAAATGTTGTATTAGAAATTCATAGTCTGTAAATAATAGTTTTTAATGTTTTATAATCATAGCGTTAATTTATAGTGTATTCATTAGTGTATAGAAATAATATTTGTTTGTGAATAGACGATTTAAACAGCACTTGTATTATTATTTTTAGAAAGAACGTTACAGTGGTGTTACAGGTGTGAGGTTTTTAAAATAAATAAAATCGCGTAATAATTAAATAAAGTGCTGTGAGATTAAATTTTTAGTGTTAAAATTAATTTCAACAAACGATTAAAATGGTGATGAAACTATTGAAAGATCTCTTAGTAATAGATTTAAAACGGGAATTGGACGAGAGGGACTTGGATAGTAATGGAAAGAAAGAAGTTTTGATAAATCGGCTAAGAGAATGGCTTTTAGAACAGAAGGAAGATCCTGAAAATTACCGCTTCGAAATACCTGGACCCGCAATTGATACTAGTTTGTTGTTAAGTAAAATGGAAGAAAGTTCTAGAAAAGCCGAAGAAAGTTCTAGAAAGTCCGAAGAGAATTCTAGAATTTTAAGAGAGGAATTACTGGAAAGTTCTAGGAAGGCCGAAGAGAATTCTAGAAAACTAATGGAAAACACTAAAGCATTGGAAGAAAAAGTTTTGGAAAATTCTAGAAAGTCCGAAGAAAATGTTAGAATGCTAAAGGAAGAAATACTGGAGAATTCCAGGAGATCTGAAGAAAATTCCAGAAGGCTTAAAGAAGAATTGCAGAACAATGTCAAAGCGTTAGAAGATAAAGTTTTCGAAGAATTTTTTGAGAATGCCAGTGCGTTAGGACTGTTGGAAGGTAGATTGGCGGAACAAGATAGGGTAATAAAGATGGTAGAAGAGAAAATAGCCCAAATGCAATTACCATCAACAGCTAAGAAATACGACATAACCGATATGTTGGAAGATAGAATGAGGCAACTACGGTTTCCCTCAACTTCTGAGTTTAATGAAGTAAAGAAGCAAATTAAAGAAGAAAAGGGTCCTGCTGTAGGGATAAAAGTAAAACCACCCACGTTCGATTGAAAGATACCTTGGTCCACCTATTACAAACAATTTGAGGCGGCCGCTGGGGCCAACGGATGGACAGGCAAGGAAAAGGCCGTTTCTTTAACTGTGGCTTTGCGTGGAGACGCGTTGAACGTCCTGCAAACAATCCCAGCAGGACAGGAAAATGATTATCAATTGTTAGTGTCTAGATTGGAGATGAGATATGGAGACGCGCATCTTCAACAAGTGTATCACGCGCAAGTGAAGAATCGTATCCAGAAGAATGGAGAAAGCCTGCAGGAGTTTGAAGCCGATGTTGCGCGGCTTGTCCGATTGGCGTACCCTACGGCACCCGATTCATTTCTGGGACAGCTCGCTGTGCAGACCTTCATTGATGGGTTAAGAGACGGGGAAACACAACAATCATTGAGGCTGGCACGACCAAGAACAACTGATGATGCGCTTGCTCACGCCTTAGAATTTGAAGCTGCAAAACAAGCGTCCCGAGGTCACGGGCGTGTTCGGACCGTTGTGGAAGAAGATGAAGGTTCTAAAGATCGCCTAGAAGAATTATTAATGAGAGTTCTTCAGAAGGAAGAGAACCGTAAGAAGAATCATCAAGAAGTTCGAGGGCCTCGTTGTTGGAACTGCGGCGAACAAGGACATGTAGAACGCCGTTGTCCCAAAATAAGAAAAGTACAACCGTCGGAAAAGTTAAAAGGGGTTGGCAAGAGGGGGCGAACGTTGACTGCGAGTGAAGATGGCCCGGAGATCACGATCCATGCCGTAACATCAAAGAATAGTAACGGAAGTTTGTTTGTAGATGGAAAGATTGCTAATCGAACTGTTCCACTACTTATTGATACGGGGGCGACAAAATCCATCGTACGCCCTGATGTTCTACAATCAAGTATTAAATTGTTACCGACAACTACTCAACTCCGTACAGCAACAGGTGAAGTGATACCAACACGCGGAGTGGTGAAGATGAAGATTGGCATTGGAAGTGAAGAACGTGATCATGAGGTGCTGGTAGCCGATATCACTGATGACTTCATCTTGGGAATGGACCTCCTGAGAAAATTTGGTTTTACGTTGGATTTGAAAGAGGGTGTTTTGAAGGTCGGTAACGAAGAACTTCCTTTGCACCCACGAGAAGATCCGATTGTAAGGGTTTTGCTGACTGAAGATGTGATATTGCCGGGTCAAAGCGAGATGGTTGTCGAGGCGGGTTTGGATGGAGATCTTCGGGTATGATGTGTGCGAATGATGGAGCCTGTTTGTGATAAGAAGATCCATAGTGGCATACTGGTGGGAAAAGCGCTGATCAAGGTTGGAAAGAGAGTACCGGTGAGAATTATGAATGTTAATGTGGATCCGGTGACATTGAAGAAGAGTACCCTTGTGGGACAGTGTGTGCCAGTATTCCGAGTAGCCAGGTGTATGGCTGATGTTCCAAAACCAGCGCCCAAAGACCATGGTGGAAAATTAGTGGGCATGGTTACTAGTTCGTGCGAAGACCTTAACAGAACGGAAGTGAAAGAGGTACAGGGTTTGGTTCACCGATACCAAGATATCTTCGCTCTTAACGATAGCCAGAAGGGACGAACAAATATAGTAAAACATAAAATCAATACAGGCAACTCTATGCCTGTCCGTCAGCAGCCGAGGCGTCTACCTCTAGCAAGGCGAGCAGAAGCCGAAAAGATTATTACTGATATGGAAGAACAAGGGGTCATCGAGCCATCCAGCAGTCCATGGGCATCACCGGTGGTCCTGGTCAGTAAGAAGGACGGGTCAACGAGATTTTGTGTGGACTATCGGCAGCTTAATGACGTGACCAAGAAAGACAGCTATCCCTTACCACGCATCGACGACACGTTAGATACCCTGTCTGGTTCACGATGGTTTTCGACTTTGGACTTGAAGAGCGGTTATTGGCAAGTTGAAATGGAACCTGAAGACCGGGAGAAGACCGCGTTCACTATTGGTTCCGGACTATGGCAGTTTACAGTTATGCCTTTCGGTCTATGTAACGCTCCGGCCACCTTTGAGCGTCTAATGGAGACCATCCTGAGAGGGTTGTCGTGGAAGACCTGCCTGGTATACCTAGATGATGTGATTGTAGTCGGAAAATCATTCAACGAACATTTGAAAAATCTAGAGGAAGTGTTCCGAAGACTACGTGGAGCCAATCTGAAACTGAGTCCGAAAAAGTGCCACATATTCAGAAAGGAAGTGAAATATCTCGGGCACGTCGTATCACAAAATGGAGTGGCAGCCGACCCCGATAAGATTCGTGCAGTTCAAGAGTGACCAACACCGAAAGATAAACACCAAGTTCGTAGTTTTCTTGGGTTATGTACCTACTATAGGCGTTTCGTTCCTGGGTTTGCCAATATAGCGAAGCCTCTGACAAGGCTAACTGAAGATGGACGCGAGTATGTTTGGAGCGGAGAGTGTGAAACAGCTTTCCAACAGCTGAAGCGTGCCCTGACAACCGCACCAATATTGAGCTATCCACGGACAGAAGGGAAATTCATACTTGACACAGATGCAAGTAATCTGGCCATTGGGGGTGTACTTTCTCAGATACAGGATGGACAAGAAAAGGTCATCGGCTATTTTAGGAAGATTTTGTCTAAAGCCGAAAGGAATTATTGTGTGACCAGAAAAGAACTATTGGCCGTCGTGAAGTCCGTTGAGCACTTTTACAAATACTTGTACGGACGGAAGTTTTTATTGAGGACGGACCATGCAGCGTTGAAATGGCTTCTACAATTCCGTAATCCTGAAGGTCAGGTCGCAAGGTGGATCGAACGATTACAAGGATACGACTTTGACACCGAACATCGAGCGGGCACTAGTCATCGAAATGCCGATGCTCTTTCAAGAAGACCCTGTCCAACGGATTGCCGTCATTGCTCTCGTTTGGAAGAGAGGGTTTGCCAAGTATTAAGGACTACCATCGTCAACGACAATTGGTTGCCGGAAGAATTGCAACGACAGCAGGAGGCTGATCCCGAACTAAAAATGGTACTGGAATGGAAGCGCGTGGGAGAAAGACCTGCCTGGGAGGCCGTCAGCCCTTTCAACAGAACGCTCAAAGCATATTGGGCCCAATGGGAGTCCTTGAAGGTGGAAGATGATCTCCTGAAGCGAGTACTGGAGAGTGAAGATGGCACCACCATTAGGTCTCAGTTCGTGGTTCCAAGAAGCCGAGTGGCTACAGTATTGCGACATCTCCATGACGGTGCCTCAGGAGGACACTTCGGTGTGAAAAAGACTTTGGAGAAAGTTAGGGAGCGTTTTTATTGGGTCAACTGTAAAGAAGACGTGAAGGAGTGGTGCCGGAAATGTGAACTATGTGCCACTGGCAACGGACCCTTGGGGAAACGAAGAGCACCTATGAGGCAGTACAATGTGGGTAGTCCTCTGGAAAGAATAGCCATAGATATTGCCGGACCATTTCCCGAAACCGACGATGGGAATAAATACATATTAGTGGCAATGGACTATTTTACCAAATGGCCAGAAGCATATGCCCTACCAAACCAGGAAGCTGCGACTGTTGCTGACGTACTAGTCAAAGAGTTTTTCAGTCGCTTCGGAGTGCCCATGAAGCTGCATTCGGATCAAGGCCGCAATTTTGAGTCTGTACTCTTTGGAGAAGTCTGTCGATCGTTGGGCATTCGCAAGACTCGGACCACACCGTTACATCCGCAGTCCGATGGAATGGTAGAACGCATGAATCGAACAATGGGCAAATATTTGGCCAAGGTCGTCTCCGATCATCAACGAGACTGGGACCAATACCTGCATCTGTTCCTGATGGCTTATCGTGCATCGGTCCACGAAACAACCGGTCAGTCACCAGCGTCTGTGATGTTTGGACGCGAGTTACGGTTACCGTGTGATCTGGAATTTGGGTCTCCACCTATAGAGCAGGAGGTAGCCGGGAATGATTATGTCATCAACTTAAAGAAGAAGTTGGAGGATATTCACGACCGAACCCGAAATAATAGTCGAATCGCGAGTGACCGGATGAAGGCTACGTACGATGTGAGAGCCCAGGAAGGAGGGTTCCAACCTGGAGAGCTTGTCTGGTTATACAACGCGCAAAGGCGTCGTGGCTATTCTCCAAAGTTACAGCGAAATTGGGAGGGTCCATACCAGGTGAAGAAACGAATAAATGACTTGATTTATCGCATCCAGAAATTGCCAAGAGGGAAACCAAAGGTGGTACACTCCAATCGTCTGGCGCACTATGAGGGAAATAATGACGCAGTTCCGGAAGATGAGGCTGAGGTGGCCATCAATACCGTAAGGCCTGGAGATGATCAGCCAACCTTTAGAGAATTTATGGCTGCGTTTTCTGGAACTAGAAAAGCGCGATTCGGAGTCACGACTGAGATGCAACAAGATCTCTTCCGGGTCCCTGGTGATTATTCCATTGCCCACTGTGTCTCCGAGGATCTCCGTATGTCCAGGGGGATCGCAGTGGTGTTTAGAAATAAATTTGGACGGCTGAATGAACTTCGAGAACAAAATCCCTCTGTTGGTAAATCCTTACGCTTACCTGATCATGACCGATCCATTTACTACTTGGTAACCAAGCAGTTTTACTACCAGAAACCGAGTTACGCCGACTTGTGGAGGGCACTATGGAATTTGAGAATCGAGTTGCTTACCAGGGGAATTAACAAATTGGCAGTTCCTAAACTCGGCTGTGGGCGGGACCAGCTGGATTGGAGAATCGTTAGAAACATGCTGGAAGTTGTCTTTAGAGGTACTGACGTCAAGATCTTCGTCTGCAGTTTTGACCCACAGCCCGCATTAAGGCCAACGAAGACTGTAGACTGTTATTTCTACCGTAATGGAACGTGTAGTCGAGGTGAAGACTGTCGATATCGTCATGACCCATTTTACAGGAACCAGAGCATAAAACCTGTTCTGGGACAGAACAGACTTGAAGAGGGGGGCAGTGTAACGAGTGCAACGCATTGTCTGGTCCGGCCGTCAATGGGTCGTGGAACATTCCGGAGCGGCAGCGCAATGCACTCGACCTTCTAGTGTATTCTAGAAATACATGGTATGTTCGGGCGATTTCTGGTGCGTTTATATGAGGATATAAAAGCGGATTGCGGATAAAAGAGAGGCAGTCAACAGTCAACAGTCAACAGCAAGTCATTAACTGTGTATTACAAAATAAATAGTGAATATAAATGTTGTATTAGAAATTCATAGTCTGTAAATAATAGTTTTTAATGTTTTATAATCATAGCGTTAATTTATAGTGTATTCATTAGTGTATAGAAATAATATTTGTTTGTGAATAGACGATTTAAACAGCACTTGTATTATTATTTTTAGAAAGAACGTTACAGTAACATAACCTTCAAGCTATCCAGCATTTTACTAAAATTCCACTAGGATACAGGTAAATCTTCGGCGCGCCCTAATAACATAATACTACTAATAATAACTGGAGATATTTGCTCTATGTCTAATTTTTTGGCAATGCTTTTAGACAAATAGATTTTTAGTCTGTGTAAATCAGAAAAGAATCTTTCAGCCCTGCATGTGGATATATAGGTATGATCATCAAAATTTTAATTAACTCTATTTGTCCTTTTGCAAAAAACATACCAAAAAATATCACAGTTGCATATATCCATAGACTCTTCTCTTTAGATTTTCAATTTAGAATTTTTATTGCCAAAAATATATTAACCATGTTAATGAGGGCTCAGCCCTCACTACATTATTTTAATGAGGGCCACAGCTTTCGATTCACCACATAGTCGGCGCCTATGTGGGATATAGTAGTAGAGTACTACAACAAATTTCATTTATTGGTGTTAAACATACAGGTAAATATCAGTAGTTTCGTAGAAATTTCAGCAAGCTTTTGATGTTCAAATTTAAATTTTGAAATAACTGACAAGAACGACGTACATATTTTTACATAAGTAATTGCAACTATTTTATTATACCTTTGTTTCACCCAATTGAGAGTATAGCGCAGTGGTCGTGCCGGGGGTATACCCACTTTTAACGCGCTTCTTCAGCTTGCGCGCTCGAGTTTGCTGATTACCGTAACATCCTCTTAAAGGCCCTACACACGAACGTACCTGTACAATATGTAAGTAACGTGCATGCATCAACGCGCAGGCAATAACGTGCACCAAAATTTTCATACAGAAGCACGAACTTGATCCATTCGTTGTTCAAGATGCTCAAAGAAAAATTGTCGCGTGTGGTCGAAAGCGATACTTTTTAAACGGCAAACATTTTCACATATGAACCTATTGGAAGAACTGAGATTAGAAGCAAATGATTAGCGCAATTATCTCAGGATGGATGAAGATACTACCTATTCAAAACCTGTATTAATTATTTGAAAAAATTAACTTACTGGCGCTACTGACGAACACTGTGGTAAAACACATGATTTTACCTCCACACGTTGAAACTTCCATGCGCGACGGTGCACGTGCGTTGAAGATTTCTAGAGAAAACTGATAAGTTAACGTGAAGGACTTTCGGACAGTGCATTTAAAAACTTGACGTTATTTTGTATACACACCGACGTTATTGCCTGCGTGTTGATGCACGCGCGTACATGTATTAAGTCATGTACGTCAGTGTGTAGGGCCCTTTAGTTCTGTGAACTTACCTGTATGGTAAGGTGGTACTAGTTGAAAAATATGGAAACAATTTTAAATTACTAAAATTACATTTTTTAAATTTTTTGTAGAAAATGTTCATAAGAGATCCTACATGTTTTTTGTCTGTAGGTTTCTCCTTTCTCAGTATACACCCAATTAATTGAATTAGTAATTTATATTAATTTAAAATTTATTTCACAGTTATTAACATTAAACAAAAAAAGGTATAAATAATCCTTGAAAGCTAGCTATGAGACAGTACCAATTTTGTACAGACTTCAAAATTACAGTTAGCTTTAATGATTTTGCTTAAATATTTACATATATATAAAATACAAGTTTGTGACGTCCACTAGCATTGAACATAACAAATTTATAAATTATACAGGTACTAAGAAATTATTGCAATATATTCCTAATTTCACAAACATTAAAAGTAAAAAAAAATTAATAGGGAAAAGGCTCCGTAGAAAACGTTATATTACAACTACTTTAAAATAACAGTGTTACATCAAATATTTACAAAATTGTTCTTTTTTCTAAATAATTTATTATTTGTTTGCCACCAAATCATATTGTTACTAACTGCAAAAACTTACTTTTACATTTGGAAAAAACATAAAAATGAAAGAAATTCCACAGAGAAGTACTACAGGCATTTATTTCAATAACACTCTTGCACGTGATTTTAACCTGTTATGTTAATTCTGTTACACAGTCAATAATAATATTTGTGTTAGTAGTTGTATTATTTTTGAATTATATTTTTATATTTCTTAAATGTAAATTGAAATCATATTTCAAGATTTCTCTTATAGGATATTCCAAAACATATTTTATTGATTGGGTAAAGGTAAATGCTATAGGCTGTATTTAAACAATCACTATTAATAATAGATATTCCATGTTACTTATTATATTATAAATAATATTCTTTACGCATTATTAATTATAGTTGTAAATAAGTACATTATTTCTTAGAGAACGGTTTAATGATTTTTTTTGTATGTGGAACGCTGAATATACAATATACAAAGTTATGGTAAATAACAAAACGATTAATCTTTATCAAACTTAGTTATCACTAAAAAGCGAGATGTTATTAATAAAATTTCTGGCAATGATCATTGGTCACAGTCTTATGAAATGATAAATTAACGATTACTTTTCTTCATAAAAAATACGTATATAAAACAAAAAGTACATTATGTATAACCTTATTTTTTAGCAGTTAAAAAATCAACAATTTTAATTACTATCTTAAGTTGTTATTTATGTATGTTCTAGATATTGAATTATAAAAATATGAAATAAAATGTTTCAAAATTTAAAATCAAAACGTAAATGTGAAATAATGTAAAAACATTAAAATAGTATATTGTGTTACAAGTGCAGAAAAGTGCCAATTTCTCACGAGTGTGAAGATTTTGCGGCATGAGACGTAGTCGAATGCCGCAATCACACGAGTGAGAAATTGGTGTTTTTGCACGCGTTACACACTATACGTTATCTACGACAACAAAAAAGTAATAAACCACCAACAGCTAAGAAAGTTTTTTGACCTAGGCTTTATACTCGCATTCATATTTTTTACGTGAAATATTTGGCAATAAATTAAGAGATGTAATGTTAGCCGCTTCCACGATGTTTGGAGGTGTACGAGTGTACACCCCAATTTTCCTTCATCAGATTCACTCATGATACATCTAGAATTTTAAAAACGACAAAAGTAAACATTAAATTTGTAAAGACAATAGTAATAATACGTTTACAATTTGTATAATTTCAGTCAATCTACTATTTAGTACTTACAGTTAAATAATTATGTACTCGTTTTCAAAAAATAATTTATATGTACAAAAACCACAATTCAATTGTCAAGGTTATTAACCTCTGCGCAAAATGTCAAATATTCTAGCATTATGTAGCAAATTATAAATGTTTTCAATGTTTTTATTGTAATTTAGCAATAATAATAAATAAAATTACATTAAAACTTATATAATAATGTAAAACATTAATTAATTTTACGTTTTAATTGAATAACAATCATTGTAACGTTATATAATGAGAAAAAAACATCATTGAAAGGCGTCTCGGTAGCTCAATGGTTACGTTGTAGCTACTAACCGAGCGATCCGGGTTCAATTCCCCGGGTCTGACCTTAGTTTTTTTTCTAGATGGATTTCCATTCGAAATATAATTTAATGTAAAATATTAATTAAACAAAATAAATTAACCTTTATCTAAAATTTATAACATTTTATATTTCAAATAATTAATAATATTATAAATATTGCAAGTGGTGACATCTATGGCGTTTTAATAGAACTACGGATTATTGAGAACTCCTTCCTCACATAATTTACCGTTGAGTATGGAGATTGTTTGCAATTGGTCGTTTTCACGGTTACTAGTTTGTACGGAATATGTAACTTTCTATGGTGGTCGTAGATAAAATAGCATTTCGATAGGTATTGCAACCTATCGAATATAGGTACTTTTTACTGTACAATGAATAGGTACACATATTTTTAATCTGGCCAGAAGAAAGAAATAGATAGTCACATCAATAGAAGTTCTTAATCTCTTTAAACCTTAAAACCTAAGGCACCTTATTTTCGTTCCTATCATATTTTAATTTTCGCAACCCCTATATTTTTGGAATAAAAATACACTTGGCTGAATAGAAGTAGGGCAATTGCGGACACATAAGCGAATTTTATAGTTATTTATGTATTAAGGGCATAATGAAGCTTTTATGGCCAGAAGCGTTAGCCGAGGTCTAGAAAAAGGCTGTAGGGCCATAAAAGCAAGTTATGCCCGCTATACATACACTATTTTATGCACAGATTAAGTTTTTATGTCAAATCTATTATTGTGTAAAAATATAATTAAATGAGTACGTAGGTACATCAAGCCACTGTGCGTATACTTATGTGCTTGTACGAAGTACGTTACTATAGTTACTATTCCAAAATATTTAATTTCAGTTTATTTTCATTGGTGATAAGTTTACAAATTATATTAAGAACCAATCAAGTTCTACAAAAAAACTTCTGACATTTAATTGACGTTTCGTTATTGCCCGTCTGACCATAAAGAGGCCCTTGGGCCATAAAAAGACGTTTATGTTTAGATGAGTCTTGCAATAATAGTCTAATTATAATGCATCTGTGCATAAAATATTTTAATTATTTGCTCAACATTCGTACTTACAAAATATAGACAAAACTTGTTTCTTTCTCAAATTGTGTAGATAATGCTGATTATACAACTCATAATAAAATTAGCCAATAGTAGTTGCGAATTATCCTAGTTACCACATATAGATAAGTGAATATACGCTTCACGACGTTGTATAATCGTTTCGGTATTTCCAAGCCTGCAACACTATTGGTTCAAGCAAAAGAGCGAATGGCACCGATTACAAAGAAGGTACTGTGAAAACATTATGGAATATTACCGCCAAACTTCTGCAGCAAAAAATGTATGAAGATTTTAAGCGAAAAACTAATCCCTTCAAGGATTTAATTTTTATGAATGCCAGAAAAGCACGGGCAATAAAAAGAAGACAGCTACAAGCAATCCCTGAAAAAAGAAGATCGAGTGCTGCTGCTCTTACTAGAGAAGAAATCAATAAGATTGTTACAACCTACAACGAAGATACCCCTGATGGCCTGCAGAAGAAATTCTATCAAATTTGTGCTGTTGAGCTTGCGTGGCGCGGTAACGAAGCGGCTTTATGCCTTGTTGATTATTTCAAAAAAGAAATCAACAATTACGGTGAGCCCACAGGACGTATTGAATACAACACCATATTTTCTAAAACAACACAGGGTGGAGAAAAACCCACTGCGGAATCTAAATGGTTAACACCAAACAAACAATGTGAAGACCAGTGTCCAGTGCGCCTCTTTGATAAAATGCTAAGCAAAAGAACACCAAACATTAAAACCAATCGACTGTTCTTAACTCCACATCCTGGCTGGCAAAAAATAAAAACTTGGTATAAAAATTGTCCACTGGGAATTAATCAGTTAAGTAAATGGACACGTTTAGGAGCGGAGTCTATTGGACTGGATACTAAGAAAGTAAAAATAACAAATCATTCGAATCGTTCTTCGGCTGTGAGTAACTTATCAAAATCTGGAGCAAACTTGCAAGAAATTATCAAGATAACTGGCCACTGTTCATCTGACTCTCTCAAACCTTATCTTAAGCTTGGTAGTGAACATCATTCCGAAATTCTTGAAAAAATGAGAAACTCTTCAACTAATCAACCTAGTACGAGTACTGGCGTAGCAAATTCAGGTGTAACAAATATTTATTATAATAATTGTACCTTTAATATTAATACCAATAAAAATAATAGTTGATTCTAAATTTTATTTGTTATATAATCGTATCGAATACCACTAGAGCAACCGAAAATAATCTTATACCTACCTCGCGACACGACGTATTCCTTAAAACACCACTCCAGCTACGCTGTCGTGGTGTTTCGCAGAATACGTCTCGTCGCTCGGTAGGTATAATCGATTATTTTCGTTTGCTCTCGTGGTATTAAAACTGATTATAAATAAATTCAAATTAATTAAAGTGTTTTTAAAGCCCCAGATTGTGTGGTAATTTCGATGTTATGGACTGCTCCATATATAAGTGTTAGAGATTCGGTGCTATAATCAGGGACAATAATCAAATAGCGATTATTGTCCCTGGTTCGAATACCGATGAAGATAAAGTTGAATAAAAATGCAATTTAAAAATAGTAACCGCCGTAATAAACTATTACGTTTTCACGTAATAGCAGAGCTAGCTTCCAAGACTTTCAAAGTAAAATAGCCACAGAGTGTAGAAAAATTTCTATTAACATCTCTAATCCAAACCCACATTCCCAAACATTTATTATAATACAAACATTTGTGATCATCAGTTATCGTGGTGGTGTCATCCCAATGGAAACATTATCAATATCTTTTTCTACTAAAGTTTTATAATTTTTCAATAATATACTTAACTTATCTGGATACGGTCCGAATAAACTAGCGCTAAAGATACCCGCAAACGTCACTCCTGTATAAAATATAGTACGCTCATTAATGGAAGCCCAGCTCAACTCAATTTCTTTTTTTAATTTTCTAAGTCAAATTTCGTAATAGTACAATAAAAATCTTACGAAAACTTCATAAATTCTTCAGTTCAATTTCCTTAAATCTCAGTGAAATTTCCCCCTCACTAGCTGCTCTACTTATAGTCCAGTTACTTTAGGCATAAATATGGCCTCTGTTCCAAAAAACTCCCAAATCTTTTTTTCTTTTAATTGCTTTATTTTGTCGTTTGAAGCAATGCCAAAGGGTCCATAATTATATATATGGCATGCGTTGAAGTAAATGAAGCGCATACTTGGTATGAAAGAAAGAGAGACACATAGGTATTATATTTTATAGTAGGCTGAACCTTGATCCCCACAAGCACATGATTTTTGCTAGTTTCTTTTTGAAATGTTAAATAGAAATGGTATCCCAAAAAATGTAGTATGTTATGCGTCCTCTAACTGTGCTTAAGAGATCGGCCGCTTTAAATGCTCGGCTAACGCCTCGCATATAGATATTCCGACCTCGCCTTTAAAGACCTGTTTAGAGAACTTACGACATAAATAACTATTTCAGCATTTATTGTTCCTCGAAGAAATATGAACCAATAACACCAAAAGATGAAATCCTTCCCCCCAGACAGTCAGTCCTGGTTTACTTTAAGCCAGAATTTCGATTTAAGCTTCCATTTAATTTAAAACCTGCCTCATCGGTCCAAATAATTTTGTCTATAAAATGTTTGTCTTCTTTAATTTTAAGTTCAACACATTTTTACATTCGTAGGAACCAATTGTCGAATTAGTTATTCCACTCAAAAGCTGGCAAAGAAAAAATGATGTTTCGGTTGCTTTTTCAAGAAATTGAAATCGTTGGCCACGCATTTTATCCTTGATTTTGTAAAACGTAAAAGAATAATTAGGGCTCAAGTCAGGACTGTATGCCTAAGTTGTATCTGTTCAAAATATTATTTCTATCGATATCATCGATTGTCTGCCGAGCAGTATGGAAGGTTCGGACAAACAAATAGTTACATACCAATCAGTAGTATTAACAGTTCTACGACTTTGAAGCCATACATGATTTGATACTCCTCCGTTGAACCGTTTGAAGTCTATCTATTTTTGCGCATTGCGCTGGAGTCTCTTCACATTCAAAATACTTATGCAAAATTGAATGTATTTGACTCCTCCAAATTCTTAAGATTGTTTGAGTCTCATCGAACGTTTCATCAATCATTTTCCGCACTGCATTAATCATTCGTGGTGTCACAGCTGTCGCTGGTCGACCTTCACAAAACTCACCACTGAGATTATAGACCAGCGGACTGCAACCATACAGTCGCGACCCAATTTTGGGTCGCGAAAGTTAAAAAATGGATCGCATAAATTTTTATTTTTATTATGTCATTTAGGTTCAAGTAAAGATATATGCTATAAGGTCCTGTAATTGTAAGTAACTCCCCCTCACCCTCTCGTATGAGTCGCCTTTCTGGCTTTCGGGTATATTTTTGGGTCGCTAGATAAAAAAGGTTGCGGAACGCTGCTATAGACTATGCTACGTCCTCGATTGAATTCTTGGAAACAGCGCGATAAATTGGCATTGTTGATGGTGCTTCTTGGTTGGTTCTTCAACAAAAGCAGAAACCAAAGATAGATAGTTGTTGTAGAGTTAAACCACATTGAAATTGTTTACTTTAAAATATTGCTGTAACGACATAGTTTGACGTTTTTGTTTTACCGAGGTCACTAGATTCTTGAAATGTCAAATTTTACGAATATGTATGTTTCGTTTAGCCAATTAATATTACCCGATTCCCAAAATGTTCAGTCTTACTCTCGTATCATCTTTCTCATGTTTAACTTTAGATATTTCTAGTTCCTTGAAACGTGATAATATGCAACATAAAACGGCGTTCTAGTCCGCTCCGAGACTTAGAAAATATTAGACATAAAATTAAGTGTGCATTTTGTTCAAAATATTTCTACTTTAATGCTACGAGATTTGAAATCTTAATGGCTGTTTAAAAGTTGTTGATATTATCAAAAAGGGCAAATATAAGAATATATATGTATCAGAAAGTATGGTTCGAATCCCGATAAAGTCAAATAAAAAGCAATTTGAAGCAAAAGAAATTTCAAAATAAAAAGAGAAACTGCCCTTTTCAAGGCGAACCCCTGAAGATGGAAGCATATCTAATCAAAATCTACATTCACAAACATTTAGATAATGACATGTCTGATCTCTGATGCTGATTCTACAGTAACTCTAACATGCTGACTAAATTTAATGAAGATAATTGAAAAATATGTAGAAGTACTGTATTACCTTTGAGGTATAGAAACATGGAAAAAAGCAATAATTAATTAACTTATGATGAAGATGGTACTGGCTGGTCATTTCACGTGCTGAAATAGTAGAGCACTATGTAAAACTTCACAGAAAGAGGCGGCATGATGAGTTTCAAAATATTCCAAAGAAAAGAATCAGAAGTCGCCTTAATAAATTGAATTGCAGAAAGTTTCAATAAAACGTGAATTTTTACATAAAGCATTTTGAAATTTCACATAAATTTCATAGCTTTCTAAAATTTTGCTTAAATTTCTGATATTTCAAAAAATCTCATTCATTTCTTAAATTTCAGGAATTTAACAAATGAAATTTACCCATCCGTACTACTCCCAATACGTTTTCCTGCCTCAGAAGGTAACTATAATTTCCATATGCAACTGTACAGGGTGTTCCAAAATGATTGAAGACTGTTTGGATTTACCGCCACGTTAAATTATTGTCACGCTGGCAATACGAATACTTTTCAGACAGTTTCCTACCTTTGTCCCCTTCTGTGTAATCCTTCTTTTGTTTTACAGTAGCGTCTCAAAAATAATGCAGCTTATAAACTTTATTAATTTTAAATAATAAACTTACCTGACAATAAAATCATCTAATAAACTGTAGTTCTGAAAAGAACTGCTTTATAAAATAAGAAAACAAGCGAAATAACACAAAAATCCAATGAAAACCTGAAACAACGAATTTTAGAAATTGATTATGAAAATAGCCCTAAATAATTAAATAACTATTTATAATTTTATATGATTTTTTATAAATAACTAACCAGATCCTAAGATTGACCGATATGATGTGACACAAGTCAATAATAAAAATAGAAACACAAAATAGAAATTATTGAAATAATGAAAAGCTCTATTAAAATGAGAATATAATTGCCGTGGTCAAGTATCACACAAAGTTCTTTTTTCCTTTATTTGTCTTGGATTACTATCATTTTAAAAATCAATAGAGTTAAAACATTGAAGCAATTGGCGCCAAAGTTTATCAGCATAATGTGCACAAAAACGTGTTATCTTTTCCGTCCTTTTGCTTTATACGTGACTATAACTATTTCTACAATCTATTGAGTAGGATTAGTAGTAATTTCATATTGATACAAATCTGTTTATCTATTACGTATACGAGGAGTACACCAAAATTCATTCTTTATTTGTATTCATAATAAATATAGGTAACAGAAACATTTAATGCTGTTTGATAAGAGCAATGGTTACTTATCTAAACATCTGTGAAGTAGTTTTGTAACTTTTTTGTATTTGTTATATATTTTATTTGCTACTTGCATAATATTTCTTGTTTGTACCTGTGATGCAAATTGTATAAACAAGTGCATAACAACCATGGCATTATAAGGGTGCATTATCATTTATAACGCTCGCTCAGAGTTAACTTTGCAATCAGTGCCGAGGTTACGTTCAAAATAAATAACTATCTTAGCTTCGTCACAACTATCGTAAGTAAATGCACGACAATCGTAAGTAAATGCACGACTTATTGTGTTATTATTTGTTTGTTTGAAGACATTGATTTCTTTAAGTTTTCATTTGAATACTAATTTATTTAAACGGTTTTTAAATTGTAGTACGTTTTCGTTAAATTTCGCAAAAAAATTATGATACGGGAGAGGAGGGCTCAAACCAGTTGTTCTGTTCACTAGAAAAAACCTACGGCCCGCACTGGAATGACCCAAACGTTTAGTATTTTTGTGTTACTACGCTAGAAAGTGGATGTTTTCTGGTCTAAAAGAAGAGATGGATGCAAAAAACCTTCGTGCACACATTACTTTTTGGCCGATAGACAGTAGCAGTATTTTACCGCCTATTGATCGTCTCACGTTAGGACTACAGTGTGTGTTCTTATGGACAACGGGTTTGCCAAACATCTTGCAAGCAACTATTAAAAACACTTTCTAAATATTGTAGTTGTAACTGCATAAACCTTTATAATCCCTATTGTTCGAGCAAGTTATATTGCAGGTAGTGACTTTTTCTGACAGCGGTAGTAAAACAAAATTTCAAAACTTGCTGTTCATATAGTGCGCGTATAAAGTCTGGAACTATCGAAATCTGTTTTTCACCAACGTTTACTACACAACCCATTCTGTTTTTAACAATATCCTCCATACTTATGTATAATGTACTATGTGCGTTATGTAATACTACAATACGAATAGTTACAACAAACAACACGACAATGTTAACAATCATTACAAACGATAAAACCCAAACAACTAAGCGAAGATCTATAGACGCACAAGCTATCAAAATTTGAAACCAAATAATTATTTCTGTATCAAGAAATTTGCTTATATGCGTTCGGTGACAAATAATAGTGCCGACAAAAAAAAACGGTATACTATAATTTATAAGTCTGCTAATCCTAAATTTCCGTTTTTGCAAGTTTCTTTTGAAACAAGTTGAACAAAAGAATGCTTTTATCACGATGAATCATTTTACCGTTAAAATTGCGTTTGGGACTTCCTTTATTTACCTATGATTTAAAAGATTAAAAAGATCATACAGAATCTAACCGGCCGTTATTTTTATTTTGAAAGAATTTGAAGACGAAAGAATTAAACAAAAAGTATAAGTAATAAAATAAACAATCCCAAGTAATGTTTCATAAAATAACAAATACATGTTAATAAGACTTTCTTTTAAATTCTCCTTTTGTATGGTTACGATTACACTTTTTCGGTTACTGTTTTCAAAGGTTTAGAACTGGAATCTTAATCCACATTTCTATAGATTCATACAGTGAAATAGGTGGCAACAACGAAGCACAAACTCCCATAAGAAATACATTGGCTATCTTTCCGTCGCTGTAGTCCCAACGTGAGACGGACAATAGACATTTTTATATTTTGTCCGAACTCTTCAACTTCTTGATCCTCTAATGACCGTAAAATCACATTTTCTTTTCGGTTAGGATGGTATACATGTAAATAATTTCTTTTTCGTTAATATCTTCGGGAAAAGCCGAGACAGGTGAATTTTATTTTTTAAATAGTTTCTCCGACAAGTTATCGGGTGGGGAATTTCGAAAAATAGCAGAATTTAATATTTAATATCTTGAAAACTATAAACGTTACAACCACGATCATTACATACATTTTGATTTTTGAAAAATTAGTACATGCAAAAAAGATGAAGATTTTTATAGAAACTTTGGTTCATCCAGATGAATAAAAAAGTGTAGCAGATCATGACTGTAACTCTTACACAGCTTACGGTACAAGATATCAGAAATTAAATATGGGTAGCAAATGTTATATATTGTTAAATGTTATATATTATATATTGAAAGACAATTGCAATTGTCTTTCAAGGGTCTACTCAAGACTGTCAAAAAATATCGGGGGTTGCATTCAAGAAAAATGGCTATGATATCATTGTTCGAAAACAAGAAGAGGACGAAAATAATTAATTTGTTAAAGAAAGTGTCTTTTTATGTTACATGTTAAAAAATAAAACTAACCTGTTATTTACATGTTTCTAAACTTTACGTGCGAATTGTATATTAGGTGTATAACATATTGCAACATTTGCACCGTTTAATTTAGTCCAGTCAACTTAAAATAAATTTTCATGAATAGCGGAAAGTTGAGGTAAGTTCTTGGTTTTTGCATAGGAATTCCTAATTGGTTGTTAAATAACCTCCTAAAAGTCAGCACATGTAGGTGGTAAACTCGAAGAGATAATGAGAGTAAGCCACGCCCCCTAACAGTTTTTGTCGTTTTTCTCGGTAACTATTACGTTTATCGAGATGAAGGAACTTAGGTAAAACTAAGTTTATTTAATTCCCTACCAAAAATGTCCTAATGTTTTCTCGTACCTCATCGCCTTCGTTTTATGTTATCGTATAAAAAAGATATGTCATACATGGATCAGTAATTTGCCCCAGTAAATTTGCTCAAGAAACTAATAGACGTAACTCCGAGGGTAAACAACCACTCGCCGCAATACATGTACATTTTGGCGGCAATCGCGCGCAATCCTTAGCAATCACAAGGAAATCATCAGAAATCTCGCAGTCTTTATTGGCAATCAGCGAAATGTTTCGCAATCTCGCAATCATCATCGCAGTCGTCGAAATCGAATATAGTAGAAGTGGTACCATCATTAATTTGCGGGAAATTATATAGTTATTCATACTTATTATCAGTACTTTTGCCAAAAGCGGCATTTTGAGAATCGGTAAGTGAATACGTCAATATAGCTAACACTCCCACTTCAAGCAAAACGAAAAACATGCCTATAATCTAGTGCTAATTAAAGACAAAATACCAAAAAAAACTAATTTCTTTCACAATTCGCATTTCAAAATTGGCACTTAGAACAAAAAAAGTAATAATAAGGCCATAATTAACTACTAATTAAGGACAAATTTGTACTACAAAAACTTTTTTCGCAACTACAACTCTATAGTCGCTCTGCACATATCAAGACTGGCAGCGCAAACTGGCAATCCACTTTCATAAAAATGAAAATTTCCTAAGCTGTCATTTAGTACTAATTAAAGACTAATTTGTAACCCCCAAAATCTTTATTTTTGTACTTTGCGTTCACAATGGACTCATTGTGACACCGAAAACGATTTCATAATAGAGGCTATTATAACATCGTTTATGGAGTCTATTTGTTTTGTAAGATTGGTAATATTTGTTTTATATTACATATAAACACATTTTATCCAACACCTCTATATAAATACCATGTTTACTATGGTCATTTTAAATAAGGAAAGTGATTGTTTACTCTTATGTTACATTATAACCTACGTTGCCCCTAGCAACGTGGGTTATTTTTAAAAAACTCACTCCTTCAAAGATAACAACCAATCACCAGCTTACGTTACTTAATATTATTAAAATCCAGTCATCGTGCTATATGAGTATTACCGTCAAAACTACAGACTAACTATGCATTGCAAATTCGATGTTTAAACTTAAATAAAGAGGTATTGGATAAAATTTTGTATGGCACGCGTGAATTAAGGATATTTTGCACTCAGAAAAATTAACCCTCTCGGGCCTGCCGGCCCTCGAGGGTAAATTTTTCGTTCGTGGATAATATCTTACTTAACTCACTTGTACCATAAATAACTATAATTTTGACACATTCTAACCTCACAAAACGTGAAAAGTCAATGTTATAGCTTTACCACATGTTAAACGCAAAAATCACTAGATTGTAATGCAATGTTTTTAAAAGCTTAAGAGTTTACAATTTCTATCATAAGTATAAAAAATAGTATATTATCCTTGTTTTATAGACGTATTGTAGCAATCATTCCTTTGGAACACTCCTCGCTTCTCTCGTAGTGTCCCAAACAACTCGTGCTACAATAGACCGTCTTATAAAACTCGTATAATAACATACTATTGTACCATGATTAAAATGTTTAAATAAACGATTGTTTAAAATGTATGCCATCTGTTTCGAGATTATTAGAAATTGATTAAATATAGAAATGTCACCTGTCAACTTTGACATGGCTTATTGCAAGTGTGTTTGGAAGCAGAGTTGATTGCCTCACAATATCTTTTTTCTACTCCTACCTGTAAATCACCCGTTTTCTTCACGTTTCGCGAATGGAAATGTATGCAATTCCAGCAAGGTGTGCGGATATAATTAGTCCAATTTGACACTTCTTTATTTGTAATAGGGAGAAGAAGTGCATACGTCATACCGTGCCTGACGTCATAATTCTTTCCTCGCAACGCGCATGTTCGCATCGCTCTACTTCGCTGTAAACCGTTTGTTTGACAGTTTTGACACTGTTGACAGTTGGAAGAGAAAACGTGACGCTACTTTGTGAGGTTAAAATAATAGATAGGTACTATCACAAATAAAATATTGAAACAACAATGGGTGAAAGCCATTGGGTAAGTGTTTTTATAGCTTGTAAACATCCTTTTTAACACTATCAATAATCAGAAATGAAAATATAATGTGCGTTATTGAAGTACATGCGCGTTGCGAGGAAAGAATTATGACGTCAGGCACGGTATGACGTATGCACTTCTTCTCCCTATTAATTTATTGACAACTCCTGTCATAAATATAGAAGTAAAAGTAAGTTAAATCAATGTTTCCTTCTTTCAATAACACTTAAAGCATTTGAAAATAACGTGATTTGTGAAATTGCAGCTTTAACAATTATACTTGTATAATTAAAAATACATAAATATTAAATCGTTTAAATAAGTACAACCTACTTTTATAATAAGTATAGTAGACAGAGTTTGTGAAAGGGCTTGGCAGCTCAGTCGGGTAGGAGCTAGGTATAAATAAACTGTAGCTAACCGACGCAGGTTCAAATCCAACTAGGAGAATAATTCTTTTTTAATTTTTTTTATAAAACAAAATTTAAAATAATAATTTTCTCTTCGGAGAAAAAATGTTAATCTCTGCAAAGTGTTAATAATTCTCATAAAATTCTACAATGACAGAGGGATTTTACAAACCATATTTTAGCATGGATAAAGCATAGGTTAATCCTTATATTCGATTTCTCAAGGAGACAAACAGTCTATTTTGTAATTGGTTTGCTTAGTCGAAGAAAAAAGATACTGTACAACTTGGGTGGAATGCCTATATCGCCCTCGAACGACTGAGGCACTTCGCCTTCGGCGTCGTGCCTCAAACTTCGTTCTCGTGCGATATAGGCATAATATCCACCCTTGTTGCACAAACTACTATTTCCAATCAAAATATTGAAAACTTTTGCCAAATGGATCCAACTTTATGGCGGACACTGCATGTGACACATGGAACATCGGACGTGCAAGTTTTAGATGTTCAAACATTTAAAATAAAATTTTTAAAATCTAAACTAGACGAGTATTAATATTTGGCCAAAAGAAGAGGATGTGCAGATTGTAAAATATATTTTTCTTTTATGGGCCTATCGAATTACAGTAGGACTCGATTATCCGTAAAGCATTGAAGTATAATCGAAAAGACGGTTAACAGAACAATAGGGAATTTTTTAATGAAAACATTTTTTTCTCAAAATTGTTTTTGGAGAAATTATATATATGTAGTAGTAGGCAATAGTTCATTTCGTTTAAAAAGCCGTGGAAAAATGGAGTTTGAAAAAAGTATAAAAATCTTAGAAGAAGTCAAAACTAGTTAAAACTCTAAAAATCTTTTTATACTTATGTAACGTTAAAATTATTAATCGTATATAGTTCCTAAATGAAGCATTTTATTTGTGAAGTGTGAAGTAATGTCCTTCATAATATCTTTATAAATGAATTTACCTAACAAACACATTTTGATTAATAGTACTGTTCTTGTAAAAAACAACGAGTACAAATACTTCGATTTTGTTCTAATCTTTAGCAATCACATTGAAAATCACTTTTCAAACATTAGCACGTCAATGAAGAAACAATCGCATTCTAGAATCTTCATGCCGCAATCCTCGGAAATCATAGACCTTGGGAAAGCAATCCTTGGAAATCATAGAGATTGTGAACGCAATCCTCGAAAATCATAGAGATTGCGAGGAAATCTTGGATTTCGGCAATACATGTACATTTTTTGGAAGAGTGGTTGACCCCTCGCGTAACTCTTTGTGGTCTCACATTCGTTATGAAGTAGTTAAGAAAAATTCGTTGAGAACCGGACGTGATCTTCGTCTATAGTCATGTTTTACCTTAGCTTCTTTTTGGCAAAATCCATCAGGCGATATTCTCGTTATTCTTGGTAGGTACCATTAATTTTCTTGAATGCTTTTTGCTGTAAAATTGAACTACACGATTTAAAACAAAACTGTTGCCTTGTGGTGCCTCCTACAAGAAATAAATAGTATATTTCTATTTTATAGCAAACATTATTTAAGAAAAAAAAAATATGGAATACCAAGATCTTATAAATAAAGGAAATTAAGATTTAAAAAAAGGCAAAATACCCTGCTCCTATTGGGTTGCATAAAAAAATTGAGTAGTCCAGTGTACTCTCCTGAGAATTAACTTGCCAATACGAAATTTTCATCAGACTGGCTCCAAAATCGCCTGATGGTTTTTGCCAAATAAATGCTAAAGTAAAAGAAGACAGGACCACGATGACTACTTCATGACGAATATGAGACCACAAAAAGTTACGCCCGAAAGTACCTTGAGCAAATTTACTGGTGCAAATTGCTGATCCATATATGACATATCTTCTTAATAATATTTAAAAGAAAATCTAACCTGTATACTCATTCCAAGGTGAAGAATACTGTATAGTGTATTCCCTTTCAAATATTACACGAGATACCTAATTTTTCAGGTTAAGTAAGTTAAGTAGTAAAAAGGATGTTACTATTAAGGAGAAGACTGTTGATAAAGTGGAGTAAGTACGATTTAAATTAAAAAAAGCATTTCCGCAAAAAATGTTAATATAACAAGGTGTAACTAATTAATGAGACGCAGAATTAACAATGTTGCTCCCCATTGAATAGGATTTTCCGGAAATTAAACAGCGGAATTCTATTCGTCCATTCTTTCCGATTATTATATTTACTTATTACTACAAGTGTTACTTACCTGTAAAGGACATCGTTGCATACAATGATGTTCTACATCAATATCCAGCAGCTCTGTTAAAGCAGTTGTAAAGTTCAGAAAACTAAATATAAATACTATTAGGTATAATTGAGTATACATAATTAATCTTCACTGACAACAATGATTTTCACACTGTTTACACTTTACTTTTTTAATAAAAATAAAATATTTTAAATTCATTGCATATCTGTTAGAAAATCCTTAGAAGAAACAAATGTAACCATCCACTATCATTAAGTTAAAAAAACAAATCAATCCCACTAGTAGGTAATTAATTACGAGCAATAAATTTGTGTGAATAAATTACGCGCGCTTTTAACTTATGAACTAAAGGCACTCGCGTTACAACTATTCAACCACTAGGCACGCGGTTTGAAGCTAACTGCTGATTGTTGAACGTTTACAATTTGAGTAGGCGCAACGAAAACGCCCCCTCCATAGTTAGAACAAGTGTATGAATGAAAAATAATTATGCACTCAAACAAAGCTTAACAAATAACCACTTCCGTTTGTGCTTAATTATTTATTTCTTAAATATACCCTTGTTAATAGTAAACTTGAAATTGCTTTAATTTTATAAATTTGAATTAATTAGTTTGGCGCTATCGCTCATTAACACTTAAACTAGTAAAAAGTAAGCGTTAGCGCTGGATCAGCCACTAGGCTACCTAGGCCATAACCAAAAGAGGTCCCTCAGGTTCTCGGATATCGATTAACAATATACAAAAAATCGCAAGATCTAAAATAACTACAATATTAGATATTCATTATTTTTGCATTATATCATCAATGGACTCAAGAAAGTTCAGTATATTTGATCAAAAATCAAATATCTCCAGCATTCAAATGAAACAAAAGAAAGGTGGAAAACGGTCGCCCATGAACTGGACGCTAAGAATTTAGTTAATCCTTATTGCGCTAAGTATACCTGTAAAGAGTGTCATGAATTGGACGCTAGAAATCCTTACCACGAATTGGACGCTACCCAGTGCTGTGAGTAAAAGTGTTGTCTGGGTGTTTACCCAGAACAAAAACTATCTTAATATATTTTTGCTGTTTTATTTTTTTGATATCTTATATAAGCGAGTACAATACCTAACTACAAATCTAATTAATTACACTGTGCTACAAATAAAAAAAAGTAAATAGACAAGGCCTGCTACCTATATAAACGGTTTGATATTGAAGAATAAGGACTTTTCATACTTGCAGAATTTTCCCATCACTTTGAGTTTTTTTTTGTCCCAGGCCCCTGATTGTACCTCACCCAGTTTTGGTGCCTTGCCTTGCCTTGACCAAAACTTAGCCATTTGTAGTTACATTTTTAAAATCTTTTCTCTGCTGGGAAGATAAGAAGTAGTGTTTCACGAAAGTCTTGCATTTTTCTTGTTCTTGCACAAATTGCAAGACAAGAATCGCAATCCGTTCCGCAAGACAAGAATCTTTTCTGCAAGAATAGCAAGATTTCTTGCATTTTCTTGCAATCTTGCTAAAATACAGATTTTGAAAAGATATTGGTATGTTTCAATTATTATTGGCAGTGTTAGTCTAGATATACATATATATATATTGTAAATTTATAATATATTTTATTTATTTATTTAAAAGCTGTTTTAATAAAACAAAAAATATAAAAACAATATATAAAATATTTTTCCATTACACTATTACACATATTTTCTAGTGTGGTAACTAATAAGATATCAACATTCAGGCGATTAGAAATTACGTAATAACCTAAAAGCTAAAACAATAAAAGAAAATATAGAAACGTAACTAAACGGCTATTATGTTTGATTATTTCTGATAGTTATTAGTCATTGAAAACGTCGAACCAGGAATTAACGTATAAAGGCTTCGCCATCTTCATATAAATCAGAGTAGACTTTTGTATGGTTGCATCAGTATCTTGTCCGTTTATAAGCAAAATATTCATTTTGTTCGCTATGCCATTTATCTGTCTGTAAATGTGTCCTTGCCTGTGTTAAATATTTTACAGATATTGAATACGCTTTCTTGGTCTATACGTACGCTACGCGAAGTCGGATTGATTACTGACAATGAGGTTATATGATTCAGTAACAGAACGGCACAGCTAATTAACAGCTAAATCCCCGAGTCGCAACAGTGTAAGAATTTCAAGAAATGGGGAAGTACCGTGTAAATTCCGACCGAAAACATGCAAGACAAGAAAATGCAAGAGTTGCAAGCAAGACAAGATTTTTGTTTGCAAGAATGAAGCAAGACAAGTGTTTATCAGAATTTTTGTCTTGTTTTGCAAGACAAGACAAGAAGTAGTCGTACAAGACAAAAAATCTTGTCTTGTGAAACACTAATAAGAAGTGTAGCTTTACAAAAGTTCAAAAATAATGAAAATCGACAAAGAAATGACTGAGTTATAGCATATATTATAAAAATTCTTTTTGGAAATATTTGTTTCAGCGGTGCAAAAATATATTTACTCAACAAATAAAATTTCTTTCCCTTCATTTATTGAAAATATATTTAGTTTCATTTCTAGGAAATTTTTGTTTTTTTTTAATTGGTTAACAAATTACCGAGTTATGGCCGATAATAGGCAAAACAACAATTTCTTTTCATTATTTTAATCTGTCATTTCATCAGTATTTCGCGTCCGTTACATAAATCTAGATAAAATTGACAGGATTTTTAGAGAAATACCCGTACTTCAAGAATATTTCTGTCAGCCTCACCCCATCCTGGCAGAAGTCTCCAGCTGACTACCCCGAAGAGGCGGTTTTGCAGAGTCTTCCTTCCGCGATGGAATATCCACTTGCTTTGTTTTTTAAATTGAAGGTTAAACTGCCCAAACAACAAAAAGTGTTGTCAGCTTGAGCAAAACTTCGTAGAAATGTGTTTTTTAAGGAGTAGTAGTTTTGCAGCACCTTAAGAAAACCGGTCTACCGCGCATTTATACCAAGTTTTGCTCAGGCTGACAAAACTTGTTTATTGGGTAAAAGATTACCTTCATAATTGTCCAACCCTAGTTTTGAATTGTCATACTATTTTCCAGTCATAGTTGAACTTACAGACATACCCTCTTTAAATATTGCTGCGCAGAATCGAGTGCTGAACACAAGTCTGCTAAATTTACATAATTATTTTTCTCCGTGACTTTGGTAAACGTACAATACGATATCACCAATCGGTGTTACTGACACGCAGAGTTCGAGTCGGGGCGAGTCAGGGCGAAACACGTTTCGTCATGAAAACGCATTTTTTGGAAACCTTTTAAATTGCATGCGGCAACTTGTTTAGGTAAATACAGTTACTACACTTAAAAAGCTTTACACTCATGTTTTGATGACATTGAATATTTATACAACATAAAAGATTTGCGGGGATAAACATATAGTTACACTTAAGGAGGATACAGCGAAATGTAAAAATGTAGAGAATGACGTGAAATTTAAACCTCGAGTTCTTTGCCACTTATTCTATTCGGTAACTTTTTTTATAATTTTCTTGTGTACCATTACCGAGAAAAATGGAAAATAAAATCCAGAATTTAACATGGGCTCTTATGGAGACCGTCTAACCTTCAGCAGTTTTAACGAAAAATTATGATGAAGAAATGTAGGGAATCTGATAAAAAACTAAAATGACATACTCTCATATTCGAAGAACAATGCTGCCCAATATTTTTGAAATCTTGTGTCTAGTTAATGCACAATAATAATTTAAAGTAAACAAAACAAGAATTTTTCACGACATATGTGGAAAGACAGCAGAGATGTGACAACACCTCATAGCGCGCGAATTCAAATAACAGAACAGAAAGATGACATATAATGACTGTTATAATAATCTATATTTTATTGTATTAACTAATAATCATATATTTTATTAATCAAATTATGTTGAATTCAGTCTTCTGCGTTAATAATATCAGAATACAAATGTTAATTCGACGGAAATATTGCAAAATGTAAAATTACCTTTTGCAATGTGATGAATACAATTTATCATCACAATCAAAATATCCACGAAATCAGTAATACAAACACACTAATTTTAAAAATATATGTATTAAACCTCAACAACTTTTTATATATTTCTTGTATCTGCTTAGCAGATTGTAATCTTTAGACTATACAAAAGTTAAAAAATAGAATATTCCTATCTGTAATTGCATACAAAATTACAAAACATTCAACATGTTTCCACTTATATTTTGGGATTGACATTTGGAGGTTAGGATGTCAACTCAATCGAAAGCTGAAACCTAACACTGCTACCAACAAAATCGATTGATTTCTTTGAGGTGTTGCCACGATTCTTAACCTATTTACATTTATATTTACACTTTCAACAATTAAACAAATGTACTCCAATCGACTTAAATTATTTTAATATATACAAATAATTAATAAATGCATTATAGGCATTCATAATAAAATGATTTTATTCAGTTTTAAGAATGTTAATTTATTTTTTTATCGATTGGTATTTCTTGTTAGAGCCTATGTAAAAGCATATGAGATATCCCCTTGCCCTTCACCCCACAAAGATCCGCTGTAACCTCCTTAATATACACACTTAAATATACTGCTGGGCTGCTAAAGTTTAGCAGCCCAGTTTTGAACACAGACTTTTGACCACAGAAATCAAACACGATTTTCTTTTACACTACAATTTTGACAAAATGGTTTCAAATGTTTTTAAATAACGTAGTGTCAATAATGTATTGTAAAAAAATCATGTCCAATTTCTTTGGTCAAAGTTATGTGGGGGTGTAATAGTTTCTGAATGTTGTATATAAATATTTAGTATTAAAGGGTTAAGAAAATATTCTATGCAAAAGTACCGTGTTATATATTGGTGGTTACAATGTTTGTGTGTGTAAAACTTTATCTGTATAGTAAACTATAGCTTCCCTTGTTTCGAGATATTCATTATGCCATTTTTTTAATTTTAGAGGCCATTTTGTGACCGGCACTTTGCATCTAAGTCATTTTTTAGCTTTTCGCCATACTATCCCAGTAAGCAGAGTGCCGTCTTATTTACGTGATTTATTAGACATGTTTGGCCGCTGATGACAAATGTCCAATTATAACGTTATAATGACGTCATACCAGTATGACGAATGTCGAGTTATGACGTCTCATTAACGTCGACAATTTTGTTAAAAAATGTAAGACCCGTTTTACGTATACGAGAATTGTGGAAGTTTTAACCAAAGTTTTGGCGGAAATTTTTCACAAAATTCTTACAATAAATTTACAATTAATATATTCATTGAATTTGAATAAATAAAATAAACCTAAAAATATCTTACTTGATATTTAGCTTTATTATTGTTGCAGGCTCAATCATCTTTATAAACAAAATAAACAGATGTGGTAAATACATAAGTTCCAAAAATTCAAACTCCGGGTGTTCTAGCATCACGTGACCGGTATCGGTAAAGATCGTGAAAAACAACACAACGAAGAATAAGAAGCCTAATACGTACAAAAAGTTGGTTGATGTTGATTTTCTCTTAGCTACATGATGTGTACATATTTCATTAAAAAAATATATGTCTGTGGTATTTTATTTCTTGGTATTTCTTGCAGTTTTTGTGTCGGTATTGGTAAAACAAATTAGGATGGCATTTCATACAATTCACCGAAAGGGACGGAGGAAGCGTGTAAGTGTTGGCTGACGCCTCGAAAACAACAGGTGTTTTATGGCCGCCATATAAGTATAATAATATAGCAATAGTGATTATACTTATGTTTCAGAATTCGTAAAATGACGTGTTTGGGCTGTGACATTTACCCGTCTTATTAACAACATTATAACGTCACTTCGAAGGTGAAAATGATGTAATGATTGACCAATAATCGACGTTAAAATAACGTCAGTTTGCTTACTAAGATGTTGTTATAGAAAGAGTAACGTTCAAACACTTGACAACCGTTAAGCTATCAATGACACCCTGGAAACACCCAGGGCTGTAAAAAAAGTTTCAATTAGGGTCTTTCTGACTCAGGAAATGACCGGGACCTAAGTTGCGGGAATTACTCTATTTTTTCTTGTCTCGAGTCCCGGGAAAAATCATTCGAGACTTTTGTATACAAGGTGTTCAATTAAAATTCTTACTTTAGAATTAAGATTTTATTTGTTTCGATTTCTTGAGCAAAATATTATTAGTTAAAAAAGATAATTTTGAACAAGAATGTTGCTTTGCGCACGTATGTTTTTCTTAACCAGTTTTTTTAAGACTAGTCTTTGCAAACACATACAAATTATTTACAACCTGTCTATAAACAATCAATAAAGTTAAAGGGATTAGTTTCAGTGAGAAAGTACAGTTAGGTATGGTGCCTCGTCAGAGCATTCTTTCTAAGTGAACTTACAGTTTCTATTAGATTCAAAAAGGGTCTCCATCCGGAATTTTCCTTCTTTTTTATTGTAACGTTCTTTTTAAAATAATAACAAAAGTGCTGTTTAAATCGTCTATTAATAATTAATATTTATTTACAAACACTAATGAATACACTATAAATTAACGCTATGATTATAAACCACTAAAACTATTATGAATTTCTAATACAACATTTATCTTTACATTTACTATTTATTTCGTGATACCCATTTAACTACTCGCTGTTGACTACCTCTTTTTATCGGCGAAGTCGATTTTATACCCTCCTATAATCGTACTAGAAGCCCCTAGAAACTACTATATATTTCTAGAATAACCGAGTCTATTTCACAGGCTTCGTGCTATGAGTAATCCTCTCGATTGCTGTAGAATATTCCATTTGTTGTTCGAGAAGAGGTTCTTTCTTTTTCTCTCTTGTTACACTGCCCCCTTCTTCAAGTCTGTTCTGTCCCAGAACAGGTTTTATGATCTGGTTCCTGTAGAACGGGTCATGACGATATCGACAGTCTTCACCTCGACTACACGTTCCATTACGGTAGAAGTAACAGTCTACACTCTTCGTTGGCCTTAATGCGGGCTGTGGGTCAAAACTGCAGACGAAGATCTTGACATCCGTATCTCTAAAGACAACTTCCAGCATGTTTCTAACGATTCTCCAATCCAGCTGGTCCCGCCCACAGCCAAGTTTGGGAACTGCCAATTTGTTAATACCCCTGGTAAGCAACTCGATCCTCAAATTCCATAATGCCCTCCACAAGTCGGCGTAACTCGGTTTCTGGTAGTAAAACTGCTTGGTTACCAAGTAGTAAATGGATCGGTCATGATCAGGCAAGCGTAAGGATTTACCAACAGAGGGATTTTGTTCTCGAAGTTCATTCAGCCGTCCAAATTTATTTCTAAACACTACTGCGATCCCCCTGGACATACGGAGATCCTCGGAGACACAGTGGGCAATGGAACAATCACCAGGGACCCGGAAGAGATCTTGTTGCATCTCAGTCGTGACTCCGAATCGCGCTTTTCTAGTTCCAGAAAACGCAGCCATAAATTCTCTAAAGGTTGGCTGATCATCTTCAGGCCTTACGGTATTGATAGCCTCAGCCTCGTCCTCCCGATCCGGGACTGCGTCATTATTTCCCTCATAGGGCGCCAGACGATTGTAGTGTACCACCTTTGGTTTCCCTCTCGGCAATTTCTGGACGCGATAGACTAGATCAGTTCACCTGGTATGGGCCCTCCCAATTTCGCTGTAACTTTGGCGAGTAGCCCCGACGTCTCTGCGGGTTGTATAACCAAACCAGCTGTCCAGGTTGAAACCCTCCTTCTTTGGCTCTCACATCGTACAAAGTCTTCATTCGGTCACTCGAGATTCGGCTATTGTTTCGGGTTCGGTCGTGAATATCCTCCAACTTCTTCTTTAAGTTGATGACATAATCATTCCCGGCTACCTCCTGCTCTATAGGTGGAGACCCAAATTCCAGATCACACGGTAACCGTAACTCGCGTCCAAACACCACAGACGCTGGTGACTGAGCGGTTGTTTCGTGGACCGATGCACGATAAGCCATTAGGAACAAATGCAGGTATTGGTCCCAGTCTCGTTGATGATCGGAGACGACCTTGGCCAAATATTTGCCCATTGTCCGATTCATGCGTTCTACTATTCCATCGGACTGCGGATGTAACGGTGTGGTCCGAGTCTTGCGAATGCCCAACAATCGACAGACTTCTCCAAAGAGTACAGACTCAAAATTGCGGCCTTGATCCGAATGCAGCTCCATTGGCACTCCGAAGCGACTGAAGAACTCTTTGACTAGTACGTCAGCAACAGTCGCGGCTTCCTGGTTTGGTAGGGCATATGCTTCTGGCCATTTGGTAAAATAGTCCATTGCTACTAAGATGTATTTATTCCCATCGTCAGTTTCTGGAAATGGTTCGGCAATATCTATAGCTATTCTTTCCAGGGGACTACCCACATTGTACTGCCTCATAGGTGCTCTTCGTTTCCCCAAGGGTCCGTTACCAGTGGCACATAGTTCGCATTTACGGCACCACTCTTTCACGTCTTCTTTACAATTGACCCAATAAAAACGCTCTCTAACGTTCTCCAAAGTCTTCTTCACACCGAAGTGTCCTCCTGAGGCACCGTCATGGAGATGTCGCAATACTATAGCCACTCGGCTTCTTGGAACCACGAACTGAGACCTAATGGTGGTGTCATCTGCACTCTCCAGTACTCGCTTCAGGAGATCATCTTCCACCTTCAAGGACTCCCATTGGGCCCAATATGCTTTGAGCGTCCTGTTGAAAGGGCTGACGGCCTCCCAGGCAGGCCTTTCTCCCACGCGCTTCCATTCCAGTACCATTTTTAGTTCGGGATCAGCCTCCTGCTGTCGTTGCAATTCTTCCGGCAACCAATTGTCGTTGACGATGGTAGTCCTTAATACTTGACAAACCCTCTCTTCCAAACGAGAGCAATGACGGCAATCCGTTGGACAGGGTCTTCTTGAAAGAGCATCGGCATTTCGATGACTAGTGCCCGCTTCAATCCACCTTGCGACCTGGCCTTCAGGATTACGGAATTGTAGAAGCCATTTCAACGCTGCATGGTCCGTCCTCAATAAAAACTTCCGTCCGTACAAGTATTTGTAGAAGTGCTCAACGGACTTCACGACAGCCAATAATTCTTTTCTGGTCACACAATAATTCCTTTCGGCTTTCGACAAAACCTTACTAAAATAGCCGATGACCTTTTCTTGTCCATCTTGTATCTGAGAAAGTACACCCCCCAATGACCAGATTACTTGCATCTGTGTCAAGTATGAATTTCCCTTCTGTCCGTGGATAGCTCAATATTGGTGCGGTTGTCAGGACACGCTTCAACTGTTGGAAAGCTGTTTCGCACTCTCCGCTCCAAACATACTCGCGCCCATCTTCAGTTAACCTTGTCAGGGGCTTCGCTATATTGGCAAACCCAGGAACGAAACGCCTGTAGTAGGTACATAACCCAAGAAAACTACGAACTTGGTGTTTATCTCTCGGTGTTGGCCACTCTTGGACTGCATGAATCTTATCGGGGTCGGCTGCCACTCCATTTTGTGATACGACGTGCCCGAGATATTTCACTTCCTTGCTGAATATGTGGCACTTTTTCGGACTCAGTTTCAGATTGGCTCCACGTAGTCTTTGGAACACTTCCTCTAGATTTTTCAAATGTTCGTTGAATGATTTTCCGACTACAATCACATCATCTAGGTATACCAGGCAGGTCTTCCACGACAGCCCTCTCAGGATGGTCTCCATTAGACGCTCAAAGGTGGCCGGAGCGTTACATAGATACATGAGAAAGGCATAACTGTAAACTGCCATAGTCCGGAACCAATAGTGAACGCGGTCTTCTCCCGGTCTTCAGGTTCCATTTCAACTTGCCACTCCACTCTTCAAGTCCAAAGTCGAAAACCATCGTGGACCAGACAGGGTATCTAACGTGTCGTCGATGCGTGGTAAGGGATAGCTGTCTTTCTTGGTCACGTCATTGAGCTGCCGATAGTCCACACAAAATCTCGTTGACCCGTCCTTCTTACTGACCAGGACCACCGGTGATGCCCATGGACTGCTGGATGGCTCGATGACCCCTTGTTCTTCCATATCAGTAATAATCTTTTCGGCTTCTGCTCGCCTTGCTAGAGATAGACGCCTCGGCTGCTGACGGACAGGCATAGAGTTGCCTGTATTGATTTTATGTTTTACTATATTTGTTCGTCCCTTCTGACTATCGTCAAGAGCGAAGATATCTTGATATCGGTGAACCAAACCCTGTACCTCATTCACTTCCGTTCTGTTAAGGTCTTCGCACGAACTAGTGACCATACCCACTAATTTTCCACCATGGTCTTTGGGCGCTGGTTTTGGAACATCGGCCATACACCTGGCTACTCGGAATACTAGCACACACTGTCCCACAAGGGTACTCTTCTTCAATGTCACCGGATCCACATTAACGTTGATCAGCGCTTTTCCCACCAGTATGCCACTATGGATCTTCTTATCACAAACAGGCTCCATCATTCGCACACATCCTACCCGAAGATCTCCATCCAAACCTGCCTCGACAACCATCTCGCTTTGACCCGGCAATATCACATCTTCTGTCAGCAAAACCCTTACGACAGGATCTTCTCGTGGGTGCAACGGAAGTTCTTCGTTACCAACCTTCAAAACACCCTCCTTCAAGTCCAATGTAAAACCAAATTTTCTCAGGAGGTCCATTCCCAAGATGAATTCGTCAATGATGTCGGCTACCAGCACCTCATGATCACGTTCTTCACTTCCAATGCCAATCTTCATCTTTACCACTCCGCGTGTTGGTATCACTTCACCTGTTGCTGTACGGAGTTGAGTAGTTGTCTGTAACAGCTTCATACTTCATAGATTAGGAGATCTCGCAGGCCATTTAGTGGGTCCATTCCTTCCAATCCATTGATGTGGGTAGATATTATTTAGGTGGTCTCTTACTGCATGTAAGTAATGCGGTGGAGCACCGTCTTGCTGAAGCCACATCCCATTTCGGATCCTTTGAGGAAGGTTCGCCAATAATTGTGGCAGATAGTTCTGCAAGAAATGAAGATAAATAGCTCCAGTTAATATACCATCAAAAAAAACTGTGCTGGTTATCAAGTTGTCTGAAAAAGTGGGGATTTTCTGTAGCATAATAATGGAAATTGTGCCTGTTAACAAATCCATTTTTATGAAACGTTGCCTCATCAGTGAACAAAACATTGTTGAAGAATGTAGCATCGTCTTGCATTTTAACTATGGCCCAATTACAAAACTGTAAACGTTTTAGAAAATCGCCATCAGTTAATTCCTGGTGCATTTGAATGTGATATGCATGAAACTAATTATTAAGATTCGACGAACAGAACGTCTACTTATTCCTACAGATGAACTCACTCACTCTCTAACATGGGGATTCTCAATCGTTGCCATAACTCATTTTCTTCGTTCACAACATTGTTAATTCGTTCACTTTTTTCATACTGTACATTGCCGGTCCTCACAAATCTATCGAGCAGGTTTTGAAAGCTGTGAACTTTAGGGAGCCTCCGTTCAGGATACCGTTGGTGGTAAATTCTGCGGGCAAGCAAACAATTTTTTTCCGACTCGCCCAAAACAAAAGTCATGTCTACAAGCAGTGGCGTAGCAACACCTTTTGGGGCCCGGGGCGGATTCTTCTTCGGGGCCCCCCATGAATCTCTTCAAATATAAGTACTATCTCCAGCGTTCCGCAACCTTTTTTATCTAGCAACTCAAAAATATCAATAAAATTATAAGGCGCCCTTTACGAGAGGGATATTTAAAATTACAGGACCTTATAGCACATATTTTTAACATGAACTTAAATGATATAATAAAAATAAATATTTATGCGACCCATTTTAAAACTTTCACGACCCAAAATTGGGTCGCGACCCTATTGTTGCGGTCCGCAGCTGAGTATATACTATGAGTATCTGCACAGTCTTTTACCAATGAAAAATCTATAAAAACAAAGCTTGAAGGACTAATGGAAGTTTAAACCCTAGTTTGTATGAAAGTACTGCTGATTCAAAATAAATCTAGGACAAGTCTTGAGAGTGATTTTTGAGTTTTTAACAACGTATAAATCAGGATTCAAATTGTATTTTCATGGTTAACTACATAAAATTTATTATATCAAGGAAAATAAAAAGGAACATTTACACTACAGAGTACTTACTGTCCTAGATTTTTTGAAATCAGCTGTACATACTTTTTATTTAAATCAAATATCAGTTACCAATTAAAATGACATTAATTATTAATAACTAAACATACAATACCTAATCATCTATATACACTATATAGTGAGCTTAATGTAAGATTGACTTTATCCATTCATTTTGTAGAAAAATGATGGTTGGCCATGCTTTATTTTTATAAGTGTCACCACTGACAATAATTTTTATTATTTTTTCTATTTTGCGTCTATAATGAAGCTGTTAAAGCACCCAAAACATTGCTTATTTTATAGCTCATTTGAGTGCTTTAATAGCCCAACTTTTTCGAAGTTGGTAGCATTGAAAAAAAAATTGAAAAAACAGAAAATTGATAAAATTTCACTACAAAAATTTGAATTTTCAAATGTCACGTCATATCAACTACCACAAAATTCCATAAATTTTGAAATTGCGATTTTTTTATTTAAAAAAGGAAGTAAAAGACGCAAAATAGAAAAATAGCATAAAAAACTCGTTTCATAAGTCATTTAGAAAACTCGCCGCAAGCGGCTCGGTTTCTTTTGGATTTGTGCAATAAATCTTTCGTTATGAAACTCGTTCTTTAATATACTATTATGGTTGTACTATATAACCTGTGGAAGCAAATTTTTATTTGTGTAATATTTAGGTACCTATTTACGAAAACTAAATCGGGTTGATGAAATTACTATAATTTCTGTCATTGTTATTGATATTAAAAAGGAAAAGATAGAAATAGTGAGATGACCAAGCTGATTCAATTTCCGCAACCGCCTATTGTATTTGTATTATGTAATTTCCCTATGTACAATTTTTAATTTATTCACTGTGATATTAAGAAACATAACCATAGCAACCTTAACTAAATCCGCAATGTTCAATTTTAAATTATTCAGTACATTAATTACACACTCGATAACAACCGCCATTATAAGGTAATCTGATGTACAGTATATAAAGCTCACTGTAACTTAAACTAGCTATGTTTCGAATAATGGTAAAAAATTATCAATGCCGGATTTACTTGGGGCCCTAGGCGGAATATACAAAGTGGGGCCCGTCTTACTGTAAAAATGAAAAGTAACATGAATCTATTTGAAGAACAAGGTTAATCAAATTTTTATTATTATAATTCATATTTTGCATAAATACGTTACAATCAGTATATTTACAATAAGTACAGTAAGTTATAAATCGAAATAGATTATGTAATATATAATTTCTCTAATAAATATGTACAGATATTACTAGAAGTTAAATTCATTAATACTTAAAAAGTACTGCAACTTCAATGCGGGGACCCTCGAACTTGGGGGCCCTAGGCTGAACCCTTTTCAGCCTAATGGTAAATCCGGCGCTGAAAATTATTGTGTCAAAAAATTGCTTAAAAGTATTATCTCAAATGAGGTTAGTAATAATCCATTAACACCATTTAACATCCATTTTTAGAGAGACATTATAGTTTGCAGAAAATACGTATAATATGAAAATTGTTTCATAACATAAGGATAATAATAAAGGATTCCTGTGTTGTAAGTAATATTGAAAAATATGAACATATAAAATGTAATTTTAAAATATTTACAAAAAATATGTAAAATTAAAAATCTTGTGGGGCCCCTCCTGAGGCGGGGGGCCCCGAGACCGACCGCCCTCCGTTGCTACGCCACTGTCTACAAGTTTTTCATTACTAAAATTCATTTTGAAAAACTAAAACACCTACTATAGTCCAGTCGGCAGGGAACCAAAAGTATCTGTTTTTGGTTCTTTCGTATTAACAGCCACTTTATTGCATAAATCTATTCAGAATAGTGGGTAAAGCAATATATGTAGTTGCGTACTAAATCGTAGTGACAGCAGAAAAGTTATTAACAATTGAAGACGCCATCAACCGTTTTCGAGGAGTTTTTATTCCGTAGCTCATCAGGATGATTTCCTACGAAGAAATGTTCAGTATATGATTTGTTTATAATAAAAATAGCTACAAAATGGCACCGGTTCGATTGTTATAACTGAAATAATTTAAGTTGCAAAATTGAAGAAACTGCCAAAATCGCGTATATTTTTTAAGTTGTCATAAAAATTTAAATAGTCAACCAACATTGATGAAACTTACGTTAAATATAGCTTAAATTATGTACAATAAGCACTCAAACGCCGTATGCCAGGTATGCAAAACTTTTTGTTTAACAAGGTTTTATAAATCTACTGCGCCGAAAACTTTGGAAGTTTGCAAAAGCTGTTTGAAGCTTTGCATACTATTGCAAATAAACTCGATTGCGTTTCTGTGGCGTGCGGTCCATGCAAGCAATGCTTGCCTTGAGAATTTATTAAAAATAAAAACAATGCTAACAAAAATACTTTTGTAAAATTATGGTTATCGTTTATTTAAATTGAAATATTTATCAAATTAAAGCTCAATATTAACTCTGTACAGCAAAAAGTATAATTATTTAGAGTACTATTTTAAATTAGGCTCATTAAACTTGCACGGAAAGGTAATACCGATTCAAATGTGATACATACACTTCATATAAGCACTGCTTACAAATGCTCTTCTCTTAACCTTGGCGTGAATCAGCGAGCGTGGGGTGTTATAGTAGGCGAATGCTGTTAACATTGTTTGGTCGTTATTTTTATTGTGCTTCGTTCCCAAATGTTTATTTATTATAATTTGGTTATTTGTTCGATTTAGTGTTACTTAAGTAATGTAAATCTGCGAATGAGACTGTATTTTGTCGCATTTTATTATTTTAATTTATAAGTTGGATTTTTTAAAGACAAATAGTTCTATTTAGTTTGCCTATATGCAAATTTAAAATTGCATTATCGTCACGACTGCAAATTCAACTGCTTCGGTGAAAGGTTCGAGTACCTTCGATATAGCCGAATCGGGACGATTTTTTGTTCAGTTTGTAAATTATTAATAAGGAATTTTTCGCATACAGTTTTGGAGAGAAATTACAAATTATTAAGAAAGGCAGATCAAAACCAGATCTTTCAAATTTAACAACAAAGATTAAAACCTGTACAGGTATTTTGCTAAGACCGGAAAATTGATACATAGTAGTAGTTTTTTTTTAAATAAAGAATGATAGTCAACAAATTCCATAAATATAAAGTGTAAAAGTGCTTCTTTGAAAAACTTTTAAGCTTAATAATTATAACACTGTTTTTTATTGTACCTAGCAGGGGCGGATTCAGAGAAGTATTTTGAGGGGGAAATCTTTGGAAAAATAATTGTTTTAATAAATAATAATTAAACAAACATTATTTGTTTCTATTCTATGTAAACTTATTTCTAAATTGGGGGGGGGGATTATTCCCTCCCCGTTAATCCGCGCCTGTACCTAGGTGTATTATAATTAAAATCGTGGTTGCTTCCCTAGCCTAAATTCTCACCGCACGCCACTGTTGCGTTTATTTTTGCAATTTTGGTGACGTTTTACATCTCTTCATAGTTTTGTTACGTTTATAAATAATTAGTTTTCTGGTTCGTATACGTGGTCATTTATCAAATATTCCATCGGGTTCGAATGGACGGCAAAAAACACGCAATTTAAAAAAAGAAATTCAAGTTTCGATGCTTAGATCCTGAGATATTAAACCTTTTGCGTAAGTATGCAGTACTCATATATTATTTGCCATATTGAAATGAATCAAAATCGTGTGTATAGTGTGAACCTTGTAGAATAAGTATGCAATTGCCCAAAATTATTAGTTGCACATTTCTAATAGAAATTATTGCAATAGAGTGAGACGCGCGCTCGAAAATCGGACAATCGCCTACTTAGTCTAATGCATACTTACGCAGAAAATCGCAGGATCCAAGCATCGAAACTTGAACTTTTTTTTAAGTTGCGTATTTTGTGCCGTCTATTCGAACCTAATGGAATATTTCATAAATGACCACGTATACGAACCAAAAAACTAATTATTTATAAACGTAGCAAAACTATGAAGAGAAAACGTCATCAAAATTTCAAAAATAAACGCAATCGAATTTTACAAATTGCGTTCGATTGCTAATGCCTTAAGCTATATATTTGCACATTTGCAATAGTATGCAAAGCTTTGAGTGCTTATTGTACATAATTTAAACTATACTTCACGTAAGTTTCATTATAGACCAAGAGCCAGCAACGTATTTCGAGTTGACATTTCAACAGTCGTGAAAATTTGGGTACTAAATCTTATATACCTGCTGAACACTAAAAGTCAATTCTGGCAGCCCCCTGTGGCCGGGTTATACTACCCCAAAATTACTAAGGGTGAGAAATAAGATTCTCTCTCTAACCCGCAGGCCGCTATATAACTGTCTCGCTCGCACTAACATGAAAACCTACATATACCTACTTTATTTATTGTGTCAAAATTTCAAGACTTAATATATATTATGTAATTAGGAGATCAAGGGATACTTTAAATCCGAGAAGATGTATTATAACGCCGAGGCGTTATAACTTCTTCAAGGATTTTTTTTTTTAATGTTTTATACCAGATCAGCAATAGTTGCTATACATGGTAGTGTTAACTTATAGATTTGTCACTGGATATAGCACTAACGAGTTCCTAAGAACACCTCTCACTAATTTTTAGGTTTAAATTATATTGAGGCACTAGATGATCTCTGTTGTTGATTTAATCTGTGCACTTTATTAGTTAGTTGTTTTATTCACTGTCACTTGTAAGTAAGTCTATTGGTAGTTTTCGTTTCAATCTTGTATGTATTGATCTTGAGCCCAAATGATAATGATTTGCACCGCTACATTGATTCAGGTTATCATAGAATTTTTTAGCTGTTTTGGTTATAAATTCTTGTATGGTGAGAATTCCCGTTTCCCTGTGTAATTGCAAGTTTCTTACAAACCAGTCTGCATTAGTTATAATACGGAGTATTTTATTTTGTAAAACCTGTATTTTATTCAAATTTGTTTTGGACGTTGAACTCCATACGCTGCAACCGTAGGTGATTATAGGTCTGATTATTGCCGTGTAGATTAAAGTTCCACATTTTATTTTTAATGTTGATTTTTTATTTAATATTGAGTACAACATGGCAAGTCTTGTATATGATTCTGCGAGCTTTTTATTAATATGGTAACTCCAGCTCAATCTGCGGTCTAAGTATAATCCGAGATATTTAATAGCACTGTCTTTTGGGTTCCATGTTATTGGGATATTATTAATCATTATATTAGCTGGATCTTGCGGTCTTCGAAGAGTAAAAATTTTACATTCACATTTATTGGCGTTTATTTTAATGCACCAGCGCTTGAACCAACTATTTAATTGATCTACACCTTGTTGAAGATTGTGTGCTGCTTGATGTATATCATTATTTTGTGTTATCATCGCCGTATCATCTGCGTACATCGCAATGTTGGGCGTTGTAGGAATATCCGACATAAATGTGCTAAATAATATTGGTCCCAGTATCGAACCTTGTGGTACGCCTGATTTTATTTGTCGTGTTGTGGATGTATACGAGCCGATTCTTACTTGAAAACTTCGATCTGACAAGAAAGACTGCGTAATTTGGAGCAGGTATGAAGGAACATTTATTTTTTTCATTTTGTATAGTAGCCCATCCATCCAGACTCGGTCAAAGGCTTGTGCAACATCAATAAATGCAATAAGGGTATGTTTCTTGTTTTCAAAACCTCTCTCTATAATTTCTGTGATTCTTAGTATCTGGTGATTAGTAGAGTGGGCACTTCGAAATCCAAACTGAATTTGTGGTATTAGATTGTTATTTTCTAGGTAATTTGTAAGGCGATGGTGTATGACTCGTTCTAGAAGTTTTGAGAGTGTGGATAGTAAACTGATTGGTCTGTACGATGTTGGGTCACTATGTTTCTTTCCGGGTTTAGGAAACATTAAGATATGTGCATATTTCCATGCACTTGGGAAATAGTTTTTTCGTAAGCAGGCGTTAAATATTGTGGTTAAGAAGACTATTGATTTTGATGGAAGATTTTTAATTACGATATTGGGTATCATATCTTTTCCTGGAGCTTTTTTTGTTTTCAATTTTTTAATGTACTGTTTAATTTCCGAAGGCGAAACTGGTTCTATAGGTGTTATATTGTTTTGGGCAATATTTCTAACTTCCTCTTGGACTTGTTCTATATGGTCTACGTTATCTTGCTCATGAGTGGTAGTGAATACTCGTTCTAAATGGTCGGCAAACACTTCACTTTTTTCTTTATCTTCTGAATATACTATGTTGCCCGTTCGGAGCGTTGGAATGATTTGCGGTTGCCGGAGAATTTTTTTTGTGGCTCTCCACATGTTAGGATCCCCTGGGTCTAGGTTTTCAACATAGTTACTATACGATTTATATCTGTGCTTGTCAAGGTTTTCTTTAACTATTCTTACTAGCTGGTTAAGTCGAGCTTTGATTATCGGATCTCGAGTTCGTTGCCATAATCTTCTGCATCTATGTTTTTCTTTAATTTGGTTAAGTATAACAGATGGAGGGGTTAAGTAATCTGAGTATCTACGTGGTCGATTTGTAATAGTGGCACTTTGAATTGCTCGGGTAACACTCTGATTGAAAGTTTCAATAGCATTGTCAATCTCCGTGCTTAAGGTCAGATTCGTTGGACATATAATTTGGTTATTCATCGATTTTTGGAATATATTCCAGTCAAGTGGACCGTTAATTAGTTTTGGTATTTTAGGGTATTGCTGGATAGCGAGGCCGAGAGTTATGATTACTGGTAAATGGTCTGAGTCGAGTTCTGTCAGAACCGTTTGGTTAATTGGCGAAGAAAAGTTTTTGTGTAAAACTATGTCTAAGATATCTGGAGATTGATCTGTACGGTATGGGTAGTACGTGTATTCTGTTGGTGCTGCTATTTGTATTGCTAATTCAGAGGTAAAATTGTTGAGTTTATTACCGTTCGGGTTCGTTTTTCTACATCCCCAGTTAGTATGCTTACAGTTAAGATCTCCCATCAGTACAGTAGGCTCCGCGCTTGTAAATATATTTTCCAATTCTTCTCGTTTGAGTTGTTTATTGGGAGGTTTGTAACCGCTAATTAGCTTCATCGTGGTATTGTTTATCAATGTGAATTTGACCGCCGTTGCTTCAATGTTGTGTATATTATGTAGGTCTACTGGATTCATCAAGAGATTACTCTTGGCAATTATTGCTGCTCCGCCCCATCCTATTGCGGTTTCTCGATCTTTTCTATAGATTCGGTATCCTGGAATCGTAAATTTTTCATTTTGGACCAAGTGTGTCTCTGTAATACAGGCAATATCTATGTTGTGCCTTGAAAGGAATGATATAAACGTAGATCTTTGGTTTTTTAGCCCATCGGCATTCCAATTAGCTAGTGTTAACTTGTGTAGAGTTATGTAATTACTTCCCGCCATTGAATAACATCGGGATTATTGACATTATAAAGGTTTTTATTTGATCATGGTAAGGTGATAATAATTCTAGAAGACTGTGGAGGACTTTTGATAGGAGGGTATTTGTATTTGTTGTTGGTTGAATATTATTTGTTGTGTCATCGTTAGCGGTAATTCGGTTGTTGGCCACAGTATCAGCATATGTACGATTTGAGGTGATGTTTCCTGTTACGAAAGCATTCGGATTGGTTGGTCTGATTTTAGGAGTATTCTGCTTTGTTTGGTTACTGAGAGGAGTATTTCGATTGAATGAATGTCTTAATGTAAGGACATCCCTTATAGTTTGCGGTGTGTTCACCTCCGCAATTTATGCATGCAGGTTTGGTTTCTTTTGTTTTTTGACACTGACTATAGTGGTGCTGCTCTGTGCATTTTACGCATCTGGGAGGGAGATGACAATAGTTTTTTGTGTGACCCACACGTTGACAATTTGTGCATTGCGGACTTTCGCTGCTTTTACGTCGTGGTTCTACACTTATTATGCATTGGAAAAGCTTGCTTAGATTAAATATATCTTTGGCCTTGTCAATTTTTTGTAATTCAACGGCAATAAGTGGCATGGGTATTTTCTTGCTGTTCAGTAGTCTAGTTGTCTTGAGCACCGGAAATTTTAACTGAAGTAATTCCGTGTAAATTTCTTCATCAGTGATAGAAATGGGAACATTTCTTATAATTGCCGAGACATTTGCACATTCTGGGGGTTGATAGGTATAGTAGCTTACTTTATTTTCATCGTAGTATTTTGTAAGAGATCTGTAATCGTCAGGGCTGCTCATGTTAATCTTTAACTGTGTTCCTTTATAGGAAGTGGAGAAATCATCTTTTTTAATTACTGCTTTAATGTCTTTTACTATGTTTTGATAATGTGTACCATTTGGTAAGAATATAGGTGGACCTTTTGTTGTGGTCGGTGTTTCTGTTGAATTTGTTTTTTCCGTTGAGGGTTGATGGTCATTGGAATTTTCTGAAGTATTTTGTAGCGTATAGAATTTATTTTGAGAAAGTAAGGTATCGTTGTTAAACATATATCGCTTATTTACGTCGTTATCGGGCGAGGGCAGACCTCGTTTTAATTTGCTATTATTGCTGGTGTTGGCTTCTTCGTAATCCATTTGTTTAGCTTTGGATCTTTGATAGATTAATGTAGGTGGTTTTAGCTGTGGGGATTGTCTTTCCGACATAAGTTTGTTAGTTATTACCTTATTAAATGTTTGTTGATAACACAAGTTTTAATTTGACTTATTTTATTTTATTATAGTTAAAAGTTTTATACACATTGAAATGTGCCGCTATCGCGTAGATAGCGGCGATTAGTCTCGTACTTGAATTTATGCACTAGAGATTAAACGTGTTTACTGCAATTAAACGTAAAAATATTATAATGTCAACAATACTAATTGTTAATATAATTCAAATCACAACTGATTCACGTTTACGACCGGTCCGTCTCCTGTGAACTCTCCAGACGTACTCCCTTCAAGGATTTAAAGAAGCTTGATCTCCATATTGCATAAGTTGTTTTATTTTATTTCGTATTTCAATCCTAATTTCTCCCTTTTAAATTCATCCGAATTTATTGTATAATGAAGCAAGTTGCCTTGTCTGTGTCATCATACGCATAACCAAGGAGATAAAAAGCAGCATGTCACGTGTGGCTGTTATGCAACATCAAATGATTTTTACGTTGCCAACAACGGAGATCAAGAACGTCTTGAACTGCGGTGTCATTGACAACGGAGATCAAGTTATACTTTATTTTACTAATTGTAGTATATAAATAATTGTTTGAAATACGAAATGAAATAAAATAACAAAAATGTCACTTTTTTAAATCAGCATTTACAGCGTTCTGGCAACATTTAGAAGGGAAGGAAATGTTCTGGCAATATTTTTTATAAATAAAGAATATCGAAAGTAACCTCCTGAAACTTCATGACTGTTACTTTAAATAAATTGAATCTTATTTCTCACCCTCTTAGTAATTTTGGGCTAGTATAACCCGGCCGTAGGGGGCTGCCAGAATCGACTTTTAGTGTTCAGCAGGTATATAAGATTTAGTACCCAAATTCTCACGACTGTTGAAATGACAACTTGAAATACGTTGCTGGCTCTCCGTCTATTAATATTGGTTGACTATTTAAATTTTTATGACAACTTAAAAAACATACGCGATTTTGGCAGTTTCTTCGATTTTGCAACTTAATTATTTCAGTTATAACAATCAAACCGGTGCCATTTTGTTGCTATTTTTATTGTAAACAAATCATATACTGAACTTTTTTTCATAGTAAACCATCCTGATGATCTATGGAAGAAAAACACCTCAAAAACGGTTGATGGCGTCTTAAGTTGTTTTCTGTTGTCACTACGATTTAGTACGCAACGACATATATTATTCTACACACTATTCTGAATAGGTTTGTGCAATAAAATAGCTGTTAATACGAAAATACACTCTTCACATCTCTATTGACTGGACTACTAGAACTAATCACTGATGGTCGATGACTGCGAGAAATGTACGTTTTGCATACGTGCACAACAATTGCTAGGTGCTTTAATGTTTTGTTGAACAAAAACAACCAACACACTTGACAACTAAATAAATAATTGTTTTTAATTGTGTACTTCTTGCAGTTTTTTCTCAATAAATCAAAAGTGGTCACAGATAGCTATAGGAACGTACATACAAAAAATGTTCGTTATTTAATTCTGCATCACAAAGGTACAAAATATACAAGGTGTTCCATTTGAAAAAGTTGTGAATTTTAGCTTTGAAGTTCTCTAAATTTAAAAATTAATTTTGAACACCCTGTACATGGTGGGTCCATTTTCTTTTAAAGAAGAGCACCCTACCAGCCCCTGCAACAAAATCCCTACTTAGATTCGTCTTCACAGTTGCGGCCGTGAAAGCGGTAAACTGTTAAGAGGGATTATGTAAAACTTGTTTTTTTTTTGAAAAAAGATTTATAACTTCTAGACCGGTCATTAGATGGCGCTAATATTTTAGATATGAATAAACCTGCCAAGAGAGGTGTTAAATATGCAAGAATATTTGGGGCATTCTATTTAAAAAAAATTACTTAAGCGTGCCACACTTTTCTGAAACACCCTGTATATTTGAAAATAATTTCTCTAGATGCGCCTCTATCCACTGTTTACATCTGTATTAGAACGATTTTTCTAGCTGTTACTGTTTAGGAGATATCAGACTTCCACACACTATTGCCCCACCCGGTATGTATTAAAACATTTAATTTCTAGACTAAGTACATTTAATTGAACTGCATCAAGTATTTCCCCATAATCTATAAACATATAGGTAACTGCCCAAATTTCTATTTTATACAAATTTTGTTGAATTAAATAACAATAACGAAATTAAAGTAAAAAGCTGCATTGTCCATCTCAGGTATTAGATTAATGCACTATCGTTATCGTATAGTGTCAAATTCTAGATGTAGATTTGTCATGTGTTAAAATTTACAATCGTCCATATAAAGTTAAAATAATAACGTCACTCATTTCTCATAACATAATTGGGCAACTGATTATGTTTTTCGTATCTATTTCGCGGCCGGCGTGCGGGCTTCGGTTGCTGGTTGTAGTCGAGTGCAAACACAATAAGTCCTTATCATATAAAAGTGCATCTATTTAACCTCACTTTACTGTTAAACAGATATCAAAAGCTATTGTAAGGTGCTTTGCAGAAAATCTATAACTACAAAGAAAGATCACAACAGGTAAATAAACAAGAAACTTATTTTTATGAATTTTTTTATCATTTTAAAATTCATAAAGAGTTTTATATAATTTAAAATCAGTCAACACAAACACATCATAATAATATTTCATATAATATATAACAGTTAAAAAATGAGGTTATACTAATAGTTTTGCAGTAATTCTAATATACCAACATAATAGGATTTTACTATGATAGACAGGCGCGGATTTTGAATATACGAATACCAACGCCATTTATGTATTCAATTAATAAAATTAAGTTACTCACTATAATTAGTTGACATTGGGTGGTATGAATAAAAAGAAAGTACTTGCTAATACTACAAGTATTAGTACTTGCTAATACTACAAGCATTAGTATTTACTTCAATACCAAAGAAGGTAGGAAAATGCAAAGTAGATACTTCTATTTTCCGGAAGTTATTACAGTGAATAGCATTCATGTGAAAACCATTGAAGTGTTTACTACAACACGAAGTGTACCTACTTTGCCTAGTAGATTAAAGTAAACTTTAACAAAAATTGCAGTGTTTACTTCAACATTAGCGAGGTTGGTATCACAGCAGCTTAACTTCGCGTACTATAGTTGCAAGATTTTTGAAAATGGTGCAAAACAAAAAAAATACACTTAAATTTATCAAAAATACATAACTACTTTTCATTAGGTTTAACAGAAAAAACGTGTTGTGGCAGCTTTTGAGTATCTGGAATCATTAAATGAAACAAAAAGTAATGCACTGTCATATACAGCAAAGGGAAGTGTTTTTAAGGAGCTTATTAGGTATGAAGTTCATCAAAGTTTAAATAAATAAGTACTTGCCTATTATATGAACTAAATGATCAATATTAGGTATCTAATAATTAACCTATAATTAAATTGATATTTTCGTCTAAAGGTGATCCTAGAATGCAAATCGGGGTTGGTGTTGATCTTGGGATTCAGCAAGCGACTGCACGTGTCTAAAGTTATTGATAAGGTCTCAGGTGCAATCTGTGCAAAAAACTACTAATTATATGACCAATTCAAAAATTTAAAATTCAAATGTCAAGTTACCTTTTAGTTTTCAACTTTACATATCCGTTGTTTAGATTGATATATTCTGGGCGTCATTATAAGTTGGAAACTTATAAACATTCCATTGTTTAAAATGAAAACTAAAACTCTGAAGATTTAGATTATCAACTTAGATTTAGAAACTTGGAAATTAAATTTTGATGTCTCAGTTCTTGATATTTAATCTTTAACTATTTGAACCTAAAATACTGATCTATAGATTTTTAAAGAAAATAAAATTTTGATTCTTTGAAACCTGGTTAGTCAATATACGAATTCTGAAGTAAATAAATAATTCTGAATAAAATGTGTATTGTAACGTTCTTTTTAAAATAATAACAAAAATGCTGTTTAATCGTCTATCCACAAGAGAGATATAATTTAAATACACTAATTAAAACACTAAAATTATAAACTATTTAATGAGCTTAAATGCTAGATATTTAAAAGCTTAACGTAAATTATAAAAGAACTATCTATGTATTAACAATGATTAAACATTTATTTATTCACTAATATATTTGATTACTAATTACACAGAGCACACTTCGATATGCCGGCTAAAACACTAATCTCCTCTCTTCTATCCAGGATGTTGTTTTTATACCTCCATGTAAATATTCTAGTAATCGCTCGAACATACCCGTATATCGAATACACTAGAAGGTTCTCACAGGTGTATGACACTGTCGCCCTGGAATGTTCTATCGCCTGTGCATGGGGGAAACCCCATTTGTTACAGTATTATGCTGTAAATCCGTGTAATCATGCGGTGTTTTCTAATCTGGTGTACAATTTCTTTATTGAGATTTGCCTCTTGATTTTATCAGGTGGAGAGGCTCTACATACTTTTTATAACATCTGCTTCTTATTTTTATTAAAAGTCATTTATCTTGCAATGAAAGACTTTTAAAATGAGGTCCTCTGTTGCATTTAACGGCAAATGCTTTGCATTTAATGGCAAATGCTTTGCATTTAACGGCAAATGCTTTGCATTCAAGATTTCTATAGCAACCTAAAATATTTAAATGAAATTTATGTATTAATTTTGAGGATAGATTTTCTTCTACCTCTTTTATTTCTTCGTCCAATTACCTTAACTCCAATTAACACGAAAATCAAGGGTGCACAATTTATGCCAAAAAGGAGACAATTGAATTGAAATATTTCATCTAAGAAGTTAAATCTTGAAAACCTTCGGTCAGGCTCAGTGACAGGGATCAAAAATTAGATCTGAAGTTGCTAAAAAACTATTTGGTTGAAGGATGGGTGGAACTGTCTTTTGATCTTCCAATTTAAAATGATCAATTTTAACAAATTTATTTAGAGACTTTAGATTTAACACAAATCTATATGTGCCATCTGAGTTTGGCACAGAAAAAATTATTGGACAAAAATTGACCTTTTTGAGCCTCAACTTTTCTAAAGCGCCAGGTATATTTAGGTTAGAAACACAATCAGCTAATACATATTTTTCCATTATTGACCACCTAGGTTCCGTAGGCACAAACTTTTGAATGGTAAAGCCAAAAAAGGGATCTGGAAACCAGATACCTGTAAAGGAATATAAAAATTATCAAAATTTATATTATGTGTTTTTGGAAGATTAAAATATCTAGGTAATAAAGTTCAATAAATTCAATTGCAAAAAGCTGCATAATCAAATTCCTTTTAGCAATAACTAGGTTAAGTAAAAATGCAATGCTTTTATAATAGTTGTAAGTTAATGACTTAATTTAATAAAGGAGACGACGACAGAGTTTCGAAGAGTAAACATGTAATAACGTACCAAATTTCTATTTTATAAGAATAAGAAATAAAACCAATTTATTATGGGATACAAATTTGTGTATTATTTAAACTAACATCCATAATCAATAAAACAAATAGAACCGATAAACAAGGGGTTTATCACATGGCGACCCTGCCAATTAAGAACTTTAACAATTGGGAAGCGAATTAAGAAGAAAGAAAACAAAAGTGGAAAGATTGGTAAAAATGGTTAATGGTTGCAAACCAGAATAAAATTACAAAGGGAATAGAAAAATAAAAATGGGATCAACCCAATCAAAGGAAGAAGTTGTAATAGCACCAGCCGGAAACCAAGGACGAACCTAAAGAGTTTTTTTGGAGGGGGGTAACCTTAGAATTGCCAACTTATTAAGATGAAAATACCAACTACTAGTAAGAAAATATTTTTATTTGTACCTAAAAATTAGTATTTTACACAAATTTTATTTTTATTTAAAACTCTCCAAAGTGTATGCATGGCAATTAGATTAAATTTAAAAAATAAATTGTTTTGGACACATTTTCTTATCTTCTCATTTTTCTCAAATTGTGAAATTGCCAACTCTCGCTCAAAATTATCAACTTTGAGGGGGGAACTTTCCCTCCCAACCCCCCCATGGGTTCGTCCCTGCCGGAAACAATGGTGCAAATGTATCGAAAGAAGGCTATTCTGTTGCAGAAATACTAGGCGTGGTTTTTTTTGGTATGATGGTTATTGCATTATTTATATTTTTAGTGTGTCTAGTACAAAAAAGATTAGAACGAAAAATAAAGAAGGAATTACGGTGTAGTCAAGATATTATATAAGAAATAAAACACTAGTGTAAGTAAATACTTGTTAGAATTTAAATAATTGTAGGTATCATTTTTAGTATTATTTCAAGTTTATATTTTATGTAATCATATAGAATTTATGTAACTGTAGCATTTATTTGATTAACATGTTTTTAAGTTTACATTAATGAAGGCGATAGAACCACTTAGGTTTGTGTATGAAGAATTAAAGTTATTTTTCAGGAACATTAATAAAGATAGCAGAGAACGTTGCTCAAATGTGGATTTAGTTAAGAAAAAGGTAGATAAATTACATAGAATAGAAACCGAATTTACCACAGCTAGACAACAATTCAACGAACTTGGTAATACTGACACTGTTATTATAGCGGAAGCTAAAAAATATGTTGATGCAACCGAAAAATTGATAAAAGAGGTTAGTAGTACTTTGTTGGATAGGGTAGGGCAGTCTGTAGAAATAAGTTCACTTGAGATAGTTACTTATATTATAGAGACAATGGATAAATTTGATTTAAAAACAGCAACAAGTCTGTTGCCAGTTATGGACGATTCAGAAAATAATACTAAACAACTTATTGATGCAATCCAATTGTACGATTCGATGTTAAACGCTGACAGTAAGAAATTACTAACAGAGTTTATTTTAAAAACTAGACTATCGTAGAGCGCAAAGATAAGATTAGAGAAAGCATATGCGTGTAATGACGATTAAATTAAAGATATGAAAATTCATTTACTTACTAAAAAGTCAGCTGCAAGTCTCTCTTTATCTTTGCACACTGTAAAGCAAAATCAAAAATCGATTGATAAGTTTGGAAAAAATATCGAGGAACTTATGCAAAATTTAACTTTGGTGCAGTTGCAATCTTGTAGCGGTCATCGCGAATATAAAAATACAACGGTGGTAAATAGCGCATCCTTCTTTAATGTATATGAAATGTTTTTAATATCTTGTAAAGGAATATAGAAATTATCAAAATTTATATTATGTGTTTTTATGCAATGCTTTTATAATAGTTGTAACAGTCTAATGACTTAAATTAATAAAACAGACGACGACAGAGTTTCGAAGAGTAAACATGTAATGACGTACCAAAATTCTAGTTTATAAGAATAAGAAATAAAACCAATTTATTATGGGATACAAATTTGTGTATTATTTAAACTAACATCCATAATCAATAAAACAAATAAAACCGATAAACAAGGGGTTTATCACATGGCGACCCTGCCAATTAAGAACTTTAACAATTGGGAAGCGAATTAAGAAGAAAGAAAACGAAAGTGGAAAGATTGGTAAAAATGGTTAATGGTTGCAAACCACAATAAAATTACAAATGGAATAGAAAAATAAAAATGGGATCAAGCCAATCAAAGGAAGAAGTTGTAATAGCACAAGTCGGAAACAATGGTGCAAATGTATCGAAAGAGGGCTATTCTGTTGCAGAAATAATAGGCGTGGTTTCTTTTGGTATGGTGGTTATTGCATTATTTATATTTTTAGTGTGTCTTGTACAAAAAAGATTGGAACGAAAAATAAAGAAGGAATTACGGCGTAGTCAAGATATTATATAAGAAATAAAACACTAGTGTAAGTAAATACTTGTTAGAATTTAAATAATTGTAGGTACGATATCATTTTTAGTATTATTTCAAGTTTATATTTTATGTACTCGTATAGAATTTATGTAACTGTAGCATTTATTTGATTAACATGGGTTTAAGTTTACATTAATGAAGGCGATAGAACCACTTAGGTTTGTGTATGAAGAATTAAAGTTATTTTTCAGGAACATTAATAAAGATAGCCGAGAACGTTGCTCAAATTTGGATTTAGTTAAGAAAAAGCTAGATAAATTACATAGAATAGAAACCGAATTTACCACAGCTAGACACCAATTCAACGAACTCGGTAATACTGACACTGTTATTATAGCGGAAGGGAAAAACTATGTTAATGCAACAGAAAAATTGATAAAAGAGGTTAGTAGTACTTTGTTGGATATGTTAGGGCAGGCTGTAGAAATAAGTTCACCTGAGATAGTTACTAATATTATAAAGACAATGGATAAATTTGATTTAAAAACAGCAACAAGTCTGTTGCCAGTTATGGACGATTTCAGAAAATAATACTAAACAACTTATTGATGCAATCTAATTGTACGATTCGATGTTAAACGCTGATAGTAAGAACTTACTAACAGAGTTTATTTTAAAAACTAGACTGTCGCAGAGCGCAAAGATAAAATTAGAGAAAGCATATGCGTGTAATGATGATTTAATTAAAGATAAGAAAATTCATTTACTTACTAAAAAGTCAGCTACAAGTCTCTCTTTATCTTTGCACACTGTAAAGCAAAATCAAAAATCGATTGATAAGTTTGGAAAAAATATCGAGGAACTTATGCAAAATTTAACTTTGGCGCAAGCGGGAAGTAACGAGGAGTCAATAAAAATCTTAGCTCAAACTAACCAAAAACTTGCTATAGCTTCATTTGTCAATGGATTACGGGATCCTAATCTTAGAACCATTATCAAGGCAAGAAATTATTCTAAATTAAATGAGGCAATTACCGGAGCAAAGGACGAAGAAAATTTAGTACAAGGTTCACAAAGGTTCTTTGCAAAAGGTTGAGGACAGATGGTACATAGGCAGCAACATTTTAGGTATAATTTCAAATCTAACAATAGTTACGGTAATAATGAAAGACGTTCATTTAATCAACAGCCACAGGTAGTCAATAAAAACCAAAATCATGCTTTTTCTAAACGAGGTCAGTTTGGTCCTACAAGAGTTTGGAAAAATAGAAATAATCATTCCCAGAGAAGCTATTTTGTTGAAAACACAGGTAGTAATAATAACAATGAATCAAGTAGAAATACAGAAGGTTATACCACTAGGAATGATAGGTTTTTTTGAGGTTTCTCACAATGACAATACAGTAGATAACAGTTTAAATCTAGTAATGAATGGGATAAATTATGTAAGAGTAAAATATGGCAAGAAAGAGTTAGATTTTTTGATAGATACTGGAGCATCTGTGAGTGTTATTTTTTCTTCTGGATTATCTCAGACACAATATGTAAATAATAAGGAAAGAATAAAACTATTCGGAATTGTTGGATCAGTATTTTCATTAGGAAGTACCAAGTTAGAATTTAAGTTAGGTCGTACCCAACTTGACCATAAGTTTGCAGTAGTAAACAAGTTCAGTAAAGAATTTCATGGGATATAGGGTCTGATTTCTTCGAAAAATTTTCGGCCATCATAGACTATGAGAAATTTTGTTTTTCTTTCTGGAATATCGGAGAAAACATTGTAGTATCTCTTCAATCGAAAGGTGTCTGCTACACCACAATTCCACCCAGGTGTGAAATAATTCGATATTTTTCTGTCGATATAAAGGAGGAATGTGTTGTTTTGCCTGAAGAAGTTTGCGAAGGAGTCTTTACTGCTAGTGTAGTAGTTAAGCCTAACAGTAATTCTATACCCCTTAGGATACTAAATGTTAATGATAAGGAAGTTAGTATTAGGAATTATAGACCGAAAACAGAAAAACTTTTTTTGTTCATGTAATTAGACAATATACCACCATCTGTGGAACGAGTTGACAAGGTTTTACATCTAGTTAATTTGAAATCATTAAATAGGGAAGAGAGGAATTCCATAGAAAAAATATGTGCAAAATTCTCGGACGTATTTTATTTAGAAAATGACCCCTTAACTGTAACTAACGTTTACCAGCAAAAGATTTATTTGCGAAAAGGCGTATCTCCAGCATACATCAAGCCGTATCGATTACCGCATTCTCAAAAGGTTGAGGTAAATAAGCAGATTGATAAGATGCTTGCCGATGGTATAATTGAGCCCTCGCGTTCTGAATGGTCAGCACCTCTTTTAATAGTACCGAAAAAAGCTGATAGTAAAAGAAATAAGAAATGGAGGGTAGTTGTAGATTACAGTCACTTAAATCAACATATCGAGAATGACAAATTTCCTCTCCCGTGTATCGACGAAATTTTAGACGCTTTATCTGGTGCAATCTATTTCTGCCATTTAGACCTCTACCAAGGCTATTTTCAGCTAGATCTTGATCCAAGTTCTAGGCCATGCACAGCTTTCACCACAGATAAAGGACAATTTCAGATGACGAGGTTACCAATTAAAGTTAGTCCTAATGCATTTTCGAGAGCAATGACGATTGCCCTCTCTGGATTAAATTATGACAGATGTTTTGTATATTTGGACGACTTAATTATCTTTGGTAATAATCTGACTAACCATAATCAAATTCTTATACGCATTCGAAGTAGATTAAGAAAGGTAAATTTAAAATTAAATCCGATTAAATGTGAATTTTTAAAAAAGCAATTATTGTATCTCGGTCATGTCATTTCCGCAGAAGGTATATCACCTGATCCGGAAAAGCTGAAAGTGATGAAGGAATTCCTTGCAGTATTCGTTATATCTACTTGAACCAACAAGAGCAAGAAATTCAAGTTTATTCAAATCAGCAAATCTTGTGTTCAATTTAATAATTACGCAATCTAGAATTTCATAAAACAAGATTTTGTAGGATGTTTTAATTTCAATTTCGTTGTGGCCACGCTTGTATGAAAGAGCTGTTCGTCCTTGGGCAGCCACAAAATCTCATGAAAAATTAATTCATTTCTAAGAGACCTAATATGTGAAACAGCTGATGTTATTTGAGAAAACCAATATTTAATATTCAGGTATTTTCTCTGCAGAATTTTATAAAGTAAATCAGTCACGAGAAATATTTTTTGATAACTAAATATTAGTTAAAATAGTAAAGTAAAAGTCATTAAAAGTTTTGTAAAATCCATGAGCTTTTGTAATAGATTCTGAACCTGAGTTTCTATCGTTAGCAATCGTTTCAAAAACATTTATAATATTTTCCCACTCATCATGCAGTAAATTAATAATTTTTGAGCGTGAACAACAAAGGGTTTCATTTGCGTTTGGTACACTTCTCTGCATTATCTGCTTTAATACAAATGTCCGTTTTGGTGAATGATCAAAAATGCAGGAATACTCAGAATCATAGCAAAAAAAATCTAACTTTTGAAATACTGCTTAGAACCTTGCTGCAAAACCAAATTTAATCTGTGAGTGGCACACTATGTAAATAATGCTAAAAGTGCTACAGATTTAATTTTACTTAGCAACCCATTTAATTCTCCAGCCATAAAGCTTAAGTCACAACATTGGGCAACTAATGTCTGTTTAAAATTAAAGGGTTCTAAATCGTTAGTTATTAAATCAAATAATGTATTTGCAGTTCTATCAGCACTTACTTCAAAAAATCCTAACAATCGTTCTTTTAGATTTCGATTATCTACAAAAGTGACAGTAATGGAGCATTGTGATTTTTCACTAATATCTGTTATATCATCAGCAATTATTGCAAAATAGTTTGCATTATTAATTTCATTGTCAATGGATTCTCTTAAATAATTCTCGCAACAAGAAATTAACTGATTTTGAATAGTTTTTGACTGACCAGTAAAAATGTTTTTAACTTTTTCAGCATGTTTGCTAATTTTCACATTGCGCTTGATCAAGCACTCAAATATTTCTTTAAAATTGCCACGATTATCTGAAGTAGTTGATTCATCATGGCCCCGAAATGGCAAATCCTGACTGCCCAATAAAATTGTAACATCAATTAAATAACGCATAAGTTGCCAATTCTTTTTTACGTGCTCATTTTATTTAAATATGCTTGTTCTTGCAATGCTTCTATAATTGTAGAAGCGTTACATTGAATACGCTTAAGACCTAGAAAATTTTTAATACGTTCTTTTGAATCGTTGTATGTATTTTTGTATGTATTGAATGTATTTTTACGCTTCTGGAAAATTTTTTTAAATCATTATAACACGTAGTATTCAACACATTTTTAACAGTTCCTAGCAAAAGACAAGGCCAACAATATAATCTGCAGCTGTAACTACTGCCACATAGTCACTTATGCATTTCATATCACGAGTTTTGAAAAGTCCGATTTTGTAATTTGTCAGCAGACATAAAATTGATTTTTGGAGTTGGACGTTGATCTAAACTTTGTTCTTCTTCATTACGCCTTGAAAAAGGTATTTCTAATAAACACATCACATGGTTGTGCTGTGGATTCATTTTCCTAGTATCTAAAACAAACATTTGTTACTATTTAGCTGCTCAATTAAAATTCCCGACTTTTTAAAAGCACCTGTTTAACTAAGCGTACATAGCAAACGAGTGAATCACATTCAAGTATGCTTTGAAAAGTAAAACAAAAAGGTGAAAGTCTTCGGTAGTATTCGGACAGAAGTCGCGACTGTAAAATAACATATGATATGAATCTCGGTCTTTCATTGATTCACAAAGCTGTGAAATCTCAGCCTCAATAAGAGGAGGTGCTATAAGAATATAGAATAATCAATATGCAATGAACTAGCATGCTCACATATAAATACATTTCATTATAAAATAAGCTTATTTATATTAAATTCAATATTTTAATCTAGAAAATATTGATAGAATGAATTTATTAACATAATATTAAAAAAATGATTAGAGAATAAAATATTCAGCTTTACTTAGTAATTGTTTGGTTTCGTTTAGGTGAGGTTCAGCCTCGCTGCCTCACCGGGTGAGCCGTGCCTGACTGTGAACATAGAATTAATCAATATTCAGTAGCAAAAACTTTTTTATAATCAGGGATTGATATATTTAGATCCGCAAAGTATTCCGGATAATGTATATATATATAAATCTTTTTAGAACTATGTCTTCGAGTGCTGTGTTCGATATTTTAAAATAATCTTTTCAGAAGCTAGATTAACGACTATTATATAAAATGCATCATTGATATATACGTACAAATTACTTTAAAAGAGAAGACAATTTTCTTAAATTATAGTCTTATATTATTTCATACAGCTACAAAAATATTTTGAAAATAATGTTTATAGAATTCTTTATATCAATTATTGCTAACAGAACATTAGATTTTAAATAAGAAAAGTTATTTTATAATTAACAAACAATAAATTCCTCATTTTATTATATTTTTAAAACATAGTAAAGCATATTACATAGATTATGTATGGGTAGTACAAAAATTTCATGATTATGTTTTCGTGGTAAACACAGCGCATAAGGTTGTCTTTTCATGAAATCGATGAAAACTCTTGTAATATTACTTGTAAATTTATTGAAGCATAATCAATACTTTGTCTTGTATCACTCACAACACTTCTTAACATTTGTATAAAAAATGCTGAATGCTTTGGTTTCTCTGAATATCTTTCGTATTGATCTAAAGAGTCTTGTAATTTTAATGTTAAACTATCATAATTCTTCCTAACAACTTCGAGAATCTGATCTTCTGAAGGTGTGGACAAACTTTGAGAAGTTAACCATTGCTCAATTTTTGGAGAGAAATGCTTAATAATTGCTCGTATGTTTATTAAACTATTGTTTAGTTTTTGTGCATTATCTTTAAACTCTCCATCTCCAGAAGAATATCGTAAGCCTACAAATACATTAAACAATTATTAATTTTACTTAAGATAATTCAGAATTAACTTACCCATAGAGTAAACATTATCAAACACTTGATGCATTCTAATAATTTCATAATACAGTTCATCATAGCTCCCAGGAGTTGGCAGAAATGTATCTCCGTAAGTAATAAATAAATTGAAAATATTAGTAACTTGTAAACTTAACTCAAAAATGTTCATCTTCTTGGACAGATTACTTTCATTTTGAACTAAAAACCGTAGAAGGGTTATTAAAGCCGTCCATAAATCCTTCCATGGATAATTTATACGAATTCGACATCTTTTTTGATAACATAACACACGGTGGACAACACCAATACATAAAAGATATAATTCCATTGGTAATTTTTTCATCATATGACTCATTATGAATTCTACCAGTAAATCTAAAACATAAAAATGTCTTACAAATAAATTTATTATTACATTGTTTAGTTAAGATACATAATATTAATATAAACGAAAATGTCTAAGAACAAATTGAATTTTCATTATAATAACATTAATAAATTTAATTTTACTCTGATGTTATCAATGTAAAACTACAGAAACAAAACAATTGAATTGCACTTTTCATAAATCACATTTATCAGTTTTGTTTTTCTTTTTGATTATTTTGTATATGTTTAATTAACGTTTTTTATTAATGTTTTACTAAAAAATGTTAATCAACTAACCCTTGAGAAGTATGATATCCATACATTTTATATTCGAGTATTTATTCAATACGTCTGAATATTCTGTGAAGTATAAATAAATTATGCGTAACAGCCTGATATTGCCACTTGAATAAGGCAAAGCCGTTTTGATCTATTCTTTACATAAAACAAGAGATTATGAAATTTTCTTCTGATTTTCAAACATTACTGCAATATTATAAACCTGCATACAGACTGAGTTATAAAAAATTAGGAAAATCAATTGGTTATGACTGAAAATAGGTATTCTATATTAATTAGAAACTAATAATTTGATAAATCCATAGTGCCCTTTGTTTGCAAGAATTGGTATACAGTGTGTTTTTTGTAAACAATAATATAGGAAATCCAATGAAATTTTATCATTTTCCTCCTAAAGGAGGAGGGTCGATTTGGGCAGTTTTTGCCCCAAATTATTTTTGGATGAAAAAATCAGAAAACTTTTTTTTAATGTCTACTAACATTAATAAGTCGATTTTACCCTAAACGGACGATATGCCATCACTTGCTAACAGCGTTCTTGGGGAGATATATCGCTTTCAAACTTATATTTGCTTGATAAAATACCATATTAACTCCCTTTTAACATCCGCTATCATTTATCATTTTTCCCTTTTTACCCAAGAGGGGTGGAGAGGGTGGTTTTACTATGTATTCGTTTGCGGGAAATATAAATGCAAAATATCCAAGCTTGCTCACCAGACTTGACCAGGGTATCCTGGGGTTTTTGGGGTTGCTGATTCCGAACCCGAAGTCCGTTAACCTGTATCACATGAAGTTTAAGGTCATTTGAAGGTCAAATTGAGAAAAGATGACAAAGAAAGCCAGAAAAATAGATAAATACGTTTTGGCATCTCTGAATTCGATTTCAGGCTTTCTTGAATCGCTCGCCGTCAGAGGTCATTTCAAGGTCAAATAATAATAAATAATAATTAGTAAACAATACAATTAAAAAAAAGAGTATATAAGGATGGGGCTTGAACCCGCGATTTCTGATTGCAAATAGGATGCGTTAACTGCTAGGCCAATCAGCGTACAGCTTCCAGCTTTTCTTTATAGCTTATTACCAAAAGCAATAAATCAATATGTTTTTAATTATTTTTCTAAATAGTTTTTGGTTTTCTTCATAAAGTTTAATATGTTTTTGATGTAAAATGGATTCTTCTTTCGATTGATTCCAAAATTTCTACTTACACTTGCAAGGGCACAAATTTAAGAAAAAAATGATAAAATTCCATTGGATTTCCTATATTATCGTGTACAAAAAAACAGACTGTATATTGAATTGGTTACATTAGGTGGATGTAATAGTTGCAGATTGATTGTGAAAACGTCACATTTTATGATCTCTACTAGGTCACTATTTTTGATAGCAAAATTTCTTTACACAACCCGTCGTGAGCGGTTGAAACTGCAGCACTATTCTGTGGTGTAAACATCAAGTATAAGTGGAGTACAATCAAGAATATTATAATCGTATACAATTCATTTAAAAAGAAAATTATCCATTTAATGACAAACTCAACAAACTTTAGTTATGGTTACATCAATAAATTGCCAAATTGATATGCGGTGTCTGCTAATAGTTATACCTGTCCACAGAAGAGGAAAGTTATACAACGATTATTGGAGTGTATTGGTAGCGAAGTGCTTTTTGATCATTTCTGCTAAATACAATCCATGTATTCAAAATACACATGACTTGAATATGCAACACTGTCCAGGTCAAAGATTACTTTCAATGTCAAATCAGATAATAATAATAATTGCTACTAACCATTACCTGGTGAATCAGGCCCCATAAGCCATGAAGCTTGTGCAGGAGGGAGGGCTGATTATTACTATTACGCAGGCCGAATATGTGGCTACAGCACAAAAACGTTACCTAGATGTATTGGGCAGAAAATACCAAACTATTGTTTTGTATAATTACAGTGGAACTTTTACAAAGTGGAACTTTCCATTTTACGAAATTCTCTGTTTATCGAGTTTTTTAATGGGATTCTGTCATTTGAGTAATTTATTATATGACATATATTACAGTGTCTCCTAATCGCACATTGTATTTAACTAATTGCCAATACGTATTTCGGTAACGATGTTGCCTTTTTCTCAGCATAAAACTGTTTAAAAAAGACGGTTGGAGGATTTGGACTTTGCAGATGATATATATGTCTCATTTCAAAAACTAGCAAGTTTGTTTGTTTGTTTGTTTTTGGGAGAGGAATCAGGATGGCGGAGCATCCTTCGTACCTCATGGCACCGATTGCTATGATCATTTGACCAACCCTACTAGAATTTAGCCAAATCTGGGGAATTCCACCCCCACTAGGGATCTTTATCGTGCCAAACATCGCATTGACACGGGACCTACAGTTTTACTTCATATCCGAAAAGAAGGCATGTTTTTTAAATTTTTTTCTGCTATGAAAAATTACCAGCTCTGCCGGGGATCGAACCTGCGATCTTTGGATTATGAAGCAAACATGCAAACCACTAATCCACCAAGTCTAATCTAGCAAGTCTATGCACGTAAAGTTGAATAATTTAGTTGAGGAATCAGCAAAGGTGATATTAAAAATTAATATTAGCAAAACAAGTCAGCAGTACGGCAGAGTGGTTATAGTGGATTTATATCGCTTAACATAGTTAAGTCGAATTTGCGCCGGTCAGTACTCGGATGGGTAAACCACAAGCGCAGAGTACTTGCCTACATGCTCCGCTGCCTCGTCTCATACGCACATATCTACTCTGTGGCTCGGTGTGCCCGACACCTCAACACCGAAAGGTATAAGAGGTATAAAGATTATATATATTAGCAAAACGGTAAGGTAAATGGTACGAAAATAGAACGATTAGATGATTTCATTTATTTGGGAAGTGTGGTGTCGGTTGCAAATAGTGCTCAAAAAGAAGTGTACAGTCGAATTAATAAAGCAAGGAGTGCTTATATAAAACAGAGTGAAATGTGGCATGCAAGTAATCTACATATCAAAACCAAAATGCGGATTTTTAATTCTATGGCGAAGCCGGTTTTTGTTATATGGACAGAATCGTGGGTGGTTACTGGTGCAATATAACAGAAGCTACAAGTGTTTGTAAATCGTTGTTTGCTGGGTATATTGAAGGTATGGTGGCCAGAAACCATTAGAAATGAAGAGTAAGGTGAAGAACAAACCAAACAGATATAAATATGGAGATAAGAAAGAGAAAGTATGGCTGGCTGGGGCACACTCTGCGTAAAAATGGAAGTGAAATTTGTAAGAAGATACTAAAATGGAATTCTGAAGGAAGCAAAAAAAAGGGGAGGCATCCAGAAGGTACCTGGAGAAATACAATAGAAAAGGAAACAAAGATGACAATTTCAGAGCTGGCACAAATAGCAGTAGACAAAAAGACTTGGAAGGGCTATATTATAATCCTATGTCCCTTAAGGGAATAATGGGACCTATTATTATTATTATGCATAGAAAAAGGTAACATCATTACCGAAATACATATTGGCAATTAGTCAAATACGTACAATGTGTGGTTAGATGGCACCGTTATATATAGTGTTGTGATAAACCACAGTCCTTACAATCCATTATCAATTTACTATATGATTTTTATCCTATTTTACGAAGTAAAACTCTGTTTAGAGAACTAAAATATGAGCAGGTTTCTATGAAAACTGAGGGAATTTCTGTCTGAATTGAATTCTTGGAACTTCATCTATATAGCTTTAAAACCAGTACAACTAATGCCGTTATAATCCAACTTGCAAAGGGCTAGTCCTTTATTTATGCATTCTGAAAGAAGACACAGGAGATTTTTGCCATTGTCTAGTTCTCATAACTTAAGAGGGTGTAATAATACCTTTTGTTATTAGATTCCAAAATTGGACTTGGACAAACCCTCCAGTTTTACATGTGATATTACCTTTTACAAAAACATGTCTGAAAGCAAGCAAAAGCAGAAATTCTGAAGCGTTTTAGAAAAAAAATGCAAACTTTAAATAAAATTGATAGTAAAAAAGAAAAATGTAGCGTAAAAATACAAAATATAAAATTTTCTAAATCATAAATCAATTTCAAGTAAGTACTAGTTACGTTAATTATGTAGGGCAATAAATTACTGATGTAGATAAAATTTTGTTTTATTAAAACAGCCAAATTTTATAATTTTAAATGTTTTCCTTTTTACGAAATTTCCATTTAACGAACTTTTTTCTTGGATTTAGTGACTTTGCTAAATAGATGTTCCACTGCAATATGTGCAACTACTTAATATATTTCATAATTCACGTTCTCTTTATAGAAACTCTCTGTATAAATATACAAAATTATAAACACAATTAAATATTGACATTGACCTATTCATTCAATTATTTAATTATTGTAATATAGCAGTTAAAACGCAAATAATAATAAAATTTTATATTAAATAAAAGTTTAATTAAATCTTATGATTAAAGCATAATAAATGGATGAATTTCCTATAATTCTTAAGGGTCTACAGTACGTGGGAATTTATGATAGCTAAAATGCTTTTCGCTCTATACTTCTTATTCAGTTATTTTATAAAACACCCTACTTGAATCAAAATAAAAAGGAAAGTCCATTCTACGGAGGTGCTTTTTCGAATTTAAGAAAAAAAAATTTTTTTGGTACAAAGTTTACAAGAAAAACACAGAAAGATTAATTTGATGATTAAAAAAGTCCTAAAATATTAACCAAGGGTAATTCTGAAAAAAATCAAAAGCGCTGGTGTAGCTTATTAATCGTACTTCACTTTGCTTTTTGTTTCATTTTAATAGATTAATTAATAAGATCAGGAGATGAATAATTGGAAATCAATTTTCTTTGGATTTTTTAGTTATTATTGGTGTCAAAAGAGGCCACTACATTTGCTAAAAACGCTAAACGTGGTACCGCCTACTTTAGAGACATGCGTGCGATAATAGACCATATGAATAAAATGTAGCAAATGCTTTTATTACATAGCTAATTAAATACTTATACAGTAGAAACTGCCTAAAGTGACCACCTTTCGTACTGACCCAAAATGGTCAATTTAAGCAGGTGGTCACTTTGTAAAAGTGGGAATTTTTTATAAACAACAATTTTTATTTTCATGCGATATTCATTACATAGGTAGGTATTTTGAGTTTTTGTGCTTATAGTAAATGCTAGAAAAATGTATATGTACAATATATATTTATTCAACAGAGCACTTACCCTACTTATTACATGCGATAGATATGTGTTATGTACATACTACTTATAGGTACATATTTATTTAAAAATCATGTAACGTAGATTGTCTCAAGATCATATGTTTAGCACAGATTAGTTCATTAATATTATTTTTAGCATGGTACAGTTCTGTTAGGATTCCAGCTTTCCTAGACATCCAAAGAGCTTTCAATAATGCACTAACCGACTCTCTTTGTACAGCGGTTGCAGCTCGGGGAGTGGCACCCGGCATGGTGGGATGGATACGAGCAATGCTCAAGGGCAGAACGATAACGACATCACTGTGCGGAGAGACTGTCAGGTTTAGGGCAACCAGGGAATGTCCGCACTCCTGGTTGATGACCTACTGGCGATCATCGAGGCACATGAAGCCGAGGTTCAGGCCTACGCTGACGATATAGTCATTCTGGTCAGAGGCAGAGATGAAGAGGTCATCTCTGAAATTCTGCAGGAATCTTTGGATGCAACGATAGGTTGGTGTCAGGGGGAGCTACTCAGTGTTAACCCCCAAAAGACGATTATCCTACCCTTCACCAGGAAACGAAAGACTGATAACCTCAGATCACCAAGTATCCTAGGTGAAACAATCCAATTTGTGGAAGAAGCCAAATATCTGGGGATTACACTAGATAAGAAGCTTAACTGGAACTCCCATTTGGATAACACCATCCGCAGGGCCAGGCAGGCTCTCTGGACCTGTCGTAGAATCTGCGGAAAATCCTGGGGATTAAAACCCAAACAAATGCACTGGCTATATGTGACGGTCATCCGACCTATAGTCACATATGGATGTGTTGTTTGGTGGCCTAAGTCCTCACAAAGGACAGCCAAAGATAAACTCTCTAGCTTACAGAGAACAGCCAACCTGGCGGTGACAGGAGCTTTAAGCACTACACCGTCGGCAGCTATGGAAATGCTACTGGATCTACCACCCCTACACATTGTGTTAGAGGGAAAAGCCAGACTGGCCACATATCGATTCTATCAAGCGGCAAGACAGAAGCCGGAGACAGTGATCTTCATACCAAACCGACTATTACCTGTAATAGAATCGGATAACCTCCTAGGTATGATGACCGACACAATGTCTACCAGATATAACTTCAGCAAACCGTATAAAGTCCTATTTCCTAATAGAGACGAATGGGAGCAATCAAAGAATGCCCTGCAGAAAGCTGACATCGACTGTTACACTGAAGGCTCCAAAACCTCGGATGGGGTAGGAGCTGGAGTGTACTGCAACAATCCAAGAACTAAATTGTAGTAGTCTTGGAACGCATACAACTATTTTTCAGGCAGAGGTTTATGCCATCGAGATGTGTGCAAGGACGTTAATCGACCTGGGTTACCTGCGTCAAATTGATAAAGATCTTCTCTGACAGTCAGGCTGCTCTCCAAGCCCTGACAAACTGTGGCTGTACATCAGCAACAGTATGGAGCTGTCAGGAAGCACTCTCCAAATTGGGGAAAGCCAACAAAGTCACCCTAATTTGGGTTCCCGGTCACTCTGGCATTGAAGGGAATGAGCTAGCTGACCTCCTCGCTAGGAGAGGTGCCAGCTCGAAGTTTATTGGCCCAGAGCCGGTCCTTGGCATTTCAAGGGCCGAGGCCAAAAGTGCTGTAACAAGCTGGATGAGGCACTGTACACAGGAGCTGTGGCATAGCCGCCCAGGGATGGCTTATTCCAAGGCAGCAATAAAGGGCCCATCCAAAACCAGACATACCTCACTGTTAGAGTTGAACAGACTACGGACGGACGGACTGCGCAGCGTAACTGCCCTTCTCAATGGGCACTGCCGTCTTAGATACCATATGCATAAGCTAGGCTTAGCAGACGGGACCGTCTGCCGTCTATGCTTAGAGGCAGAGGAAACAGCAGAGCACGTCATATGTACCTGTCCCGCAGGGGACCGCACCAGATTCTCACTGTTTGGCTCAGTGCAACTCTTGCTGGAGGATCTCACCAACCTATCACCCACCAGACTACTCACCTTCCTTAAAAGAATGGGACTGGAGGGTGAACTCTAACCTAGGTGTGAGCCACAATAGACCCAGGAGGTCGCAGTGGAGGGGCGGACAGAACGCCACACTCACCTTTAACCTAACCTAACCTAACCTAGGATTCCAGGGCAGTTCTGTATAGTAAAATGTCCCGCTGTTTTTCTTTCACTGTGGTTTTCTAAAAACTAACACCTTTTGTTTTTCTTTCAAATTTAGTTCTTTGTAAACTTCTTTGAAGTCATCTTGATCGCACTAATTAACACAAGGGTTTCAATCAATAGATGAAACAAGACTGATTTTATAAAACAATTTTAAAACTATCCAAGGGTTACTAATGTGAAAGTTTGCAGGTAATGAATTTCTCAGAAGCAGAAATAAAGTCTTAAAGCTTGGAAATACCTGAACACAACTGGTCACTATTAAGGGATTAGATGCATTCTTAGAAATTCTTTGAATGCAATTTACATGTACAGTTGCGATCATTCGCTAAGGAAGGATGTAGAAATAGTGATCGTCGGTTTTTCAGTTTTTTGTATAATGTACACTGTCACTCGACCTGATTTATGAACTGGGCAATTATAATGTTAAAAAATGAAATGTTCTTGAATACCATATAATAAGATTATATTTACATTGCGCAAAAAACTAGAAAATCGGCGGTTATGATTTTCTCATCGTTCCTTAGCGAATGATCGCAACTGTACATCCCTATTTAAACTTTTAGAAGATTAGTTATAACTGTAAGTAAAGTAATCCCTTGGCTAATGGTCACTTTACACAAATATTTGAGGTAAATGTGGTCAATGGTCACAAAAGACAAGTGGTCAGTTTATACAGTATAAATTACATTAAAGTAATGGGATTTTTGCAGGGACTGAGAAAAAGTGGTCAATATGACCAGAGGGTCAGTTTAAACAGGTGGTCAGATTTACAGGTTTCACTGTGCTTTATTACTGCTTTACTAATTAAATATCGTATCTTTCATCCTTTATTCATAGAAGTAAAACCATGTGCTGCATTGTATTCATATCGCCTATTGTTTAAATTAAACTATGTATATTTATGTTAATTGAAAATAAAACTAAACGATTAGACATACTATGATATATTTAATTGTAAAGCATAAATAAAATCTAACATCAGCTCTAATGGTACTATAAAATGCGCGCTGGTCCACAAGCAACTACCGCTTGTGGCTTGATGTCGAAGGTGCTTGCTTTGCAATTCATGTATCGCAGGTTCGATCCCTGCTCGGGTAGTTTTTCTTTTTAATTTGAACTTGTTAGTTCTTAAAAAGAATAATTATTTACTTAATTATTTGAATTATATTTTTTAATGTTATTTGTTTTTTATTATTATTGTTCTTATAAAAAAAGGACCTTCGAGGCATAGGGGATAATTGTTGAATGCGCTAACGTACATTGTATTTTATTTATGCTTCACAATTAAATATTAATTTCAATTCGCCAAATTCAAAAATTTCTTTTTTAAATGAAAGTAAATTCAAAATAACGGAATATGTGTTTCTGCATTTAATATAATGCGACACAGATTAACGCATACAAGATGCAAGGTATTAACTTGGTACCTATTTTTTAGATTATTTTTAATAAAACTACATCCTGTTTACAATTGGATTATTTTGTAAGTTTAATTCAATAAAATTTTGGAATCCGATATTGAAATCGACGTCACGTCAGCTCCCCTTGTTGAACAATGTCTAAAAGGGAAGATTGTATGCATTTTATGTAATTATTTTTTTGTAAATGTTATAGTACTTATTTACAAAAAAAAGGTTTATTTATAAAATATATTAAATAATAATTATAAAATTTTTTTTGCATTAGCTGAGATTTGAACTCTGGTTCGTTTATTCGAAACTAGCACGCATAATCAAATGCAGCATTCGATTATGGAGCTGTTGTCACACATTTCTTCTTTAATGAATGTCCATTTATTATACCTTTTTGGTTGGTTCTTTTTTATTTTTTATTATTACTTGCTTTTTAATTCTTTTTTACAATATTACTAATTACACTACATATACTTATCAATTGATTAACATTAACTAATCAACAATTAATATTAATTCATCTACACATGTAAGATTTATGCTTACTAAATATAAATTTCGTTGAAATTCTATAACCACAAGGGGAAATGAGTAGGAGAGAGATGCATGATTTTTACTACTCAATATGGGCGTGTAATTTTAGCAAACAAATCCACCCATATTACAGACGATTATTTCGAGGTTATGTCAAAAACAAAAAATGCTCCTGCATGGTATAGGCCCTTAAACTTTTCAAGACTTTTGAGCTTGATTAGATTAATTCATCTTTTAATTACATTTTTTCAATAGTAATGCTTAATGTATTTTCTTTTGTACAATTAGACTCCTTTATGAATAAAAGAGACGAGTGGGTTATTCCATGTAAAATGTTTAGTGTTGAGAAAAAATATAACTTAACACCAACATGGAAGGTATGTCATGTATGTAAATCTGCAATTTCATGTTTTGATGTTTTTTATATCGCTATTTGATCAATACTTCAATCAATCAATAAACTTCAAAAGTTCAGGAGATATCTAACAAGGCTACAGCAGTCGTGTGTATACCTTGAAATATATGTATTACCAGTCATATAGTCTGTCCATAAAAGTGTTAACTAATTTTTCTATCTACTATATAGTGTAGATAGAAAAAAAATGATAGAATCTGTAGATTATGTATTACTAACAGTTCATTATGAAGACTGTAAATGTTTAACATTTACACACATCTTGAAATGTTTGACCAAACGAATCTGTGTGGGCTTGTGCCTATAAGTAACAGCCTGGGCACAAACAAGCATGCTTCACTTCGGGCTGCAATATCCATGGTGCCCATATCATTAATAATAACTCAGTCTTTATAGTCTTTTTTTGGTCACAGATGGTTATAACAGTGGTTATAATCTCTGTATCATCCAGGCTGGTAATTCTTGTACAAACTGGGTGTGAAGTAAAATTCACCAAATTGGGATAAAAAAATGAATAATAATAATAAATAACATTAAATAATTATCAATAATAAAAGTTAATTTTACTCACAAAGAATTCAAAAACTCTTGTTAAATCTAATCAAATAGCTTACCTAAAAGTGTAGATGCTAAAGGTTGTGAACATGTCGTACGATCGGCAAATGGTTTACGATGTCTCATTGGCAGTCTATGCAAATGTACTTTAAATGTAAGACTTACATCATGCATAATAGAATTGGCATATTGATCTTCAGAAATACAGCTCAGAATTAAAAAGCAAAGTTTGACAGTATTAGCACCAGCTTCAGTTTTTGTATCTTGCATTACTATAGAGCTGAATAAATAAAACAATTAGAAATAACTAGAAAAGATATTTTCTTTCTAAAATAGACACAGCTGGGGAATTAATACTATTTGCAGTATTAACGTACGTGGAAAATATTTGCACAAACAAGATTGTTGTCATATTGTGTTTCTAATGTTTTCTTCAATAACAGTCATTTTTCATATAACGCAGAATGACTTGTTTTAATAGCCAAAGTATTAACCATCATGATGACAATAAATTTTGGACACATTAACTACTATTTTTATAAGCTTTATAGTTTGTGCAAACTTTTCTCCCATACGTTATTATATGGTAGTTTTAGTAAAAGTGTCAGTATTTCTACCAAATATAATTATTATTTGATTTTCTGACAGATCAAAAGTAGTGTGAGATCAAATAAATTTATAATTAGAGCAGGCAGTAATCTTGCTACATCTTGATAGCTATGTACTATACTCTCCCTGGACACATTATTACAGACATCCACATTATGGATGCTAATAGTAACAAATACTCAAATAAATGAATTTAAAGTTTGTTTCTGAAGAGTAAATAGTTACTCCGGTACTGTTTATCAAAGTAAGCTGTTGAATTTAAAACTAATATATGAGCAAAAAGTAACTCCATCAAAGGTGCCTTTGGAATTTCGAACCTTTTGTGTATTATAACAGCAGAAAACTTGCCGAGGGGCAACAGTAGGCTGAAACTCAATTAATTAAGACCAACGGACGCGAAATTCCTTATTTTTAAGAAATGGGCCAATTGTACGAAAACCAATTATTGTGATATTAGCAGGTAAAGTAGCGGTAGTTTTACAGTGTCCGTGATCATTTACAAGCTGTTACATGCAGTTTTAGTGTTCCTGTGGTCTAAAGCAGCGACAGCTTATAAATGCTCTCGGACACGGTAAAGCTACCGCTATACTTTATCTGCCCCTAAATTTAATAAATTCACTAATTAAATACCTTTTAGGTAGTCAGAAAGAACATCATTTTTACTTAATTGGTGTCAACACATTTCAAATGGAATCCTGTTTTTCAGACGTGTGCAATATTGTAGATCAAAATTGAAATTTTGAAATGAAATTTATGAAAATCATGTAAAAAATGAACATCCTTAAAGAGGGAAAAAATTGTCATTTAAATGTTAAATTAGTTCTCGTTTGATTTCCAACGAGGAAAGACCATCGGTTCACGTGAAGTGATAACACAAGTGACCTCCGATAACGCGATTTATCGTCGTAAACAATAATAATTTAAATTTAAATTCCTGACTATCAAGTTCGTGACAAGATTAATAATTAACATCTTGTACGCTGGAAGTGATTGTGTACAATCATCTTTATGATAGCGAAATATGTCGTTGCTGTGTTAAAGATAAGACTCGTAAGTAACACAATACTTTCTTGAAAGTGTGTACAAACTTTCCAAAACAAGTAAATGTTCCCGCACGGAAACGGACCTGGCCCAAGCTATAATATACAAAATGCACATTATGTGCCAACAATGCAGCCAGGAAACTTCATGCAATCTTATCAAACGTTTCAAACAATAAATCCAAACACAGCAAACACGCAACATCAGCAATTCTATCAAGATCAATTTCCTAGTAATCCTAATCTCAACTTTCATCAATTACCACCACCTCTAATTTTAAATAATGGCTTTCCTAATACCTACTCAAACCATCCAACAAATAATAAGCCTAAAAATCCCAATGATGCAACACATTCTTGCAATACATCAAGTGACGAAGAAGATGCGGCCATGTCAGATCATGACTGCACGGCGACAGAAGCAGGAAAATCCCCCGCATGGCAAGTAATTACTCAAAAAAGGAAACGCCCGAAGACGCAAACAGTGGTAGAAAATGTTCAGCCGACTGCTACATCAAATAGATATCAAGCACTATCGAATGACTCAACACAAGACAATGAGACAGGCAATAACAACACAACCAGTACGAATACTAACCAGCAAATAAATCAACAACAAAAGGAGCCTAAACCACCACCCATATATATCTATGGGGTCAAAAATTACAACCTAATGATTGATAGTTTAGCAACAGTAACGCCTGAAGAAACATACTACACCAAAGCGCTTCCTAATAATGTAGTAAGAGTTAATCCTCACACCCCAGATACTTATAGAAAGCTAATTACCCACATGAGGGATGAAAACATAGTCCACCATACTTATCAAACAAAACAAGAGCGAGCATACAAAATAGTCATTCGAGGTCTCCATCCCTCAATCCCACTAGAAGACATTACAAAAGCACTCGCTATAAAAGGTCATAAAGTACGAAACATTATCAATGTCAAACATAGAATCACAAAAGAGCCTTTGCCCATCTTCTTCCTTGATCTTGAGCCCATGACCAATAACAAAGACATCTATACCCTGGAATTCTTACTCCATACTAAAATCACAGTCGAGCCACCCAGACATAAAAGTACAATTATTCAATGTACAAGATGCCAAGCTTACGGACATTCCAAAACATATTGTACGAAGCATTTCAACTGTGTGAAATGTGCTGGTTCACATGACACTAAAACATGCAAGAAAACTAAAGATACCCCAGCTACGTGTGTACTTTGTAATGGAGATCATCCTGCGAACTACAAGGGATGCACCGTCTATAAAGATCTAATCAACGCACGAAACAACATAAGTCTTACTTCCAGGCCAACAAATACGTCAAACAAAAACATAAGTACCAATTTTAGTACGGGACTTCCTCCAAACACTCAACAACCATCTTTTATCAACCGCACATATGCACAAGCAACCATTGGAAATCAGAATAATCCTAACAATCCTGATATCACAAACATCATGACTTCCTTCCTAAATGAATTTAAAAATTTATTCAACCAACTTCTCAATCAAAATAGCATGATTTTGTCCATGCTAACCACGGTCATCAGCAAAATCACCTCATAATGGCTACCACAATTAGAATAGCAGCCTGGAATGCTAACGGTTTGCCAAACCACGTCGAAGAAATTAAGCTGTTTTTAAATACACACAAAATAGACGTTCTGCTCATTTCTGAAAGTCATTCAACAGACCGAACAGTTATAAAAATTCCCTTTTATTCCACATACTTCTGCCACCATCCAGACGGCACTGCTCATGCTGGTTCTGCGATAATAATTAAAACTAGTATTAACCATTATGTATTGCAACCATATAGTACAGCTGAAATCCAAGGTACTCAAATAAGAGTAGAAACCTCTAAATATCCAATTACCATCTCAGCTATATATTCCCCTCCTAGACATAATATTTCGCTAGAGCAATATAATGAATTCTTTCAAGAACTTGGACCTCGATTTCTAGCAGTGGGAGATTGGAATGCCAAAAACGTACTGTGGGGTTCAAGACTAACCACACCAAAAGGACGTCGTCTTTTTCAATGTATACAGCTAAATCATCTAACCGCTCTGTCCACAGGGCAACCAACCTACTGGCCATCCGACCCAAATAAGATCCCGGATTTGCTAGACTTTGGAATCATGAAAGGTATTTCTGACATCCATACCAAAATTGAATCAAGCCTTGACCTCTGTCATGATCACAGTTCTCTGATCATCACTCTAAGTACAGCAATTTTATGGAGAGAGCCGTGTCCAAAACTTTGCTCTAAAAAGACAGACTGGGAATATTTCCACAATGTCATCAATGGCAACATTACTTTAAATCATCAAATTCAAACACCTTCTGAGCTTGAAGATGTTACAGAATACCTTACAACACTAATACAAGACGCTGCATGGAAGTCCACACCTCCCAATACTAAGACTATGCAAAGAGATCATAACCTACCTTTATATGTCAGAAATCTCATAACTGAAAAAAGAAGGGCGCGAGCTAGATGGCACAGAACAAGGAATCCTCTAGACAAAAGAGTTTTCAACAGGCTAACCCATCAACTATACGCAACACTACAACAAATCCGTAATAATAATTTCGAATTCTACATCACAAGTTTAACACCAGATGATCAATCACTATGGCGCGCAACCAAAAAATTTAGACGGCCGGTACCAGCCATATCACCAATTAGAAAGCCAGATAGAACTTGGGCGCAATCTGACAATGAAAAAGCGGCAGCCCTTGCAGAACATCTCGAAACTGTTTTCACGCCCAATAATGATGTACATAATGATGACGAAATTACCAATTTCCTCAGTGCACCGTGCCAGCTATCCCTCCCCATAAAACCAGTTTCGCCAGCAGAAGTCCGAGCAGAAATCCGAAAACTCAAACCGTTCAAGACTCCAGGACATGACCTAGTAGTGGGAGAACTACTAAAGCATTTACCCCGAAAAGCTGTCGTATTACTAACAACTATCTACAATGGCATCTTCCGGTTAGCTTACTATCCTATACAATGGAAAGCTGCACAAATTATTATGATACCAAAACCAGGTAAACCACCCACAGAACCCAGCTCGTATCGTCCCATCAGCCTATTACCTATAATGTCCAAGCTATTTGAACGACTTCTACTAAATCGAATACAAAACCTTGATGTATATGATGACCTTCTGCCCCAACACCAATTCGGATTTCGACAACATTATTCTACAGTACAACAATGTCATCGCATTATCACCAAAATAAGAGCCTGTATGGAAGAAAAGGACATTTGTGCTTCTGTTTTCCTGGATGTGAAGCAAGCCTTCGATAAGGTCTGGCATACCGGCCTCTTATATAAATTGAAAACACATCTGCCTAGCCCAATCTACCTTCTGCTTAAGTCCTACCTCACTGATCGATTTTTCCAGGTTAAAGTTAATTCCACAACTTCAGACTACTATCCTATAAAATCCGGAGTTCCTCAAGGCAGTGTCCTTGGACCGTTTCTCTACCTCATATACACTGCTGATATACCCACTAACAACGACATCTTACTGGCCACATTTGCTGATGATACGGCAATCCTAACATCCGATGCAGATCCGCAGAGAGCATCCAGCAAATTGCAGAATTACCTGGACGTCCTTCAGCCCTGGCTTAATCGGTGGAAAATCACAGTTAATGCCGAAAAATCCACACAAATAACTTTCACTACACGGCGCCAGCTCTGTCCCCAAGTCTCCATAAACAATCTTCCAATACCACAAAAATCTGAAGTGAAGTACCTAGGCTTCCACCTGGATCAGAAACTAACGTGGAAACAACATATACAAGCAAAACGAACTCAGCTAACCTTAAAAGTCCGGGCAATGAACTGGTTACTAGGTCGTATGTCCAAACTCTCCCTTGAAAACAAAATACTAATTTATAAGATAATTATAAAGCCCATTTGGACATACGGTATAGAACTCTGGGGCTGTAGCAAACCTTCACATACCAAAGTCCTCCAGCGTTTCCAGTCAAAAACCCTCAGGATGATAACAGATGCTCCATGGTATGTTACAAACTGCACCATCCATGCGGACCTTGGAATTCCATACATAACAGAAGTTATTAACCTTCACGCTACTAGAACTAAGAACAGACATTCAACTCATCCTCATGACCTCATCCGAGAACTCTACCATCCACCGCCACATGCACGACGCCTTAACAGGAAATGGCCAGAAGACCTGGGTGACTAGGTGACTAAATGGAGAGCTGTCATTGGACGGTACCCATACAAGACATCCTAAGTTTAAAAACATTTACTAAATACTCTTAGTTGTTGAGTAGTTGTAAATTGTCTGTAAATAATAAAAAAAAAAAAAAAAATGTTAAATTAAAAAGTTACCTGCCAGCTGGAATCAAACTGGGGCAGCAGCAACTTTGGTTTATGATCACCCCGCTCTGACTAAGTGAGTTACGAAAAGACAGTAGCCTACATCTACCACATTTATTAGAACTTAGTAACTTTATTTACTTGGAGAGATTTTACAAACGATGTTTAAAAGCACAGATTTATGCCTATATTCGATTTTATAACAAGACATACAGTATTTAACGACAAACACATGTTTAGTTTGATATTATTATGTGCTTTACACATGCAATATTGGTCCATAGTTATGGTTTTGATGAACAATAACAACTAACTAAAATAAAAAAAACAAAGTTATTGTTCGGTCTTAATTTTTCAATTTTTTGTTGTCACGAGTCCCGGGAAACATAATTCGAGACCTGAGACTGTTGTATACAATTCAATTAAAATTCTTACTTTAAAATTAAGATTTTATTGGTTTCAGCTTTTTAAGCAAATTATTAGTTAAAATAAGCAGTTCTGAATTTAGAATTTCCAATTTAAAAAATTAGAAGTAGATCGCAGGTCAAAAAGTCTGCCCAGGATTGATTTAGAGTGTAGATAGATGTAGTTAGTTCTTTCAATGTCCCAGGAAAAATCTTTGGGAGACACCAAACTGCATATTACCACAAACTTACATACCGCTAAGTTCATCAAACTAGGAGGTTTGTGTGGTAACCACAAGTGTGCACACCGGACATGCCAGAATAAGCAAGTGTGCATGCTCAGTGCTGTTGCTGTGCTATACATCTAGTTGAGAGAACTTAAAAGTATAAAAAAGAAGCACACTGTAGTGTTGCTATTTGTGGTTTGATTTTAATAAAACAAACACCAAACAAAGCAGTATTATTTGTGAGTATTTATAAATTTTCGCAGCTGCTACCCATACCTTCACAGGAAGGTATGGGTAGCATACCTTGATAGAAGATATCAAAAGGAACAAAAAAGTCTTGTACAACTTTGTTCTAGATAGTTCTACTTTTTCAGAAAATAATAAAGTTGGTAACTTTAACATCATTTTGCCGCGTTAGTAATAGTAGTTTAATTATGGGGCTTTGTCGGCAGATGCATCTCATCTAGTACAACAATAAACCCTAATAACATTTTATCGGATGATCAGTTGTTTCCGTGTAAAATTGAATTCTTTTTACAATTAAAACTTCATTTTACTTAATTAAGAAACGTGAGAACCCTGTAAAGTTTGCAATAAAATCTCTTTGACAAAAATGCTGATGTAAGATGTAGTTTGTTGAACTTGGAATAAAGCATGTTTTGTTTACAACCTTACAATTTAATGAAGAATATTTGGGTCAATGCCTGATCACAGCTGTGTAAATAATACCGTTTTAGAGTGAGATAATACTGAGTATGTAGTTTGTTGAACTTGAAATAATTTGTCAATTAAGCACGAGTTTGTTTATGTAATAACAGTTTTTATTGATTTTATAAGAGTATATCTTTTAAAGAGAACATTTATCTAATAAGGTAAGTTAGGCAATTAGGTTAAAAGAGATTTCGATGACGTCTTGTTTTGGCTACAGTAATAAAATCTTTAATTTAGGAGTCTTTTTAGATGCCTTAATCTTTTACAAAAGATAGTAATTTTTAATAAAAAAACAAATACGTCAAGAAATTTTGAAAATATTCCGGAAATTAATTGATAACTCTTTTTAAAGAATGTGCGCTGTCTCCAATGCAAATTCAGGTCAATTATTGTCTTATTTTTACAGTTGGTTTGTTATGAATCAGCGTGTTTATTAAGCATGTACTATTTTGTTTACTGAAAAAGTGCTGATTACAATTTTCATAGTACATATTAGTCACCCAACTACCCTGCATCGGGTGTTTATTATTGTTAAACAACGGCTGTAATCATTGGTTTGGTTAGACTAATAAACTGAATTCTAAAACAAGGTCAAGACCCAGGTGTAGAATTCGATTATACTTAAGCAAGATTGCCAGATATGGCAATGGTTTTTTCAAAATTACTCGAAAGCTAATTAACGTAGAAAAAAATTATTAAGACTTTTTTGTTACTTTTGATGTCTTCTATCACCCCTTAAAATTAATTCATCGTATATGTGCATCCACCCGGCTGTATATTTATCTTTTCCAAAGATACCTACCTAAGAAAAAAGTACAAATTATCAAATACTGATACTTTTACTAAAGTAAATTCAGACATTAAGCATCAAAAAAAAAATTGAATATCCCCAGCTTTATAAATAAGTACATATATACAACTTACCAATACTGAAAGAAAGTTACAAGTAAATTCGATGGTTGAGCCATAATATCAACAATATTCATAGTTGAAAGATCAGGAGCTGGATGAGCTGAATTCAATGTATTACTTGGTGAAGGAGGAGAACTAGTATCTGTTTGAGTTTGAGCTAAAGTAGTTATAAAATTTCTATTCAAATGTATTGCTTCATACAAAGCCAACAGGAGTGCATTATTTGCTCGAATCTGCTGTGTTCTCACGCCGCCTTCTTCAGAGATGAACATATTACCTACCATATTTGTTAATGAAGATAACCATGACGCATTCTGAGCTTCTAAATGTTGCAAATTAAACTGGCGACAAAATTCCATTAGAGCAGCAGTAATAACCTGTCCATATCCATTCAAAGCTAATTCATCGTCCAATATTGATAGCTTCACAATATATGGGTTGGTAGCTTCATATTTTCTATAATTTACTAATAAAGTTAACAAGAGCACCACATCATGTCCATGCATTTGTCTTGATGGCGTATCACATAGTAATTGCATTACAGATTCAAACAATGATGTAATCATGATATATTCTATTAAAGTATTTTGACTAACGTTTTCTGTTCCTGTTACAAATACCAAGAGAAGTTTTAAACAGAGGTTTTTCAGACTATCTGGGGTATCACCTAAAAGAAAGTACAAGTCTTAAAAGTTTGTTGATTTTTTTTTCAAATGTATTTAGGAGTATCTTATCCTAAAATCTAAATATAGGAAACAAATGCAAAGACCACTTAGTATATTTTGAAATATAAAGAACTGCAAAACATCATACAGGCATTTTCAAAATGAAAATATTATTTATTTAAAAATCATTTAGACCTATGAAAATGCTTCAAACATATTCATGATGGGTCCTGTTTTTTCCAATGCTGTATGTTTAAGGTTACTATAACAACTCATTCAAATTGATCACCATATAGACTAAATGCCTGGTTCAGACACATAATACAGTATGGAAAAAAGTATGGACTACCCCTAATAATTTGGTAGTCTTCAGGTTTTATGGAAAACGCTCGAACACGTCAATTTAGTTTTTCAGTTTTCCACATTCTGATAGAATTCATTTGTTTTTTTTATTGACATCTGTCATGAATATGACATTATCGACATTTTTATTAAATGACAATATATGGCATATGATACATCATTTGAAAGTTCTTGTTTCACTCAGTATGTTCCTAGATTTTTGTGCGACTCTGTCGTGCCGTTTCAAAATGGCGACTGTTGAATTGGGAAAATTATCTTAAATTAATTCCCAGTAAAAGAATAACTCTTTCTTGTTTTATCAGAAAAAGAGCAAACTATCAATCACACGTTTCCTTGTGTAACGCCTACTAATATATTTGGTCAATAAACCTGGAACGCACCTTACTATATTAAGAAAATTTTCGAGATAATTGCTTTTAAACTTTTAAAACAAAAATTGAATAACAATCAAAAGTTGCAAGTTTTAATAAAAAAAATTCTGTGAAGAACTATCATAATTTTAATGCTAATTCGATTGTTACATGGCTACTTGATTTTTTTTATCAAAAACTTGGAACTCCTGATTGTTATTCAAAGTTCAAATCAAGAGTTCAGATTTTTTTATACAACAATGAAGTAGTTATGTAACAATTGAGTTAGCATTAAAATTATGACAGTTCTTCATAGAATTTTTTAATTTTTTTATTAAAACTTGGAATTCTTGATTGTTATTAGATTTTTGTTTTAAAACTTTAAAAGCAATTATCTCGAAAACTTCTTGATACAGTATCATACTTTTTAGCAGATTTGGTCTTAGAATTTCATTCATAGATCTTTCCAAATCCATCATAAAAACTAACGTTTTCATTTAGAAATATTTTCGCTATCGCCATAACTCGGAAACAAAAGATGATCTGCAAATAACAATTACACTAAAATAAAAGAAAAAAAACAAAAAATAAGTTGGTATAAAAATTTTATGTTTCAACCATATTTTCATTATAATATTTAAACAAAAAAAAACTAATTTTCCCGCTTTTCTATTCTTAATTTGTTTGTTAAGTTGGAGTGCACAAAAGCACTAACAACTGATGCTACTGATGCCGAGGAAGCAACTGCACACGGAGATTGTTTTAATACTCTTAGTTGTTTCTCGATTTCCGGCTCTTCTTTTTGTAATAGCCACCACTGAATTCCACTTACGTTTGTTGTTATTTCTTCTGAGAACATTATGTCTTTAAAGGGATTGGAACGGGCATTAGATTTTATTGCTAATGGTAGCAATCCAGTGTTTTCCATACATCTCATTAATGGTTTCAAGAGCCAGGGCCTTTTCATCAACTAACTTGTATTTTTGCTTAGATAGGGCAGCATATAGGCTATTAAATGGTATGGTGTTAATGCCAGCTCATATCGGTGTTGGACTTCTTGATTTTGTTGTGGTGATAATTTTAGCTCACCCTCGAAGATACATTATAAATGTTTCCATTGTTCTGCAAATTATCAAGAGCATGCGATATGGGTATTAAAATTTTTAAATATTCTTCTGCACTGCGTTTAATACCAATGTTGGAAACGTTTTGGAAGATTGTATCATCAATCTCTTTCTTGTTTTCCTAGCAGATTTTCAGCATTATGTCCCATTGAGTAATATTCCATCGCACATCACTTGGACTTACTAATGTCTTCCCCTTGCTTGTTTGAATTTTGCTCTAACCTGATGATTATTATGCGTAAAATATGCGCAGAACAACCATAGATTATAACTTTTGACTTGGAGCCAGTTTTTTCTTCCACAATTTTTTCATGCAGGTCATATTTGCTGCATTGTCTGTAACAAAAGACCCCACAGTGCACTGGTATTTTAATTCACATGAAGAAATTAGGTCACCGCATATTTCTGCCAAATATTCTGAAGTATGAGGTTTCCCCGAGATATCAATAGTTTCATAGAGAAACACTCGTCAACCTTCAGTTGTTATTGTTGTAGATATTACTGCTTTGTTGTAGACATTTGACCACCTGTCAATCGACATATTCGTGCACTGTTCTGAGAGCGAAGAAAAACATTTTACTTTTTCTTCATCATAAATTTCATCTAGAAGAGTTGTAGCTATGGTTTTTCATGACGGCGGGGTATAACCAGATCTTAATAATTGGATGGCTTATTTTACCTGCATATTCTCAACACATCTAAAGCTAGCGTTAGTAGCAAAAATTGCCTTTGCTATTTGTTTGTCAATATTTTGTTTCTCAGTTGTAAATGTACGCATTACAAAACCATTCATTAACCATTCAGGTTACCTGTCTAAAAAATTAAAATAAGATTTTAAACGGCTGTTTTTCATTTATGATGTACATGTAACATATTTTCTTAATTATAAATACTTGAAAATATTAAATTAAACAAAAAAAACTATAAAAAAAAAACAACAAAAATATATCTTGTCAGAATTAACTGCCCGCACAAATAAATTTAAAAAAAATCATTTAGACATATTTACCTGTTGTAGAACTACTTTCATTATTTGTTGGTACTTGATGTTTTCGTACAAATTTCATGATGTGCTTTAAGTCCTTGTACTATAAAATTTCTCTTTTGCAAATTTTACAAATTGCTCTACACCCAGTTTTATTTGGATCCATTGTTTTTATATAAAACTGCTATATTATATCTTCGTTTCTTCAAGTTATTTTCACAATTCAATATCACACATAAAGTAAATGTATTTTTTATTTCAAGTACTCACTTAAACAACCACTATTAATAAAATGCACAGCCAATTGCACAGCAATATTGCCTTTGAAGAGAATCAAGTTGATACAGGAATTATCCTGTTATGTTATGCATTAGACACGCTAAGGCTGATTCTCACTATACGGCAGCAGGCTACCAACAGCCACCGGACCGACACAACATTGTATTGTACATTTTTATGAAGGTATTCACATCAACCGAGGTTTCACCGACACGGACCGTCGCCAACAGTTATTGGCCACCTTTGCTTGTGAAAAAGTTTTGCAGGTTGGTGTCGCTCTGTTCCTAAAAGAAACGGTTAGTGTGAAAGGTTGGTCGCCGTAAACTATTGTGTTGTTGCCCGTAGTATACAAATTTTCTGAACTTTTCTGTAATCAGTGTTTGTTTTTTACATTATACAATGAATGATGAAAGATAATCTAAATAATTTATGGCCTACGAAACGCATAGTTTTACATAATTTTAGAAGGGACTGTTGGTCACCTGTCTAGCAGTATAGACTGAATCAGTACCATGTTTTGTCAGTCCGGTGGCTGTTGGTAGCCTGCCGCCGTCTAGCTGTATAGTGAGAATCAGCCAGTACTTTGTAAAGGACGCTGCACATTTCTTATGGAAATTGGATCCCGGTCAAATTGACTGAAATTTTGATATGTTGTAGTTTATATCATCCTGATCAAGTCTCGCGGCCACAAAGCTCTAAAATTAACAGTTCCGGAGTTACAGAGCACGAAAGGCATGAAAAATTCATACTTCGGTTTATGGATTTTTAACACGTACAGCCTCGGTAACGTCATTTTTTGTGTATATTTTTTATTTTTGGTTTGATTAACACAGGTAATTGTATTGTTTTGCTTTCGTGTGAATTATGTGAAATTATACCGGGTGTTCCATTATATTTTGCCCACTTTATAAACCTATATAACTTTTGAATTAATTGAGATAATGAAATGCGGTGTTCACTAGTATTCTTATTTTTTTAAATTTTTTCTGAGTATCTGTGTTTTTTTCGAACTTCCGGTCTAATCGGAAATGACATAGCGTATTTTTGGGGATCGGGCAACTTTGTGATTTCAAATGGAACACCCTGTATATTTTTTCACAGTTCGAAAGCCCATTGTTTCCCCTTTCCAAAAGTGCCATACCTGTCATGGTTATTACACAGGCTGATGGTTTTATAAGCTCTTAAAATGAATACTGCATGTTATTGAAATGCTACGAAAAAAAATATGTCTTTAACAGCATTACCCCTGAGATGTTAAGTAGAAGCTATGTCAACTTTGTAAAGCGAATAAATAAATGTATCCAAGTTGATGGACGCCATTTTGAACATCTTTTATAACTAACTAATGTTTAGGGATTTGTTTATTTCTTAATTGCTTAATGTACATTTTGAATATCAGCAATTGAAGTAACATATAATTGTCACTAAACTAATTTGACATTTGCACTGATGTTTTCTTTTATTTCCATAGTCTACTTTCTGAATAATTACATTTTTTCGTAGCATTTCAATAACATTCACTTTAAGAGCTTATAAAACCATCACCCTGTATAATAACCATAACAAGTCTGGTACTTTTAGAAAAAGGGGGCAATGGGCTTTCCAACTGTGAAAAAATATACAGCGTGTTCCACTTGAAATCACAAAGTTGCTCTATCCCCCGAAAATATGCTACGTCATTTCTGGATAAACCGGAAGTGGGTAAAAAAGACGGATACTCAGAAAAAAACTTTAAAAACTAAAAGAAGACTGGTATACAGCGCATTTCATTATATCAATTAGTTCAAAAGTTATATAGGTTTATAAAGGGACAAAATATAATAGGACAGCCAGTATAATTTCACATGATTCACACAATGCAAGACAGCATAATTACCTGTGATAATTAAAACAAAAACAAAAGATACACACAAAAAATGACGTTACTGAGTTTTTCCTGCCTTTCATGTTCTGTAACTCGGAAAGTATTCATTTTAGAACTTCGTGGCCAGGAAGGCTATTAAAATGTTAAATAACCCAATGAGTGACCAATGACTTAAGGGGGCCTTTAAGTCACCTTAGAAATATCTGAATAAAATTATCAATACAATTGCTGCTTCTTTTTTAATCATATATAATTTTGCTTCTGACAAATGTTACTCTCAACCAAAGTAGAGTTTTTCCTGCCTTTCATGCTCTGTAACTCGGAAACTATTAATTTTTAGAGCTTCGTGGCCAGGAAGACTTTTGATCATGATGATATAAACTACAACATATCAAAATTTCAGCCAATTTGACTGAGATCCAATTTCTATAAGAAATAACTTTTAATTTTAGATTCAAAGAAATCTGTAGGAGAATGGGATATAATATAATGTAGCGTAAAAAATGAACGAATTAGCTGAAAAAGGGAAATGATTTTTGATTTTTTATATAAAAATCCAAATTTTGGCCAACCCTGTTACACAGTGAAAAAAAATTTGTACACCATTGTGTACTAAACTTTTATTAGGAATAAAATATGGATGGGGTAATAAATTACACTAGGTACTATACTGTTTTGAATACAAAAAGAATACGAATATTAATTCTTCGTAAAATTCTGGTGCAGAATATCGCGATTTGGGAATGTATGAAAACTTATGTTGGGAATCGATTTTTTCTCATCACTGTTTTTTATATTGAACCACACAACATAGATTCATACCGAGGGGTCAACCTCTACTGGAAATCACTGTACACTTTGCTGGGAATACTTTGGAAATACCTGGGAATACTTGGGAATACATGGGAATACTTTGAAATACCTGGGAATACTTTGGAAATACATGGCAGTACCTGGAAATACCTAGGAATATTTGAGGAATACTTGATATTATACATGCTTGGGTGGAAATTTATTTTCCTTTTAACGGCGTTATTAGACGAAAATCTATTAAGTCAAGTCAATTACGGCAAATTAGTTTAACACAAACTCGGTTATCAATGTTATGATCATAAAAGCTGCATGTAAGAAAAGTTAAAGACGTAGGGGAAGTAGCGATATTTCGTGACGTCATAGAATATTTACGTTAATGTATAGAAGTGACTCTGCATTTTTAATATATTTCATGTATTAAGTAAGTATGCTCTGCACTAGAGCATTCATGAGATGATCAGATCAAGTAGAAATCATCTTTCAGTTCTGGATATGGAAAAAAATTAGGAGTTATAGTATGTTACAAGCAAAAAATAAAGCTGAGAAAATAGGAATACCCTTAGTTATCGAATCTCAAGAACTTCTTAATCCCACGGCTGTCTTGAATGAGAATTTCGAAGATGATGATGAAGATTTAATATATACATATAACACCGGTAATATATCCAACACAACTCAAATTGCATTTAGTGACGAAATAAAAAAAATGATGAACAGTTATTCATTCTAAATTCCTACGACACAAATTTAAAATATTTTACGGGAATTAAATCATGTAATGATAAATCATATTTAGCAGTGTTACTGAAAAATAAAAAACGATGACGGTTAAAAAGACTATACATTGCCGTTTTCTTTTAATAAATCTTAATTTGGCGTTTTCTTTTAATATAAAAGCTCATTTATCGGCTGACAGAGTAATACGAGTTAGAGCTGCACAAAAAAAATTCAAAAATAAATCAAAAACTCAAAAAAACTCGAGATCTCTACGTCAAAGAAAATAATTAAGAAGAAATGACCATTAGAAACTGAAACCTGTGTTTGTAAAGGATGTGATCATTTTTGCATCCAGAGACACAATTTTATAAATATTCAAAAAAAAGTACAAAATACTCTAAAAGTTATAAGTATTAATATAAAAGTTACTGTTATTTGTTGTACATGGCTTACACTCAGCTAAAGATGAAATTCAGCTGAAGAAAAGCCATTTCCCCAAGACAAATAATTAGTGGGAAAGTTCTTTGGGTGCATTTTCTGATCAAATATAAACGATAACAACAAATTGGTTATTGATAAAAATCTAGAAAGTTGTTAAAAAGATTTTGCTAATGCCTATTCGTCTAGATCAGTGGTTCCTAAACTTTTTCCTATGGCACCTCTTTTTTGGTATCACCCTTACACCTTACCCCCCCCCCCCCGATAATTAAGACAAAAATCATATTGCAATAACATTTATTTATTTAACAAAAAAGTCAAAATACAAAACCATTAATGTGAAGGGTGGTGTTGAACTGCGAACAGGAGAAGCGAGACAGGTTCTTTGCGGTCTATATATTATATGCGGTAAAATGGTAAAACAATCTGACCGCGCCAATTCCTAAATTCAAATATTGAATGCTGCTCTATTATTTGTAAACAAGGAATAACTTTTTCAAATTATTATAATGTAGCTACATTTTTGTTAAAAATTTGAATTTTTTATCCAGGCATAAGATTTTTTCTGTGCGCTTTCATGCCCCCCTTAACGTTACTTCACGCCCTACAAGGGGTTGCGCCCCCCAGTTTGCAAACACTGGTCTAAATCGATAACTAAAACTTGCTGGTTTGATTGCAAGAAATTGTTTGGAGTATTAGAAGGGTTTAAATAGTGATTAAAGAACAAACTTTTATCAAGGTTTTGTAAGATTGTTGAATGATTGTGTGAAAGATACGTTCTATGGATATCTCAATGAGAAAAATTAAGTGTACTAGAATAAATATTCTAAACATTATACTTTTATTTTATGTTCAACTAGAATGCAAATAGAAAAATGCAATAAAAAATAGTAAAAATACTAAATTGTGATATAAATTAATGTATTGTAAGGAATGAGTGATACGTAGGTATAATCTGTAATCTCTTTAAACTTGGTAGAGAAAATTTTTTTATATTAAAAATATTGTTTTGTTAAATTTATTTTATTTCAATTACATTACTTTGACACATGCTCTATTTAGTGTCCCAATCTTGTCCCCGCATTTGCCATACTTTAAGTAAACATTTAAGTCATCTCACAAAGATAAAATGTTTTTTACTAAAGCTCTGTTTTCTGATGATTTAGAGCTTTTAAGCCATTTAAGTTTATATCAAAATAATCTGACTTTCTATGTTCTATTTTTCGATAATTTGGAATTACCTGAGTATACTTGGTAATACCTGGGAATACTTGGAAATACCTGGGAATACTTGGAAATACCTGGGAATACTTGGAAATATTTGGGAATACTTGGAAATACCTGGGAATACTTGGAAATACCTGATGTTCTTTGAAAGTATTCCCAGAAACTGGAAATCACTGTACGTTTTTTGTGGAGTGGTTGACCCCTCGATTCATACTAATATGTGTATTTTGGTATTAAATTAAAAACCGCATCAATCCATACAAACTGACAACTATGCATAATAATGCGAATGGGTTTCGGTGCTGACTGGTAGTACCTACGTCATCACCCCACAGGCTTCATACTTTAAAGCATTTTTCTCGGTAACGATATGTATTATAAACAAACCGTTTTGACAAATGAATTTATTTTATTCTTAGCTATTAAAATGTTAAATAACCCAATGAGTGACCAATGACTTAAGGGGGCCTTTAAGTCACCTTAGAAATATCTGAATAAAATTATCCTTAGAATTGCTGCTTCTTTTTTTAAACATATTTAATTTTGCTTCTGACAAATGTTACTTTCAACAGATTGGGATTATATCTGAAAATATCCTTTTGCAAATCAGAAAGAATTTAACATTTACCAATTGCAGGATAAAGCTAAGCAATATACAGAACTTGGAACTTACATCAGCAAGCAACTTCTTATAATCCATACCTTTCAGCCATGGCATCTGTTTGCTACCTTTTGCCGTAATATGAATGTAGTTCCAGATTCACATATGGTATATGCATTTGCCACGTCTTTCAGAACACACAGATCCGTTAGAAACATGTATTCATAATTGTCAAATGTAGTAGTTATGAAAATGTAAAATCAGTGTATTCAGAAACTTATAATTAAGAAATGAATTATTGATTTATTGATCTGGTAATCCTTTGGGCTTTAAAGAACTGATCTAGATCAGCTCATTCGCTTTGGTGGTCTCAATTTGAACGAGTCATTCATAGTATACCATATATTTCTACTTTTAATGTTCAAAAAAGTGCTTAATATTTCCTCTTTTTCAAAATATACAAATAACCTCCACATAAAGTATTCCATTTCCTTCCCAATTCATTATAGGTGGTATTTATTAAAAGAAATCAACATGTAACTGTGTTCATAACTATCTGTTCCACAGTAAGGTAAATCTAATAAAAAGTTTACATCTATTTAAAGATTCTTCTGTATTATTTACCTTTTAATTCATGGAATGTTATAATAGTTAATATTTGTGTCACTTCTTGTACATTCTAATCTATAAATTAGCTAACAATAAATAAAACCAATATTTAAGGTATTTAAACTTACTTGTTAAAAAAACGTGGCAATGATGTAATAACTGTTGCATTTTTTCTTCTGCATTTTGGAAGCCCATGAGCAAATGAATAACATCAAATCCACTTTCCGCAGTAATCTTTTTGTAAATGGACGATACTAAAGCACACAATGTTTGCATTGAATAAACAACTCTGATGTTATGTTCATGACTTAATGTTTCAATACATTGACTAAATAATAAATTTAAATTGTCTCTAAGTAAAGTTAATTGATCTGGAGTAAGTTTCATTATTTCATTTTCCAAATAAGACACCTTTGGTTTTAGTAAGAAAAATTCGTCCCAAAATGTGGGATTATTTTTTGATAAATCATCTCCTTTAAAAAATAATTCATAAATCTGAACAACCTTCTCCTTTAATTGTCTTTTAGACCCAGAACCGCTGCGTTTTCTTGTGGTCATTGTTATGATATTATCGGCGTTATTTTAAGGTTATAATAAGTCGAATAACTATTAATAATATACTTTTAGTATGCACAACACAATATAAATTAATTTCTAAAATCGAAGATTGGCACTAACAAAATGTTTTCCACTAATTATACGTAAAAATAAGTTACAAATAAAATAAATAATTTCTTGGCATATATTTAACCCTCAACTTTATTTTTTACTACGTCAAAATCAAAAACAAAACTGTCAAAACTCAAAAGTGTCAAATATCACGTGCTAACTTTAAGGTAAGTTCTCAGCCAGGGGCGTCCCCAGCGGTGTGCGAAGTGGACCACGGCACAGGGGCAGCCAGAGCAGCCAAATGAATTTAAAACTTAGATTTAAAATTAAATACTATATGGCGACGGTCAGCGATAACAAATTCCAAATTAAAATTATCGGAAAAATAAGATACATTCATATGATGCTATTAAACTGGTCGGGGTTAGAAATGCTAAATTGTATTATACGAACTTATTTTTCTACAAACGTATTTTTGTTACAAATTACCATAAAATTTAAGACAAAAATTGGGAGCAGCAATAATAATCTTGCACAAGGGCAGCCAAGTGTCTGGGGACGCCCCCGTTCCCAGCTGCGCGTTTATACGCTACGTTTCCATAAGCGTTCGTTGAAATCTAGATGTCGTAAACTCAGCGATTTTCGTATAGGATTTTCGCGAATATCTCTGGTGTGATCACACAAGAGATATTCGCGAAAATCCTATACAAAAATCGCGGAGTTTGCGACATCTAGATTTCAACGAGGCAATCGACGTAGAAGTGAATAGCAAATCAGTTTATAACGTGTTGTAGATGGTTTTTGTGATTTAACTAAATACGATTCACGGGTTTTTCGTTGAAACCAGCGGTGAAGCATGGTTCTCAATATACTTGTTGTCGCTTAACTTATCAAGATGTAAAATAATGGAGAGAAATAGAAATAAAATAAAGAAAGTGTGAGTTGTCCCCTCTCTTATATCATCGCCAACCAACTTTAATTCAAAACTCTACTCTAGACTATCATAGTTTAATCTAGCTACCAGTCTAACCTGTTATTTCATAATGTCAATATTTTAATGTTTTATCTGCTTTATGTAGATTAGTTCAGTAGAACTTTTTTCGAAGAAATTTTCGTATGACGAATTAATATTCGTGGATAATCAAAAATGCATTGCAAGGTAGGGACAGTACAATTTTAATTCGTGTAATATTTTATTTAATAAAACTAATTTATAGCAAATGAGATTGGGGGATGTTTGGAGAACCTGCAATAAGATTAGAGCGGCGATCTTCCGGGTTGGATTAAATTTGTGGGAATATTACTTACCATTAGACCCCGGAAAGAATTGCTTGATATCAGGTAGATATATTTTAAACAACAATGTTCTGAATATGTACACTTAACACTCTTTAATAGTTATTATGTTTAAAGCCTTCAAATTACTGAAAATATCTTGTTTACTAGTATACTGTCTCCACCCCCCCCCCCATTTCCCTTATTCTGCCACCGGGAAAAACATGGAAAATAGCTGACTGTCTGCTAGCCTACATCAACTTTTAGAATGTATCTAACGTATACATTAGGGTGGTTCCGGAGACGTAGTTGGGGTTTGTAGCGCCCCTGTGCAAAAAAATGTCGATTAAAAATATAGGCTATATTTTATTAGTAAATTTCATTCCAACTTTGCAGTGGTAGTATTTAATTTATATTATATTTTACTCTGTCAGGGGGCTGGCACCCCTTGACTGCAGCGCTCCTGTGCCGCGCACAGGCTGCACTGCGCTACTTACGTCTCTGGGTGGTTCTTATTTGGGTCATGTTGGAATTTCGGTTTTGCCAAGTTCCCATTTAACTAAAAAAAACTGAAAATTTTAAGACCAATACAAACTTCCTATCTCTATTCTAATCATTCGCTGTAACGAGGAGAAGTAAAGAAACCAACTTGCCGAAAGAGCGCTGGATAAAGCAAAACTGATATACAGGGTGTATATCGGTTTTGCTACATAGACAAATAGCATGTAAAACACAATTTCTCAAATATTGGCTTCCCTAATTATTTTATAGGAAAAGTATGGATTGTAACAAAGTTGTAGACCTTAATGAATACCGTTCAAAACACTCGCACTTTAGCATTCTCTGTTAAGTGATTTCAAAGATATAAGCGATTTTCTGGTATAGAAAATTACCTTGTAAATGGGAAATTCGTTAATAATAATTACCAGGTTGAATTTTTAGACATTAGATGTAAATGCAAGAATTATTAAGCACAGTTTCGTGGAGCAAAATCACTCATCATAATATTACGATTGCTACCGGTATAAAAATGAAAGAAATAGACGTGAATTGTGAGAAGAAACTTATTTTTATAAAATATTGTTATCCATAACAATAGCTGTCATTATTTTCCTCATAGCTTTTCCTTTTTTGTCAATTGTCTTTCAATGTGTGTCTAATGTGTTTCCAATGACAAATAGGGAATGTCATTTGCAACATAGCTTTGACATTTCATAATCTGGAAAGTCATTTGCTAAATAGGGAAACGCAACTGACAAAAGAGGAAAAGCAATAGAAAAAGACTGTAATCTCAAGAATCACTGGGAGGCTATGCCATGCTTTTGTATTATGATTTTAAAGTATGTTCAATAAAAAAAAAGAATGATACTATGTAGTATAAGGAATAGTATATTGTGTTACAAGTGTAGAAAAGTGCCAATTTCTCATGAGTGTGAAGAAGTTGCGGCATGACACCAAGTCGAATGCCGCAATCACTCGAATGTGAAATTGGCGTTTTTGTACGCGTTACACACTATACTTTATCTACGACAACAAAAAAAGTAATAAACCACCAACAGCTAAAAAAATTTTTAACCTAGAATTTATACTCGCATTCATATTTTTTACGTGAAATCTCTGACAATAAATTAAGAGATGTAATGTGAGCCGCTTCCACGATGTTTGGAGGTGTACAAATGTACACCCCATTTTCCCATCATCGGATTCATTCATGATACATCTAGAATTTCGAAAACGACAACAGTAAACATTAGATTTTTAAAGACAATAGTAATAATACGTTCACAATCTGTATAATTTCAGTCAATCTACTATTTAGTACTTACAGCTAAATAATCACACGTATGCACTCGTTTTCAAAAAGTAATTTTATATAAGCAATCACAATTCAATTGTCAAGGTCATTAACCCCTTTGCTGCGAAATATCAGCATATTCTCGCATTCTGTAGCAAATTATAAATGGTTTCATTGTTTTTATTGTAATTTAGCAATAATAATCAATAATATTATATTAACAATTATATAATAATGTAAAAAATTAATCAATTTTACGTTAATTGAATAAGAATTTTTGTAACGTTGTATAATGAAAAATAACCAAACTATGTCAAGACGCCTAAGTAGCTGAATGGTGTAACGTCTGGCTTAGCAGACAGGCGATCCAGAGTTCGATTCCCCGCAGGACCGATGATAGTTTTTCTAGATGGATTTGCATTCAAAATATAATTCAATGTGAAACATTAATTAAATACAATAAATTAACCCTTATCTAAAGTTTATAACATTTTTTATATTTCAAATAATATCTATGGCGTTTTAATAGAACTACTGATCGTGAGAAATAATTTCTCACGGTCATTACCGTTCAGTTTAGAGATTGTGCGCAATCGGTGGTTTTTACGGTTACTAGATTATGCGGAAAGTGTATCTAGGTGTTACTTTCTATGGTAGTCATAGATAAAAAAATTAATCTTATTATGGGGTTACATTATTATTATTAGAAGTAATATTTAACAATTATATAATCTAACAATAACTTTGTTGTGGTATAGTAGTTTATTTTAATTAATTACTGTACGATGTTTTAACCAATCAATAAACTTAACAATAGCTAACAATTGTATAGTTTAAATGACAAAACTGGAAGCAATTCTTTATAGTAATTTGATTACTGTTGTCATGGCTAATAAGATTTTATAAAAATATATTTCTTGTAGAATTCTTACCTATTTCTTCCATACCTGCAACAATCGTAACTTTCTGATGAGTGATTCTGTGCCATGAAACTGTGCTTAATAACTGCTTACATTTACACATAATGTCTAAATGCAACGTAGTAAATGTTATTAGTGAATTTCCCATTTACAATGTAATTTCCTATACCTATCAGAAAATCACTTACATCTTAGAAACTGTCTAACACAAAATGCTAAAGTAGGGATGTTTTGTAGTACAGTACTCAATAAGATCTAAAACTTTGCTATAGTGACTTTTCCTTGAAAATAATTAGGGGAGCCATTATCTAAGAAATTGTGTTTTTACATGCTATTCGCATATGTAACAAAACCGATAAGACACCCTGTATATATACGAATGGCTCAAAAGGCCCACATTAGACTGTTACCTTTGTAACTGCTTATCTCTCTAGTTGTTTGAAGTGTTGATAGACCATTTATACAAACTTTCGTCATATCGGTAGAGAAAAAGGCATATGAATCTCATTACCGGAAGATTCTCTAATGTTGATAGTTTAAGGATTACTTTAGCTAAACCATAGAAACAAAGAGTCGAACATTTTCAGACATCGATAATGTTTGGAAAATTAGAAGTGCAGAAAGTCCAATAAATATTTTTTTAGTAAATTAAATTAGAGTTCGAACTCGACTTTGTAGAAATTGTATTCGAAGTTAAATCATCAACAGCTGGCTCGAGTCTAAGGTTTATGATAGTTGGTACAGTTGTATTTAGCTCTTCATAGAGCAGTAACTTACATGATCATTAGAGACGTGCATTTTAGGTGACCTTGCTTGAAAAAACCCTTGATTAGCTTATCTTTAATAAGCGCCGTCGCTATAAGTTATATGACATGTAGTTTACAAATACGAAAGCGGTTATATAAAACTTGCCACGCCACTGGCAATTTCTTTAACTCACGTTGTTTATTTTACATAAATCCCATTTCCCTTTATATTTTTGCGGCAAAGGTACTCCAATTCTACCATTTTCAAGAATCCGCTTGTGTTACATTGCACTATTGCAGATTAAATTACTTCGCTCCGTTGACATAGTGGTTTTATGCTTTTCTAAAATACACGTCTCTAATGATCATGAATGACAACGAGATCAACGATCCTAAGAAGTTTAAGAATGTCAATGATTTGAAGAGAATTATAATATACACGCAGAGCTGGGCACTACTTCAAGTAATATTGTCAGTTGAACTACTTTTAATTATCAATACCTTGTAATTGCTATTTGACATAACAAAATCAGTAAGATTACTTGGTAATTGTTTAAGTACTTCAAGTATCTATACGTAATTACCTACTTGGAATACCATACAAGCACTTCAATTATTTCACATACCACGAAGAAACCCTATAAAACAATACCTCTCAATTACCGAACACCATCGGAACACCGGGCTGGCACGACTGCCCGAACATGCTATCATGTTACAATAGTAATTTATGAACCATTTTGCTATTCGGACGTCACTTGTACCAGGCAGGTAGTTCGCGTTAGAGTCGTTGAATTCAGTCCGAATAGGATCGAAGAACGATAGGGTCAAAGTTTCTGATACCATCACTCCCCGCCCCAATTACGAACAATTAGTTCTGCAACTCATCATTTTTTTATTCCCTAACATCGAGTCGGACATGGAGTCACGTCAACACATATTTTTTTCGGTTTACGGGGAGCCAAATTAGGCATAAAAATGCTCTAAGTTTAGAAACTGTAAGGTCTAGGAAGAAAGACTCAATCAGATCAATTTTCTTTTGTTTCCCAAGTAGCAAAATCTGTCTATACCAGGAAAAGATTTCGCACACGTGCTAATGAAAATATATGTGATATTATTGATGAAATGTAGGCACGTGCACGCAGTCTGCATTTGGTATAGACAGATTTTGTTACTTGGATTCACTTTCCCCGCCCCCAAAAACTGTATCTTGTGACAAAACGACATATCTTGTATGGAACTTTTAGCGGTGTGTAGATCTTTAGGACGTGATATGACATGACTAAGTAAATTTTAGAGTCTTTTAGCATCGTTCAATTTTGAAAAATAATTTCTATTTCGCAAAAGACCTGTTTTGGAGATGGGGAGGACAGTTTATGCTTTGACCGTTCCAGATACGCCTATTTATTAATACTAAATGAAAAGATGCATACCATACTTATTTTTTGGGTCAATGGCTACAATACAGGATGTTTTGAAAAAAACCTAGGTTAGAAAAATTGGTTGGGGAGATGGGTGACAAGTGGATCGGATTTTAAGATTTAATGATAGAGAGGTTTGAGAAGTGTCCAGAAATATTGTTATTATATATATGTAATCAGCTAGGCTACACTAACAAATCAGAGTATTGCAATCGACATCGTATTGGTACAAAGACAGCGTGCCAGGGCCGTAGCTACCACCGGGGTAGCCGAGGCAGCGCCCCGGGGCCCCCGAAAGCGAGGAAGTTACGAAATTGTCTTAAAAAGGTTTTGAACCAAACTTAACTTGTTTAAACATTAAATAAATATGTTTAAAAATATGTCAAGTTTTAAAACATTAACAAATTAAACTTATTTAGGTATAACAGCGCCTTTGCTATTTTGCCTGCAATAGCCTACACTTTGACATTCGCTGTGTTAAAAGTCGCTAAAAAATGATGTTGAACGCAAATATTAGTGATGGGAACTTGGGTGTCGAGTGTCGTGATACTGTTCGTGGTCGTGACACTTGAAGTGTCGCGACACTTCGTGTCGAACAGTATCGCTCTTATTAGAGTGTAATTCGAAGTTTCTTGATCATTCTTACAAAGAAATTAAAGGCAGATTTGTTGAACTGGCCCACAATCATTGAATAAGACGTACATATAAAACTATTTTGTTGTAGATTTTTATAGTTAAAATTATAAATTCATGAATTATTTGCAAAACATTAATTTAAAAGCCGAAACCTGAAAAGTTGACGTGAAGCCTCCGTGGTTCAATGGCAACGGTGGCTTGCTAAACTGCACGGGCTGGTGGAATGCAAGATCGAACCCCGTTACAAGCATAACTTTTTTTTAAATTTTATTTGTCATTAATCTTTAATTTAATAACAATTTAAATAATTTGTTATTATTCTTTTATTCGAAAAACGTACAAGAAATAATAAATTAGAAATGAAAACTGACGATGCTTTTTTATACTGCATACTACAAAAACCAATTTTTACAATATTAGTTAATTAACACTCAAAATCCTGAAGATTTAAATACATTTAAAGTTTCAGTATTGACAAGTACTTATTTTACATTTTATTTATTTTAATTTGAAATAAATACGTAATGAGAATTCTTGAATTCATGTCTTATTAATTGGGTACCATTATTTTTTATTTGTAATGTATTATTTCTTGTACGTTTTTCGAATAAAAGAATAATAACAAATTATTTAAATTGTTATTAAATTAAAGATTAATGACAAATAAAATTTTAAAAAAGTTATGCCTTGTAACGGGGTTCGATCTTGCATTCCACCAGCCCGTGCAGTTTAGCAAGCCACCGTTGGCATTGAACCACGGAGGCTTCACGTCAACTTTTCAGGTTTCGGCTTTTAAATTAATGTTTTGCAAATAATTCATGAATTTATAATTTTTGAAGAATTGGGATTGTTATTAAGGGTAATATTTTTGGACAGTACGTTAGAATATCTTCTCTATCGATTGCAACTATTAATTTCACCGACTTTTATTCGAGAACGAACTATTTGGCATATTTCAGATTTCCCATACTAATTTCCTATAGCAAATGTTAGAACGAACACTGTGTATAAATAATTTAATGTCTTTTAATGTACTTAATGCATAAATATATAACCATAACAGAATTTACTCATATAATTGTTTTTTAATCCATAGTAGTAGGTATTCCCCTACTTGAGTCCATCCCCACCCTTTTTATGCAAATGACCCGCGATCTAATTAATAATCAAATGGGGCGTGGTCTAATTAAATGCGCGAATTAAATGCGCGAATTAAATTAATTGATCTAATTAAATTAATTCACGGTATCATTTACATATCTCCTCTCTCATTTACATATATGATTTCTCATATGCATGCGCGAATTAAATTAATTGATCTAATTAAATTAATTCACGGTATCGTTTACATATCTCCTCTCTCATTTACATATATGATTTCTCATATGCATGCGCGAATTAAATTAATTTAATTACATTTATCATTTCTCATATGCATGCTCGAATTAAATTAATTCACGGTATCATTAGCATATCTCATTTCTCATTTACATAACTGATATCTCATTCTGTACATCTCATTTTTATATATTATTTGTCATCTCTCATCTCTCTCTCATAAATTTATTTCAAAATAAATCTTATGTTGTCATTGCTAAATGATATTTAAATATAGATCTACACGTCATCATGTAATTATGCGAAAACAATTCAACATGTAGAAACGTAATAATAAAAATTTTGTTTTCAAGTATACAAAGTATCTCTAAAAATTACTGTCAATCAACAGTCAGATTATCTCTATTGCATTCTGACATGTTCTCTTCTAATTTGAAAGAAAACACTTAGGGTCGTTATGATTTCTTAAAAATTTATTTAAATAATTCCGATAAATATTTATAAATAAAACTTAGAAAAAGGAATATTGTGTAGTACCATTTTAAAGTCAAAAAGCTTATACCGTTTTAAATTTTACGCTTTTCAACTGTTGCCGCTCTTAAATGAAATTATACTTAATTAGAAATGTAAACGTCATACGGCTGACATTTAAAATACATCCGAGCAACATAATTGATAATTTTATCATTTCTCATATGGATGCTCGAATTAAATTAATTCACGGTATCATTAGCATATCTCATCTCTCTATCATAAATTTATTTCAAAATAAATCTTATGTTGTCATCCCTAAATGATATTTAAATATAGATCTACTTTTGCATGTTTAAATCCAAACGTCATAAACATTTAAAATACAGTCTACAAGTAAATCGATAATGGTCATGTAATTATTTTCTAAGCATCTTTTCATTTACAATTATCTAGTAAAAATGTATTATTTCATACGACCAACAAAGGAATTTAGTGAGTTAGTCATAAAGAAACTTCAATGTAGACAGATTTGATGTACGCTTCATTAACTTTTTAACCAAGAAACATTTTTATTATTATTTAGTTAGACAAAGTGTTTTTATAATAGCAGCTCTCAAAAGAGTCATTCCTTTAAAAATAATAATAATGTTCATGACGTACTAATTACGTAGACGCTAAAAATGATATAAAACCGAACGCTTTTTTAAAATAAACCATCCCGACAGTGTTCCTCGAATCATTAAGATACTTACATCTAGTGCAATATTAAAATCAGGTATGTTTATTTTCATTTGCTTATATTTAAAAAACTATATGTAAATGATTTACGATTGTTTTTAGAGTAACTTCCATTTAGATCATCTACAGTTCCTAAGAAATATAATTTGTTTATTTGAAATCAATCATGTAAGTGCTTTAATTTTTAATTATTTTATGCAAACTAATCATTTTGAACTTTTTAGATCGTCTACAATTCCGTATCATTAAGAAATATTAATTTTCCTTATTTGAAATTCGTCAAAGTGAGTGTTGGTTTATATGTATGTATATATTTATATTAATTATTTCACTTCTTACAGCCTCCGACTAACATCTGACCAACACAATGTCTTCTTCTTCGGCATCCAATTACGATAGCGACTATATTGATGATTATGAAGATGCTGATACAGCATTTTGGTCAAACGACGATCAAGAATTGCAGCAGCAATTTCATAGTTGTATCTTAGATGGTGGAGCGTATAATACAATCTCGATCTCAGCTATTGTATGTTATGATACAGAGTTATTTTTACCGAATGGTGAAATATTGATAAATACTCAACGGTATACCACGGAGGCGGTCCACATTCACGGAAGCAATAACGAAGAAAATGTGACACAGGAATATGACGAACTTTTACAGTTAATCAAAACAAAAAAAATAGACAATTAGGGGTAAATTATGTTACGTTTTTGAAGTTTATTCGTGTATAGTATGTGTGCGCGCGTGTGTGTAACAGTTTAGATATGTAATGTATACGTTTTGTTTCTTACTTAAGTCTATTTTGTTTGTATGTTTGTAATATTTAGACATTTACGAAAATTAAATCAAGTTGAACAGAAGATTACTATTTTAAATTTAATAGATCATACGAATTATCTTACCCTGTTCTGAATGACTGCTTTGTATAATTGTGCATTGTTTGTAAATGCTCTCTAAACTAAAATATTCATATATGAGAGAAATGTTATATAAGTCAATACAGCCCTATAACTATCATTTATTGAGCTATACAAAGAGATTTATATCTACGCTAAACTAAAGATTAATAGAAGTATTGCATTCCTGATATCATAAGATAACGATAAAACACATGATTATTCTTAGACTAAGGTCTAATTTAGGTAGTTAAATTGTAGGTAATCGAATTGTAGGTACATATCATGATATGATATCATACAATTATATTCTAGTAAGAAATGTAATAAAGTCGTTGCTATAAATAACAACATTCTTTATCACGATCATCTATCATTATCATAATCATATAATGTCATGCAGAGTCAGCAGCTAGCTCCTAAGTTGGTATATGCGAGAATCGGTATTATATAACACACACATCAGTCTACATTCATTGTTCTAATATTGATAGGAACTTTCTAGAATCTATAAAGGTGTACTACATATATTCAACTAATTTGAATATACGATAACGGGTACTCATTATACTTCTATGCACACAATCGAGGTATCAGTACACTCCAACCACGTGATCAAGATTGTAGTATTCAAATCAAGCTTCCTAGCCCCTATACAAGTATTCTAGAACACAGAGTATTCATCACCAAACGTATTCTTCATATATGAAATCATAAAGTTCGAGTCTAACTAATGACGAGGTGAAAGAATAGGTGCAATCGGTTTATGCCCATACCAGGCTCCCTATGATTATTATAAATGTCTTAACAGAATAAAAAAGGGTGAAATGAATATAACTTATAGGATTTTATCAAACTAGAAAAATATCGATATATCCTACGTTGAGAAAATAATTATACTATGTAAGCATCGATACGCTACATACGATTGCGAGTCTGAGTATAAGCATAAACCCTATACTACAGATTTTTATCCTTTTTCAATATACTACTACAGACGAGGTGAAAGAATAGGTACATTTAACATGCGTATGCTACAATTATCTAATTTTCTAGTTTTCTATACGTAATGTAATTTTGAACAGATTTTAACCCTTTTCGTTATATCTACTACCCTTGTAAGCGATTTCTACATATACGTTCTTATTGTTTATACACCATATAGATATTCGTAGCATCTAAAGTTTATTTAAACGTTATTTTACAATATATCATACATTTCAGCAACTCGTATGATTATCCCTCTCTATCGTAACCCAGTATGTAAGGACATTATGTTAAATACTATCTCATACATGTAAATAAACATTTCTTTAAAGAGTTTGTTAGGTCACCTAATCTGTTATAATATTACTATGATATTAGATCTCGTCAATTACAGTTTTACCATTAGGACATACTTAGTAGGTTATATGTGCTAAGTAAAATAATAAACAGATATTTCGAAAATTTTATGCATTCTTGAGAGAACGGGGTATAATATTTAAAAACACACTGTAGAAAACATATCAGCAGAGAAAGGGAATACATAAATACAGTATGTTTTGCATGATGAGTTGTCGTCAGTTTAAAAGAAATAAGTTCGTCGCCATATTTAAACGTTATTTTACAATACATCATACATTTTCAATAGCTTCGAAATACGCAGATATGTAATAATATACTATATACTCTTGTAGGTTATTCAACGTATCTATAGTAAACTCGTATGATTAATAATAATCTGTAACCATTTTCGAAACCCTCGAAATATAAGTCTATAACATATGTTTGTAATACGTCTTTATAACTTTTGAGACACAGGGTAGTTACCTCTTGTAATATCTACAGTTATGAGAACCCTGAAGACTTAACCTGGAGAAATAAATCAGATAAATATTTTACTTTTATTGAAACGATAACTTTGCATACTAATATATGAAAATAATATAATGTATATCGCCTGATAAATAAAATTGAAATTATTCTTATTCTTTTACAATGAAATTTGTTTTGAAACAACACGATAAAACGTTATGTATATTAATGCATGAGTACTGTTAACGCATTCATTATTTAGAGATTCACTTATAAGTACACTATCTATTTAGCTGATTCAATAAAAATTTCGTTATTTAAAAATTCCTAACATGGATAGCTTTATCTGTTTTAGAATATTCAAAGACAGTATATGACAATAAATTATCGCGAGACTCCTGATCTATACAAAACGTCTTATATAAAATTAGAGATAAAAAATTAAACCTATGATATATGGTGAAAATGCAAATATTCAACAATTCTAACCCCAATTCTTTCTACTTTTCTAGACGTAATGTAATTTTGAACTGATTTTTAACCTTTTTCGTTATATCTACTACCCTTGTAAACGATTTCTACATATGCCTTCTTACTGTGTATAATTTTGCCCCATGTAGATATTCTTCGTATCTATAGTAAACTCATATTTTAACGTTATTTTACACAATATATCATCCATTTTCAATGGTTTCGAAATACGTAGATATGTAATAATATACTATATACTCTTGTAGGATATTCATCGTTGAATATAGTAAACTCGTATGATTAATATTAATTTGTAATTATTTTCAGCACCTCCGAAATATATATCTATAACATATGTCATATGTTTTGTAATACGTCTTTATAACTTTGAAACTCTACGTGATTTCCTCTTACAATATCTCTAGTTATGAGAACCTTGAAGACTTAACCTGGAAAAATAAAACAGATAAATATTTTACTTTTTATTGAAACTAGTTAACTTATATTCTAACATACATATTTGAAACTAGACAACTTATATTCTAACATACAAATATACAACAACAAAATAGAAAAGTATACTTGAGGGTAACATTTTGTATAACCATTATCTTTTATTCTGTAATACCTTCTTCTTTAAGCTCAGAAATAATTGAAATAATCTCATCCTAGTTTTCTAAACTACTGCTACCCCTCTGTTTTATGGTATACAGTAGACGAAGCCTATCGACAACTTGATTCCAATACAGCGTTTTGTTTTTGGAATTTGAAATTGGTAGCTACGAATACATTTTTAGGACAGAACGTAGGGAGCAGAGTAAGTACAAAACAACATACTTTCATACAAGAACGTTTATTGATACGAGTAGTTTCGACGTTACTTAAAACATAATACATAACTTATATATAATATCGATTAAAATAGTACATTTCGTATACACTAATAATGGTACTACATACCCGACTATAAAGTAAACATGGTAACTAGTTTAAAAGAATAGATAGTAAATATAACTATATCTAATTATTTTGTACTGATATAAAAAGCCGCGGATCGACTGATGTTACGGGCCTCATGTAGTAATAATATCTGTATATAGTTTTCAAATTGTTATATCTTTTACACGTTTCACTGTGTTATCAATTATTTTGTAATGTTATAACATGTATTATATTATTCGTAAATAATAGATGTAATATGATTTATTTCTTGTCTGTTTATTTCTGTAATTTAAGGTAAAAATAAAAATGTAAATAAAACGTATCAAGATGATGCAGGAACTCAAAAGGATCATCTACCAGAACGTTTGCTGCGCGAGAAAGGTAAAGAAATAAGAAACATATATAGAATGTATATTGTTTATTTTATCATATTACATATAAATAGCAATACAATAAGATCATCTTACATAGTACAAATTAAATATTTACTTATTTTATGATTTTTCTCGCTTTAAGCTCTGCGATGACTGAAATTATTTCATTTTCGTTTTCGTTTTCGAGACTGCTGCTAAGAGCTTTCTTTACAGCATACAACAGACGAAGTCTGTCCACTAGTTGATCGGGTGTACTCTGACGTATACAATCCGGTTTCATCTTGTTTAACTTTTTGGGAAGACTAATCCCAAAGTCTGTTATTCTGTATAAATTTGGCCTGATTACATTTTCATATTTCCAATGTTTAACGCTTATTAGTCGACCATTGCGCCTATAGTCTTTCTTATGAGCATTAGTAAGTGAGATTATTTTCATATAGTTGTCGATATCTTCCTTTGTTGGACTAGGAGAGCTTATTCGTTTAAGCGTGTACTACATACCTGACTATAAAGTAAACAAGGTAAGTATAACACCAGTTTAAAAGAATAGATCGTAAATATAACTATATTTAATTATTTTATAAAATACTATGTTAACTAAGCGGTAATATACAGAATATATACGCCTGTATTCGGCCTCTAGAGGGTTCATACCCTAATATAAGTTAGTGCAAGAGATTAACGATTACTGACCGAAGGGTTAAGGTTAATGGTTAAGGGTTAAGGGTGAAGGGAGAAGGGTGAAGGGAAAAGGGTTAAGGGTGAAAGGTTAAGGGTTAAGGGTGAAAGGTTAAGGGTGAAGGGTGAAGGGTGAAGGGTGAATGGTGAAGGGTGAAGGGTGAAGGGTGAAGAGTGAAGGGTGAAGGGAGAAGGGTAAAGGGAGAAGGGTAAAGGGAGAAGGGAGAAGGGTGAAGGGAGAAGGGTGAAGTGAGAAGGGTGAAGGGTGACTAGCCAGGGTTAATTAAGTTAAACGAAACGTGATATATAAATAGGAGTTCATGTTCAATCATTAGTCAAGATGGAACGTCGACGTGAGTGTGATGTGTGTCGTACGAGCGTTTTACGATCAGGGTTTGCACGTCATATGAATCTACACCGTGGACACAAAGTTCAGTGTTCTATTTGTTTAAAGTATTTTACACGTCTCGATAACTACAGAAATCATTTGAAACTTGTTCATAGTACCCTAGATGATGATAATAAGACTTCACCTAGCAATAATGTAATAATTAAAGACGTGAATCTGAAACGTCGACACAGTGACACCACAGTTCATGAAACCGCTATGACAACTACAGAAGTCAATAAAGGAGAAAATAATAATAAAATACTAAACGCCCGTAATGCTATACGTAAGAAATTAGCCTACTTTCACGATGATAAAGCAGAACCTCGACCGGGGACCGTTAATCTCTCACCGAAACTTGAACACACATCTCCAGTTACAACTGTTGAAGATGAAGAAGAAGAAGGAGAAGAATGCGGTTCTGACTTAAAGATTTATCAGGAATTCTCCAAGTATTATAGAGCATTATTAGCTAGCGGAGAAGACAACAACGTAGACAAAACTAGGTACGCTCTATATAACGACATCGATGAGTGGCGATTTGGTCTTTCGCAAGTACAGTTTCAGGGAAAAGATATTTTAATTAAAAACAAATTTTTCAATGGAACATCCGGTTTGTTTAATTTACTAACACTTAAACGAATAAGCTCTCCTAGTCCAACAGAGGAAGATATCGACAACTATATGAAAATAATCTCACTTACTAATGCTCATAAGAAAGACTATAGGCGCAATGGTCGACTAATAAGCGTTAAACATTGGAAATACGAAAATGTAATCAGGCCAAATTTATACAGAATAACAGACTTTGGGATTAGTCTTCCCAAAAAGTTAAACAAGATGAAACCGGATTGTATACGTCAGAGTACACCCGATCAACTAGTGGACAGACTTCGTCTGTTGTATGCTGTAAAGAAAGCTCTTAGCAGCAGTCTCGAAAACGAAAACGAAAATGAAATAATTTCAGTCATCGCAGAGCTTAAAGCGAGAAAAATCATAAAATAAGTAAATATTTAATTTATACTATGTAAGATGATCTTATTGTATTGCTATTTATATGTAATATGATAAAATAAACAATATACATTTTATATATGTTTCTTATTTCTTTACCTCTCTCGCGCAGCAAACGTTCTGGTAGATGATCCTTTTGAGTTCCTGCATCATCTTGATACGTTTTATTTACATTTTTATTTTTACCTTAAATTACAGAAATAAACAGACAAGAAATAAATCATATTACATCTATTATTTACGAATAATCTAATACATGTTATAACATTACAAAATAATTGATAACACAGTAAAACGTGTAAAAGATATAACAATTTGAAAACTATATACAGATATTATTACTACATGAGGCCCGTAACATCAGTCGATCCGCGGCTTTTTATATCAGTACAAAATAATTAGATATAGTTATATTTACTATCTATTCTTTTAAACTACTGTTATACTTACCATGTTTACTTTATAGTTGGGTATGTAGTACCATTATTAGTGTATACGAAATGTACTATTTTAATGGATATTATATATAAGTTATGTATTATGTTTTAAGTAACGTCGAAACTACTCGTATCAATAAACGTTCTTGTATGAAAGTATGTTGTTTTGTACTTACTCTGCTCCCTACGTTCTGTCCTAAAAATGTATTCGTAGCTACCAATTTCAAATTCCAAAAACAAAACGCTGTATTGGAATCAAGTTGTCGATAGGCTTCGTCTACTGTATACCATAAAACAGAGGGGTAGCAGTAGTTTAGAAAACTAGGATGAGATTATTTCAATTATTTCTGAGCTTAAAGAAGAAGGTATTACAGAATAAAAGATAATGGTTATACAAAATGTTACCCTCAAGTATACTTTTCTATTTTGTTGTTGTATATTTGTATGTTAGAATATAAGTTGTCTAGTTTCAAATATGTATGTTAGAATATAAGTTAACTAGTTTCAATAAAAAGTAAAATATTTATGTTTTATTTCTCCAGGTTAAGTCTTCAAGGTTCTCATAACTAGAGATATTGTAAGAGGAAATCACGTAGAGTTTCAAAGTTATAAAGACGTATTACAAAACATATGACATATGTTATAGATATATATTTCGGAGGTGCTGAAAATAATTACAAATTAATATTAATCATACGAGTTTACTATATTCAACGATGAATATCCTACAAGAGTATATAGTATATTATTACATATCTACGTATTTCGAAACCATTGAAAATGGATGATATATTGTGTAAAATAACGTTAAAATATGAGTTTACTATAGATACGAAGAATATCTACATGGGGCAAAATTATACACAGTAAGAAGGCATATGTAGAAATCGTTTACAAGGGTAGTAGATATAACGAAAAAGGTTAAAAATCAGTTCAAAATTACATTACGTCTAGAAAAGTAGAAAGAATTGGGGTTAGAATTGTTGAATATTTGCATTTTCACCATATATCATAGGTTTAATTTTTTATCTCTAATTTTATATAAGACGTTTTGTATAGATCAGGAGTCTCGCGATAATTTATTGTCATATACTGTCTTTGAATATTCTAAAACAGATAAAGCTATCCATGTTAGGAATTTTTAAATAACGAAATTTTTATTGAATCAGCTAAATAGATAGTGTACTTATAAGTGAATCTCTAAATAATGAATGCGTTAACAGTACTCATGCATTAATATACATAACGTTTTATCGTGTTGTTTCAAAACAAATTTCATTGTAAAAGAATAAGAATAATTTCAATTTTATTTATCAGGCGATATACATTATATTATTTTCATATATTAGTATGCAAAGTTATCGTTTCAATAAAAGTAAAATATTTATCTGATTTATTTCTCCAGGTTAAGTCTTCAGGGTTCTCATAACTGTAGATATTACAAGAGGTAACTACCCTGTGTCTCAAAAGTTATAAAGACGTATTACAAACATATGTTATAGACTTATATTTCGAGGGTTTCGAAAATGGTTACAGATTATTATTAATCATACGAGTTTACTATAGATACGTTGAATAACCTACAAGAGTATATAGTATATTATTACATATCTGCGTATTTCGAAGCTATTGAAAATGTATGATGTATTGTAAAATAACGTTTAAATATGGCGACGAACTTATTTCTTTTAAACTGACGACAACTCATCATGCAAAACATACTGTATTTATGTATTCCCTTTCTCTGCTGATATGTTTTCTACAGTGTGTTTTTAAATATTATACCCCGTTCTCTCAAGAATGCATAAAATTTTCGAAATATCTGTTTGTTATTTTACTTAGCACATATAACCTACTAAGTATGTCCTAATGGTAAAACTGTAATTGACGAGATCTAATATCATAGTAATATTATAACAGATTAGGTGACCTAGCAAACTCTTTAAAGAAATGTTTATTTACATGTATGAGATAGTATTTAACATAATGTCCTTACATACTGGGTTACGATAGAGAGGGATAATCATACGAGTTGCTGAAATGTATGATATATTGTAAAATAACGTTTAAATAAACTTTAGATGCTACGAATATCTATATGGTGTATAAACAATAAGAACGTATATGTAGAAATCGCTTACAAGGGTAGTAGATATAACGAAAAGGGTTAAAATCTGTTCAAAATTACATTACGTATAGAAAACTAGAAAATTAGATAATTGTAGCATACGCATGTTAAATGTACCTATTCTTTCACCTCGTCTGTAGTAGATATAATGAAAAAGGATAAAAATCTGTAGTGTAGGGTTTATGCTTATACTCAGACTCGCAATCGTATGTAGCGTATCGATGCTTACATAGTATAATTATTTTCTCAACGTAGGATATATCGATATTTTTCTAGTTTGATAAAATTCTATAAGTTATATTCATTTCACCCTTTTTTATTCTGTTAAGACATTTATAATAATCATAGGGAGCCTGGTATGGGCATAAACCGATTGCACCTATTCTTTCACCTCGTCATTAGTTAGACTCGAACTTTATGATTTCATATATGAAGAATACGTTTGGTGATGAATACTCTGTGTTCTAGAATACTTGTATAGGGGCTAGGAAGCTTGATTTGAATACTACAATCTTGATCACGTGGTTGGAGTGTACTGATACCTCGATTGTGTGCATAGAAGTATAATGAGTACCCGTTATCGTATATTCAAATTAGTTGAATATATGTAGTACACCTTTATAGATTCTAGAAAGTTCCTATCAATATTAGAACAATGAATGTAGACTGATGTGTGTGTTATATAATACCGATTCTCGCATATACCAACTTAGGAGCTAGCTGCTGACTCTGCATGACATTAGATGATTATGATAATGATAGATGATCGTGATAAAGAATGTTGTTATTTATAGCAACGACTTTATTACATTTCTTACTAGAATATAATTGTATGATATCATATCATGATATGTACCTACAATTCGATTACCTACAATTTAACTACCTAAATTAGACCTTAGTCTAAGAATAATCATGTGTTTTATCGTTATCTTATGATATCATGAATGCAATACTTCTATTAATCTTTAGTTTAGCGTAGATATAAATCTCTTTGTATAGCTCAATAAATGATAGTTATAGGGCTGTATTGACTTATATAACATTTCTCTCATATATGAATATTTTAGTTTAGAGAGCATTTACAAACAATGCACAATTATACAAAGCAGTCATTCAGAACAGGGTAAGATAATTCGTATGATCTATTAAATTTAAAATAGTAATCTGCTGTTCAACTTGATTTAATTTTCGTAAATGTCTAAATATTACAAACATACAAACAAAATAGACTTAAGTAAGAAACAAAACGTATACATTACATATCTAAACTGTTACACACACGCGCGCACACATACTATACACGAATAAACTTCAAAAACGTAACATAATTTACCCCTAATTGTCTATTTTTTTGTTTTGATTAACTGTAAAAGTTCGTCATATTCCTGTGTCACATTTTCTTCGTTATTGCTTCCGTGAATGTGGTCCGCCTCCGTGGTATACCGTTGAGTATTTATCAATATTTCACCATTCGGTAAAAATAACTCTGTATCATAACATACAATAGCTGAGATCGAGATTGTATTATACGCTCCACCATCTAAGATACAACTATGAAATTGCTGCTGCAATTCTTGATCGTCGTTTGACCAAAATGCTGTATCAGCATCTTCATAATCATCAATATAGTCGCTATCGTAATTGGATGCCGAAGAAGAAGACATTGTGTTGGTCAGATGTTAGTCGGAGGCTGTAAGAAGTGAAATAATTAATATAAATATATACATACATATAAACCAACACTCACTTTGACGAATTTCAAATAAGGAAAATTAATATTTCTTAATGATACGGAATTGTAGACGATCTAAAAAGTTCAAAATGATTAGTTTGCATAAAATAATTAAAAATTAAAGCACTTACATGATTGATTTCAAATAAACAAATTATATTTCTTAGGAACTGTAGATGATCTAAATGGAAGTTACTCTAAAAACAATCGTAAATCATTTACATATAGTTTTTTAAATATAAGCAAATGAAAATAAACATACCTGATTTTAATATTGCACTAGATGTAAGTATCTTAATGATTCGAGGAACACTTTCGGGATGGTTTATTTTAAAAAAGCGTTCGGTTTTATATCATTTTTAGCGTCTACGTAATTAGTACGTCATGAACATTATTATTATTTTTAAAGGAATGACTCTTTTGAGAGCTGCTATTATAAAAATACTTTGTCTAACTAAATAATAATAAAAATGTTTCTTGGTTAAAAAGTTAATGAAGCGTACATCAAATCTGTCTACATTGAAGTTTCTTTATGACTAACTCACTAAATTCCTTTGTTGGTCGTATGAAACAATACATTTTTACTAGATAATTGTAAATGAAAAGATGCTTAGAAAATAATTACATGACCATTATCGATTTACTTGTAGACTGTATTTTAAATGTTTATGACGTTTGGATTTAAACATGCAAAAGTAGATCTATATTTAAATATCATTTAGGGATGACAACATAAGATTTATTTTGAAATAAATTTGTGATAGAGAGATGAGATATGCTAATGATACCGTGAATTAATTTAATTCGAGCATCCATATGAAAAATGATAAAATTATCAATTATGTTGCTCGGATGTATTTTAAATGTCAGCCGTATGACGTTTACATTTCTAATTAAGTATAATTTCATTTAAGAGCGGCAACAGTTGAAAAGCGTAAAATTTAAAACGGTATAAGCTTTTTGACTTTAAAATGGTACTACACAATATTCCTTTTTCTAAGTTTTATTTATAAATATTTATCGGAATTATTTAAATAAATTTTTAAGAAATCATAACGACCCTAAGTGTTTTCTTTCAAATTAGAAGAGAACATGTCAGAATGCAATAGAGATAATCTGACTGTTGATTGACAGTAATTTTTAGAGATACTTTGTATACTTGAAAGCAAATTTTTATTATTACGTTTCTACATGTTAAATTGTTTTCGCATAATTACATGATGGCGTGTAGATCTATATTTAAATATCATTTAGCAATGACAACATAAGATTTATTTTGAAATAAATTTATGAGAGAGAGATGAGAGATGACAAATAATGTATAAAAATGAGATGTACAGAATGAGATATCAGTTATGTAAATGAAAAAATGAGATATGCTAATGATACCGTGAATTAATTTAATTCGAGCATGCATATGAGAAATGATAAATGTAATTAAATTAATTTAATTCGCGCATGCATATGAGAAATCATATATGTAAATGAGAGAGGAGATATGTAAACGATACCGTGAATTAATTTAATTAGATCAATTAATTTAATTCGCGCATGCATATGAGAAATCATATATGTAAATGAGAGAGGAGATATGTAAATGATACCGTGAATTAATTTAATTAGATCAATTAATTTGATTCGCGCATTTAATTAGACCACACCCCATTTGAAAATTAATTAGATCGCGGGTCATTTGCATAAAAAGGGTGGGGATGGACTCAAGTAGGGGAATACCTACTCATAGTTTGCTTATGATTTATGTAGCTATGAATCTTGACTGCTTCTCGTTTCAATTGGATTACATTTACACTAGCGCGTGCATGATGTAAGGACGAAGTGTCGTTAAAGTATCATGAAGAGTCGACACTTCTGACGACATAATGGTTTCGACTCTCAAGTGTCGTGATACGCGGGTGGTGTCGAGAACCCATCACTAGCAAATATAGAATCTAAATCTGTATTAAATTAGTTTTAAAATGACATACGTAAACAATGCAAATTCAATATAGCTTCTATGTTAAACTCTTCAAAACAAAATTAGCCACAAGTGACAGAAACTTTTGACTCAACCTAATATTTATAAAACTAGAATTTTTTATATTTGTCTGTAATAACTTTTACTAAACTTGCAAAAGTCAAACAGAGATATGAAATTTTGAATTCAAATGTTTTGTCGTTGGTTGTTAACAACATGAAAACAAACATTTTATTTTACCTCAGAAATGTCTGCAGAAGTCGGCACAAAAGAATTTGTGGATCATCCAGGAACTACGTTGCAAATACTCATGTTATTTGTTGAGTTGCACTCGTACGCAAACATGCCTCGCCTAATGACCCAAATTACTATTAAACGTAAGGCCGGCCCCGATTGCAAAGTAAACGTTGAGCGGGCGTTATATACTATATATGCCCGCTTATAATGCCCTGGTTGTTATGGATTTTTTAGTACAGTTTGTATCACAGGTATAAACAACAAATATTTTTTTTCAGTTCTGCCTTATAAATTTTATAATGTATAACAGCGCTTTTGCTATTTTTCCTGCAATAGCTTACACTCCTACACTCTCTGTCTTAAAAGTCGCTGTAAAAAGTTAGGAAACAGAATTTAATGTAATCCTGTTTTCAGTTAAAACTCAACCAGTGTAGACTTAAGATATTGTAACTTCGTAAGTTTTATATGCATGCTTGCATATCGTACAACGGGTGGTACTGCGCCTGGTGCAGAAGTTTTTACATCGCAATAGGCACCTTCTACCTAATTAATAATAATAACCGGGGCCGTTGCAGTATAAGGCTAATGCCTTAGCCCAGTGGTTAACAAGCTTCTACAGTTTTATATTAAACTCAATGTGACAAGTAAATATGCGTTTTGTCTGTTTTAAATGCCCATTCTTCATCTTATCAGGAAAAAAACACCAAATAGCAACCCTATTAAAAAGGGCTTGTAAATGAAAGTGGTGTAGAGGTAAAGGGGAAGATTACGTGGGGGCCCCATAATTATTTGTTGCCCCAGGGCACCCAATCCTGTAGCTACGGCTCTGGAGCGTGCAGTTTAATAATCGATAGATTGAAGTCACTTTTTATGTATTTTATATAATGCAGGCTTGAGGCTTTCAGAGTGGATTTGATTAAATGAATACAATATAGATAATGAATAGTTCTGTGTTTTTCGACCCAATATGGCATCATTTGAGGTACTTTGATCCTCCAACGTGGCCTGACCGATTAGATGTAGTGACTCTATCTAAATGTGTTTTGTCCTAGCACCTTAACTTATATAGGATGATCCGATATATGTTCGATTATATCAGTTCCCTTTGCGCACTACTGGATCGATAACCTATCGGACCACTATCTTATGTTTAAATAATATGAACATTATTTTCTTTATGTCCGGTCGGGCGATGTTCCGGTTTATGGGCCTGTTTTTAGAGCGTAAGTTGCTAAATTAGGTCTCTAGATAATCTAATTAAATTAACATATGCATCTCGGGCTTAATTAGTGTTTAGAGCCCTTTATCGTCTTAGCGTCTTCGGCTATTGCTTTAGGCGCTAACTGACTCTGCAAGCTCTAAGACACTGAATTACCCTTAATACATAATATACTATTATAACATGCCGTGTTTTATTCCAAAGGGACGATGAGGTGCTACGAATTTACATTAACTTCTACCTCTGCTAACCTGACCTAATGTAACTAGGCATTCCAACGGTCTGTCAAATGGTTTTTTGATATCACCGACGGGTATTTCTGAACACAGCCACCATTTTGGTTTGTCTTGCTTTATTAACTGAGTGACCTGTCAAAAGGTGGCTTTATAGCACCGACGAGAATGTTTGTGCATAACGGTCTAACCTATGCCTAACCCAAAACAAAACGCTATTGTAAAAGCACTGCTGTAGATCTTTGGAGACTATGACTCAAACAAACTTTATTTAGTCTGAGAAATCTCAGAAAACTTTAAAAATCCAGTTGCTCAAAATAATAAATAAAATAAAATAAAATAATAAATAAATAAAATAATTAAAGTTACCTTGTAGGTACTAATTTGATTTTAGAAATACTTTAAGTACTAGCAACATTTAAATTATACTCCAATACTCTTACTTGACTTAATTACTTCAAGTATTTTTCAGAACCACTTGCCATTTGTGTTTGTACAAAATCTCTTCTTAAGTACTTGATACGTGTATTTCAAGTACTTTAAGATAGTACTTTGCCCAACCTATATTGAATCATCTCAAAATCATTCCGGACCGACCTGAGTTTTTGCCTTGATTCGGGCAAAAATTTTAGGTACTTCTTAGGACCAAACTTGTGGAGTCGTATGACTCAGATGTAGGTGCACGAAATGAAAAAATGCAATTTCAATTTTTGTATGTTTCAGAATCAAAATTTTGCTCCGTATTAAGTGGACCGATAAAAGGCATAATTGGCCTTTCTGAACAAGAAATAGCCGAGCTTGCCGATTATTTCAGAGTGCAAGATGGAAGAATCTTATATACCCAATTTTGCGAAGTCATTCACGACAGCAGTAAATTAACTAATGATTTGCAGTTAAAAGTGTTTTTCCTTCAATAACATACAAGTTTTCTAGTTCCGGATTTCAAGAAGAATGAACCTCTGGTAACTGGATTAGAGTGGCAGGATCCTCTACAAGTTAATCGTTTAAGCCTCCATGAAGAACGACGGCTGAACTTATTAATGACTAAGATTGCAGTTAATGTTAACATGCGCAAAATAATTCTAAAACCTTATTTTCAAGATTACGAACTTGTAATATCGATTTTCTTTAAAAGGAAGAAACTTAAATAAAATAGATACAAAATTATAGGTTGCAAAAAACGCTGGTACTGTTACTATTGCACATTTTGCTCGCATACTTGCATACCTTGGGATCTTGGTATCGCCAGATGATTTTAATTTATTGGTGAAAAAGTATGTTAAAGATAATTATACTTTGAATTATATTGCGTTTGTTGGTGCAGTTGATGCAGCTGTACAATATATGGATCAACATGGCATGTTAGATTTAGGAGGAGTATTTATTATATTTCAAAGCTTATATGTGTAGTCTAAAATATTAATTGCAGGATCTTCTGAACCAATTTCCTGGTAGAATAATTAATGCAGAACTTCCTAAGTTACCTAGACCAGAGATAGGAAAAGTTCTAGCGTCTAGTATTTTTGGAAAACAAAGTATTTTCCATCCCGCATTAGAAGCTCCTAAACAATCCCAAGATCTTATTGCCGTAATACGAAGTATACAAAAGCATGTGTTTCTGAATCGACTTCGTGTTAATGAATTCTTTAGAGTAATTAAAACACTGATAAGTAAAATCTCACATTTCTAAGGTATAGCTTTCATAGGACTTCGATCCACTTCATAGTGGAAAAATAACAACATCGCAATTTCATAGAGGTTTGGATACATTAGGCATAAGCGGGATACAAAAGCTATTTTTATCTTTACCTGAAATCCAAAGCTTAATAATTCAATATCGTGATCCTTCCGATCCTGATCGAGTATGTTGGAAAACTTTTGAAGATGATATTGATCATGTTTTTACAACAAAGGTATATGTTGAAGCAAATTTAACAAGATTTAGTTAATTAATTAGTATGGACCTTTAATTAGGAGTTGGAAAAGTTTCCTGACTTGGAAGTTGAAACGCCGCCAAAAGAAGTAGTTGAATTGCCCAGAATAGGAGGAAAGGTATGGCAAAACATAAATTGTGGTGCGAGAGATTTATGTGAAGAGGCAGTAATAAAAGTTAAACAAAAAACAATGAAACGAAGAATACTATTAAAACCTTCATTCCGAGACTATGACACGTAAGCAAAGCAAACTAAATAGGCTACTATTTCAACTATTGCCTTGAGCGGTGTTGCACAAACGAAATCGCTTATTTTCCTTAATTATTATTTTCATTTTGTTATAATAATTCTGCTTCAATAGAATGATTAGCTAACTTCAATGACATCGTTAAGTAAACAATTAAAATGACAAATTAAAATCTATTTTGTTTCGACTATAGTCACAACAATGGACATGTTTCCCGATCCCAAATGCGACAATGCTTGTCAGCTACTGGAATTCTACTCTCAGATGAAGAACTATATGCTCTTGAAGAACGCTTCAATGATGATTTAGGTTTCAACTATTTTTGGTTTCTACGGGAAGTTGAGCCGAAGAGTGAGGAACAAGCTTTGGTAATTTTAAAAGTAAATGGTAAAATCACATATACAAAAACAAATATTACAGTATGCTGGCTATCTTGATGATATGAAGAGAATAAACGCCCCAAAACCGCTAAAACCAGCAGATAGAAGAGAAAAAGATATAGTCATGGTTTTAGCAAAAATTAAAGGAAAAATAGTACGCGAACGTATAAGGGTGATGGAATTTTTACGCGAATTCGATAGATGTAATGAAGACGTTATATCCAAAGAGGATTTTAAAAGAGCTCTTGGCAATTGTCGCCTCGACTTAACAGTAGCAGAAGTAGAAACATTAATGGAGGTGTAAGTATTTATATATTTCCGTTTTCGTGTTGTTTTGGTGATATAATTATTGGATTTATTTACTATCTTCTATTATATTACTCTATATATTTTTATTTTATTTAGATTTGCAGCTCCTAAGCGTTGCAACTGCATAGAATACAAACGGTTCTCTAATGTAGTGGAAGAAGCCTTTACCCAAAGCTGTTTAGAAAGAGCTCCATTAATAATTCCAGTGCAACATATTCCTTCTACAGATTGCGAAAGAAACTTCCTCACCTTTGAAGAAAGGAAAAGTCTAGCCGTAGCTTTAGAGAAGCTTGCAAAGAAACCAGAATTGCAAATGAATATTATGTCTATATTCCAGGCAAGATTTCGTCTAGTTTTTATCGTTGTATTATTTTCATGAGTCATATGTCGCACTTTCGTATCTGCGATTTGGTAGTAAATTGGTATAAAATTCCATTAAAACAGGAAAGCGTATAATTATACCAAACATCCGATAGTAATATGCTGAAGTCAAGAGATTTATTACTATTAAAAACAATCCAATCCAAGGTTCTAATAGTTAGAGAGCCAATAGAAAAGTATTGATGTATCTTTTCACCATGCAAGAAAGTATGAATCTTATCATATTGAACACGAGGAACAAGAATATGGGCATAAGAAATTTGCATCTTAGTTGCCCTGCAGTCGTTAAATAAAAATTTCCTGTTGACATAAGTACTTTTTACTATCTGGTTTATATTTCATTAACTCTTTGCATCATAAGGAATACCAAGATACCACTACCAAAATCATTAGATAGTCGGGCGTGGGTGCCAGACCGTCCTTAACATGCATAAGGGTCACGTAACATACTTTTTACCATTTTATTCTTTTTTCTAATAACTTTCTGCGTCATAAGAGATACCAAACCATCATTACCAGAAACATAGGAAAGTCGCGCGTGGGTGCCAAACCCTCCAAAAGACTGTAAACGAGCGCCTCTGCAGGGCGACTGAGATTCAAGTTTCTTATGGTCATATTCTTGTTCCTCGTATTCGAAATGATGAGATTAATACTTTCTGTCATGGTAAAAAATACATCAATAATTTGTTATTACAGCTTTCTTCCTAAACCATAAATACAAGAATGAGTCATCACAAATCACCTGGGCGACAGCGGGGGATTCCTAACACTTTAGTGCATTCCATCTTTTTCTCTATTGCTTACTTCTTTTCTTTTCATATATTCATTGCACAATTGAGAGAGATAGAATACTATAATGCGTTGAAAGCAACCCGCTGTCGTCGCCCAGATGATTTGTAATGACTCGTTCCTTGTTGTATGGTTTAGGATAACTATAAAATACGAGGCGCGCTGAAAATGTTTCTGGAAGCTAGTACTCCTAGTGGTGTCAGCGTTCTTCAACTGTCATATTCGTGCAATTTTACATTTTTTACCTATAATTCAGTTGACAGTTCGTACCCAAGTGAACTAGTTTTGCGTACACGGCATTAAAAAAAAAGTAGTTTTGTGTAAAAATGGGAATCTAGCGTGAAAATATTCATGCCATGTTTTTTACGATTTCAAATGTCCAAAGCCGAAATAATGCATAGATCGACTTCATTTCGCTTTGAACGCACCACACTTAGTAAACAATTTCCTGAACGAAGATCGTCCATCAATATCTGCTATCGTTACTAATGCTGATGCTGTACGTAAAATGTTTGAGCGAGATTGCAATGTGATATACCGTGAGATTCAAGCATCCTTAGACATTGACATGAAAGCAATTTACACGATTTTGTATGACCATTTGTGTCAAATGGTGCAAAGAAATCCCCAAGAAATTTAACCGAGGTCTACAACATCGTTACTGGTGACGAAACTTGGATTTATTCGTCGGACCCGAAAGAAAACAACAATCTACCGTTTGGGTATTTCAAAGTGAGCCAAAACCAACAAAACTTGTTCGTTCACGCAGTGCTGCGAAGCACGTGGTGGCTTGTCTCTTCGGTTTAATTTCACATGTAAAACCGTGGCTTTAGAGGATCGAAGTACTGTGAACGCTGATTGGTATTCCACAATTTGTTTGTCGGAAGTCATTGATAAAATAAGAAGAAACAATCGAAATCGGTGAACTATTCTTCATCATGACAACGCCAGCTCTCACTTAGCACGTCAAATATATTAGACCAAGAGCCAGCAACGTATTTCGAGTTGTCATTTCAACAGTCGTGAAAATTTGGGTACTAAATCTTATATACCTTGCCACAGCCTCAGGGTAGATGGGAATCCGACTAACATAAAAATACTATCTTCGATAAGTTTGCAAATATTCTTTGCATGGGCCATTCTGAGAGGAAAAAAGAAGGGAAATTTCGAAAAATAATCTACAACGACTAGTATATAAGAATATCCTTAGTAGTAAGTAAATAGCGGTTTAAGCCCACAACTCCCCATGTTATTCTTATGGGAGTTTCGTTTTTAAGACAGGACAATTTTGTGAGGTTATGTGTGTCAAACTTGGCGTCCTTCCCGCTAGATGTCAGCATGGGTGTGGGGTTGAGTGTTTTGGCGGGAAAATGTAAATGTGATGCTTGCTCGTGATTGGTCGGACTGAATTGCCGGTAAAATAGGTTGCAGCATGTGTCGCTAGATGTCGCTGTGGGCGTGGTTTTGGCGGGGAAATCAAATCTCAGGCCTGTTCGTGATTGGTCCGAAGTTTTGGCGCTAAAGGAGGTTGCAGGACGTGTCGCTTTGGAGCTGAATGTAAACAAACGGGGTTGCCAAATCTCATATTTGGTAAAAATGAAAAGTCACTAGATAATTCCCCAGGACTTGAAAGTGTGTGTTTAGACCGCGCGCAAAGGGGGCCTTCGCCCTGGGCCCCCATTCTGGGGCATCCTAGGGAGATCGTTAGGGTGCTTCGCTCTGGGCCCCCACTCTGGCGTTCCCGGGGAGATCGTTAGGGGTGCTTCGCCCTCCTCGGGGCCCCACTCTGGAGGGCCCCCCTGGGATCGACAGCGGTGCAGGGCCCCCTTGTGTGAAAGATGTCGGCGTGCGCGTGAACGCGGCCGGGCGGGGCGGGTTAATTAGAAAAATTTGTCGCGGCGTTGCGTGGGCGGGTGATCCAGTGGGCCGGGTTGCGACGGCCCAGTGGGCCGTTGAAAGGGGTTAATTTGAAAAATTTGGCGGTTGCCTCGCTGCTGCCGATTAATAATAAGGCGGTGGGGTAAACATTTTATTAAAGGGGGCTGAAAAAATAATATACAATCATCGTTTAGCTAGATGTAAATACAATATTAACAACATAAGCGTACTGTAGATTTTTCTTTAATACAAATAATGAATAGTGACCTATAAAATACAATAATAATAATATTTAAAGGAGAATGCATCGTTTTCCTCTCTCTCATGAATAGTACTGCTGGATGATGTCATCACTTAATTGCTGCATAGTTTTGAGAGCTAAAAAAACATTACATTTTATACATTAAATTAAAAAATATAGTTTCCAAATTACCTGCATTTGTTTTTTCCTTTATGAACAAAACAGAAGCCAGTAAAATACAATAATGATATTATTTTAAAGGAGAATGCATCTTTCTGCTGGATGATGTAATTATTCAAAACATATGTGCATACATTCCTTTTCTAGAATGATCTCATCATCACTTAATTGCTGCATAGTTTTGAGAGCTAAAAAAACATTACATTTTATACATTAAAAATAAAATAACAATATCAACTTACCTGCATTTGTTTTTTCCTTTATGAACAAAACAGAAGCCAGTAAAATACAATAATGATATTATTTTAAAGGAGAATGCATCTTTCTGCTGGATGATGTAATTATTCAAAACATATGTGCATACATTCCTTTTCTAGAATGATCTCATCACTTAATTGCTGCATAGTTTTGAGAGCTAAAAAAACATTACATTTTATACATTAAAAATAAAATAACAATATCAACTTACCTGCATTTGTTTTTTCCTTTAATACGATAATAATATTAAAAGAAAAATGCATCTTTTCCTTCTAACAAAATATTATATATTCCGCCGGATGATGTCATCAGTGAATTATTGCACTAGCAAGAAAAAACATTCCTTTCATGAATTGATGTTCGACTTAGAAAAACAATACATTCGGTGTAAAATAACAATCTCAATTTAGCTGCACTTGTTTTTTTTTTCATATTTTACACGTTATAATGAAATTTTTAAGATCGCAAACAATATTAAGCGGTTGTATTGTTTTTTAATGCTATTTTTATTGATTAAAAGACGCGAGTTCAAACCGCATTACATATGTGCACAGTTTACCGCTTGTTTTAAAACTGAAACGAAGCGCTATTAAAATGTGTACTGTAAAATATTTTTCTTAATGCCAAAGGAGTAATTTGTCATGTCATAATTAATTAATGCTTTTTAAGTGCAAACATTAACATAGGCGATAAATTTAAAATGTGCGTCATTGCCACATCTGGGATTCGTTTCTTGATATTCCCCGTTTGATTTACAAAACAACAGGGATGTACAAAATCTCGCATAAAAAGATTATTTACGTGTCTTTGATTCCATTTATAATTGAATCGTTGTTTTGGACATCCTTTAGAATATTTATTTCTTTAGTGGGATATTTTAGTTTGTAAAAATTGTGTTATATGAAGTATTTTGTTCGAAGTGTTGGTCTTGTTAGGGGTGGAAAGCGCGCCATTTTATGAGTTATTGCTTGAAGTTATTTTATGAGGGTGTTTTGCGTTTTCGATTTGTGTCAACAATTAAAATTAATTGCACCTTGCACTCGTATAAAAAGCTCGCTCTAAAGTGCCTCTGTTTTATTTGAAACAAGTGTTTGGTGCAGATAACATACTCATTTAGAAAAAACCGTTCGATTCAGTTTGTGAAATTAACGTGTTATTATTTTTTAATTGAAAGGCTGAATTGTATTTAATCCGTCTTAACAATAATGGATATTACCAATTTGCAAAATCAGGTTACATTGGTGGAAGATGATTTAGCACGTGCAGCAACACCTGCTGATTTTCGAAGGTTATCAACCCTGATTGATGAAACTACGGAATTAACAATCCAACAGATAAGGAATTACTCAAATGCGGGGGGAATAGCTGATAAACGGAAACTAGAAACGATTTTGAACAGATGTAAATACTTGGATGCGAGGATAAAACAATCCCTTATTAAAACAGGCGAAGGCGTTAGTGTAGGGAGTGACGAAAGCAGTGTTACGTATTATGACGTAAGTTTTTCATGTTTTTTATTGAATATTCTCATTTTGATTGATTATAATTTGCATGTTTTAGCTGGAATCAGCGTTCAAAGGGCGTATTAAGACGGGTATAGTGATCAATAACAATATATTAGATCCAAAAGAGTTTCTCGAGGAAGCACAGCCCATTTTTGTGGATAAAATTGAAGCATCCCTCCAAAAGCGAATACCTAACATGAAAGCCAATGTCGTTCTTTGTGCCGATTATAAAATGAAGCTAGATGATACAGTACAGGCCAAGTACTTTAACACGTCCAACTTCATTATATCAAGATCCAGCGACCTTATTTCTATATTCGGGGACATGGAGATTTCTTTATTATCACAGGTGCGTATATGAAGTTTTTTAAAAACTCACTTTTAATTAGTTTTTTTCCTTTTTTACAGATGGGATCCTTTGAAGAAGTGGGGTCAGGGGGTAGTTTTAGTCGTATTAATTCGTTAGCTATAAATATTAACAAATATTCGCCTTTAAGAGCTTCTAAATTTATCGAGTTGCCTACTGTAATTAAAAGCAAGCACGCCATTATAAATGTAAAAAATACGGATAACGAATGCTTCTATTACGCTCTAGTTTCCGCTCTTTATCCATGTAATACACACCATAAAGAATTACCATCCTCGTATCCGCAAAATTTCAAACAATTATTTAATATTAAGGGTATTAAATCTCCGGTGAAAATTACGGACATTCCCAAATTTGAACGTCAAAATCCTAACATTTCCGTTAACGTGTACGGCTTGCAGGGTAGTAAAGTGATGGGGCCTCTTTATCATACAAAATCCAAAAAACAACATCATATTAATTTGTTGTACGTGAGAAAGAGGAAAGCATCTCACTACTGCTGGATAAAGAATATGTCTCGTTTATGTAGATCGTCCATCACCAAGTACGAGCACCGTACTTTTATATGTGACAGGTGCTTAAGGCACTTCAGGAGTGTCCAATCGTTGAACAATCACCTGGATGATTGTGAAAAGTTCGATGCAGTTCGCATAGAATTTGATAAACCGGGTGAAAATACATTGTCTTTTAAAAATTTAAATTTTAATTTACGTCATCCCTTCGTTGTATACGCCGATTTTGAATGCTTAACAGTGCCGTGTAATCAAATTGATGATGATGATGATGATGTTACGCATTTCAAAAGCTGTACTATACCATATCAAAAACATATACCTTTCGCTGTCGCATACCAGGTCGTTTGTTCGTTCGATCCCTCCTTATCACATTATAAAAGTTATGTAGGAACAAATCCTCAAAAATGGCTGGTTAACGAGTTGATAAAAGAAACCGCAATAATAGAGGAAAAGATAAAAATTAACATTCCAATGCTGCCGCTTACATTGGAGGAACAGCAGGGGTATGATAATACCACACTGTGCCCCCATTGTTTGCAAGAATTCAATGAGGATTTGGTTGTCAAAGTTAGAAATCATGATCATTTCACCGGGAAATTCCTATCGGCCCTTTGTCAAAATTGTAACCTGCAATACAAATGCGGCAATTACATTCCCATATTGTTTCATAACATGTCAGGCTATGATATACATTTCATAATTAATGAATTAAATTTCAACCGCGAACCGGTAAATATCCTACCCGTGACAAGGGAAAATTACATTTCAGTATCAAAAAAATGTGCTAAGATGACATGGAGGTTTATAGACAGTTATCGGTTCTTAGCTAGAAGCTTGGATGTTTTAGCAAATAATTTAGCCCCGGAAATGTTTAATTTTGTTCGCGAAGCCTTTCCAAATCCCGAACAATTTAATTTAGTACGACGTAAAGGCATATTTTGTTACGATTACATGAATAGTTGGGGGAAACTCAATGAAACGGAATTACCGCCGAAAGAATCGTTTTATAATGCTCTTCGCGAAGAACATATCAGCTGCGAAGATTACGAGCACGTTCAGAATGTATGGAAAACATTTAACATAAAATCGTTGGCGCAATACAGTGAACTTTATTTAAAGTGTGACGTAAAAATCTTAGCTGATGTTTTTGAACAGTTTCGCGATTTATGTATGAAAATATACGATTTAGACAGTGTACATTTTTATACGGGGCCCGGATTAGCGTGGTCAGCTGCTTTAAAGTGTACACGTGTAAAATTAGATTTGTTGACCGACATAGATATGGTGTTGTTTTTTGAAAAAGCGATAAGAGGCGGGATTACCCAATGTTCGCATAGATACGCAAAAGCAAACAATAAATATATGAAGGAAAATTATAACGAGAAGGAGCCTTCAAGTTGTTTGCTTTATGTAGATGCCAATAACCTTTACGGTTACGCGATGTCCGAAAGTTTACCGTACGGGAATTTTGAATGGTTGTCGGAAAATCGGGTTCGCGAGATAGAAAATATATTAAAAAATTTTAAATGCGAGGAAAAACCGGATTGGGAAATGTATACCGATCGAGCGTGCATGCTCGCTCTAAACATGGCGGTTGACGAGGAAGAAGCCCCTACCTCATTAATTTTGGAAGTAGATCTTAACGTGCCCCGGGAAATTCAAGACAAAACGTCAGCGTTTCCCTTTTGCCCGGAGCATCGGCGGCCTCCTACGGCTTCAAATAATTCCCCCCCAAAATTAATGTTGACTATGTTTCCAAAATTTAAATACGTTTTACATGTTCGAAACCTGTTTCAATGTTTATTGTACGGCCTGCAATTAACCAAGGTTCATAGAGTTTTAAAATTCTCTCAACGGAGATGGCTCAAACCCTACATAGACTTGAACACGAGTTTAAGGGCTAAGGCAAAAAACGAGTTCGAAAAGGACTTCTTTAAGCTCATGAACAACGCGGTTTTCGGCAAGACGATGCAGAATATCCGGAAACATCGAAAGATCAAATTAGCGTACTCTTTTAGAAGCGCCCAAAAGTATATCGCGTTACCGGAGTTCCGTTCCTGTACGATATTTAAAGAAAATCTGGTCGCCGTCGAACTAAACAAAACCGTGGTTAAATATAACCAACCGGTTTATTTGGGGATGGTGATTTTAGACTTATCTAAATTATTAATGTACTCTTTTCATTATCAGTTTATGTTAGAGCAACCCTGCCCCGCTATCTTGCTTTATATGGACACGGACGGAATGGTGTATGCGTGTGCAAAAAGTAAAGACGGACTAGATATTTATGACGTTATACGAGAGGAAAGCGCGAAAGGATCGGAGGGAATATTCGATACGTCCGATTATCCTCCAGAGAACCCCTATGGAATACAGAAAGTAAATAAGAAAGTTCCCGGTAAATTCAAAGACGAATTAAACGGTAAACTTTTATTGGAATTTGTCGGTTTGAAATCGAAAATGTATTCCATGCGGAAGGAGGAGGGTAAGGAGGTTTGTAAGGCCAAAGGCGTAGGGCAGCAGGCTCTAAAAAATAGATTAAGTTTCGAACATTATTTCAAAAGTTTATTTGATTCGGAAATTACATATGCCGTTAATAGAAGCATTCGTTCTGATAAACATAATCTTTATACATATTTTATTAGGAAAAAAGCTCTAGATTCATGTGATGATAAACGTTTTATACTAAAAAATAAAATTGATACCCTTCCATGGGGTCATTTTAAAATAAATGAAGAAGAGGAGGGAGTTATTTTATAATTTTTTATTGCAAATAAAATCTTAGTATATACATTTAGATAAGTAGACTATTATTTGTACATATATTTTCTAATTATTATTATTATATTGTAAGTATTTAGTGTAAATAAAATCTTAGTATATATAGATAAGTAGACTATTATTTATGCACATATTTTCTAATTATTATTATTATATTGTAAATAAAGTATATACAAAAACAGACTATTTTTTATAATAAATCACTTTTCTTGATCCAGCTGTTGTGTGTGTTATCAAAACCCAACCATTTCACATATAATTGATCATTTTTTGTTCGTAATACACGTTCAATTAAAAAGCTTTTTGGGTGTTTAGTTTTCATCAATTCCGGTTCATAGAAGCAACCTTTGATTGGGGCACCTCTCACATCTTCTAACAGATAGGTTGTCGGTCTAGTTGATTGCACCCTGCTTATGCGAAATAATTCAGTGCTGAACTGGGGGTGATAACCTTTCGAAAAAACCCCTCTGTACTTAGAAATACGAACCATATCGTTTACTTTAAATTTAGGTTTTGGGGGGACCCCGTCATCATCATCATTCGAACGATTTAAAGGCGTGCGAAATGTCACATTGATGGGGGCTAGACCAATTGACCTATGCACGGTGCTGTTGTACTTATCGACAACATCTTGCAGTATATCCAACCATTTATAATTCCCGTTGAAACTGAACTCCTTGTAGAGATTAGATTTAAGTGTCCTAATCACCCTTTCCGCAAAAAATGCTTTCTTAGTGGAAAACGTTGAATAGTGGTTGATGGAATGTTCCGACATTAATTTCTTGAAATGAGTGTTAAAATATTCACCTCCGCGGTCAGTGGCCAAGTTATTAGGTTTTCGCAAGTTTTCATCCAATATGCTCCGCATAGCACCGGCAACTTCATTCCCGCTTTTAGATTTTAGAGGCCTTACCCACACATATTTAGAAAAAGCGTCTATTACCACCAGAACGTATTTATATCCCTTGTTGTAATGGGCATAAGAGTTAAAGACTGCTATATCGCTTTCCCAGAGGTCATCGAACCCTAGAACGATTGCTGAACGTCTGGGGAAATTTATTCTAGCCTGCCTGTGGATCTCGTTAACTATTGCTCTCTTTACAAATCATTTATTAAGGCATTATGGATATTAATTAACTGACAATCTAATTTTTAATATTGCACAGTTTCACATACAAATTCCTGTTTCCTATATAATTTTCTATAAATGGCATAACCATAAAGGAAAATGAAATATTTAAAATGCTTGAATAAACAATATAAGGTAAGTTTATTCAACTTTCATGGAGATTATAAGAATGTTGCATTAATTCTTTAAAAAGGTAAATTCAGGCAATGCAACACATACATTTAATCATTAAAGAAGGATAATTTAAAGTTATCAGGAATTTATATCAACTAATAGAACGCCTTAGTGTAATTACTAAAAGTGTAACTGAAAATGCAATACGCAACTGTTTAAATCAAATGTATTTTATTAAACAATTAAATTTTAAGTATTTATTATATTTAATTCAGTTATATATTTGCCTTAAAGTTTAATCTACAGATTATTTAGAAGAATGTTAAGATTTACTTGGTTATATATGAACTTATTATATGTTAAGCTTGCTTTAAACGTCTTCTATTTAGATCAACTAATTATTTCTTTTGTTGTGTGGGTATACATTAAGTAATATAGAAGTTCCTCACCTTTAAATACCTGAGATTACATTTAGATAGTAAACTGAACAAATAGATACGAAAGAAAGAGAAATGTATTGTTGGATAGGAAAAAACCACAACAATTGCTGCTCTATACAGCCTATACAGTCATAATTAAGCCTGTATGAACATACGGCATCGAATTGTTGGGATGCATCAGCAAGTCTAATGTGACAATCATACAATGATGACAATCAAATATTTTAAGATCAATTGTTGACACCCATTGGTATAAGATCATACAAATGAAATGATTCACAACGATTCGCAGTAAAGAAGTCGTCACGAAAAGCTAAAAACCTATACAACTCTTTACTCGAACTTCTTCTTCTTCTACATAACAATATAATAAGAATACTTGATTGCAGATGTCCAGCTGACCTTTAACATGGCTAAGCAGTTGTTTTCACTGGAAGAGATCTCATCCAGTCATAATGCAAGATCTATCATATATCTTAAGACAGCAGATTAGTTTATTTTAAAGTATTTTGTACTTTGATTGCCGATTTATATTCAACAAAATAATATATAGCCCAGTCCTCTCTTTTCTACTGCTAGTATCTGTGCAAAATACGAAGTATTGAATACCAACTGTAATAGGTTTCATTGCAACATTTCCTTGTACAGTGCAATAACTCTTATTGTGTATTACCGACAAATAAGATAACACCTATATCATTATAAAGAAGAAAGATGGGAGATTTGTTTAGACTAGATATACAGAATGCAACCGCCATTTTCAATCAAAAATACATTTTCGATCTGTTTTGTCAATTTTGAAACTAACTTAAGATCTTTTTAATGTATTTCAATGTTATCTCGAGCAGGTATTGAATATTAATAACAAGACGAATCGCTGATCTGTACCAGGTTGCTTGTTTTAGTTATTTTATCAACATATTTTAATTACAAACAATCTTTTTTGTTTTAATAAACCACTTATCAAGTAAATTGTTTTCCTAACCAAAATATTAGTCATCCTAACAGTAACTGAGGTAGAACAATCTCGTACACCCAAGATAAATCGTTAGACAGGCAAAGATCACACTACGATGACAATTGTCGGTATGTTTGAAGCATCGCACCGCATATCATGCAGGCATGAATCGTGCAAGAGCTACTGGGTCATACTTTTTCGAAAATGATGATGGAACTGTAACTTGATCTTTATAGCTGGCATATATCACCAAATGCTTTTAAAGCTTTTAAACTCCCCAATTACATCTTGAAATTGAGAATATGTGGTTTCAACAAGATGGAGCCACTTGATACGAATTATTATGGTGTCTACTCAAGTATAAGTATACAGACAAAGAGAAGAGATAGGATGAAACGGGGCAAAATTTCGAACCGCGAACCCTGGGTGGGGCCGGGCCCCACCACACCCCCCTCTTTAACCGGCTGGAGCAGTTAACACTTCCAACCATTCAGCGTCGTCAATGTCATCTGCCAACCCTTCCTCATGGTTTTCAATCTGTTATAAAATAAAATTAAAATTAAAAATTTTATTCGATAATTTGAAGATAATTTGAAAATATTACCCCCAACATATTTTCAGCCACCTCCGCTGCCAAGACATCTAACCCCCCTTCTGGCATGGCATCCTGATCTTCAATCTGCCCCAACATATTTTCAGCCACCTCCGCTGCCAAGACATCTAACCCCCCTTCTGGCATGGCATCCTGATCTTCAATCTGACGAATTAAAAAAACGTATAAATCTTATTCGACAATTTGAAGATAATTTGAAAATATTACCTCGAATATATCTTCAGCAGCCCCCGCTGCGAATTCGTCTACTTCCGCAATTGCCTCCTCATCCACTTCCTCCATATACCTCCCCGGAGAATAATTTGGGGGGAAGCTTAATGGAGGAGTTGGAGTTCCAATCGATGATGGCCAGGACTCGTCAACATCTTCCTCTTCGTAGACTAGGTCATCGCGATTAAATGTTCTTCCCTCCGTCCCCCGCATTGCTCGTAACCAATGCCACACACTATCACTTGGTGAGTATATCACACCTTCGCTGCTATTCTCGCTCCCGTTGTCGGACATGTTATCTTTCCGAGCAGTGAATGTGAAATGAATCTAGCCGTCTATCTTATCTACCGTTACAGGCGAGGGGGGTTTTAAAGAATATTGTTTTATACAACTCTGCATACCGGTGCATTTTTCTTAGCTGCTTTAGAGACGAATTATAAATATGATTTACAAAATTAAAATTATGTTTGCGGTTAAGATTATAGTATTTTACTAATAAGAAAAATAATTTATGAGATGAACAAAATTAAATGCAATTATTGCTTCTCCTTTAACCTTCTTTTGCTTTCATGAGCAAAAATATGTAAAACTTTAAACTCGTAAGCAACATTTACATTAATTTATTATAAGTTGTGTTAATAGTGACATTTGTAATAATTCCTAATAAAATAAAAAACAATAATTATTTTTTATCCCCCCCTTAACATTTTCAAAACATAAATATTAATTATCCAATTAAAATCGCTAAAAACATTCTATTTTTAACAAAACACCTACACTGTCTTTCTTTTCGTTTCATTCATGTATAAAATGAATTTTTTTCATAGGAACACGCAACTGAATGAATAATTAGTAAATAACTCATATATACAGGATGGTTTGTATTTTCAATTAACATCCCGTTTTTTCTTTTATTATAAGATGTATGCGTGCGTGTTAATACTAACATATTTCTAGTAATTCCTAAACCCCGAAAAATTGTTTTCATCTTCACAATTAAAAAACTAATTTATTATAAGATGCGTTTGAAATTAGTAGTACTTCCATCTCGACCAAAGAGGAAAACTGCGAAAACTACATTCGTTTCAACAATTAAAATTTTAACCCGTCAATGATATAGAATGCTTCTTTAATTAAAAAATTGTTGTTTGTTGCTTGTTTATCGAAACTGTGAAAAACTGAACAACTGCATTCATTTCATCAATTAAAATAAAAAACCGAAGGATGCTCAAAGCAAACGTTTTATTTATATAATTGAAATAAACACATGTACAGTCAGATTCACAAGGAAAACGACTCTTGTATCAAATATAAAAATTTTTATATTATTTTTCGATTACTATCAATTTTAACAAAAGATTAATCATTAATAAGACTTTATTTACTTAATTTACAAATGTCGGCAAATATATAAAGTAATATTTTAATTAATAATGTATGTTCAAAGTACAAATGCAGCGAAAATCGTTTCCTTTTTTTATGAATTCGACTGTGCATCCCTAATGTTGCTTAGTAAATCCAGTGAAAAATAACAAGAAAAGACACATTTATATAATCAATTTTTTATGTCGATATTCATTTAACTTATAAAGAAAAAAAAAAAACGGGCCCCAGATATCATAATGTCGCACATGCTCGTTTTTTTAAATTTTTCATTAGTTATATTAACAACATATTTTATAGTCAAGATTATTGGAACGTAGATGATCCACCTTTTTACACAGACTTATCAATAAATCTTTTGCGTCTCTGCTAATGCCTGCATTTAAAAAAAGCAGTAATTTATTATATATGTCATGACATTCTACAGTTTTTTCTAAACATACGTTACAAAGAGGGGAAACGCAATACATTTTGAAAAGAAACAGCGCGGCAGTTTTAATTCGCGCGTCCAACCGCTTAATAGTGTAAAATGAAGAAGGCTTTTACATATAAAAATATACAAGTGTGAAGGAATATTGATATCTTGTTTGCGATCTTAAAAATTTCATTATAACGTGTAAAATATGAAAAAAAAACAAGTGCAGCTAAATTGAGATTGTTATTTTACACCGAATGTATTGTTTTTCTAAGTCGAACATCAATTCATGAAAGGAATGTTTTTTCTTGCTAGTGCAATAATTCACTGATGACATCATCCGGCGGAATATATAATATTTTGTTAGAAGGAAAAGATGCATTTTTCTTTTAATATTATTATCGTATTAAAGGAAAAAACAAATGCAGGTAAGTTGATATTGTTATTTTATTTTTAATGTATAAAATGTAATGTTTTTTAGCTCTCAAAACTATGCAGCAATTAAGTGATGATGAGATCATTCTAGAAAAGGAATGTATGCACATATGTTTTGAATAATTACATCATCCAGCAGAAAGATGCATTCTCCTTTAAAATAATATCATTATTGTATTTTACTGGCTTCTGTTTTGTTCATAAAGGAAAAAACAAATGCAGGTAATTTGGAAACTATATTTTTTAATTTAATGTATAAAATGTAATGTTTTTTTAGCTCTCAAAACTATGCAGCAATTAAGTGATGACATCATCCAGCAGTACTATTCATGAGAAAGAGGAAAACGATGCATTCTCCTTTAAATATTATTATTATTGTATTTTATAGGTCACTATTCATTATTTGTATTAAAGAAAAATCTACAGTACGCTTATGTTGTTAATATTGTATTTACATCTAGCTAAACGATGATTGTATATTATTTTTTCAGCCCCCTTTAATAAAATGTTTACCCCACCGCCTTATTATTAATCGGCAGCAGCGAGGCAACCGCCAAATTTTTCAAATTAACCCCTTTCAACGGCCCACTGGGCCGTCGCAACCCGGCCCACTGGATCACCCGCCCACGCAACGCCGCGACAAATTTTTCTAATTAACCCGCCCCGCCCGGCCGCGTTCACGCGCACGCCGACATCTTTCACACAAGGGGGCCCTGCACCGCTGTCGATCCCAGGGGGGCCCTCCAGAGTGGGGCCCCGAGGAGGGCGAAGCACCCCTAACGATCTCCCCGGGAACGCCAGAGTGGGGGCCCAGAGCGAAGCACCCTAACGATCTCCCTAGGATGCCCCAGAATGGGGGCCCAGGGCGAAGGCCCCCTTTGCGCGCGGTCTAAACACACACTTTCAAGTCCTGGGGAATTATCTAGTGACTTTTCATTTTTACCAAATATGAGATTTGGCAACCCCGTTTGTTTACATTCAGCTCCAAAGCGACACGTCCTGCAACCTCCTTTAGCGCCAAAACTTCGGACCAATCACGAACAGGCCTGAGATTTGATTTCCCCGCCAAAACCACGCCCACAGCGACATCTAGCGACACATGCTGCAACCTATTTTACCGGCAATTCAGTCCGACCAATCACGAGCAAGCATCACATTTACATTTTCCCGCCAAAACACTCAACCCCACACCCATGCTGACATCTAGCGGGAAGGACGCCAAGTTTGACACACATAACCTCACAAAATTGTCCTGTCTTAAAAACGAAACTCCCATAAGAATAACATGGGGAGTTGTGGGCTTAAACCGCTATTTACTTACTACTATCCTTGAGTGCTCCTCGGAAGTGGACCAACAATATCAGCGGAAATCAATTCCCATGGTCGGGAACATAGGGTCGACTTAACATCAGTCCCTGGGGGGATTGATGATCAGACTTGTGACTGAGACAAACATGACATTTACGTATGTAGCTGGCTACATCAGACCGCATCTTCGGCCAATAGTAACGGGAAACCAATTTATTTAATGTTTTGTATACGCCAAAATGTCCCGAAGAAGGCAAATCATGTGCTTCGCTAATTAGATTTTCCCTATCGGCTTTTGGGATTACTTCTTACCAACAATCGAAGTCATCTAGTAATTCAACATATCTTGGCTCTATGCGCTTGTAGAGACGATTACCAACGATTCGCCATGAGAGGTGTTTGTGTGGTTTAGTCTGAACCCGGTTTAACATGCGGTGATACCATGAATCTGAACATTCACTGCTTTCATCTTTGGAATTGATATAATCGACGACAGGTACCGACCGAGAGAGCATATCAGGAACGACATTATCTTTACCTTTACGATGAACTAAAGAATAATGATAGGATTGAAGACGTAGGGCCCACCGCGCCAAGCGTCCTTGTGGATCACGGAGTCGATTAAGCCATAGCAAAGAATGGCAATCAGTCACTACTTCAAATTCCGTTCCTTCAAGATAATGTCTTAGTTTTTCAACAGCCCAAATGACTGCTAAGCATTCGCGTTCAACTGAGCTATATTTACGCTCCTGCGAAGACAGTGAGCGAGAGAGAAAACAAATAACGCGTTCGCCATCTTTGAAATTCTGAAACAGGACAGCTCCTAATCCGAAAGCCGAAGCATCAGTTTGAAGGATAAATTTCCGTTCGAAGTCGGGACAATAATTGAGAATTGGGGCAGATACCAGAGATTCTTTAATAGACTTAAATGAACTGTCACATTTGAGAGTCCATCTCCAACGAACAGATTTCCTAGTAAGATAGGTCAATGGGGCTATGGTAATGGAAAAATTGGGAATAAATCGACGGAACCAACTGGCCGTACCAACAAAACGTCGGATATCGGAAACATTACGCGGAGTGGGAATATCTAGGATGGCACTAACCTTTTCAGGGTCAGGGCGAAGTCCATCTTTACTGACGACAAAGCCTAAATATTTTAACTCGGAACGGCAAAACTTGCATTTCTCAAAGTTAACAGCTAAACCAGCTTTGAATAAACGATCAAGTACCGTAGTTAGCGTTTGTAAATGGGACTCGAAGGTCTGAGAGACAATCACTATATCATCAAGATACACTAGGACCGAGGGTTGAAGATCCGCACCAAGAACTGTGTCTATGATGCGTTGCCAAGTAGCCGGGGCGTTTGTTAAACCAAAAGGCATTCGACAAAACCTGAATAGACCGCGTCCAGGGACCGTAAATGCAGTATAATCTTTGGAGTCAGAGAGACCTACCTGCCAATATGCGGATTTAATATCTAGCGTGCTAAGGAAACGAGCATCTCTAAGCTGATCTAGAATATGAGATAGATGTGGTAAGGGGTAAGCGTCTTTAATGGTAACGGAATTTAACTGTCTAAAATCAATGCAAAATCTATACTCGCCGTTCCTTTTGGGGACCATACAAACCGGAGAACTCCAAGGACTATTGGATGGTTCAATAATATTTTCCGCTAACATTCTATCGATTTCTTGATTAATGATTTTCTGTTTGTAAGGAGATACAGGGTAGTACCTCTGTTTGATAGGTTGTATATCTGGTAATAAACGAATTTCGTGCTGTCCGGCATCTGTACAACCTAGTTTAATAGGCTCTACATTGCATTTGGACTTGAGTAAATTGTCAAGAGTTTGACTTTGCGATAAAGACAAGGAATTAGCATCTTCGATGCTAGCAATCTCACCGAAAGGAGGATCAACTGAAAAGTGCCAAACGTCATTTTTTAAATCCGGAATTATATTCATGGCTCTCCAGAGGTCAATACCCAATATTAACAAATGTGGAAGCTCAGGTACAATTAAAATGTCAACCAGACAAGTCTTGTGTAGCAACGTAATTGGAGTTTGCATTACACCAATACACGAGCAGGAATTTCCATTGGCGACAGAATACTATATTTATTTTACGTGGGGTACCCGCCTATGCATACCCCCACGTTCCTTCCATAAGGAAGTGATTGGGATACGCCCAATCAGCGCGCAAGTTGCACAACCGGCAGTCGTGCAATTGCTACCAGATTGCTCACTGGTAGGAGCGAGGTTGCCTATCCACCCTCTACTAGCTAAGACGCGCATAGTGACCGAGCAGTTGAAAAGACACGCTGCTCACCCGCCGGTACCTCCCCCGGTTGCGGAAGGGCGGGGCGAAGTACCTCGTCCAGCAATAGGACTATTCCCCAACATGACGCTGTTATCATGTGGGACCACTGCCCGATCGAATCCAACCTCAATTGTGGCAGGACTTGGTTTTTAAGCGGTTTTGCCACCCCGATCTACCAATTTTAGGCTTGGTGGGCCCTCGACAGAGCTTCTTTTAAGTCTACACGTTATAGACTCCCGGTGCGTACCCGAAATTGGAGAAGTTGTCTTAATAGTGAAAGGCTATGTATTCGCTTCAACTATCCTTAAGTGTAATGGCTTTCAGAGCTTCTCCCAATCACTGTACCCGGCTGCAGTCCGGATCAAAGGGTGGCCGGGATAGCTCCTAAGCGCATTTACCTGGCGGCTTGCAGTTTCCCATCTGCCCAAAGGCTGGGATAAACCTCACTTCTAGTCACCGCACTAGAGATTCAGTCAAACAGCGGGTTCCTTTGGTGACCTTAAATGACCTCGGTCAAACAGCGAGTTCCTTTGGTGACCTTACATGACCTAGGTCATGCAGCGGGTTCCTTGGTGACCATAAATGACCTCGGCCAAACAGCGGGTTCCATTGGTGACCATAAATGACCTCCACCCTAGGCGAGATTCGAATCCGCCCACACCGGTCTCATCTATCAGGGCTCCCCCTGATCGGTCAGAGTTACCGTCGAGAATTCTCACGAATTTCTCTACCACACATTTTATTCTGACAGCTTCATCCGTTGCCCGTCAGCGGGTTGGGGTAGAAGACAGCCAGTTCTAGGGGTGAACGTCGTGTGGTCTCCCGTCCACCCAATCCATTGGCGACAGTAAGTTTTGTGGGGTAAGGTTGCAGCGTTAACCCTAATTGTTGTAGCCGTCGCCAACCAAGTTTACCACAAATAGTTTTGGAAGCGCCCGAATCAAGAAGACCGGAAAATTTAACTCCAAGAATTTCAACTTCGAGGTAAGGGCGTTCGTCATTTTTTGCATGCGAGATTATATAATCGAGTATAGCGGTATCGTTTTAGTAGGAGTGTGGTGTATTGCACGACCTTTCAATACCTCCGATTGACATTTCCCGAATGGGTACATTTAGAACAACTTTTGACAGTGACGTTAGGCTTGCCACATCGAAAACAAAATTTCTGTCTTGGGGCATTACAGTTATTATAATTATGTCCGGGTTTATGGCAATTCCAGCAGGAGGCAGAATGAACTGACTTCACTTCATCAACCTGACTAGAACAAGAGGTAGAATATGCTAAGTCCGGTTCTAATAATTTAAAATTGGATTTACGGGAAGGTGGAGGTTGGAATGACTCAACTGAAGCTTTTCGCGTTTCTAGGATCTGTCCGATTTGAAGTAATTCTTCGCAAGTATTTATTTTTTTAAGACCCAGTTGTGTCTGATAGAATGGAGAAATATTTTTCAGTAAAATCATAACTCTAGTGCGTTCCGGGACATCGATGGTAAGACGTGCGAAAAGATTGTCCATAACGGCTAAATACAGACCCATCGATTCATTGGGGCCTTGAGTGCGATCTTTTATTTCGGCAAAGAGTCGGTCATTATAATCGGGTGGTTGAAATTGTTTCCGAAGAAGGACGACCAGAGACTTCTAATCAGAAACATACCTTTTGTTGGCGAGAAACCAAATTAAGGCTTTTCCGCTAAACAAATCGACCGCACCATTAAAAAGATCGGTTTCAGTGGCATTACGAGCCACTCGCATCTCTTCTACTCTAATCAAAAAAGCACTTAACGACAAGCCTCGATCGTCTCCAGTAAAGGTCAGATTCCAGCGTGATATTGGCACTTCCTATCAGGAGGAATATTAGCTACTGTGGACGGAATTTCGTCTTCACTACTGGTATCATCAGAGATTGTCAAGAGATCTAAATCAGGAATGCCCAAAGATTGATTTATCAATGATCTATCGTGAACCTTGAGTTTCCGTTCGAAATCAGATTTCAAATTTAGAATAGATACGAGGAGTTGGGATTTAGTCTTTTTATCTTCCGGTGTTTTGGGAACACACCGATTAATTCTACCAATAGAATAAGAAATTTTTGTCTATATCTTATCAGAAGATGACCTATCGGCGGGATCAAAATTGTTTACTAAACCTTGCATGTCGCCGATAGTTAAAGATAAAGCGTCAATATCATCTTGGAAAGTGAAAGGATACGTAGGATAATCAAGAATATTATTTTCCCTTTCTAGTTTAAGCAGGGATCGCAAAGATTTCCTCATATTATCAACAGTACCAGCCTCAGTGATACCTCGTATGGCCAATTCATACTTCAACTCATCTGAAGATAGGCGATTGATCTGGTATTTGAACGGAGACATACTGATAGTTAACAAGGAAAGATCCTTGATCAAACACTTATGATATTTATTTTAAAAAGAATAAATGTAAAGTTACACGCAAGATTCGTATCGTTAAATCGAGATAGCACAAAAAAAATTACACTGACTTCAAAACAGGATGCAAGGTTTCTCCCTTATGTTGAATAAAAAAAATATATTCGTTTTGTGAGAAAGTCTTTGAGATATTTATTTATTGAAAGATTACACTTTATTCTCACTTTGAGTTCCATATTACTATAAATATATTTAATTATATTTTATATTTATTATGATATACTTGGTTGACGGCCAGGCCAGGATAGACACTGTGAGAACCATTTCTTTGTCGCTTTGTGCGAGTGTTCTCACAGATGTCAGCATTATTATCTTTTGGTCACGGCCTACTAGATTTATATAAGCTTCGCTTATATACGGCCGTCTCATTTAAAGTTTTTTCATTGTTGAAAATTATTACAGATTCCTACGTTAAATGGCGCCCACTGGTGGTAATTTTACAACAAAGATATTTAAAGTCAGAACTCAGTCGTTAATTTTTAGGTTATACTTTATGTCAATTGTGTCAAACTGCCTCCGATTGAAGAGATCACACTTAAAGGAAGTACTTCACTTTCAGAATATATGTATTTACTCAGACATTAACAGTAGGTAATAACAAAAAATCTCTTAACAACGATGAGATGTTGTTAAATTATGCATTAAGAACAACACTTATGGCTACGTTAAAACTAAAAAACATAGGTACTTCAACAACCACTTCACAGGTACACGTATTTTTTATACTATTGACTTGATTTTACAACGATTGTCATGTTATTATTATCAATAGGTAGTTAGTTCAGAAAAGTTCCCGACTCCATCTTCTTTCTGGAACACTTTCTCAGCTTTACTACAAAACCGTTATTTACTTATCGTTACCTATCCTATACCTACCCTTCAAAATTTTAAAATTCTTTCTCTGTCATCGCTTTTGGTTTATGATATGCGATATCAAAAATTCTATATAAAGCTAATGTCTTAGGAGACAAATCTTGTCAGTCTCTTTTAACTGAAACGAGTGGCCTTAGATTCAAGTAGATTTCATCAGCTCTTATGTCTAATAGTATATTATATACCAAGGTTGTGAAGAGTTTTTTCTAGAGCCGAGCATTATTAGATCCCGAGATGCGCAGCATCGAGGGATATAAGATGAGAGGCTCTAGAAAACACTTCACAACCGTGGTGTATATATTATTTTTTTCACTACTAGTACTTTTATTCCTTTTATTCTTCTCACATAAAAAACGTACTATCGCGATCACGGATTTTTTCCTGGATGCCAGTGTATAATGGGATGAATTTTTGCCCCGTGTTACACTAAAATCTGGATTATTGACTAGTAGTCAATAATAAAAAATTATTTACCACTAGGCAAGAAGGCTAACTTCACAAGGTGACAACAGACTAGATAATAGTATGTTTTAAAGCTAGTAGTGAAAAAAAATATTTATTTTCAGTAATGTCTTTCACCGTGAGATTTCTTTATTCCATGGTTAATTGGTTATACTTCTAGTCGTAGCTTCAGTTCATAGGTCGTGCATTAACATTAGGTGTCTACATCATCTGCTGTGGTAATTCAAGTGCTACAAATCCCAAAAGAGTATTCGTAATTTGTGAAATATTACACTGTACTTATATTATGGCTATTATGTAGTTATTAAGGTGTTTCTAGTTTAAAAAAATCAGTCAATTAGTAATGTTATATAAAATCTAGTAAAACTTACTAAAAAAAGTAAAATTTTCTTATATGTAGGATATTTTGCTTTCCAAATTCCTACTGCAACATATTTTTGTCTTATTTATGTACATTATATTTAAATAGTATGTACAAATGTCAATAAATTAATATTGCACAATAGCAAATGACAATTATTGGTATGAACTATAACCTTAAAATTAACGACTGCAGTCTGAATACAAACCAACTTCGTTGCAAAATTATCGGCAGTGGGCGCCACTTAACGTACCGATCTGTAATTTTTGGATTCTAATTGCAACAATGAAAAAACTGGAAATGAGACGGCCGTATATAAGCGAAGCTTATATGAATCTAGTAGGCCGTGCTTTTGGTATTAATGTATATTTGGGTTTTATATAAAGCCCTGGATGGTGTGTGCAAATTGGAGAGGACTATCTTCGACTGATGATAGCTAATAAGCTTGAAACAGCTGTATCGAAGTGTCTTCTTTAATTTGTACACACACATTCGTTTTGTGAGAAAGCCTTTGAGATATTTATTTATTTAAAGATTACAGCTGACAGATAGTTTAGATCATCAAAAAAAAATACCAAGGAAACCAAAAACTAGTAAAGCTGGTGACTTTATACATTATTAAAAAAATACTCAAGTCAAACCAACATAACAACTTACGCTAAGAAATAATAGTTGCTAAATAACGATCCACAAGCTTCGAGAAGTAGTTGGAAATATGACCCGTAATAACCTGCTGAACACTAAAAGTCAATTCTGACAGCCCCCTGCGGCCGGGTTATACTACCCCAAAGGTACTAAGAGGGTGAGAAATAAGATTCTCTCTCTAACCTGCAGGCCGCTATATAACTGTCTCGCTCGCACTAACATGTAAACCTACATATACCTACTTTATTTATTGGGTCAAAATTTCAAGACTTTTAAAATAACAAAAATGTCATTTTTTTAAATCAACATTTACAGCGTTCTGGCAACATTTAGAAGAGGAGGAAATGTTCTGGCAATATTTTTTATAAATAAAGAACACTAAGTAACCTCGAAAGTAACCTCCTGAAATTTTATGACTGTTACTTTAAATAAATTGAATCTTATTTCTCACCATCTTAGTAATTTTGGGGTAGTATAACCCGGCCGCAGGGGGCTGCCAGAATCGACTTTTAGCGTTCAGCAGGTATATAAGATTTAGTACCCAAATTTTCACGACTGTTGAAATGACAACTCGAAATACGTTGCTGGCTCTCCGTCTATATGTCATATGTATTCATCGATTTTGTATTCATGTATTGACGTTTAAAGGCGAATACTTCGAAAAACAATAAAGTCGTTTACCAAATTTCCGTTCACCGTTCATTTCCAGCTGCCCTCGTATGCGTACTGACATACTGATGCAATAAAATAGCTTCATAGAAGTCGCCCAGTCTATAACTACGGTTCATAAAAGTGTTATGATTTATGACAAACTCAAAAAATTCTTGGTAGGTGATGTGGTTTACTTGTAAAATGCAAAGTAAGAAGAGCATATCACATATCTTACATAAATTCTTTGGACTGTAACACTATGTCAAAATGTAGAAAAGAAATGTAAATCGTAGAAAAAAGCGCCGCAGAAAAGAAAACAGCAAAAGGCTGACATTTTATTGTCGTTATTGTCATTTTGATGAAACGCTTTACATCGCTTATCGCACCCAATATCAATATCAAAGACGTGCTAGCGTTTCTTGGCGACTTGTCTTTAGGGCATGGAACTAATTATGCGAAAAGTTTTCTAGATGACCAAGAAATTCTCATAAAAATAAAAATATAATTATTTTAGCGAAGTTATAAGCTGACAAACTTAAAAAGGTTTATTTTGAGACACGCTATAGTAGTATTTATCTAAAGTATAGCAAGCGCCACGAAACTTGGCGAGAAGGCGGGGTGCGTAGTGGCTCATTTTTGAAAAACTCCGCCCACCAATGCACTTGCACTTACAAGTAAGAAGCGCGCTCTCGAGAGTTCGAATAATAAGGTTTAATTTTATAAATGATAAGATGACAGAAAATAAATGTCATAATAAAGTTTTTGGCAGTCAAGCTCGAAATAGTATATTACGTTATAAGTCCGGTAAACCCAAGTTTACAGTAGCGAGTTGAAAACGTTTCGGGACGAGGCGACGAAGGAGCCGAGTCTCGAATGTTGAAACGAGCTACTGTAATGGTTTACCGGAAGTATGACGTAAGGCGTTTTATTTCATACTGCCTCACATTGTTCATTTTTTAAAAAAATGCATTTAAAATTTTCAGTCCGGTAAAATTTTTTACCGGACTCAAATTAGATTTTCAGTCCGGTAAAATTTTTTACCGGACTCAAATTGGATTTTCAGTCCGGTAAAATTTTTTACCGGCCTTGTAACGTAATAATTCATTTACCGGACTCAAATGAGTCCGGCAAATACCCTTTTACCGGACAGTATGAAATAAAATAGTATTTCAAGTTTTTAAGTATTTTAAACCAAATAATTCAGCGGCAGAGACATCACCAACAAAAGTGTCGTAAGCTGCAGGAGTATCAGTGAGAACAATAGAAAGAATAGTGAAAGAAGGTAGTAAAGGGCGACCCAGTGTATATTTAGATGAATCATATTTACATATTACCCATACTTCGTTAAAACGTTGGAGCGACAAAAACATCAAAAGTTTATTTTCGAATATTTCTAAAGGAAATAGACTGATAATTGACGCAGACGGCTGATTGACGATAGGCTTCATACCAAATTTCCTTTTAATGCTTTAAACCTTTAACTAATACGGGTGGTTACCACAATGAAATGAACTTCGAGAACTATGGTAAATGGTTAAAAGATAAACTCATTCCAAATCTCCCACGATGGTCTGTCATACTTATTAATAAACCGCCACCTACATCAAATACCAGTAAAGCTGGGTAATAGGCTGGTAAGTCCCAGTAATAGACTGGTTAACAGCGAAACAAAATATACCTATCATCCTAATATAATAAAACCTCAGCTTTATGAGATCATAAGCAAACATAAAGATCAGTATAAATCTACAAATGTGGCACTTTAACTACTTGAAGAACATGGTCTCACTGTATTACGACTACCACCTTACCATCCGGATGTCAATCCAATTGAACTTAGTTGGGCCACAGTAAAAAATAATGTCGCTCAAAAAAATACTACCTTTAAGTTGGATGACGTAAAGAAATGGCCGAGCTTGAATTCAGTAAAATAACAGAAGCTGAATGGAAATACAGGCATTATGTAAGATGTCATTGCTCAAAAAGAATATACATACTTCAGCCGAGAAATACAGTTTACTAAGTACAAGACTTTATAATTAATTCAAGTGATACGACAGTGATACTACTTCCTCCGATGAAGTACGCAGTTTATTATACGATTACTTCATGTCTATAAACTTTTTTAACAAAATAGAATTATATACCTATATAGATTTACTTTAGGTGTTTCATTTTAAATACAGCCCGTATTCATAATTGGTACCCAGAATACTACATTGAAATATAATAAAAGATGTATTTTCAATTAATTCAAGACTGGGTTTCATTTTATTTATTTCTAAGTATATTTGCTTAAATTGTAAGCATACTAAGAAATGGTATTCTACGCCAATATCCTACGAAATATCCGTACCAATATCAGAGTGAAGTTGGGCGTGCCTAAAGTACCCCTACCTTTCGCCAAAATTCGTGGCACTTGCTATACTATAATAGATATATTTGCTTTATGAAGTTCATGAACTCTTATTTAGTCAGCAACATATCAACTATAAAAGCTAATCTAGATTTGTAATAAACCCATAAAAATTTTTTTTTTAAATTGAGGTAAATATTAATTATTCATTAATGTTTTACATTTATATAAATCATGTTATAAATGCAAATCCGCATAGAGAAATTATCAGCCAGATCGAGAATCGAACCCAGGTCTCCGGCTTGTAGGCCTTCTGTATCAGCTTTATCTAACCAACGGTTTTTGGATCTACCTTTCGGTCTTTACCAAAGGAAATATATTTACGGGAGTCGTAAGTCGGGGTAAGAGGGTGGATAAATATGTCAAAAGGATGATTAAGTCAAGTTGGGTGGTTGGTAGTAGTACAGTATTTGCCAGTGCCACATCTAAACTATATCGCTTGGAATCGTACTCGGAAAATTCTCCCAAACCAGGCTGCACTAGTAACAATTTATAAAGAACTACGTTGAAATGGCGCATAAGGTTTTTAAACAGGAGCGGATTTACCATTAAACTAAATAAGCTACAGCTTAGGGCTTCGGGTTCCAGGGGGACTCAACGTTTCTTCTTCTTTAAGTGCCGTGTTCTGTCTCCTGAACGTTGGCGATTACTGTGGAGAGTGCATCTCTATCTTCTGCTATTCTAAAGAGTTGTCCAGCACCTTTTATACCTGTCCAGTCACTGATATTTTTCAGCCACGACATTTGTTTTCTACCTACTCCGCGCCTACCCTCTATTTTGCCTTTCATTATGAGCTGGAGGAGTTGATATTTCTCTCCTCGTAATATGTGACGGAGGTAAGCGATTTTACGGCATTTTATAGTTGTTACTAATTGTCTTTTCACTCTAGCACGCCTCAATACTTCTTCGTTAGTTAATAGGTCTGTCCATGGGACTCTCAGCATTCTTCTGTGAGTTCACACTTCGAATGCTTCCAATCTGTTGAGTAAGTTCACCTTCAAGGTTCAACACTCCGCGCCATATAACAGCACTGACCAAACATAACATTTTACCATACGTTGACGTAATTTCAAGTTCAGATCATCATTACAAAAGAGGGTTCTCATTCTTTTAAAGGTTGCTTTTGCTACTTCAATTCGACATTTGATTTCTACTTCGGGGTCCAATCTTTCTGTTATTATACTAGGTACTTAAATTGGTTGACTCGTTCTATCGTAGCGCCATTTAGACTTAATCTCGCGCCTTGGTGTTGTTCTCGACTGAATATCATAAACTTTGTTTTATTAATGTTGAGTCCTAATTCTATACCAGTTCTACTAATTTTATTTATTAGGTGTTGTAGACACCATCCATGCATCCAAGTTATCGCATAAAATAAGGGTGTCATCTGCGTATCTAATTGTATTTATTAAAACACCGTTAATTTTTACTCCATATTCCACGTCCTCTAGGGCTTCTTTAAAAATTTGGTCGGAATAAAGATTAAACAGGAGAGGTGAAAGAATGCAGCCCTGTCGGACCCGTCGTTGTATTTTTAGGTTTTATGTTCTGATATCTCCTGTCCTTACTTCCGCTGTTTGACCCCAGTATAGCTTTTCGATAATATGAATATCTTTACTATCTAGTCCAATTCGACGAATCATGTCTATTAGTTTAGAGTGGCGCACTCTGTCGAAGGCCTTCTCGTAGTCTATGAAACACGCGTAAATATCTTTACGTTGGTCGTGACATTTTTGGAAAAGAACGTTGTTCCCAAAGATGGCTTCTCGAGTTCCATATGCGTTCCTAAATCCCATTTGGGCGTCATCGAGATCAAATTCGCACTTCTTACGTATCCTGGCATGAATAATACGTAGGAAAGTCTTCAACAAGTGGCTTATCAGGCTTATTAACCTGTAGTCTCCGCATGTTCTAGGACGTGGCTTTTTAGGAATTGTTATGAATGTTGGGCTTAGCCAGTCTTCTGGTATTATTCCGCTGTTATACACTACGTTATACAGTTTTGTAATTTTGCATATATTTCCTCCCTCAATAAGCTTTAAGATTTCAACAGGGACTTTTAGGACTTAGAATTTTAGTTTTTATGACAACTAATGTGTTACGTGAACATTAGTTTTCAAAAATAAATAGTTTATTAAGTATACAGTTGTTTTTGTTCGTCATGGCAATGCTAACTCTGCGCATTCTCAACTGGTTTATTAAGTTCTTGTTTCGCTCTTTCTTTTACTTGTGGATTTTCTAATAGCGATGTGTCTGGTCTTTGATCTCTTGTATTATTTCTAAGTACTTTTAATCTCAGTTTAGTGTCTACTACAAGTGGGACATGATCGGAACCAATATCTGCTCCTGGATAAGTTGTTACTCTTGTTATAAGATTCCTGAAGCGTTTATTTACAAGGATATAATCAATTTGATTCCTTATAGGTTTTTGGCTATTATTCTCAGCGGGTGATATCCAAGTGTAAATACGTCTCTTTGGGAGTTTAAACCACGTATTCGTGATCACCATTTCGTTTTCCTGGCAGAATTCAAATAATCTGTCTCCTCTAGGGTTGCTTTCACCCAATCCAAATTTACCCACCAAGTCCAATCTTTGCCCTTGTCCAATTTTTGCATTATAATCTCCAATAATTATTGTAACCTCATCGCTATCTATTTTCTTAATAACCTTATCTAGTGGGTTATAAAATTTCTCGACTTCTTCGTCATATCGTCTGTCTCCTGTTGGGGCATATATTTGAATTACGTTGATATTAAACGGTTAACCTTGTAGTTGGAGCAGCATCATTTGATCCGAAATTAGTGTGTAATTAGTAACATATTTAGTGTAGTCTGAATATGCCCACGCCATTTCGGCGATCACGGTCTTGAGGTAAACTGCCAGAGTAGTAGAGTGTGCCATGTTCATTTTGGCATTTTCCCGAATCTGGACAGCGCAATTCACTAATTCCTAAGATATTGATTTTTAGTCTCTGGGTTTTTTTGATAACGTTGTCAAATTTGCCAGCATATAGGCTTCTGACATTCCATGTGGCTATACGTAGTTTTGACTTTACTATGTTGAGCCCGGAGATTCTTTGCACCCCTTGCCCATTTAAGGGCTGCCCGCGACTAGGGGCCATGTTGAATTGTTTTCTTTCCATAGTAATGTCCTGGGAAATATGATATAAAATCCACTGGGGTGGTTTCCCGTTGCCTTCCCCTGTATAATTCAGCCGCCCCTAACATGGGGTCAGACGCTGTTGGCAGCCGCCCATTCTGGATCAAACGCTACCTGTTACTATGGGAGCCATTAAATTCATCAATTGAAGGTTGCCACCCATAGCCTCTTATTTAGTTTAGCCTGTGTGCCACAGTTACCGGGATGTGGCCTCTTAAAGCTTCTAGGAGCCATAAATGAGAGTGAGAGACCCGGAGACCAATATCTCAGAATGACCCGAGGGTCTGGCAATTCCGAATATAGAGGTACTACTCCTGGGTGAAATCTCCCGTACATCCCTTACTCAACGATTACTAAACGACATTACAGATTTACTAAATTACAATGGAAAAAATGGTTATGTGTTTATGTAATGAGCAAAACGGGTTAGTCCAATTTTTAGCCTTTTTAATAATAAATATTTTACTCTTTTTTTACGTTATTTTTTTATTAAAAATGTTAAATTTGGAATAAAAATATGAAATGTTTAGTCGAAATAGTATATTATATACCCAGGGATTAAAAGGCGCTTTAGTCCAGTGGTATATACGCTATTTTTTGCACGTCCTAAAAAACTTAATCGGAAAAATTCAAAATTTTGAAAATTTTTTCTGAAAATTTCGTTACGTCATTTTGACAATTGAACTCTGCAAACGCCAAAATCACATAGTTTCAGGATAATAAAATCTAACATGTGCAGCGATCATGCACTTATTAGGGTCATACAATAATAACATTCATTTGGTTCGTTTTATAATAATAATTAATATTACTTAAATACATTTTTTGTCCAATAAACAATATATTAACAAAAAAGCAGTTATTTTAACCTTACAAAAACGTTATTGTATTGTAAAGCTTGGTAAGTACGTGCTAATCTTTTTCAGATGTATTGCTATTTGTTATTTTTCCTTGTTCACACATGAAAATCCAAAGCGAAATTTTACCAATACTGTATATTGATTTAATGTCGGTCTTTTCATCTCTTCTTAAATTGAAGTTATCTAGAAGTTAATTGACGTGACTACAATTATCTCTGTATAATTGCATCTATGACAAATAATCGCCAGAATACTTTTCTATGTTTGCAACCTTTTTGTTTAGTTTTGGAGTTCATAATAAAATTAATTTCAAAGATAACAGCTAGAAAAAACAAAATAAAGTTCATTAAATGCTGTAATGTTTGTCGAGTGCAAGTATTAGTTTGTTAGAAAACAATGTAAGAATTAACAAGAAAATTGATTTTCCAGGATTACGATAAGACACATTGCGGAACAGTTTCGCAGCAACATTTCCTGCAGGCTCTTGCTTTGAGAGGAATGCTCAACTTGATCTCCAGAACGGAATTCGATGTTATCTGTAAATGTTTCGGTTTCTTTAGAGGTTTGAGGGATGAAGTAGACTACAGAGGGTTCATTAAAGCTTTAGATATTTTGTACGCTACTAATAAGTATTTACCATTCTAAAATAAAAACAAAATGTGTAATAAGTATACATGATTGTAGTACCATCTAATGCACAGTAAATAAATATTTCTTCAAGATTGAAATGTATTGTTATTACTACTAAGTATATATACTGGGTGCAACAGACTCATGGTACATCCTCTTTTTTTCGTTGTTTTTAAATAAACTTTTAAGGCTGTTTTACCGCTTTGCAAGAATCCGTAGATAATATGGGCGTACCACTGTTTAGTAGTCAAAATCATTCTATCTATTACTGACAAATAAGTGTAAAAGGGATAGATACACTTCAATAACGCTTTAACAGTGGGAGGGATAATTCATATCTAAAGCTAACATTTGATTCGTTCTGCTATAAGGTGTTAAATTTGACACGTTATCAACTCCACATGGACTGCAATAACCGGCTCATTGTTCCTAAACGAAGAACTATTTACCAATCAGGTTTTGCCGAAAGTGACATCAACTTTTTATTTATAAGTGGAACATACTATATTGTATGACATGTTTGAAATCTACCTATATAATTTTCTGAATGAAATGATACCGCATAAGTTATTGTATTTTGTTTGTTTGTTTTTGGGCGAGGAATCAGGATGGCGGAGCATCCTTCGTACCTCATGGCACCGATTGCTATGATCATTTGGCCGACCCTACTAGAATTTAGCCGAATCTGGGGAAATTCCACCCCCAGTAGGGATCTTTATCGTACCAAACATCGCATTGACACGGGACCTACAGTTTTACTTCCTATCCGAAAAGAAGGCATGTTCTAAATCTTTCTCCGCTATGAAAAATTACCAGCTCGGCCGGGGATCGAACCTGCGATCTTTGGATTGTGAAGCAAACATGCAAACCACTAATCCACCGAGACTGGCGTAGTTATTGTATTTTATTTGTCAAATAATTTTCTGCAATCAATTTTATTTTACAATCTGGAGTGCCATTTTCCCACCAGATGTGTTCCAACCGATCATAGCAACCATGGAAATATCCATGGAAAAAGGAAGTCAGTAATTATGTTATGTAATAGAAGTAAAATCAGTTATGCAGTAATTAATAATATATTACATGTTGAGTAGATAAAGGACATCTTTACAAGTCAAACAATATCGCGAGGCTTGGAAACTTTACCAACGAAACATGTATGCAATTTTATTCACAGTCATTAGACTTAAGGTAGAAAGTCACCCAAATCTAAAGTCAAGCTAGC